>OY740800.1:13100804-13700804 GCA_963514005.1 Raja brachyura | reverse complement strand
ATGTTACAAAAGTATTCAAACGGGTTAGATCAATAATGACACGACAACCTCCATCCTTCTTAGGTCTGGTGAATATATTCGAAACAAATTCAACTGGCTCATGCACCGCTTTCTCAATCACTCCCTTCTGTTCAAGCCTTAAAATTTCCTTGTAGCCTGCTGCCTGATAATGTAAATGTTCTACCGGGCATGTGCTGGGATGGAGGAATGTCGCCATTAATAAACTCAATTTTATGCCCCTGAATATTCTGCAACACATACTCGTCACCAGTAAAATTACCCCATGCACCCAAAAACAGCCGAAGGCGACCACCAACATGTGAAGTTAAACAAAGAGAAAAGAGAGAACCAGACCCCCTCACTGCCGTGGTTACCGGCGGTCCTTGACACGTGTGGGTGGACGTGGAGGTGCTGGGTTGGCTTGAGGGCGCGGCGTCTTCGTTTTCCACCAGGGTCTCTGCCGACCCTGTCCTAAAAAAGACCCCTGGTGCTGGGTCTGATGGTGCTGTCGTTGTGGAGCTTGAGGGTGGGTCCTCGTCGAGGTACTAGCAGACCCTCGTGAGCGAATGTATGGAGCTTTTGAGCCTGACGGTGTGGGGGCACTCTGAGAGCGCATGATCCCCACCGTTTTGGCTTGTTCGTCAAGCTCTTTGACTCTCTTCGAGAGGTCCTCCCCAAAGAGTTAACGGGGCGGCGGCGGCGGCGGTGGTTTGCACAATCCTGCAAACTTCGGGTTGAGCGCTGGGCGGATGCTGTTTTTGCGAAACCCGTTGATTTCATGCTGGGTCGCGCACAGGAGGGCCAGAGCATCTTCCTGGTCCAAATTCAGTTCGTCCCCGTCCACCGACCGCGCAAAGGCGGTAATACCGGCCGTGAGGAGCTTCAGGATCCGCTGCAATTTTACCTCTTGTTGACAGATAGCCGCACTGATGTTGCCCCATATCGGCATATTGACCACAGGCACGTTGAGGGAGTTGCAATTGGATGGAGCCTTGTGACGGCTCATTGCCTGAATGAGGACTTCTTCCTGTAGTTGTTGGTTGTTAAGAAAGTCCACAGTGGCTGCCAGCTTTGCGTTTAAAGGAAGTCCAGATGAATGTGGGGCCGCAAATTTGGTCGCCATATCCAGAAGATCCTCCGCTGGCACCTCCAACGGAGGTGGTATGGAATCCACCAAAACCTCCTCCTCCTGCTGCTCCAGGCTGATGGTAGAGGCTGGTGACGACGCCCTGTGCCTGTTGCTGCCCTGCTGTAGTTGACGTTGAAGCAGGAGCTCCAGCAGCCGCTCCATACGGTCAATACGCCCTTCACCCTGAACACTCAGGTGGTCGGAGTCCTCCGGCTCTGAAAAGAAAACCGGGCTCCTATCATCGGCCCGCACCTCATCAAGGCCCAGCCGGTGCCGGTAGTTGTCGCTAACAGCCGCCGAGGCGAAACTGCACGATTCCCGCGCGGGCGTGTTCAACCGCCTCCGTTTAGCGGGAGCTGAAGCCGCTGCCACTAAGGGCACTTGCGGCGTGGTGTCGGCACCAGCCGAAGCATTGCTGCCTGAAGCCCGCGCAGGCTTGCCGGCTGCCCACATTGTGGACTTTGCCGACGCATGGTCTCGCCCACCCATCCATGGGGGGCTCGGCGACCGTGACAAGAGCCGACTCAACCGACCCGTCCCGGCGTCGAGAGTCGGGGTGTGCCGGCTGGACCTCACAGCCGCCCCGGGTCTCGCCCTGGAACCTGACCGCTCCTCCGTGTCAGGCAATGTCTTAGCCCTGGCAGGGTTAGGCTTCTGGGCTGCTGCCCTTCCCCTACTCGGAGGGCTGAGTGGAACGGGCCGTGCAGCCGCACGCACCCAGCTCGAGGTCGCCAGCGAGCCCGCTGACGACCTGACTGCCATGGCAGGGTCCCCCTGCTCTGGTGGCACACCACACTCCTCCTCGTCGAACTCCTCCGAGCTGTGGTGTGCTGGCGGATCTGGACCTGTAATCACAGGGCTTACCCACATCTCCGCCTGAGTCCCGGCCTGCGCTGCAGGTACTGCCGATGGTAAAGGCCCCGGAACTGTTGACCGGCGAACTCGTCCTGACGTCCTCCGGCCCTTGGAACTCCCATCCATGTCCTTGCTGCAAGACATAACCAACAACAAGGACCACCAACTAAAGGTAGGATAGTTACCTCCGTGGCCCCTTATGAAGGGCTGGCGAGGAGCGCGCTCCACCGCCAGCCGTTGCAGCAACGCGGTACGACGATATGTCGAGCATGCGCGCCAGCGGGCTCTTCACGAAGTCACTCACATGACTCCGAAATGAAATTGAAGATCAGGTTTGATACATTATTCCAGGCTGCTTTTGGGCCTCTCTAATGCCAGCACATCCTTTCCCATATAAAGGGCCCAAAAGCAGCCTGGAATAGGCCCAATGAGTCCGCACCTGGTCTAGTTATACATAAAGTAATAATTTTACAATTCAATTCCAAGTCCGAATGGTCACGATTCGCCAATGCTACATGCAACTGCACTGAAATAAGTGACTGGTATTAAACTGAAGAAGCTACTTCATGTGCACCTTTATTGTACTCGAGGGAAACAGGACAGAAATAGGCCCTTCAGCCCACTTAATCTGAACTGATCAGCGATCATCCTACACACTTAGGACAATTTACAATTTTTACCAAAACCAATGAACCTACAAACCTGTACTCCTTTGGAGTCTGGGAGGAAACCAGAATACCCAGAGAAAACCCACACGGTGACAGGGCAAACATACAATTGCTGTACAGACAACACCCCCTAGTCAGGATCTAGCCTGGTTCTCTGGCACTTATAAGAAAGCAACTTTATCGCTGCGCCTCTGTGCCGCCCATACCTTCATCCACTGCTGTCTGTGGAAAGAGGCATAGAGTCATAATTATACAACATGGAAATGGGCCATTCGGCCCAACTCGTCCATGCTAATCAAGATGCCCAATAAACGTTTCACAGTTTATTTAACGTTATTTTTTCTTCTGCTCTTCAAATTGATTGGCTTTCAGAGTAAATTGTCATTGTTAGCTGAGCAATAAACCATTAACAGTACAATCAGCCTCAAATCCAACTCATTGGCTGAGATGTCAACAGAACTTTTTTTACTCTAAGTACAGTAATTATTAATATTTTAAGCTGATATTTACTATCCAACAACTCTTATTATCTGAGAAAGCGGAGATACAGGTGGACAACTTGCTGATCTATTCTTTAGTCAACCTTCTTGCCATTTATTTAAGCTTTCACATCGTGACAGTTAAGAGTGGATTTTCCCTTTCCTAAAAGACCCCATTAACCCCTCGAGTTTTACTTTATTTTTGCAAGAGTTTCAACATTTTTGTAAAAAACTGTATTGAAATCCCCAAAAGAACATGATTAGATTGCACCTCACATTTGTGTCATCAATTTAGGCATTTGGAATATCAGGCAAGTTATATAATTACTTATATGTGACTTATATTAGTAGAAACCATAATAAAGACTAACTAGAACAATATATTGTAAATGTAAGAATTTGTGTGGTAAATATGGCATGAGACGCTATATGAGGTGTTCAACAGTATAATGAAATTACACATTTTATTCCAAATAGCTTTATTTTAAGGTTAAACACTGAAATATCAAATCTTTCTAATATCTACAACCTCTTTTCCCTGACTCATGAAATGATTAGTTACAGGCCATCAATTCAAACAACTATGATCAGCTCAATATACCGGTTGATACTTTATATCATGACCAGAAATTAGGCTACAGTGCCATCACCAGTGCCAGGAGTGCACTGTCCTCATATATAGTACTGGGAACGGGGGCCTTACCAGTGGGGAAGCATCCCCTTATCACCAGATTCATGAAAGGCATATGTAACACTGCACCCCCAGGCCACGATATACCAACACATGGGATGTAACTGTGGTGCTGAAGCTGCTCCGACAGAGGGGCCCAGCCACCACATTATCCTTACATAAGCTCACCCTCAAGGTGGTCATGCTAACGGCGCTCATTACGGTGCAACGAGTACAGACCCTGCACAAACTGCGACTCGACAAAATGCTCAAAACTGCCAACACCATAACCTTTGTCCTTAATGATTTAGTAAAACAGAACAGAGCAGGCTTGAGTTCTTGGCATACCCCGAAGTTCCTCGACTATGTGTGGTAGATCACTTGCACTACTATATTACGGTCACCAGGAGCCTCAGAGGCACAGAGTTAGCTGTCCTAATCAGCCACAGTAAAAACACACCATTAGGTGTCCACGCACACCATCTCCAGATGGCTAAAAGAGGTACTAGCACTTGCAGGAGTAGATACTGATATTTACAAATCTCACTCCACCAGGGCAGCATCAATGTCGGCAGCAAGGGCTATGGACGTGCCCCTCGACAACATCCTAGCAGCGGCAGGATGGGCCAATGAAAGGATGTCCCGCTGGTTTTATAACAAACGTTATATAACCAGTTTTATAAGAAAACGTACCATTTTGAATTCTGTTTATAGTTTCCCCCCAGGTTGAGCGGGGTCATTATTGTTTTCGTTTTGCTTTAAAGCATCAGTTTTGTTACCTAACTATGTTATGTCTGAATGCTTTAACATTTTTTCTCACTCATCCATGGTCAATCCTTTCAGTGTGTGACGCCTGGATTCGAACGTGACTCCGAAGTAAAATAGTAAGATTAAACGAGAACTTACCAGTTTGAAGTTTGATCTTGATTTTATGAGGAGTTACGATGAGCGATTACGTGCCCACTGCTCCCAACCCTCATATTATCAGGTCATCTAGTAGTTCTTGTGTCTCCAAATCTTACTATCTTTAGGTCAACTTCTTTTTGTCTGTGATTCCACACCGCTGCTTTGAAGATTGACGCGCATGATGACTGACGGCCATCTTCACGTAATCGCTCATCGTAACTCCTCATAAAATCAAGATCAAACTTCAAACTGGTAAGTTCTCATTTATTCTTACTATTTCATACCCTTTTCTCCAGTATTCCTCAAAGTCAATCTTAAACAGGAATTAGCAACTTTAATATGAACATTGCTGTTTTCCTGGAAACACGAGAGTGTGAAGATGTTGAAATTGTGAGCAAGACACATTGTACTGGGGAAACGCGGGTAGCATCTGGGGAGGGATAGAACAGGCAACAGGTTTTGGTTCGGGACACTTCTTCACACTGATATTGCAAATGTTCAGGCAAGCAAAACATCTCCAATCCTCTTGAAACAGGAGATAAAACGTAGCACAAACATAATTCAGTTTAAAAAGATGTACAAAAACACTTTTTTAAAAGGATATTGTGATGAGGATAGGTGATTGTGTGGGATATTTGTTATACTGATTGTATTGGGAAGGGTGATTATAGGGTGATGGGCTGTATATATGACTAAAAGATACTGTATAGTATATGAGGGTTTTTTTGTTTGTTTTTTTTCTCTCATTTTTTGTATGGCTTTGTAAATATTTGATTAGTGTATAAATGTAAATAATTTGGTGTACATATGGAAATAGGTGTTTATAGCTGCTCAAGTTGTATAAGATAATTATAAGCAGTTGAATAAGGGGTGGGGATTAATAAGCTTTGGCTTCTTGCTGCTCCTTTTTGGACACATATGATTTCATTTATTTATAAATATTGTTTATGACACTTTATTAATATTCTTGTTTTTTTGTAAGCTGTTTCACACTTGCTGTTCGAAATAAAGATTTAATTAAAAATAATAATAATAATTAAAAAATAAAAACTGATTATAAGAGAGGAGATTCCTGGTGATTGGTATTTGTGTCTGGCTCTTCCATTAAGCATGCTCACCAGGGATAACCAGTGTCATAGGGAGCTATTAAACAGAATTTGATGCTGTACATTAATATATGAAAATCAATACTCTCCGGGGATATTATTCCTTTGCTGCACCCCTGAGTGAGAATGATGATTGCTTCTTCATGAGGGAATGAGCGTCGTGGAAGTTAATGATGAATTTTTAGCCAATATTTTCATCCCTTCAAATTATATAATACCGTTCCAAGTGAAAGGCAACTATATTTTCAAACAAAAATTCGAATGCTTTTAAAATATACATAAATAGTTTAAAGCACAATACGATATTCATTGAAAATCCAAAGAAAAACATCTTAAGTATCTAAAGTAAAAACAGAAAATGCTGGAAATAATCACCATTTAGCATTGCCTTGAGATAATCCCCATTTCAGGAGATAAATGAGCTATTAAAAGGAAATACAAACCTACTGACTCCCACAGTCAAATGTCTTAACTATTCGTTATCCCACCCTGCCTCCTGTATGGACCCTATTCCATTCTCATCATTTTTCAGTGTCCATCGATCATGACACTTCCTGTACAAGGGCATTCATAAGGTCATAAGGAATAGAATTAGGCCATTCAGCCCATCAAGTACCTGTACTAATGAAGAATCTATCTCTGCCTTAAAAATACCCATAGACTTAGCTTCCACAGGCTTCTGTGGCAAAGAATTCCACAGATTCACTACCCTCTGACTAAAGAAATGTCTCCTCATCTCCTTCCTATAAGAATGCCCTTTAATTCTGAGGCTAAGACTTCTAGTCCTAGACTCTTCCACTAGTGGAAACATCATCCAGAGAGACAAACTATCTTTGCAGGTGAATTAGTGATTTAGATGCACTTTACACTTTACAGTTTAGAGATACATGCAAAAACAGGCCCTTCAGCCCATACCGGCCTGTGATCACTCCAGACACTAATCTACACACGCTAGGGACTATTGTTTTCCAATTTAACAAAGCCAATTAACCTACAAACCTTTGGAATGTGGGGGGAAACCAGAGCATCCGGAGAAAGCCCACGCGGTCACAGAGAGACCATACAAACACCAACTCTACCATTGCGCCACTGTGCCGTTACTTCTTCCAATCTACTGTACTGCATTCAGTGTTCACTCTGTGTCTTCCTCTACATTGGAGAAAGCACATGCACATTGGATGACCGGTTTACAGTCCACCCATGACCAGACCGAGGAGGAGACTCTGGACTTCCTGCTTGTCAATTTAATTTCACATCCCAATCCCACTCCAACCTAGGGAAGTCACTGCACCCGACAAATCTTGCCTCATCACCTTATAAAACCTTTGCTAACACAGACTCAGTGCATTGGGATTGTATCTGACAAAATACTTATCTGGATATTCAAGCTACAAGCAAAAGGGAGTATCCAAAGTATCCAATAATAGAATCAGCCCTGAAACTGTTACATCTAACAGGGTGGTGGCAATGAATCAAGTTATACACAGCTGCAAGCACTGCAGATGCTGAAATGCGTAACAAAAAAATGAGAGGTATTGGAGGAACTCAGCGGGTCAGGCAATATCTGTGGAGGGAAATGGACAGTTAACATTTCGGATCAAGAACCTTAATCTAGACTGGATCAAATCTAGATGAAGGATCTCAACCTGAAACATGGACTGTCCACTTCCCTGCACAGATGGCGCCTAACCCATTGTGTTCCTCCAACTGTTCTTTTTTATATGCATGGCTGCATTATTGTAACAGATTTACATTTATTTTGCCCAATATTTTATATTGAGAAAGCAAAAAAAATCATTATTGTATATTGTTTGAGTTCCATGATTCAAGAGCCGAAGATCTCCCCAGTGTGTTTTTGCAGTGAAATTATCGATTACTTCCTCATAAATGGATTTGTGACTCAGTCCCAGATGAAATCTAGCAAAATTGCTTATTTGTGATTTAAACCTTTTCTTATTTATATATTATACGTAACAAATGCACACACTTTGTTTATATGGATATTGTTTAATGATTTATATGCCAACATTAAGCCTGCTCTAATAAATCATGAATAATATGACCAAAAGTTACAAAGTGCTGAAGTAACTCAGCGGGTCAGGTAGCATACCTGGAGAAGCTATAGTCTGAGGAAGGCTCCTGCCCTGAAAAGTCACCTATTTATCTTCCCTGGAGAGGTTGCCTGACCCGTTGTGTTACTCCAGCATTTTGGGACTTTTCCTGTGGACCAGCATCTGCAATTCTTTGTTTCTACAGAAATAATAGATCCTTAGTCCTGTCAAATGGAAGGCCAGTCATACCTTAACAGCACATCAAAGAGCAAGAAATTGACTTTTTATATATGACTCACTTCTTTAAGGATCAACAAACTCTGCAAAATTATCTGTGCAAAATATTTGATTTGAAAGTGACTGGGACAAAAATCAGTTGCTTGCTTAACAACATTGTGCATTAAGTGTTGTGCATCATGATTAAGTTTTTGGTTGCATGTCACTGGTAATAGTAAGATTAAACGAGAACTTATCAGTTTGAAGTTTGATCTTGATTTTATGAGGAGTTACGTTGGTGATTGCGTGAAGAAGACCCGTCAGGCCACATGCGCGTCAATCTTCAAAGCAACGGTATAAAATCACAAATAACAAACACCGAAGTGGCATAGTAAGATACCTGACTTGAGAACTACCAGATGATCTTTTATGAGAGAGGGTTGGGCATGGCGGGCACGCAATCACCAACGTAACTCTTCATAAAATCAAGATCAAACTTCAAACTGGTAAGTTCTCATTTAATCTTACTACTTTACTTCGGAGTCACGTGAGTGATTTTGTGAAGACTTCAAAGCTTTGTGATTTCATGCCGCAGATCGAAATCTCGGCGTCTCACTGCATCGATTGACTCAGGATGAGTGAATAATCAAAATGCATTAGCATGATATTTATTCACATGTATTAATGGTTTACGTTAATAAAGAAATCAATAGCAACCCCTGTAACTCAGGGGAGGCTAAAGTGGACGCAAACAGAATGGGCAAAACCCTGGGTCAGTAACCGGCCTATGGAATTTTTTTAAAAAAACAATTTAGTTGATCATCCTGCGGTCGAGAGAACATGGGCATGTCCATTGCCCGGGCCGCTGACGTTGATGCTGACCTGGTGGAATGAGATATACAATCATCAGTGTTAATAACACAGAACCTGCATAACCCAGAACCTGCAGCAGCCACCTTGAAATAGTCTGAACCGACCTTCCTTTGTGTAGTTGTTTGTTGATTAATAAACAATGCTGCTTCCACCCTTCTTAGGATTCTAGTGGCCTTGATAACATAGATGTGAGACCGTGGGGTATCCGAAAAATGATCTTAAATCATGCCACCCCTCGTCTGCTCTGCTTGTGTAGACCAGAATGTAAAATGTAATGGAACCTACAGCCAATTCCATCCTATCTAGCCACAGCATTTGCAATGTTTGCTGTCGTTGTGCTGATATTAGTGTCATGACTAAGGATGTAGGTGGAACCCCTTGGTGAAGTAATGTTCACACATTTTCAATAACCAACTACATAATCTTATAATGGGAGAGCTTGTGTCAAGATCTTTTTAACAACTCGATATCCGGGTTGAATCCAACAGAGTAGTTCCCTTTTGTTGCAGCTGTAGTGTCTCTATAACTGAATTATTGTCAAATACCATTTAAGAATGAACTGGAAAATGTCAGTAATCTGTACCATATTAAAAGTAACATTAACATTTAAACAAAATCACTTCTGATCCTCCTCAATAGGAATGTACTGCTTTTTGGGGTGCTATCCCTGCACTCTGCAATGAGCACATTCATGGCTTGATGTGGCAACCTGAGGCATAAGTCAATCCATTCACAATGTGTAAGTCAATAATTGTTTTATCGTTGCAAAGGCCGGTCTCCTGAACCACAGTTTGAACCAGCAAATTTTTGTTTTTTGGAATAACCGAATACCGTTGTGACATTTTGCCTGATAAAGCAGGCAACATGGCTGCTTAGCCAGTCCAACAGTACGAACCCAAGCAAGGTCTTGCTGACTGTTTTAAGACCCGGCTAATGAGGCAAAAATGGAGGAAAACATAAAAGAACATTCCTCCTTTTGTAGCGAGTGTATTTCTCCGCACTGTTGTGCCACATATTTTTGCAATCAGTGAATAAACATGCACCAACATGTGCATATTTGATGTAGTATTGAACCATACTTTCATAATACTTTGAGATTCAATACCTTTTCTGTCATCGAATTGAACTGGATGATACACCAGTGGCAAAGGAGATTTAGGTGATTAATACAGGATACTTTTAATTGATTACCATGAGACTAACATATGTCACCATCGTAGAGCAGCAACTTGAATTTGAGCATGTAGAATATGTATATTCGCTCAATAGCCCCTTCCCCATAGGGTGCATCTAGTGTGTATATTTAGTTGATACCAACAATTGAAGAATTGGTAACTCATGCAATCTCCAATACCTCCAAGTAGAGATAGTATTCGGAAATCTCATCTTAGAGTCCTTAGCATCAGTTTGTAATAACTGAATTCGACAGACCATATTACTGTAGCGAGTTTCAAGTGCAAGTTCAAATGAGTTATTGTCATGTTCAGCAATGCTGAATACTGTTTTTTCATCATTGTGACTGAGGTAGCTTCAGCTGACAATAGCATAAGGTTGTTAACAATGGTCTAATTGTCCTTTGAGAGGTTGCTACTTACACAATATCAGTTCCTTGATTTGCTCGGCTGAAATATAGCTGCTATATTGCCAATTACTCTTGATGAAAATAAAACTCAGTTTTATAACAGATTGCTATTAACTCCAATCTCTTGCCACAGGACGGAGTCAAGGCTAATAGTAATTAAAGGTAAATGACCAACGAACAGTTTACTTTACTGTTATTAGTGCAGTTAATTGTCTTTGATAACCTCTGTAATGGGATTTGCATAGCATGGATCTTTGGCCCTTATGAATCTGTTGTTAGTCAGGAAAAATAAGTTTTCATATTCGGATGTTCATATACCCGATGCTCTCCATTCTTCATAATAACATGCCACTCCTGCCTTATTCCATGGGTGGTTTGCATGAGAACTTTTGCCCAATTTCCGAACCTTAACTTTTTAAAAATAACCCTGGCCATAATCCAAACTTGCATGGAATGCTACGACTGTGCCTCAACCAGATATTTTTATCCTTTGTGTGTTTGTACAAAACAAATGTAAATATTGCAACTTGTGAACGGTGCACTATATTTTGGAAGTGCTAGACCCACTTTGTTGAGTAGGATTGGTAAGGTGCATGGAATTTCTGAGCTATCATGCTGCCCCCAGCTCCAGTGAACCGCTTACTGCCGATGAGCGCCTGGGTAGCATTCTGAAACAATGACCTTTGCCCGCCGTTGGCCTAATTGATTTGTCTGCCAGGTTTTCTTCCCCTGTTGAATAGGCCTACCTGAATGACAGATTCAGCGGCTGGCTCTCTCATCCCCCTGTTGGCGCTGTTCACTGCCGGCACATATGTGCTTTAGTATGTTCTATTGACTTCTTTAGAGCCTGGAGTCAGTTATATCTTGACCTTTTGCTCTTCCCTCCTCAGAGAGGGTGATTCAGTATGCAGCCCTAAACAGGTGCTGCTGCAGGCTGCAGGTTACCAATACTGATAAGAACCCATTGGACCTAACCCAAATAGAATATTCTGCTGGGATGGCAACTTTGTTGTCAGGAAAAATGTACCGCTGACACGTGCCCTTCATCCCTTGGGGTATGCCCCACAGCCATACCCTGAGACTCAGTGTCAGCAGGATACTGACCCGTCTTGGTCTTTGCCTCCAAGAGAGAGACCTACAGCAGCTCTGTAACTGGAGCTGCTGGTGCGGCCTGCGGAGGTGGAACTACTGTCTCACCCTACCATCAGAGTCGGTGTCTGAACTAATCCTCATCTATGAAGGTGCTAGTTCTCAAACAGTTCTCTACCAGATACCGGATACTGCTGGCGCCTTTTTTGTGCATGATGGCGCTGACACTCCTCCTGCTGTATGTAACAGTTGCTGTATTTGGGATAGTCATTTCAAACGCACTATCCAGCCCCAGTGAGGAATTCATCCCCTGACTCCGTAGGCCTTGCTATCCAGCCCTGGTGGAGAATCATCTCCCGACTCCGTGGGTGTAGCAGATTATGTGTGAACTTGAGCAACCCTGTCCCAGGCGTTGCTGGCGCCGCCTTTCGTAAAGGCCGGCGCTTTTTGACAAGAAACAGCTAGCACGGCTCTCTTGTAGGCCGATAATGTCACACATGAAGCAGCCCTGTCAGGCGCTGCTGGCGCGGCCTGTCCCATAGGCCCGCACTATCACAGTGTAAGTTCACTAAATGAACATTTTTAGTGTACAGCTTTACCTGTGATGGGTTAAAACAATTCACAGCAACTTATGCTAAACAACAAGGATTACATTGTCAGAGACATATATAATAATAACTTTTTATGACTATAACTTTGTCTTTAGTCTTAAGAAAAACACTATAACATACATAAATTTATATTATTAAGTGAAACCATTTGTAGCCCGACTTACCTGAGTCCAAATAGGGCTGAATGAGTCGCATTTAATTCCTTGCCTGGGGACCAATGTCTGTGAGCCATTGACCCCATTATCAGTGACTCAAGCGTTACTTCCTTGCCGTTCCAACGACATCCCCACAGGCTGGGAGCCGCTGACTGCACTGTCAGCGACTCTGGCTTGAATTTCTTGCCGTTTCACGGTATCCCCGCAGGCTGGGAGCCGCTGACTGCCTTGTTAGTGACTTTTTATCTCGCAACCCGATCTATTTGCCGGTTATCCGCTCCCGCGGTCGGACTGACATTTCAAGTCAGAACCTTTCTTCAGACCTTCTTCTAAGATTGTTTTGTATGCCCACCAAAAGTGTATGAGGCATTGCTTGTGCATATTTTTTGCCAAGAATGCTTTCCTGGATACTTTTAAATATTATGTTGAGCATTACCTATCAACAAAATCAATTAAATGCTCTCAACGTTTTCTCAAAAAATATCGATTACTCATGAGATGAGTTCAATAGCAACAAATTATTTACTCTCAACCCTAAATATCACCTGTCCGTGTTCTCCAGAGATGCAGTTACTCCATCACTGTGTCCTTTTGTTGAATTTATTGTTAGCCTTTGGAACAATATCAGCATTCTGACGTACTCTGTCAATCTACTAACACAATAGATACAAAAAAATAGTTTCCATGACATATTCAGTCACAACTCTGGGATCCAGCTCACTGAATTCAGTAGCAGGATTTACTGGGTGCTAAACTTAGTGATCTGCAACATTTAGAATAAGTGGGTCTTGCACAGAAGTGCATTATTCTCTGCCAAAGTCTTTCACTGTTATACAAGCATTTGAAGCAGGTCCTGCTGTAGTGTTTAGACTATTGTCACCAGAATTTTCATATTACCAGAGTCCATATATTTATGTTGAAGAGTAGCTGTACAAGAAGGTCTCTAAAACAGCATGTCCCAATCAGGCAACATTGTCCAACTGAGAAAAATGAAATATGCAGTTGCCAACACCTGAAAATCCTTCTCCAAATTGTCTACTATCCAGATTTAGAAATATGCATCTTTCATTTATTGTTGCTGTTGCAAAGGTCTGCAACCACTTTTCTAACATAATTGTGAAAGTACTTTCACCGCACATACTGTAGAGGTTCATATGGCTGCACAGAGTGGTGGTTTCAGCCTAGTGCATCACAAGCACAACCCTCCCCATCAATGAAAATATCTACATAATGTGCTGCCTCAAGGAGGCGGCATCTATCATCAAGGATCCACTCCATCCAGGTCATGCCTTCTTCCCATTGCTACAGTCGGGCAGGAGGTACAAAACCCTGAAGCCACACAACACTTTCCTACAACCATCACGTTCTTGGACTGACCTGCAGGACCTTAATCCTACCTCGGCGACAGAACACTGTGGACCATACTTGCTCTACATGTAGTAGCTCTGGATAGAAGGAATGGGTGACCTTTCGGGTTCAGACCCTTCTTCAGACCCGAAACGTCATCCATTCCTTCAATCCAGAGATGCTGCCTGTCCCGCTGAGTTACTCCAGCATTTCGTGTCTATCTGCAGTGTAAACCAACATCTGCAGTTCCTCCCCACACATCTCTTCCTCTACTATAGGCTTATTTTCTAATTGTGCATTTTTGCGCAAACATCTTTTTATTTTGCATAGTCTTTTTCCCTTCATTGTCTTGTAGAATTCATGTGTAATACATGTTTTTCTGCATTGTTTGAGTCTATGTGCCTGTGATGTGGCGGTAAGCAAGATTTTTATTGTACCTGTACCTCGACATACTAATGCTGATGGCAATACACCTGATTTGAATTGGAGACACAAAGAACTGCAGATGCTGAAATCTTGAGTAAAACATAAATGGCTGGAGTAACTCAATGGGTCAGACAGCATCCCTGGAGGACATGGATAGATAACATTGGGTTGGCACCTTTCTTCAGACTGATTATAGTAGAGGGAGAAAGCTGAAAAATAAGTGGCTTGACTGGACTTGCCTTGAAAATTGTGATTTTAGGGATGATCAGAAATGTTGACCTTGCCAGCAATTCCCATTCATGAAGGAAAACCTCTCATGTTTGTCCCTGAGCACGTCTATCCCTTTTTCGATGGTGCGGTATCCCATCTCAGTCTCCTCCTCGAAATCTAAAGATTTCTTGTGGTGTCCTTAACTTTCTTTTCAACCCACAGATTGTATAAATTACCTCTATGGATCCCAAGCCAGGCGTCTCTTTGTGTGTCTGGACCTAGATCCAGACCTGGATCTACAATCACTCCATTCTTTTAAATCTCTCTGTACACTGTGGATGTCTCAATTGAAATCATGTATTGCCTTTCCACTGACCGGTTAGCACGCAACAAAAGCTTTTCACTGTACCTTGGTACACATGACAATAAACTAAACTAAACTAGTCTGACGCCTAATTGCTGCTAATTACAGATGTTAAAGGTAGTGAAGCATTATTATATTTATTCAGAGCACAATAGTGATCATATAACTGCAAACATGAATCAACAAATTACAAATCCAAATCCCTCCGTGGAAGTTTAAACATAGATTTTTTTCCATAAAATTGTTACCCAGTACTAGCTTAATATACCTATTGTAGTTATTGCACAATAAATCTTTCTGTGCAATTGATTAAGCAACAGAATATGATGTGGATTATGTCGGGAAAAATCTTTTGAACTGCTCAGAAAACAAATACAGGATTGTGCTGCATTGCCCTCTATTGGAAGCTGACAGATAAGGAATTCAACTCTGAACAACTTTGAGATATTCATTTCAAAGGAGGGTCTGGTGGATTGCTGATGAGGTTCTTATATGCGCAAAAACAAAGATACAGGACAAAAGCAGGACATTTCAGACCAATTAGGGTGATAGAATGAATGTAGCTGCTGTTTCACGGCGCCAGAGACCCAGGTTTGATCCTGCCCTTGGAAGTTGTATGTATGGAGTCTGTACCTTCTCCCTATAACGGTGTGGCTTTCCTTTGTATACCCCAGTTTCCTTCCCAAAGACGTGCGAGTTTGTAGGTTCATTGTTCGTTATTGATTGCCGCTGTGAATATAGGGATTGGATGTGAAAGTGGGATTACATAGAATTAGAATGAACGGTTGATCGATGGTCAGTAGGGAGTCGGTGGGCCGAAAGGCCTGGTTCCATTTGGTATCTTTCGATCATTCAATTATATTTCATTCATTCAATCAATTAACAAAGATGTATATTTTTCACATTGAAGTCTGGCTCAGCCAGTGGCACCTAGGAATAGACTGGGTGACAACCAAGAATAGTTTGGTGACTACTGGAGAGACAGTTGACGGCACGGAAAGACGGCACCCGGGAAAGGTTGGGTTAGCACCCCAGTCTGTGTCTTTCGTGAGAAAGACACCCAACAAAGCTACGGAAAGGCCTAATGAACCATCATGGCCTAAACATCCATCAGGCGATAATTAAATGCTTGGAGAAGGTTTGAGATGCTTGGTGCAGCGCACAGGCCTTGAACCTGGAGAGACGCAGGAGGAGCCCGGCTGGGAGTCACCCCACAGAGCCCAGTCCCTCCATGCACTAGAGTCTCCCAACCCCTGCAGAGTAGTTATTAAGATGGCTGATCCGTGTGCGGTTGCTGCTGGGACGCAAGTCGGGGCCTGATCAACCCCGGCTGGGTCGCCTGGGTGAGGGTGTCTGATGTTGTGAGACCCGAAACACCCGATGACCCCAGGTCACATCACTGAGGATGCATCACAGCTCCTCTAGAAGATGTATATTTTTCACAATGGAAACTTTACTCAAAGATGAGAACGGACCAAGGAATCCAGACATTCAGTCTAATCCAATTTGATTCAGCCCGATTATAAATCACTGCAAAAAGTCCAGCAAAGTGCACCTTCATGCCAATATTAATATGTAAACTTAATGGTCAGGAACCAGCATGTGGATAATAGTGGTTTTGCTTGCTCTGGGCCAAACTACGTAAAACAAAATTGTGTCTTCTCTCGCTGTTAGTTCAACTTTATGATGTTACACCAAAGGTAACAGAGTAACCAGAACCATGAATATAATGCGGCTAACAGACCAATCGGGAGATTGGGTTGGTCCAGGTGGACTGAGCGAAGGTGTTCACGAAATGATCGCCCTGTCTTTGTTTGGTCTCGCCGACGTATAAGAGTCCACATCTTGAACAATGGATACAGTAGATGAGGTTGGAGGAGGTGCAAGGGAACCTCTGCCTAACCTAAAAGGACTGACCCTGTTGCAACAAGATGAGGCGTTCCATACCAGAACATCCGAGATGTCCTCATTCTTTAGGGAACGGCAGTTCCCCTCTTCCATCATAGATGAGGCCCTCACACGTGTCTCCTCGGTACCCCGCAGCTATACCCTGCTTCCCCTCTCGCTAGTCGAAATTGGAACAAAGTCCCCCCAGTCCTTACCTTTCACCCCATCAGTCCCATACTGATGTTCACGTCCCATACAACGCATAATTCACGTCCCATACAACACATCCCATGTTCACGTCCCATACAACACATAATTCTCTGACATTTTCACCATCCCCAACGGGATCCCACCACAAGTCTTAACATCTCCACCCCTTTCTGCCTTCCACAGAGACCGTTCCCTCTGCAACTCTCTGGTTAATTCATCCCTTCCCACCCAAACCACACCTCCTCAGGTACCTTACCCTGCAACCACAGGGGATGCAACACCTGCTCCCTCAACCGTGTCCAGGGACCCCGACAGTCCTTTCAGGTTAGGCAGAGGTTCGCTTGCACCTGCTCCAAACTCATCTACTGTATCCCTTGTTCAAGATGTGGACTCTTATACATGGGCGAGACCAAACGTAGACTGGGCGATCGTTTGGCTGAACGCTTTCGCTCAGTCCACCTGGAGCTACGTGGTCTCCCAGTTGTTAAACACTTTAATTCTCCTTCCCATTCCTACACAGACCTTTCTGTCCTCCATTGTCCTCCATTGTCAGAGTTACGCTAATCGCAAATTGGAAGAACAGGATCTCATATTTTGTTTAGGCAGCTTACAACCCAGTGGTATGAATATTGATTTTTATAACTTCAAGTAACCCCTGCACTCCCTCTCTCTCCATCCCTCCCCCACCCAAGTCATACCAGGTTCCTGATCTCACCCAGCAAACGGCTAACAATGGCCTGTTCCCTTTATCATCATTACTTTTTTGCATACCTTTCATTTATTTGTTCAATATCTCTCTACATCGCTGCCTTTATCTCTCATTTTCCTTTCCCTTGACTCGTATGAGAAGGGTCTCAACAAGAAAAGTCACCCATTCCTCTCTCCACAGATGCTGCCTTTCCCACTGAGCTACTCCAGCATTTTTTTGTCTACCTTAGGGAAATCTGCAAAACAAGATAAAAGGGATGATGTGCATCATTTGAGATCACCCCATTATTTCAGTCATACTATGATGTCGGCATTAAGAGGAGGTTTCTTGGTTTCAATTTGGGACTGATTTTACAGGCTCCTCATGAACACAAATTCTCTGTATCAGAAGAATAGACACCAAGTGCTGGAGTAACACAACATGTCCAGCAGCATCTCTGGAGAACATGGATAGGGTGCTTTCCAGTGGGGACCCTTCTTCAGACTTCATTATAATCTGTGCAACGATCCTTCCCTGCTCAACCCCTCTGGGAGTGAGGCCTAAAGCTGTGAATTCAGGCAAACCAATGTCAACAGAGTGCCTCAGTAAAAAGCTCAAAGGGCAACAACTAACATAAGATGCTGCTAATTCTACTGAGAGTTCCCAATGAAAGCTGTATTTTAGTTTACTTTAGTTGAGAGATACAGTGTGGAAACAGCCCGTCAGCCCACCGAGTCCACACCGACCAATGATCACCCATTCACAGTAGCACTATCCTACACACTTGGGACAATTTACAGATATCAATTAACCTGTAAACCCACACGTCTTTGGAGTGTGGAAAGAAACCAAAGCACCCGGAGAAAAACCCATGCAGACACAGGGAGAACATAAAAACCCCGTACAGACAGCACCCATAGTCAGGATCGAACCTGGGTCTTTGGCACTGTAAGGAAGCAACTCCACTGGTGAGCCGCTCTGTAGTGTGGCTCTTTCAAATCCTATTTATGTTGGTGCAGGCAGAAGCAGACATTAGATGAAACATTGCATTTTCAGATGTTTCAAAATATTTCACCTTTAAGTTTAATGTTATTTTTTAAACTTTCTTATTTCATTTGGAACTCACCTTGAATAGTTTAATATACGTTTTAAATATCTCCAACACAGATGTATTGAAACTGTTTGTCAAGACTTTGACAGACCCGAGTCATCAAATGCAGTCAGGGCATTCTGTAGATGTGGCTTCAGGAAATGGTGCAATGGCTTACGCACTGCTCCAAGCTCACACCCCCTCATGGCTCACTAGCCAGTCTATGAATAGGGGTCAACACATTAGCTGCTCCACATCAGAGAAAAGTAAATCGGCACAGGGCCGTGGGCAGTGGACTTCCTCTCGGACCACGGAACATGTGTGTTATAAATCCCCCCTTACTTTCCCAATAGGTTTGGATGTTGTGAGTGATTTTCGTACATTAATTAAATGCCCAAATGTAAATATACTAAAATGATGTTGTGTTAAACCTACACAATGGAAGAAACTCTTCATGTTATTGAGGATGATATAACATTTGCTATAATTGATTGAAAGGACAAGCAATACACTTGCACACAACTCAGCATTTCACAAAGAAGTAAACGCACTCTTTCAATCAGTTCAGTTTATTGTCACGTGTACCGAGGCACAGCGAAAAGCTTTTGTTGTGTGCTAACCAGTCAGCGGAAAGACAATACATGATTACAATCGAGCCATTTACAGTGTATAGAGACAGTACATCATAAGTGAATAATGTGGGACGTAGAAGAAAAGTATAGCTGTAAATGGTGAGTATTTGCTTGAACTTGGATAATTATAACTGCATTTGGAAAGTTCTCAGAAGATTAGTGGCTCTCGTCTTCAAAGGTAATGCATTTTCTCTTTTAGTGTGTATAACTACACATAGCGTGGTGCTGGCTTCATCTCTTAGAAAAATAAAAGAGTCTTCTCTGGAATGAAGATCTTCCCTGAAATGATAGTGATGCCATATAAACAGTGAGGATCCTCACAATAACCCATTGTGAGGATCTCATTACGAAGATTGTAGCTAGGAAAGAAGGATGGATTGTGTGAGGGCCTGAGGTTTGTGGCGAGGACAATTTTTTTGCTCAGTAATATAACTGATAATTTCTTTAGAGCTGGCTTTGATCACCATTGTGGCAATTCCATTTTGTTAGAAAACAGGGCAATAAATAACTCAGTAACTGTACGCTCGTCTTGAAAGATCAATCATGTTCAGCTGGGGGTTTAGAGGTTTAAAGTGTCTCTCAACTTTTCCTGTTGGCACAAGGAAAAAAAAAGCTGTATGCAATAAAAAGAAATGGATTAATGACCACATTAAACTGTGCAGCAAAGAATTTGGTACACAGCCATTCCAGCTATTAGCCATGCGATTCAAACCTCTCATGGTTTGACACCTTTTTTAATTTGTGAAAAAAGCAGACTGTGAGTTAAGCAGTTCCAGATCATATTTACATATATCTTATGACCAGCAGTCTATGTCAAGCAATTTTAAATTTGACATTACATTTCATTGAACTTGCATTCTGCCCCTAATCAGCCCCAAACTTGTGAGGAAAAATCTTTTTTCCTCATCATCTTTGCCAAAATTGGTCTGTGATCAATGGACCTCAATTTGGACCCAATGGTGACCCGTTTCCTACACTATATTCCTATAAATTTGCAGTAATATTGTATCTATTGGGAAGAATCGTATACCATCGGGAAGAGGTATAGGAGCCTGAAAACCATGACCTCCAGCTTCAGGAACAGCTTCTTCCCAACAACAATTTGGCTCCTAAACACTACAAACATCAATGGTACCATGAACTACGAACTGTCTTGGGTTGTACTAGGGCAGTGGTCGGCACCCTACGGCCCACGGGCCGGATACGGGTCACAACCCGAAATCATCTGGCCCGCAAGCATTTTATTTTGTCTTTCTGAGGACTTCTGTCATCAAGAATCCTAGAACAAGCGCAGACAGTGAGCGCGGCAACACTATGATCAGCTGTGGCAGAAAGCGACTCTCTCTCAAAACCCTCCCTCCCTTCCGCTCAACGAATAATCACAGCGCGGTTTATAGTCGAGTTATGGGTCAGTGAACGAAGCGCTAGGAAGGGCATGAAAAGACGATAAATCGAGTCCAGAAATATAATGAGGCGACTGTACTTTCACATTACCTTTAGCAAAAACTGGTAAAATGCTGATAGATTTATGATAATTCAAACATTACTTATACTGTTATAGTAATAACAATATTTGATTTTTTTTTTCCAGAAAACCCTAATGGCTACAATGGCAAGTGACTAGAGACTTCGGGCTTTTGTTTTGCACTAATATTGTTATTTTTTAATTTATTGAACTTGTTGCGGAGGGAACGGTCTCTACAGAAAGCAGAAATGGGTGGAGATGGGATGATGTGGCTAGTGGTGGGATCCTGTTGGACGTGAATCCCAACTTCCAGGTTAACTCATCCCTTCCTATCCAAACCTCCCAGGTACTTTCCTCTGCAACCGCAGGAGTTGCAACACCTGTCCCTATACCTCCATCGACTCCGTCCAAGGACCCTGACAGTCCTTTCAGATGAGGCAGAGGTACACTTGTACCTCCTCCAACCTCATCTACTGTATCCACTTTTCCAGGTGTGAACTCCTGTATATCAGCGAGACCAAGTGCAGGTTCGGCGAATGTTTCGCTGAACACCTCCACTCAGCGCGCCTAAACCTGCTTGATCTTCCATTTGCTAAATAATTTAATTGTTCCGTTTTCGTTACAAATAACAATTAAACACTTTTGACTCTCAACCAATCTGTCATAAAGCATTTCCATTGTACAGGACTGAGAATTACAAATAGGGCATTACATCTGAGCATCAAAATCACCATTATTATGTAGCAAAACTCTCAATGGGCAGTTTCGGTGACTAATTCACAAAACAACTGGAGAATTCTGAAACAGAAATGCCAAATTTATATTATTGATGTGACTGATGACCTCCTTTGTCGGTATTAAAATATGATGGTACTGAGTAATCATGAAACATTAAACATTTCAGTGGTTAACCAATAGATAGCTGCAGCCCTACACACTATGTAAACAAATTAGCATTGTTTTTCTTTCCTGCCAGACTACGATCAGGTGGATAGGTTACATGGAGACAAGATGAGAAGTGACGCATTTTTTGATAAGCATGATTTGTCAATAATTATTGTGGTCCTAGGGTTAAGTGAAAGAACATTTGTATATGTAGGAAGGAACTGCAGATGCTGGTTTTAACCGAAGATAGTCACAAAAAGCTGGAGTAACTTAGCGGGACCGACAGCATCTCTGGAAAGAAGGAATGGGTGATGTTTCAGGTCAAGACAGTTCTTCAGACCAGTTAGGGATAAGAGATATGAGAGATATAGATGATGATGCAGAGAGATAAAGAACAATGAATTAAATATATATAAAAAGTAACGATGAATAAGGTAACAGGCCATAGTTAGCTGTTTAGCCAATAGACAATAGGTGCAGGAGTAGACCATTTGGCCCTTCGAGCGAACACCGCCATTCAATGTGATCATGGCTGATCATCCCCAATCAGTACCCCGTTCCTGCCTTCTCCCCATAACCCCTGACTCCGCTATCTTTAAGAGCCCTATCTAGCTCTCTCTTGAAAGCATCCAGAGAACCTACCTCCACCACCCTCTGAGGCAGAGAATTCCACAGACTCACCACTCACTGTGAGAAAAAGTGATTCCTCATCTCCATGCTAAATGGCTTACTCCTTATTCTCAAACTGTGGCCCCTGGTTCTGGACTCCCCCAACATCGGGAACATGTTTCCTGCCTCTAGTGTGTCCAAGCCCTTAACAATCTTATATGTTTCAATGAGAATCCCTCTCATCCTTCTAAACTCCAGAGAATACAAGCCCAGCCGCTCCATTCCCTCAGCATATGACAGTCCCGCCATCCCAGGAATTAACCTTGTAAACCTACGCTGCACTCCCTCAATAGCAAGAATGTCCTTCCTCAAATTAGCGGACGAAAACTGCACACAATACTCCAGGTGTGGTCTCACAAGGGCTCTGTACAACTCCAGAAGGACCTCTTTGCTCCTATATTCAATTCCTCTTGTTATAAAGGCCAACATGCCATTTGCTTTCTTCACTGCCTGCTGTACCTGCATGCTTACTTTCATAGACCGATGTACAAGGACCCCCTGATCCCATTGTACTTCCCCTCTTCCCGACTTGACGCCATTTTTGATAGTATGACGCCATTAGATAGTTTGTTGGGTGAAAACGACAAGCTGGTGTATATGATGCATATGTACAGTATGTGATGGCCAGGACATGTCGATACACCTTTGGAATGTGAAAGATACAATGGTTACAGCTTGATTGCTTGTTTGAAGACATCTTTTACTGATCATAACCAAATAGCAAAGTTCATATTCGGGCTGGTGCGAAATCGACCTGCTTCATAGCCCAACATCCACTGCAGTAATCCAAGGGCTGGCAAGCCATTTCGCCACACATGATGCCCTGCTCACCTGCCTCGCCATGTTTGTCCCCCGGGTCCCCCGGGTCCTGCCGCCCGAGACCCCAGCATTCTCGCCGGTGAAGGCAGGAGGTACAGATCGTACGCATGCGGGACGGGTTTGTAGGCCACCCCTTAGATACAGCGACTTTGTTTGAACTATTTGAGCTTCCCTGTATGCACTTTTAGCGTTTCGGTTACATTATTAATCAGTCTGCACCTAGTAACGTGTTTACACGCATATATCACCTTATTGTAGATGTGTTTCACTTTTTATTCTTACAAGGAAAGATGTAGATTGGTTACTTTACTTACTCACCAATGTAGTGCCTTATTATTATAAGCTCCGCCTACTACCACACCATTCATATCATCGCAAGCCGACATGTGCTGTTAGCTAGTACTACTGCATTGGAAGAGTAACATGCTGTAGTGTGTTGTATTACGTTACTCAATAAATACAGTTAATACCAGATTTGTGAATATGTGTGATTTACTCAATAGGGGGGAGAGGGTGAGGAGAAGGAGTGGAGACAACCTTTAAGAAGCCAGAGATGTCCGCCAAGCCAGTAAACCTCGGCAGACATTAACATTACCGATCGGTTATCCTTGGTCCTGAAAACTAGTGCTTACGGTTTTTTTCCCAATGAGCAAATGAAATTCACGGGTCAGAATAGGCTCAAACCTACGAGAACCTACGACAACCTTCAACCTCCTGGCAATCCACTATCACTGCACCTACGGCACGAGAACAGGTTGACAAATCCGCGGGGACCATAATGAGGCCGCAACTAGTTCCCAGACTCCACGGCAACCCCGCGTGAACAAGTGGCAACCTTGTGGCGACTGCATAGTCTCCTGCAGTCGCATAAAAAGTTGCCTAAGTGGGACAGGCCTATTAGGTGATAAGGTCACAAGGTCACAAGGAATAGGAGTAGAATTAGACCATTAGGCCCATCAAGTTTACTCCACCATTTAAGATGCAGGACAGAATGCCACATGAGATCCTTCTTCCCTGTGGCTATCAAACATTACAAATCCTCCCGCTTGTGTCATGGGGTAGACTGACTCCGCCCCTTCCCCCAATCTTTGCACATCCCCAAAGCCTTTCCACTCATCACTTTAATCTTGTGTTTCATGCGTTTGTGTTTTTATGACTGTTGGCAGATCAATATCCCTCCTGGGATAAATAAAGTACTATCGTGTCGTATCTTATCATAGTCTTTGCTAATCTATCGTTCCCTCCTAACCCCATTGTCCCGCCTTCTCCCCATAACCTCTGACACCTTCACAACCCTATAACCTTTCATCAGAAAATAAGAATCTTTGGCCCACCTGGCAGGTACATTTCCTCTTGCTTCTCATGCTGCATCTCTTTTCAAGCCTCTGTCACGACACCAGCAGTAATCTTTTGATGAGAGCCATTCCCTTGGCTCTCCACGGTTCATAAGCACTGGACCTCATCAAGGTCTCAGCCTTGATATTATACCCAGAGGTTCCAAGTGGAAGAGAGCACAAGAAAACAGGTGACCAATGACCAATCATGCCATCAACTACAATCCTGCACCCATCCAACTCCACAAGCCCTGTAACATCAACCTCTAAACTGTCTGATATAAAACGAGGAACTCAGTGGGTCAGGCAGTACCTGTGGAGGGATATGAGCAGTCAATATTTCAGGTCAAGACCCTTCTAGATTAAAGGAGTAGAGAGAAAGTAGCCAGACGAAAGAGATTCCCTCCACTCTTTCATTCTACATGAAGGTCTTGACACAAATTGGTTGAAGTGAACAATTGGAATTATTTTATTTCAATAAGATTACAATAAATTATGTGTAATTTCATTACATTTTATAGTCATAAACACAGTGTTTAAGGGTAGATTTAATAGACAGGTTTAAGGGTAGCTTTTCTTCCTTAAATCTACGCTTGCCAGTTCTTGATTCCCCAACCTTAGGAAAAAGACTCGGTGCATTCATTTTATCTATGCCCCGCTTAATTTTAAAAACATCTGTAAGGTAGTTCCTGTGTCTCCAAAGCTTCAAGGAATAAAGTCTAAAATGATCCAACTTCTCCCCATAACTCGATGATTCAGCAACAGCTTCTTCCTAGCAGTTAATAATTCTGGGAATAATACAGAAGGTGCAGGATCAGTTCATTCCAAAGAGGAAGAAAGATTGCAAGGGAAGTAAGGGGCGACCGTGACTGACAAGGGACGTCAGGGACAGAATAAGTAGAACATAGTAAAGATGAGTGGGAAGCGAGACAATTGGGTAATGTTAAAAGAGCAACAGAAGAAAACCAAAAAGGCAATACGGGGAGAAAAGATGAGGTACGAAGGCAAGCTGGCCAAGGAGATAGTAAAAGCTTCTTTAGGTATGTGAAGAGGAAAAATTTAGTTAAGTCCAAAGTTGGATCCTTGAAAACTGCAAAAGGTGAATTTATTATGGGGGACAAGGAAATGGCAGATGAGTTGAATAGGTACTTTGGATCCGTCTTCATAAAGGAGGACACAAACAATCTTCCTGATGTACTAGTGGCCGGAGGATCTGGGGTGAAGGAGGAACTGAAGGAAATCTACATTAGGCAGAAAATGGTGTTGGGTAGACTGATAGGACTGATAAATCCCCAGGGCCTGATGGCGTGCATCGCAGGGTACTTAAGGAAGTGGCTCTAGAAAAAGAGAGAGTTAGATGTGGCTCTTGTGGCTAAGGGGATCAGGGGGTATGGAGAGAAGGCAGGTACGAGATACTGAGTTGGATGATCAGCCATGATCATATTGAATGGCGGTGCAGGCTCAAAGGGCCGAATGGCTTACTCCTGCACCTATTTTCTATGTTTCTATGTTTCTAAGAGTATAGGAACAAAGAGGTCCTTCTGCACTTGTACAGGGCCCTAGTGAGACCACACCTGGAGTATTGTGTGCAGTTTTGGTCCCCTAATTTGAAGAAAGAACATTCTTGCTATTGAGGGAGTGCAGTGTAGGTTCATACGGTTAATTCCCAGGATGGCAGGACTGCACACATGCTGAGAGAATGGAGAGGCTGGGCTTGTATATTCTGGAATTTCGAAGGATGAGAGGGGATCTTATTGAAACATATAAGATTATTAAGGGTTTGGACACGCTAGAGGCAGGAAACATATTCCCGATGTTGGAGTCCAGAACCAGAGGCCACAGTTTTAGAATAAGGATTAAGCCATTTAGAACAGAGATGAGGAAACACTTTTTCACACAGAGAGTTGTGAGTCTGTGGAATTCTCTGCCTTAGAGGGCGATGGAGGCCAGTTCCCTAGGTACTTTCATGAGAGAGCTTGATAAGGCTCTTAGAGATAGCAGAGTCAGGTGATATGGGGAGAAGGCAGGAACGGGGTACTGATTGGGGATGATCACATTGAATGGCGGTGCTGGCTCGAAGGGCCGAATGGCCTATTCCTGCACCTATTGTCTATTGTCTATTGTTATCAATTAACTGAACCATCCTATCAACAACTAGAGAGTGGTCCTGAGCTACTATCTAACTCATTGGAAACCCTTGGACAATCTTCAATCAGAGTTTACTGGACCTTTACTGGACTAAATGTTATTCCCTTTATCATGTATCTTTATTCTGTGGATGTCTCAATTGTAATCATGTATATTTCTGCTGACTGGTCAACATGCAACAAAAGCTTTTCACCATACTTCAGTACATGTGAAAATAAATTAAACCTATTCATTAGCCCAGCAGTGACGTCTGAATCATGGAATAAATTCATAGTTGATAAAAAATGTTTTTGTCTCTAGTGGAGTCAGTTATTTTGGGGAACACATTAGAAGCTAGAGTTGAGATCAGCTATGACCTATTAAAATGGCTGAACTGATACAAGGAGCCATTAATTGCCCTCCTGCTCTCAATTCTTATGTTCTGATCTTCCTGATGTGACTAAACCTTTGTACAAATCCAGCCCTGATGAGATAACATCCTCCAGATATTTATACTCCGAGTCATTTCATTGCTAGACACAAAATGCTGCAGCAACTCAGTAGGTGAAGCTGCACCCTGTAGCAATTGAATAGGTGACGTTTCCGTTGGCACCCTTCTTCAAACTTGCTGAGTTACACCAGCATTTTGTATCTATCTTCGGTATAAACCAGTATCTGCAGTTCCTTTTTATTATTGATTTGCTCATTTGATCTTTCACTCTAAAGAAAAGCATTTGAAAAAGATTTGATTAGCTGTATACTGCAAATCTATTTCCTCCAGTAGAAAATACAGTATGTAAAGGATAACCTTGAAATTAAAATGGAGGAGGGAAAGTCAGAACTACTTCTGAACATCAAAAGGTGGCAGAAATCTTGACAAACGTTCATGGCTGAGATCAGAAGATGGAAATTCGGCGTGGTATGAAGGCATATGAAGCAAACGCTGGTAAATGGAATAGTTCAACATTGATTGAATGGGAATCACTAGCACATTAAGCGGTTGGATGATGCAAACTTATCTAGAGAACCTAAGGTTTTCTGTATGCCTGACATCTGCCAGAGATCAGTTGTAGTTGGAAATGTTTACTCGTTAGTTACCTGTACCTTGTTCATTGTTTATGCTTTTTAGTTCAGTTTAGAGATACAGCTCAAAAACAGGCCTTTCGGCCAACTTAGTCCGGACCGACCAGTGATCCCTGCACATTAATACTATCCTACACACACTGGGGACCATTTATATTTATACCAAGCCAATTATTTTATTATTATTAATGTTTAATGTTAAACACAATTCATTATTAATGTTTTATATGAAAAACAATTTGCCACAGGCAATGATGGTCCCAATTCTATACTGTCATCGTAGAGTCTGTCCTCACCTTCTCAATCATGGTCTGGTTTTGGCTCAGCCACCAAGCATGACATTCGGAGGCTGCAGCGAATCGTCCGATCAACTGAGAAGGTTGTTGGCTGCAACCTTGACTCCATTGACGAACTATACACTGCAAGGGCCAGGAAGCGAGTGGGTAAGATCATCTCTGACCCCTCTCACCCTGGCCACAAACTCTTTGAAGCACTTCCCTCTGGAAGGCGACTCTGGACTATCAAAGGCACCACAGCCAGAGATAAAAACAGCTTTTTTTTCCACAAGCAGTAACTCTACTCAATAACCAAACTATGTAGCCTCCGTTTGCTCTGGTATTTTATTTAATTCACATGTTTAAACTATAATGTTTTATTATTAATGTTTAATGTTTTATGTGTCATTCTTAATTGTTATTGAATGTCGTGTTGTTACTTGCGAGCGGAGCACCAAGGCAAATTCCTTGTATGTGTACATACTTGTCCAATAAACTTAAACCTATACTTATTTTTAACTGATAAAACCTGTACGCCTTTGGAGTGTGGTGGGAAACCGAAGATCTCGGAGCAATCCCACGCAGGTCACAGGGAGAACGTACAAACGCCATACAGACAAGCACCCATAGTCAAGATCGAACCCGGGCCCCAGGGCTCTGGCTCTGTAAGCCAGTAACATTACCGTTGAGCCACCATGCCACTCTTGTAGCTTGTACTTGAAAGTAACGTGGAAGCGGCAGAAAATGGCCACAAACCTAGATTACTTCTCAATAGACAGAATAGCATTTACCAATATGAGAAAACCCTTTGTTGTCTAATTTCATAGTTTCCATCAAGAGTGATAGATAAAATCCTTTAATCTGCAGTCTCCTCCATATGGTAATAATTCTCTGTACCAACCAACCAGTGCAAAGCTACTGACTAAGCATCTTTTTAATTGTTATGGATGGAACTTCCATGCGGTCTACTTGCTGTTAAAGGAGGAAGTGGCTCAGTTGCAATGGAAAAATTAAGTACAGCTTGTTCCCATCAATGACACCAATTGCAGGAAGACTAAGGTTTTTAGCTGGAGACGACTTTGATCCACTCCCATAGTCATTGGAATCTTGCCTTGCACCTCCTCAAATACTACTTCCTCTAATGATCTAATGAGATAAAAAGATTAATAGTCTGCAAGAAAATATAGCGTCTCTTCACTCACAGGGTTTTCTGATATTTGTTCAATTCAAAAGTGATCTTTGCGCTGTCAGTATTTTGTTTGTCTGACACTATACGATTTTATCATGACCCTGCAGCAAAAGAGTTTTAGGAAAAGTTGTCCCTTGTTGCCATCTGGTGGCAGAATATAATATTGTCCTTCTTAATGAAAATTGTCAGGAACAACAGTAATTTAAGAGTAGAGATAAAAGGAACTGCAGGTGCTGGAATCTTGAGCAAAACTCAACCCAAAGTATTTCCTATCCATTCCCTCCACAGATGCTGCCCAGGTCCGCAGAGGTACTGCAGACTTTGGGCTTTTTAGACTTTAGGTTACAGCACAGAAACAGGCCCTTTGGCCCACCGAGTCCATGCCGTCCAGCAATTACCCCGTGCACTAACACTATCCTACACACTAGGGACAGTCTTACAATTTTACCGTAACCAATTAACGTACAAACCAGTACATCTTTGGGATGTGGGAGGAAATCTCTGGCACTGTAAGGCAGCAACTCTACCGCTGCGCCACCGTACTGCCATAACTTTGTGTAATTCAAGCGTTAATTCAATTCAATTGGTCATATGAACTGGCAATGGAACAATCAAATTCTTACTTGCTGCAGTTTAACAGGCACAACAATGCAACACACAAATAAATGTACAATAATCAATAACACAATACATTAATTATCAGAAATATGAGGTAACCAGAATAAGTACCCGTGATGGACTGGATAATGTCTGCAGCATCCTTTGTTTCTGTGCTTATGTGTCGGTGAATCAGGCCGTGATGCAACCAGTCAGTGTGTTCTCCACCGTACACCTGTCGAGGTTCGAAAGAGTATTTGGTGACATACTGTATCTCTTCAATCTTCTCAGGAGGTATAGGCATTTGATGCGCTTTCTTAGCGATTGCATCAATGTGCTGGGCCCAGGACTGGTCTTTAGAGATCTGCACATCTGGGAACTTGAAGCTGCTGACGCACTCCATCGCCAACCTGTTGATGAAGACAGGTTCATGGCTTTCCCTTCCTGAGATGCCCAATCAGCTCTGTGCTTCTCCTAACGTTGAAAACAAGGGTGTTCCGGCACCATTCAATCAGAATATCGATCTCTCTTCTGTACTTATTGTTACCTGTTGTTCGTCCAACAATGGTAGCTTTGTTGATTAATTTAAAGACAATGTTAGAGGTCTGGCTACACTATCATGTGTATCGAGCAGGAGACTGAGCTGGTAGCATTGACATTCTCCTGTTGATGGTTATCTAGGAGGAATTGGTATTGCCAGTTTCTTCTGATTGTGGTCTGCCATTGAGGAAGTTGAAGATCCAATTACTTAGAGATGAGTAGAGTCCCAGTTCTTTGAGTTAGATGATAAGTTTAGAGGGTATGATAGCATTGAATGCTGAGCTGTAGTCGAGGAACAATAGCCTGATATATGTGTTCTCATTGTCAATATCTCACTAGGTAAAGAATGGCTGCCATAATTGGGCAGCAGTGTAGAGTTGCTACTTTGTCTGAAGAATGGTATCGACCCGAAACGTCTGTTGACCTGTTGAGGCAGAAGGCAATAACACATTAGAGTCTCAGAAAACCAATCTCATTTTCATTATGACGTTTCGAGTTTTATTAATCACCCTAACTGTTTCTGTATGTGTATCATTATTTGATGTAAATATTGACAATGTGTTGAATTTAGTATTATGAAGAAATTGCAATAACATGTGAAAGGGAACATTGTGAAATAGTCTGGGTCAATGTTAGAATCTTCTGATGTGCCCCTCTTTATGAAGCGTCTTTAATTTGTAACACTAACTCTGTTTCTCTTCCCATAGACATCTGACTTGTGGAGTACTTCCAGCATTCTCTGTTTTTATCTGTTATACTGCTGGATTCGGTAACTTGTCCAGTCCAGTCCCTTAATTACCTCAATTAGTCTATTTTGATGTTGCTTGTGGAGTAATAATTATTGTGGCAGCACAATGGCACAGCTGGTAGAGCAGCCGGCTCACAACGCCAGAGGCCCGGGTTCGATCCTGACATCGGGTGCTGTCTGTGTGGAGTTTGCACGTTCTCCCTGAAACTGTGTGGGCTTGCTCTGGGTTTCCTCTGCGATCCCAACTCAGAGGCAAGTTAATTGTAAGTTAATTGGCCTCTGTGCATTTTCCCCATGTGTGTAGAGAGTAGATGTGAGAGCGGGATAATATAACCTGTTGGGCAATGCACAGCACAGATGATCAATAGCATGCACAGATGATCAATGGCCAGCATGGACTCGGTGGGCTGAAGGGCCTTTTTCCATGCTGCAACTCTAAAACATTTGCAGGCCTGCAGCATTTTAGTCTTGGCATTCTCTTGGTGACCTAAATCAGGGGCGTGGGGTTCCATCAAGTTATGCAAGGCTTGGACCCCAGTGAAATGGAGAGGGCTCCTGAATATTCCACAGATGCTCCACATGGGAGATATTGACAACCAGGAACAGATAATTTACTCTTGTTAGAAATTTGTTCTTGTTAGTAATTTACTTTTGATAGAAAGAAGAAGATTTGCTCCTCCACACCATGGAAGAATGATGCAGATTAAAGCCACTCAAGACTCGAACACCCATAACATTACACATCTCCTGAGTTTTACCTATTTGCTGGACAAGATGGCCAGGTTGTTGGATGTGATTAGCAGCTGCAAGACACCATTTGTGGATCGCCACCTTTTTATTAAATTCTCGAGTTCAAATGGTCCATGGTTCTAGGTGATGAGATCAGTTAGCCCCAGGCTATCCTGCATTAGTTAAATTCCTGTCTCTTTTGCAGAAACTAAAGTACTATTTAAAAATATATATATTTACATCTGCAAGGAAAGGGTAATTCAAACATACAACCATTAATGTTATTTGCTTCTCTAGACAAATAGTGAGCCAAAATCGCATCAATATAACATGTCCAACATAACATGCTCCAGTTGCACTATATTGAGGACTATAACTTGGTTTAGGATATTGCCCAACAGGTTATGAATTGCATCTGGGCCCCATATGGCTGCATTTCTCTCTCATATACCTCCCACTGTCGTTTCAGGAAACAATACATGTGTGGGTGGGGTTCTTTGTAAGACCAGGAAGTCTCCCACCTCAGTTTACCACAGTATTCAGTCCCTTGGAGGAACAACATGAAGTTAGGAACTGTGATGCTAATGGTGGGAAGAATGTGGAGCTGAAGCCAAGGACAAGAGTAAATGGAATGAATGTGTGGAGGTTGAAATCCATTATGAAATAAAGAGAGACAAAACGGGGGAAAAAATCAACATAAACTCAAGACTATATCTCCGAGAAATGCAACAAGTTATGACACACATTTTGTTGCTTGGAACAGTAGTGTGCGTCGTTGCTAATTAGATTAGATTTAGATTAGAGGATAAAGCACGAAAACAGGCCCTTCCGGCCACCGAGTCCGTGCCAACCAGTGATCACCCCGCACGCCCACACATATTGCACACTGCACACGGACAATTTACAATTTAACCGAATCCAATTAACCTACAAACCTGTACATCTTTGGAGTGAGGGAGGAAACCCATGCAGGAATATCCAGGAGAAACCCGTGCAGTTACAGGAAGAACATACAAACACCTTACAAACAGCACCCATGGACAGAATTGAACCTGGGACTCTGGCGCAGTACGGTAGCAACTCTGAAGATGTACACAAAAAGCTGGAGTAACTTAGCGCGACAGGCAGCATCTCTGGAGAGAAGGAATGGGTGACGTTTCGGGTCGAGACCTTTCTTCAGACAAAGTAGCAACTCTACAGCTGCGTCACTGCTGCCCAATTATGGCTGTCATTCTTTACCTAGTGAGATATTGACAATGAGTTCATCTTCATTTATAATGATACCAGTTGACAAGCAAACGCTGAGGCACTGTGGGTGGCCCATCGCAACAGAATTGTAGGCTGGCACAATATTTGGTCTCAAGGCTTGACCAATCACTCTCCCATGATTCTCAAGTTAGAGGACCAATCCAGGTTCAATGATGATGTAGAAGGGCTTGCCTGGAGAAGAACTAAGCACTCCTAAATATGATGAGCAATCCACATTTAAACACATTGTTATGCTTGAAGCATGAAAACCAGAGGAGGTTTACAAGAATGATCCCAGGAGTAAGTAGGTTCATCTATGATGGTCGGTCGGCACTGTGCCTGTACTCGCTGGAATTTAGAAGAATGAGGGGGGACCTCAATGAAACATACAGAATAGTGAAAGGCTTGGATAGAGTGGATGTGGAGAGGATGTTTCCACTAGTGGGAGAGTTTAGGACTGGAGGTCTAGAACTCTTGCCACAGAAGGTAGTTGAGGCCAGTTCATTGGCTATATTTAAGAGGGCGTTAGATGTGGCACTTGTGGCTAAAGGGATCAGGGGGTATGGAGAGAAGGCTGGTACGGGATACTGAGTTGGATGATCAGCCATGATCACATTGAATGGCGGTGCAGGCTCGAAGGGCCGAATGGCCTACTCCTGCACCTATTTTCTATGTTTCTATGTAACTACAGGTCATAGCCTCGGAATTAAAGGGTGTTCTTTTAGGAAGGAGATGAGGAGAAATTTCTTTAGTCAGAGGGTGGTGAATCTGTGGAATTCTTTGCCACAGAAGGCTGTAGAGGCCAAGTCAGGGGATACTTTTAAGAATGAGTTGGGTGACATACTGGCGTAGCTGTAGTGGTGCTTCTTCACAGCGCCAGAGACCCAGATTCGATTCTGACTCTGGGCGCTGTCTTTCCAGAGTTTGTATGATCTCTCTGTGACCGCATGGGTTTTCTCTAGGTGCTCCGATTTCCTCCCACGTCCCAGGTTTGTAGGTTAATTGGCTTCTGTAAATTGCCCCTAGTGTACAGGATCTTCTTCTTATCGAGTCCACACGCAAGATTATAAGTTGTTCAGCCAGAGCTGAATACACTTCTCGGCATCAGCATACAACGGTGTCTGTCTTGCGCTTCTTGTGCTTCTTGTGCGTGGTAGTGGAAAGATTGGTGAAAACAGGGCCACAATGTAAACGCGCTTTCCTGGACCCCAGTGTATAAGATGTGCAAAATGGGAACGAGTGTGATTGGTAGTCGGTGTGAACTCCATGGACTAAAGGGCCTGTTTCCATGCTGCATCTCTAAACTAAACTAAACTAAAATGGTTGGATATACATTGTTTATTAAATGTGGCTCACCAAAAAAAACTACTAGGTGCTAGATGATGTCTATTGTAAATGTTAGAATATACAGTACACATCATGATGAAGAACTGATTGTTTTAACAGGCCTTCCAATTTTGAAAAGTGCCTCCCCAATCTGCACTTAATTAATTGATTTGCAGGAGAGAACATGCATAATCAAATGGTCCAATTGAGCAGAAAAGGTTAAAGTAATGAGTTTCAATGTTTAAACCGATGTACAATACTGATTATATTTTGCCTGTAAATGGAGTTTGAAGACTTTCACTAAACAGCTTTTAAGTAGGTTTTTGGGAATGAGAATAACTATTTTAGTCAAATAAATAATATTGCCTGTACTTGCTGGAGTTTAGAAGAATGAGGTGGGACCTAATTGAAACATACAGAATAGTGAAAGGCTTGGATAGAGTGGATGTGGAGAGGATGTTTCCACTAGTGGGAGAGTCTAGAACTGGAGGACATAGCCTAGGAATTAAAGGAAGTTCTTTTCAGAAGGAGATGAGGATAAATGTTATTTCGTCAGAGGGTGGTTAATCTGTGGAATTCTGTGCCACAGAAGGCTGTGGAGGCCATCAGTGGATATTTTTAAGGCAGAGATAGATAGATTCTTGATTAGTACGGGTGTCAGAGGTTACGGGGAGAAGGCAGGAGAATGGGGTTAGGAAGGAGAGATAGATCAGCCATGATTGAATGGCGGAGTAGATTTAATGGGCCAAATGGCCTAATTCTACTCTTTTCCTTATGACCTCATGACCTTAATATAGCCTCACTGAAGAGAAGTTATGTAAGTACAGGTTTTTCCAGACTGGCACTTCCTTAATCCGGACAGAATTATGAGAGCACACTTGAAATCTTCCCAAGATATGCCCCTGAAAATGTGGCGCCTAGGCTGCAAATGTGGTGAGGTGTCTGATTTTAACTTCATCACGGCTTGTGCCGTCAATCACAGCCATTCAGAAACAGTGGGAACATAATTAAAGAATTAAAAACATAAAACTAAATTATAGAATTAAAAAAAGGAAATTATTTCAGAAGTATTAAGATACATTCAATCTGTGAGAATTGATTACAAAACATTAATGTTCACTAAAATAAAGAAAAACAAATAAATCACCACTTTTTTTTACCTTTCAAGTGAAGGCCAGTGACTTCATTCCTATGGCTGGATGCTGTAGTCTTGGTTTACAGTAAAGTATAAGAGACAGGATGTGAGCCATTATTGAATCCCAGCATTGTGGCACAGTGGTAGAGTTGCTGCCTTACAGCATATGAGACCTGGGTTTGATCCTGACGAGTGGTGTTGTCTGTATGGAGTTTGTACATTCGCCCCGTGACCACTAGGGTTTTCTCCGGGTGCTCCAGTTTCCTCCCACATTTCTTTGGAATGAGAAACTGTTTACATTTCAGGTAGACAACGTGAGATTTACTCCGTCACAAAGGTGCAAAAGACTACGGACTAAGTGCTAATAAATAGAATTAATATAGAAGTGTACTGGATGGTTGGCATGGAATGAGTGGCTGTTTCTATGTTGTATGACTTGACTCTATTACCCTTTCAGTTTAGTTCAGTTTAGTTTATTGTCACATGTCTGGAGGTACAGTGAAAAGCTTTAGTTACATGCTAACCAGTCAGTGGAAAAACAATACATGATTATAATCGAGCAATCCACAGTGTACAGATACATGATGCCAGTAAAGACCGATCAAACATAGTCCGATGGTCACCAATGGGGTAGATATTAGTTCAGGACTGCTCTCCAGATATGGTAGGATCATTCAATTGCCTGATAACAGCTGGGAAGAAACTGTCCCTGAAATAACTGGCTTTAAAAGTGGCCGGGTAAGTTGGGGAAAACAAAGAGAATGTTTAAGGATGATTCAGGTGAGGCAGTGTGTTGATATTGTGGCAGATAAAGTTTGATCAAAAAAATGTGATGTGTTGCAAAAGCAGGTCAGGGTGGGATAATGGAAAGGGCTAAAAAGAATATCAGAGCAAATAAATAATAAAGAATAGAAAGAATAAAAGACTAAAGCGGCTTTCCCACTGCGTCGACCTAATTGGAGAGTTTAGAAGAGTTTAGGAGAGTTTGAAAGAGTGTCATGTTGAAGACCTACTTCGACTATGTAGACGACATCCTTTGATCTCCTTCGACCTCCCTTCGACTATGTTGAAGACTATCTATGACTACCTTTGACTACCTTCGATTACCTTCGACTACCCTCGATTACCTACGAATAACATGCCGACCTACTACGACCCACTTAGACTAAACCTACGAGTAAAAAAAATATTGATTTTTCCATGGCCACCTTATTTTACTCACGGGCATTTTTCAGCATGTTGAAAAATACGCCGCGGCTTAGCTGAGGTCTCGAGTACGCGAGGACTACTCTCGAGCATGATGGAGAGTTACCAATACCTCCTAGGACCTTGTGTCGACCATGCTGCGAGTATCAGTCGAGGGCAAACTCTTCGGAACTCGCCAATTATGTCGCCTCAGTGGGACAGCTCCTTTACAGAAGTAATGGGCAGCTCCGATAACAGAGTAAACAAGGTGCCTAATCTTAAAGAATTTAATGTTGAGTCCAGAAGGCCGCAACATGCCTGATGGAAGATGAGGCATTGTTCCTCTAGCTTGCTTTGTGTCCTCATTATAACAGAGCAAGAGGCACAAACAGGGAGGTCAGAGTGTGAATTGGATGAAGAATTGTGATAGGAAACTTTGGGTCACCCTTGAGGACTGTTTAGTTCTGTTTAATTTAGCTTTAGAAAATGGAAACTGGCCCTTCAGCCCATTAAGTCCACGCAGACCGTCGATTACCCCTTCACACCAGTTCCGTGTTATTCCACTTTCACATCCACTCCCTACACACTAGGGGCAATTTACAAAGGCCAAGTAACCTACAAATCCGCTAGTCTTTGGGATGAGGGGGCACGCGGAGAAAACCCACGTAGTCACAGGGCGAATATACGAACTCCGTACAGATAGCACCCACATTCAGAATGGAACCCGGGTCTCTGGCGCTGTCAGGCAGAAACTCAACCGCCGTGCCATCCTTGACTGAATGCAGGTGCTCTGTAAAACAGTTAGCCAGTCTGCACTTGCTTCTCTGTCAGTGCAGAGGAAACCACGTTGTAAACACCAAATGCAGATCAGCAAGTGCAAATGAATCACTACTTCACCCGTAAGTGTTTTTTTTTTCGCTGGGTCATTTGGTTTCCAAAGGGATACTGTGAATTCACATTGTGTTCTGGGAAAATATCTACTTCAATCCACAACATAAGAGGTGTGTTACATGATAAATTTTCAAGGCAAATGGTTTAACATTCTCTACCAATGATGCACTAGAACACAGTGATTATTGTTGATCTAATGAAGCAGGGGCTTGGGTGAACACAACCCTGTTCTCATCTACTGACCTGCTGAGAGATGGCCAACAACTTCAGCTTGCTTGACATCACACCAGCAACCTAATCAGCCCCTTCATGCTGATGCAATGAGCCAGAACGTTCACCAGCATATTTACTTTCATAGGCGCCTTAGAAGATTCGGCATGTTCATGAGGAATCGCTTGATCTTATACAGATATGCTATAGAAAGATATCTTGATGGGATACATCTCGGTCTGTTTTGGAAACTGGTATTCTCTAGACTGCCTGAACCTGCAGAGAGTAATGAACGCAGCCCAGGGCAATACCTGGCTAGTCACCTCCTTCCATCCAGTCCATCATCATGGTGCGTTACATCAGGAAAACTGGAAGACAAGTATGCCTGCCACCCTGGCCATCCCTCTTCTCTCTTGTAGCTACTGGGAAAAGATGCAGGAGTTTGAAAGCACAAATGTCCAGACTTACAGTAAGAATGCCTTCTTTCGAAAGGCTATCAGACTCCTGAACCAACCAGCTCTTTCACACCTCCTTTCACGAGGGTGCTGCCATGTATTCTTTCTCTTATTTTTAGCTATTCCATTATTGCACTTAAGATTTATTTTTTGCACTTCTTCAGATTGCAGTCCAATCTTTGCACCATTCTGTTGTTTTGCATTCATAGAAACATAGAAACATAGAAAATAGGTGCAGGAGTAGGCCATTCGGCCCTTCGAGCCTGCACCGCCATTCAATGTGATCATGGCTGATCATCCAACTCAGTATCCCGTACCTGCCTTCTCTCCATACCCCCTGATCCCTTTAGCCACAAGTGCCACATCTAACGCCCTCTTAAATATAGCCAATGAACTGGCCTCAACTACCTTCTGTGGCAGAGAATTCCAGAGACTCACCACTCTCTGTGTAATGAATGTTTTCCTCATTTTTCCTCATTCACTGTTGTATTTATAGGTGCATCTATCATTACAATATAATATTTACTTGATGAGCTTCAAGTTAATATGGAATTTCACTGCACCCCAGTGTATATGACAATAAACTAATCTGAAACTGAATGACAAAGTTGCTGGTCATTTTTCTTCAGCAAATATGCCCTTGTTCAGCCTGTAGAAGCAGAGGTCTGGAGATTTACTAAAACCACCATGTGTACAACAGATGGAAATTAATCAGTACCTAAAACCTCATTAGTAAAAACAAGCTGGGTTGCAGGGCTGTCTCAAGTCTCACTAATGTTTAAATCTAGGCTCTTCTTACGTTGAGCAGCTATTTTGCCTCATATTTCTAAAATAACAGTAACAAGCCTTGCAGAGTTGTTTCAGGTCTCAGACTTAAATCATTACCAGCAAGGGGTGCCATACTTACAGTCAACCACAAATGAAACTATTTACCGCAACAGTTTTAAATGACCGCATAGCTTTCAGTTTTAGCTGCTCAACTGCAGAAAATTGAAAAAACATATTTAAAAAAAATTAAGACTGAAATATTTTGACGATGACTCTGTAAAATGAAATGTAAGGGTGAAACATTTCCAAAATCATTCTCTATTTCAGAACAGTTATTTGTAATCTGCAGGGATTCCATTTCTGTAAAACTTTGAGGAATTCCAAGGAAATATGTTGAGGATGTGCATATATTTCTCACTGCCCAAGTTCAGTGTCTTTAAGCTTAATTTTAGATTGCAGAGAAGGCGTATGTTTCTATATAGTATCGGCCAGAGAAAGTAATATTTTTTTATAATTGTTCACTATAGTTTTATTTATTGTTTCCCCAAAAATATTCACCTTATGATGAGAATATAATCCACTTTTAATGTGTGTTTAACTGAAGCTCATAAATACATGTGAAATTAAACCCTGGTGTTCCAATAATCATCACAAAACTGTTTTAGAATTAATCTGTTTCAAGACAAGTAATACTCTATCATATTTTCATTGATTCTTCTTTAGGATTCAAGGGGGTAATTGTCCCGAGAAACCTTATAACAGTCTTTTGAAGAAGGAGCAGATAATGTAGATGGGAGAAGTGCAGTGAACTCAGTGGACTGATTTGGGAACAGCCTTTGACAAACTGCACCCTGGAGATTAATAGAGAAGATTAAGTGGTATGCAGTTAGTGGGGGAGTCTAGCAAACTGGATTCGCAGTGGGTACAATGGAGAAAGCAGAGAGTAGGAGTTCAAGACAGTTTCTTTCCCTCTCGACAGAATGGTTGGAAGTGAGTAATGGCTCCTTCCTGGGTTCACTGTTGGTGCCACTTCAAATAATTGCACCTATTAAATGATTCGGATATAGACTGAGATAATATTAAAACTGGCAGTAAACCTTTCTACGAGGGCAGGAATGGATGTGAATGTGGCAAACAGAATTCAACGCAGTGAACCATTTAAAAAATATATAAAACTGTAATATATTTGAATAGAAATAAGCAGTTGGTGAGCTGGGATAATTAGATCTACATGTCCATAGGACATGAGACAGCACCTTTGAAGATGTAAAACAAAGTTATAAGAATTTGGGTAGGGCAGCATAAGGCAGTTCCCTGGTGTAAGATTTTGAATGCAGTCCCTTATACTGTTCACTGCATCTGTATGCTTCTGTGCATCATACGCCACTGCCATATTAATGAGGGCAGTCACACACACAGCTAGATGCCAAATGTACGCAGGTTAAACCTCACGTAGCATTTAACGCTCCATGATCTGCTTCAGCAGTTTGAGTTCAATGGTCTAATGAATAACAAGTGAGTATAAATGAACCTCATGCTGGAACACAATCTGTCCCATTCAAAATAACCAGCCAGCTCTTGCAGGCTAATTGCTGATTTCCTACTGATTGTTGCGACAATTCTAAACGTATTTGGTGCTTTTCTGATTGTTAATGTGAATGGGAAGTGATTAATGAATTTGAAGATGGTCTTACCAGTCTTTTAGTTGAGTTTAGTTTAGTTTAGTGTGGAATCAGGTCCATTGGCCCACCGTGTCGACGCCAACTAGCGATCCGTGTGTAATCTACACACACTAGGAACAATTTAAAATTTTATCAAGCCAATTAACCTACAAGCCTGTACGTCTTTGGAGTATGGGAGAAACTGGAGATCCTGGAGAAAACCCACGCGGCACGACGAGAACGTACAAACTCCGTACAGACAGCAGCTGTAGTCAGGGTCTTTGGCACGGTAAAGCAGCAACTCTACCACTGCGCCACCATGCCACCCTGTAGCGCTGATCAGTGCTATCTTGTGGTATTGCTATGTTTTAATTATGACCATGTCTCAGAGACACCAGGAGGACTAGAAGAAATAGTCTTGGCATTATGTTTTTCACAGACATTGTGGGTCAAAGGGCCTATTCTTGTGCCGTACTGTTCTATGTTCTATGTTATGGTGTTACATAATCACATGACATTTGTACACTTGCATATAAATATACAACAGTATATTGATTAGTACGGGTGTCTGGGGTTAAGGGGAGAATGCAGGAGAATGAGGTTAGGAGGGAGAGATAGATCAGCTACGATTGAATGGCGGAGTAGACTTGATGGGCCGAATGGCCTAATTCTGCTCCTCTCACTTTTGAACAGAGTGGAATGATTGCTCAACATCTTGATTTCTGCATATCATTTGCTCCCAAACATGACTGCTTTAGAATAATTCCCTTTCACTGGGAGAAAGAGAAGAGAGAATGCAGGAAAGGTAGACAAAGAGGAGGAAAAGGAGGACTCCACCAGAATGGTAAGTGACTGTGGATGTTCCGGAAACAGCTCACCTATCAGAATCAGTGTGAGGAACAATACATCAGGATGTTAAAGAAGGAACTGCAGATGCTGGAGAATCGAGGGTTACACAAAAAGCTGGAGAAACTCAGCGGGTGCAGCAGCATCTAAGGAGCGAAGGAGATAGGCGACGTTTCGGGTCGAGACCCTTCTTCAGACGAAGGGTCTCGACCCGAAACGTCGCCTATCTCCTTCGCTCCTTAGATGCTGCTGCACCCGCTGAGTTTCTCCAGCTTTTTGTGTGACAATACATCAGGATGTCCTGACTACTAAGCTATCTGCCTGGATAGGAAAGGCATAGAGGGATACGGGGATAATAAGAGCAAATGGAATTAGCATAGATAGGGATGACGGTTTGCATGGATGAGGTGGGTCAAATGTAAAGAGAGACACAAAAAGCTGGAGTAACTCAGCGGGTCAGGCAGCATCTCTGGAGAAAAGGACTAGGGAACGTTTTGGGTCGAAGCCCTTCTTCAGATAGGGTATGACTTTGGTGTAAACCAACATCTGCAGTTGTTTGTTTCTGTGCTTAAGTTGCCATGATTCTACTACAGCCATAACTAAAACCTCAGAGCTGAGGATGACATGTATGGCCATTGGAGACGGCCTAGAATAGTCCTTGCTGACGGGTTCAGATGCCAACATCTCAACCAGGTGATACCAACCCTGTTTTCCATCCGGCCGTCAGTCCCACACCTGTTTTTTTGCTGGTCATATCATATCTGCTTGAACACAATGCAAAAATGAAATGCAACATAAAAACAGCATTCCGAATCAAATTCATAAATGAAAACACACTGAATGTTTTTATAAAGGTACAAAATCACCTTGTTCTCCTTGGTCTCACGTATTCTTTCACCTTCCCGATGCTCCCATGTATTACTGCCCAATATAGAATTGCTGCAGGAAAGCTGCTGACTTTTGATGTTTAGTTTATAGATTAGTTTAGTGATACAGTGCGTAAACAGACCCTTCGGCTCACCGAGTCCATGCCGACCAATGGTCACCCGTAAACTACTTCTATAATATCCCAATTTTTGCATCCTACACACTTGGGGCAATTTACAGAAGCCAATTAATCTGCATGTCTTTGGAGCATGGGAGGAAACCAGAGCACCCAGAGAAAACCTACTCAGTAACAGGGAGAACGTACAAACTCCATACAGGCAGCACCCATATTCAGGGTCGAACATTGTAAGGCAGCAACTCTATCACTGAACCACTGTGGTGAATACAGTGAATGACCTCAGTGATTGTTCACAGATTCGGAAATCGAGCTGTTTGGCTTTACACAGGATAATCTCATCTTGTGTAGCAGTAACCTCGACTGTCAGCAGCAAGGGTACTGATGGGGTAGCAGAGTTGATCGCAAATGCTGCCCTTCTGAGAGAAAACTGCATGTTCACACCACAAGGAGTCACTCTGACTTCCTCAGACAACAATCTTGATGCAATGCCCTGCAAGCAACTTTGAATTATAATGTTCCGTTTGAGTTTGCATGACACAGATTTCTGCAGCAATGCACCAACCAGATGTTGGCTGTCTGCTGTTCATGCCATGCTCAATGCCACCAGTTCTTACATTCTGCATGATAGTTTGGTCCAGGCTTTATTGAGATATTAAAGACAATTTCAACCATCCTTTAAGATACGATATGATATAATGCGATAGAACTTTATTTATCCCAGGAGGGAAATTGATCTGCCAATAGTCATAAAACACAAAATACACAAAACATGAAATTAATTAATGAGTGGAAAGGATTGGGGATGTGCAAAGTTTGGGGAGGGGGGGGGGGGGGGGGGGACAAGTCAGTCTACCCCACGACAGAAGGAGGAGGGGTTGTACAGGTTGATAGCCACAGGGAAGAAAGATCTCCTGTGGCGTTCTGTCCTGCATCTTGGTGGAACTAGTCTGTTGCTGAAGGTACTCCTCAGGTTGACCCGTGTGTCATGGATGCTTCTCCACCCCGGACAAACAGCAACCTTCACCTCCATTTTCACTCACAACCAACTACCTATGTGCTAAGAACCTTTTCTTTGTGCTGCAGCAGAGGCCTCCTGCTGGAAGTATCTCTTCTCCTTTTCCTCTCCCCTTTATCCCATCCCCAATCAGGCAAGAAGTACAGAAGTGTGAAAATACATACCTGCAGATTCAGGGACGGCTTCTTCCCAGCTGTATTCGGGCAACTGAACCAATGTATCAACAACTAGAGAGTAGTCCTTAGCTTCTATCTACCTCATTGGAGACCCTCAGACTATCATGAATCGGACTTTACTGGACTTTATCTTGCACTAAACGTTATTCTCTTTATCATGTATCTACACTGTGGATGGCTCGATTGTCATCATGTATAGTCTTTTAGCTGACTGTTTAGAATGCAACAAAAGCTTTTCCTTGGTGCATGTGACAATAAACTAAACTAAACTAAGTCCCCTACTGGTCATAGAATACTGCCAGGAATACACCAATACTGCCTTGGTGCAATTTAGGTTAGTTTAGTTTAAAGATATAGAGGGGAAATAGGACCAATGGCCCACCCAGTCTGCACCGAGCAACAATCACCCACACACTAGTTCTATCCTAGGGGCATTTACAGAAGCCAATTAATCTGCAAACCTGCACATCATAACCCGCAGGGTTATAGGGGGAATATAAAACAACTCTGTACAGACACCATCTGTATACAGGATCGAACTCAGGTCTCCAGTGATGTAAAACAGCAACTCTACTGCTGTGCCACTGTGCCGCCCAAATGGGTCTGAATATTAATATCTCCCTGGCCTCTCACGTTGTAAAAAACTAGATTATCTGCCCTTTGACGTTATAGCTACATCTCTCCCACTCCGCTCCCAACCTATCCCCAACAACCCTATAATGTGTAATGGTTCTGAAATTAGTTATAATTATGCCTTTTAATTATTGGCTAAAGCCAATGTGGATACACAACTGCAAGCCACATCAAAATGATCTACAACACTTCAAATATTGTGGTTTTTGATTTTAATTGTCTGATTAACTATAATCATAAAATGTAAAATAGTTTACAACCAGCAGTTTGGTTCAAACTTTCCGTTCAGATCTCTAGCAAATAATTGCAAATGAGTTTGCATACCCTCCAGTCCTGATGGTATCACTCTTCTCATTTCTGTAGCCTGTACTGTACCGATTCCTTCACTCTCTCGCTTACTCCCAATTCATGCTTTCTCCTCCCTGAAAATTTACCCTAGCCCCAGAAATCTAACCTGCTAAAGAAAGTGTCCTCTCGTTTATACCAGTCAGCTTCCTAAATATTGGTACGAGCTCAAGGTAAGAAAGCTGCTGTTAGCTCTTTATCATTTTATCACATTGAAAGCCTTCGCGAAGTTGATGAAATAGTTTTCCCAGGGTTATTCTTTTGGGGATGTTACTTTTATATAATGCAAGGGCTGGAACTCTACATGTACATAATTTGTAGAGTGCTCACTCATTGTATATTAACCACTTCAGTTTCCAATGGAAAATAATATCTGGTGGAATGTAAAACAGGTAGCCACTTTGCTAATACTAGATTTGTTTAACCTTCAAGATTAGGTTCCCTTGGTTTCATGACATGGCTTTGCATTCACGAGAAAGAGTACTCATTTAAATCCAACTTGGTCAGGCATTGACCCTCAGTATATAAGTGGAATTTGGGAAGTGCCTTTTGCATGAGCCCATAGAGGTGGGCTGTAGAGGCTTTGCAGGACGCTCACTCTGCAAAGTCCTCAACCAGTTGGGCATTGCGGGGCTGGCAAAGAAGAGGGCCATTCAATCCACAAGTGAAGCTGCAGAGAAAGCCACTAGGTGGCTTTGGATTAAGAGGGCTGATCCGTGGGCGGTTGCTGCTGGGACGCAAGTCGGGGCTTGATCAACACTGGCTGGGTCGCCTGGGCGAGGGTGTCTGATGTTGTGAGACCCGAAACACCCGATGACCCCAGGTCACATCACTGAGGATGCATCCCAGCGCATCTAGAAGATGTATCTTTCACACTATGGGGTGAGGGTTCAGATGAAAATTCACCCTTTAGTTTTACCAGGACATGGAAGGCCATGGTAATAACTGGCACCATTATTCAGTGCAAACCAGACAGTAAATTCTGGCACATGCATGTAAATATTTAAACATGAACACCCATTAATGCTGCACGCTGTAGCTGTATGAAAGTAAACTTTCACCATTTGTCTACTTGACAGAATAGATATGGGCTCGGCAAAAAAAAGGTTCACGTCATTTTAATGAGTCTGATCAGCTTTAGTTTTGGCCAAACAATCCATCTAGTACTGAAATTGTAACATTATTTTGGTCAATGGTGAATTTTTCTTATAACAGATTCCACAATTGTTATTGGACATGAGTGTTTTGAACAAAAAGAGGTGAATTATAAGAATAATTCACCTTGTTCAAAACTCTCTTGTCCAATAACAATATTGTAATCTGTTTGGTTAACAAGGGAAATGGTTTCTTGTCCTTCATAAGTTAATGTGTTTTTGCAGCAGAATTAGGCCATTCTGCCCATCAAGTCTACTCTGCCAGTCAATCATGGCTGATCTATCTTATTGAGGATACATTGGAGTTTGGACATTCTACTGCAAAGTCACCATGCAAGATTCAATGTGATGTTTCTGAGCAAAGACAGGTGCAGTCTCTTGATGCTCACACCCACATCTGATTAAATGTGTTCTGAGCAGTTCAGTCAGTCGAACCTTTCATGCAAATGTGCATGTTTGTGAACACAAATTAAGACGAGCAGAAAACAAGAATTAACTTAAAGAAGATAAACCTTAGAAACATGGTACTATCATTCGAGTTTATAAATGGGCTACCCCTCAGAACCACACATAATAAACTATTTTTACTACTCCCCACACCAACTATTCTGTGCTACACAAAAAGCAGCATCTAAGGAGCGAAGGAGATAGGCGACATTTCGGGTCGAGACCCTTCTTTAACTATTCTGTGCTCTTGAGTTGCATGGTCAACTCATATCAGTTTCTGTTTTCAGCATTGAAAAGCACTGAACAACACAGAATTGTTGTGCTTTTGTAGTAGAAGTGTATATAACCTGCTACTGAAAGTTAAATCTTGTCCATTTCGGTGTAAATGCGTCAAGATCTCCGATACAACACGATAACTTTTTCAAGGGCAGAATTTCATTCCTTCATGTTTTCATTGTAGCTGGGTTTTTAGGGCGGCATTGTTCCAGAGACATGGGTTCGATCCCGACTACGGGTGCTGTTTGTACGGTGTTTGTACATTCTTTCTGTGTCCACGTGGGTTTTCTCCGGGTGCTCCGGTTTCCTACCACACTCCAAAGGCATACAGGTTTTTAGGTTAATTGACTTCGACAAAACTGTAAATTTCACCAAATTATCCCTAGTGTGTTGGATAGTGCTAGTGTACGGGGTGATCGCTGGTCGGCGCGGACTTGGTCGGCGTGGACTTGGTCGGCCTGTTTCCATACTGTTTCTCTAACGTCTACAGTCTGCATTTTTTTTTAAATGTCAACGTCTGTTTTTTATTTAACTTTCATTTTCTTTTTATTTTATCTACATTCCAAAATATTTTTCTCCTGTTTACTTCTAGATCTGTCTTAGAATTGAATTCACTCATATTACTCTACACTTCCTTCTCAGTTCTTTCCCCGTTCAGAAATTTGATTTGTTAAAGAGATATACGCTCTCCCTTGTGTCATAATGACGAGCTTTGCTTGCTGTCATATCAACTCACACTTTCATTAACTTGTCACATGTAAAGACACTTAAAAACCTCATTATGCAAGAGAAAGTCTAACTAATGACAGATGCTGTTCGATTTACTCCAACAGCAAGTTATGGTGCATAATATTACATTAAAATACAGCACGAGAAGCAACTCATTTTGTCCATTAACGCTAAATCGAATGATGATTTCCCATGTCTTTGTATGATGAATGCTAACATTTTATAATAAATGGAATGATAGTCATCAATATTATTATGTATCACCATGTTAGTCTTTTCATGGAATGCCTCTAAAAATTTATGATCATGACAAATAATATGCATGTATTGTGGAGATGTATAATTCAAACCACATGTTTTATTGCGATGTAAATGAAGAGAGGACCCATAGCATAAAGGAAACACCGCATGGGACAAATGATTGTGGAGGTTGTTGAATTGTTATACCCTTAATCATTGTGTCAAGTTGAGGCTGCTAAGCAAGTTTTAAATAAAATTAGGGGAATGAGATATTGAAAGTATGAAGTCCGATACAAAATACTGGTTACGAGCAAAAGAGGGAACAATTATATTAGCTAGAAAATTATTGGATTTCGGATGTAAAGCAATAAAAATGTGCATGAGGGTAAAAGGTATAGAGCAACATGGGGTTTAACAAACTAGAGCAGGAAGATGCTCCTGATTTCCACTTATGACAAAAAGCCGCATGTAATGGCTGAATGAAGCTATTTTATTATAGGTACATGGGTTTATTTTGTAGGAGTTGCAATTTTAAAGTTGAAAATATTTACCTTCAAATGTAGGTGTTGTGGATCAATAGCACTAAAAGTCTCAACTTGACCACTTCCTGTCTGTGCTGTATATTGATTTTAGAGAAAATGCTATCCCATATCGCTATGATTTTTGGCCATCTTACTCACAGACCTCCTACACTGAGGCAGCCCCGAGGATTTTTCCGATCAATGAAAAATAAAAAAGTTATGAGTATTTAAAAAATCTTGATATCAGCTGATTGGTCCTCTCGCCTGTCAATCACCATGATGAAGGTAATGCCCCTTCCGGGGTGGCAGGACTATAAAATCCCGGATGCCTGTACGTGAGTCAGTCATTGTGGAAGATCACGAGGGAGAGGCCACAACTGTGATTCAAGCTGTGAATCAACTGAACTGTAAATCTGCAATGTACTTGCAATAAGTGATTTATTAGCCCTTAATGACAATGAAATTAGTTATTTGGCCTGCCCTGTGTTTGAAACTGCAAAGGAAATGGAAGTGAAATGAAAATTAAATGAACTGTTTGGCCTGCCCTGTGTTTGAAACTGCAGTGGAAATGGAAATGAAATGAAAATGCAATGAGCTGTTTGGCCTGCCCTGTGTTTGAAACTGCAGTGGAAATGGAAATGAAATGAAAATGCAATGAACTGTTTGGCCTGCCCTGTGTTTGAAACTGCAGTGGAAATGGAAATGAAATGAAAATGCAATGAGCTGTTTGGCCTCCCCTGTGCTTGAAACTGTAATGTAAATGAAAATGAAATGAAAAGAGTTGTTTGGCCTGTCTGAAACCTCTAATTACGGCCCACAAGGCCCCTATTAGCTGAGAACCCTTTTGCCCAAACTGCCCGTATTAGCCCAGGAGGAGCATTTTGGCCCAAAAGGCCTGTGCCAGGCCAGGAAAAGTCCAGAAAAAGTGCCTTTCACTGAGATTTCACACTTTTTTTAAAAAAGAGCCCCTTTGGCCCATCAGGCCTGTATTAGCCCAGGAGGAGTCCCTTCGGCCCATCAGTAAGTATTCCCACTGCAGGTATTAAACCCAGTATTTTTCTCCCTCCCTTCATTCCCTGTGAGATCCAGGCCAGGATAGACTTTCCTCCTTCATTGCTGTGATATGCAGAAAAATATGAAAAATATCTAAAATAGATTCTCCACCCTCTCCCCCTTCTCTCTCACAGAGTCTCTCGCCTGTTTTGGGCAGAAGATAGACACAAGATGCTGGAATAACTCAGCGGGACAGGAAGCATCTCTGAAGAGAAGGAATAGGTGATGTTTCGGGTCGAGACTGAAGTCTGAAGAAGGGTCCCACCAGGCCTGAGTAACTGAGCTGCCAGCCCACGAGGCCTGAGTGACTGAACTGCCAGCCCAAGAATCCATTTGGCCCACAATGTCCATACTAGCCCTCTGGAAACCAGTCCCTTTGGCCCACAACACCCGTACTAGCGCTGCAGAAAGCACCCCATTGGCCACCAATATTGGAATTGGTGGAGAGGTGGAATATTGCATTGGGGGACCAGCCCTCCCGTGTGAACATGTGACCCAACGGGTCCCACTTAGTCTAGTAAACACTAAATTTCTTCCTAAAACCTTTGATTGACAGACTCTTCTGCCTAACGTCAAATGCTGCCACTAAGGGCAATGCCTTTGTATTGCGCAAATTGTTTGTGAGTTTTGCTATTTATATGCATTTGGTACCACTCCCTGTTGCTTCCTGCATTTGCAAACAATACTATCATAAATCTTCAACTTTTAAGTTTCTAACTTCTATCATTTCAGTGGTTTTATTTAAATTATCAATCAGTTAATTCAATGTTGATGTCTTAAGGGCCTGTCCAACTTAGGCGATTTTTTAGGCGACTACTGGTCAGTGGTCGCCTGTATGGTCGTGAGTAGTCTCCTCAGTCGCCCAAAGAGTCGACGTCAATGAGCGTAACTTGACTTCTCCTGATGTAGGTGCTGTCGTAGGTTGTCACCAGGTGAAGTAGGTTGTTGCAGATCCAGTCACCAGTTTATCGGCAACCTGCTACGACTTTGACAGTTGCTGTCAGTTGCCGAAAGAAATTGCCTAAGTGGATCAGGCCCTTTAATTTCCAGAGATGGATATTTTTATGTCACTTTGATGGTGAACAACAAATAGATTTTTATCATGAAAATGCGTGTCTGAGAGTTTCCAATCACACCAAACGTGCACAATCTGCAGAACAGATCAAGGGGTAAGGAATTTGAATAAAACTCTGTTCCATGAACTGATGATAACTGAAAACTTTAAATGCATTGGAGATGGCGTTTTCCCTTTCATTTTCATTATTACACAGAAATACAATGAGTTTACACCATAAATTTGCACCACCTGCAGAAGTGTCTCGACCCGAAACGAAACGTCACCAGTTCCTTCGCTCCATAGATGCTGCCTCACCCGCTGAGTTTCTCCAGCATTTTTATCTACCTTCAATTTTTCCAGCATCTGCAGTTCCTTCTTAAACATACACCATAAAACATGTAATTTGGGCTAATTATAGTTCATGCATCCCTTGAGCACCCCCCACCCCGCCCCCAGTTTATTGAAACCGCATGACACACAGTGCTGGAGTAACTCGATGGGTCAGGCCGCATCTGTGGAGATCATGGTTAGGTGTGGATTCAGGGCGGGACCCTTATTCAGACTGATTGCAATAGGGGGGGGAGAAAGCTGCGAGAGAGGTGGGGGCAGGATAAAGACTGGCAGGTAATAAGTGAGGGATGTTTCTGATTGGCAGATTGTTGGACAAAGACCAGAGATGAAAAGACACAAAGCAATTTACCAAACCATTCAACCTGCAGACCTGCATATCTTTGGAATGTGGGAGGAAACCAGAGCACCCGGAGAAATCCCACACTGTCACAGGGAGAACATACAAACTCTGTACAGTCAGGATTGAGCCCGGGTATCTGGCACTGTGCGGCAATGGCTCTACTGCTGCACCATGTTGTTTCGCTGAAGATTCCAGTATCTTCAGTTCCTTATGTATCCTTTTCTCATGAGTTGTTGCTGCTACATTTCCCAACCCATTCACCTAATTTAAGGATATTCAATTTTGAGCATTGAAGAACAAATGGCTTTGAGGAGTGAAGAAGTAAGCTGTTGTTGTTCAGCTCTTGCATTTAATGCACTGCCATGCATGACAATAGACAATTGACAATAGGTGCAGGAGTAGGCCATTCGGTCATTCAAGCCAGCACCGCCATTCAATGTGATTATGGCTGATCATCCCCTGGTTGAGTTCATTTCCCCATAGGGGACCACCTTAATCATTGTAGATGTTAAATTTGGTCAATATTCTCCAGAAACCATGAACAACCTCTTCAGCAGTAATCCCTTCACTGGAGGAATTTTCTCATTATAATTTAGTTCAGTTTAGTTTATGTCACGTGTACTGAGGTACAGTGAAAAGCTTTTGTTGCGTGCTAACCTTTGAGCAGAAAGATAATACACGATTACAATTGAGCCATTTACAGTGTACAGATACATGATACGGGAATAATTGATTAGCACGGGTGGCAGGGGTTATAGGGAGAAGGTAGGAGAATGGGGTTAGGAGAGAACGATAGATCAGCCATGATTGAATGGCAGAGTACACTTCATGGGCCGAATGGCCTAATTCTACTCCTATCACTTATGACCTTATGGCCCTAATAACATTTAATGCAAGGTAAAGCTGGCAAAGTCCGATCAAGGATAGTCTGAGGGTCACCAAAGAAGTAGATAATAGATAAATCATCAATGATTAGTTATCAATTATCAATTATTCAATCATCAGTGGTATCATCATCAAATTTACATTAATTTTATTAGGGTTTCATGTACTGAAGTTGCTCCTGCTTCTTCTCTGGCATCATCACCTTCTGTTGGAGAACCTGCCCTTCAAAGGAGATGTTAAAAACAAAGACAATGTTGGCTCTCCTTTGAAGACACTATTTTGAAGGCAAAGCAATATTTTTGTCAAGTTGTACTGCCATTGTTTGCTCATCAAAGCATCAAAAATTGTTATTTGGTCAGAATCACATCAGTGTTTGTGGAACCTCCTGTTTGGAAATTGGTTACTATGTCACAGCAGTAACTATACTTGTAAAAGTATAGCGGCATGCTGGTGCAGTGGTAGAGTTACTGCCTTCCTGTGCCAGAGATCGGGTTCGATCCAGACCACGTGTGCTTGTCTTACAGAGTTTGTACGTTCTCCCCGTGACCTGCATGGGTTTTCTCCGAGATCATTGGTTTCCTCCCACACTCTGATGACGTACAGGTTTTAGGTTGACACAAAACGCTGGAGTAACTCAGCGGGACAGGCAGTATCTCTGGAGAGAAGGAATGGTTGACATTTCGGGTCGAGACCCTTCTTCATACTTCAGTCTCAACCCAAAATATTAACTATTCCTTCTCTCCAGAGATGCTGCCTGTCCTGCTGAGTTATTGCAGCATTTTGTGTCTATCTTCGATTTAAACCAGTGTCTGCAGTTGTCTGCAAAGGTTAATTGGCTCTGGTAAAAAAGTATAAATTTAAAATTGTCCCAAGTGTGTGTGGGGTAGTGTTAGTGTGCGGAGATTGCTGTACAGTGCAGACTTGGTGGGCCAAAAGGCTTGTTTCCATGCCATATCTCTAAATTTAAAATATATATATTTAAAAAAATGTTCTTAACTCTCTGAAAGGGCACTACACAAATAAAAATATTTATTTATTTAAATTGGGTACCTTAAATGACAATGATATTTACTGCTAAGAACTAATAAGATAGTACCTTTGTAGGCACTATCGCAACATTTAAGACACATTTAGACAGGTACATGGATAGGACAGGTTTAGAGGGATATGGGACAAACACAGGTAGGTGGGACCAGTGTAGATGGGACATGTTGCCCGGTGTGGGCAAGTTGGGCCGAAGGGCCTGTTTCCATGCTGTAAGGCTCTATGACTCTAAGAACTCAATTTGAGGATAATCAAGTGGGACACTTCACATCACAGCATGATTCATTCATGATAAACAGCTACTTTGAAAACACAGTTCAGTTTTCATTGCCATACCACAGCCTTTGTTTTCATTTAACTTGAATGAACATTATATCTAAGGATCTGAAAACATGGATCAGTAATTGAGAGCAGTTCCAGCCCAAATCATTTCAATCATAAACTGTTAAGTTTGACATTACTTTCCCTGGCTCAGGGTCAAAACAAGAGCTTGTTTTCAGTTCCAATTTTAATCCTGCTTTTGAAACAGAAGTTATGATTAAGAATATGATTTATGGACCCCTTGATCTGAGCAAAATCCACGTGATTATTTGTCACCTCCCTAATAGGTTGTGGGTGGGGTGTTAAAGTTAGGGCAGGAGGAAGAGAGCTAGAGCCTTGTAAGTTCATAAATTATTGGAGTAGAATTGGGCTGTTCAGCCCATCAAGTCTATTTTGCAATTCGTGGCTGATCTATCTTTCACTCTCAACCCCATTGTCCTGCCTCCTCCCCATATCCGCTGCCACCTGTAATAATCAATGATCTATCAATCGCCGCTGTAAAAATATCCAATGACGTGGCCTCCACAGCCTTCTGTGGCAAAGAATTCCACAGATTCACCATCCTCTGACTAAAGAAAATTGAGAGCCCAGGCAAGGCATGTGCCTTTTTCACATTGTTACAACCAGTTAGAAGTTAGAGTGAAATTCAGGCTGGCCAAAGGGTTTAGCCATCAGGCAAGTCACATTCAGAGGATTCAGAAAGTCTTTTCACATGGAAGAGAAGGGAGGAGAGTTTGAGGCAGGTGAGGAACATTCCTGCTGTTTCACGCTCTACTAGAGAACATTGTCCGCTAATGCTCCCTAACAATGTGGTCCTGTCCAGAAACGTCACCTATCCATGTTCTCCAGAGATGCTGCCTGACCCACTGAGTTACTTCAGCACTTTGTGTCTTTCTTTGTAAACCAGTATCTGCAGTCCTTTTGTGCCGCCAAATTGCTTTACTTTCTGATTTGCATCCATTCACATGGTCTTCATCTTTTGCCAGCGATCATCTGATTTTAATGGCGAACTCGTAGACGCATGAGACAGGGATTTTATTTTAAGGACACTTTCCCTATTTCCACTGCTAAGCATTAAATATGACGTGTGATCTCCATTCATGCTTAAGACATGAATCTGAATACCATTGAAGATAAGCATACATGTGGCATTTATCAATTCAAGCTTGTAAAACCATACAACCCTGACTTAAGTTTCTGAAGTTGCTGTCCTCTACAATTTCACCCGACCAGAATTTTGCATTGTAACCAGCATCATGACATTATGCCAACAACTATGGTTTACTGTAGTCCACAGCCTTATAATTCCTTATTTATCCTACTTCACATTTTCCAACTGTTTATCCCAATACAACATTTTGTAACTGTCTGTGCTGAAAGATCTTTGGCATTGGTCAAAGAGTTCCACAAGTCAGGGGTGGTAGTCGTGCCACTGAGTAATAGAACAGATGTCCACAAAAAAGAAAATGAGAAAGATATTTATGACAACAAATAGTGAATTGTAAAATCACAAATAAAATTGTAAAATCACAAAGCTGGTGAATTGTAGCAAATAATGTTCCATGATTGGAGAGACTGATAACTGGGACTTGGCAGATTGTGCCAACAGAGTTATCAACGAAACAAACAGAATTTAAATTGCATCAAAAGTTATATGTTAACCTGAATTTTAAAAATGCTACAAGAGTAAATTACATCCCTGTGTCTTACTGTTCTGAAAATACTGTTATCTCACCAAATCCTTGCATGTTAATTAAACAATTTTAAATAATATCGGATCCAGAGGATCTTTGTCCATCACTTTTGACTTCAATGGATAGTTGCTGTTTATGAAGGGCAGTCAATTGCCAACAATTTCCAACAAGATACAAAATTAGTCGTGTAGATTCCCAATAAAGGAGATTACATTTATTTTTAATTTGTCTTAAATATTTGCCTTCAGCATCTTGAAGAAGTCACTTGAGTTGCTGTTCTGGGGAGAGAATTATATCTGTCCACTACTGAATGTAACTAATCCTGGACATTTGGGTTAAAAACATTTGAAACTCCAGGACAAACACATCCTCCATTTATGCTGTGTCCCTGGCATCTCTCGCATTGCATTGAATATGGAAGGTACACTGGCACAATGCTATTTTGGAAAGAAAAAGTCTTTTTTTTTAATTAACTTATTTTTATATAGCAATTTCACTCCAGTTGCAAAAGCCTAGCTTTCTACAATGTAAAGAATTTTGAATAATTTGCAATACTTCAGAGAAGCACAAATATGTCTAGCAACTAACTCTGTTTAACATATAGCTTAAGGAATTCCACCAAATGCTATGATTCCTACATTTGCTGGTCCTCCATGGAGCCGGGAGTTGAGAAAGAGGTAGGAATCGAGTAAGTTTAGGCCTCATCCCAATTTCCACGGGTAATTTTTCACAAATGCAGAGTTACTGTGCCAAAGGCACTGATAAGAATTGGCTCAGAATGGCAGAATTACTATATAATTCTCTATCTGGCAATTCTGCCAGAAATGGACAAATCTCAGCTGTATGAAATAGACAAGTTCATATAACATCCAATGCAGACAGCGTTTTTGGGAGAAAAATACCATCTGAAGATATATCTGTTGCAATAGATAATATGCACTGATGTTCATGGGACTGAAATACTGTCAATGTCAAGAGGAAGTAGAATGAACTCAGTGGGCAGAAACACTCCAACAAATTGAAAAACATTAAATAATATTTCTGCTGGTTTCATAATTAAAAAAACACTTTCTGTTCTGTTTGTATTCTTTGCTTTCCCAAGCTTCCATCACAGATAAAGTATTATTTTGCTTGAGATCAGAGGGAAAACGAAAGCCCCTTGGTCCTAAATCTAGTGATAGCATCAGTGAAGGTTTATGGCTTTCTTTACTGTCTGCTGTATTAGTTCCCTTTGCTTGGAATTTACAGCTTTCTAAATAGTGGAAGTTAAGTTATGCATGTCTGGCGAACTGAGTGTTCTGGAGGTAACTTCCACCAAACCACAAACCCCTGATACAACAACATCCATTGTCAGCATTCCATTAGTTGCCATAAGATTTACAATTTGAACATGATAACAGTTCAGCGGAGGGAACTCCACTTGTCACACAAATATGTGGGTTTCCAGACAGACTGAAGTGCAGATCAACTTCAGTTTCATCCAACAGTGTGTATTTTCTGCAATGCTTTTTATCTAAATACCGCATTTACGATGACAGGCAATTAAGGTCAATACTGTATGTACCAGAATTCATTTCTGAAATACATCTACTTGACACAAGAAAGCTTTTTAAGGGAGGTCGTGACTGAGTTTTTCCTTTGTAGATTGATGGAAGCAAACTTTCTGAGCAAGGCACTTCTCAGTCTCAGTTTTATCAGGGAAGATTGTTACATAACATGAAAGCATATGGAGCATACACTCATATAAAACGCAGAGGTACCCCAAGAACTCAGACAGGATACCATTATGGTCAGTTAGTCAGCGGATAGTGTATTTTATAGAACTGACAGTGCCTTGAGAGAACTTAGCGGTTGAGGCTTATGAAAGGAAAGGGCTTAGATATGCAGATTTGGCAGCCGAAGTTGATCAGCGAGGATGGAGAGCAAGAGTACGTCCGGTAGAGCTGGGTCGTAGAGGTTTCATGGCGAGATCGACCACGTCACTATTTGGAGAGCTAGGGATTCGCAGACAGAGTTTGCGTCAGGCTGCAAAGCAAATGTCAGAGGCAGCAGAGCAAGGCAGTAGGTGGATTTGGTGGAGAAGAAATAATGTCAGTTGGGGTCTGAAAAGAAACATATGACTTGCAGGGTGTATATTTCTTTCTAATTGTAGTCTGTGTATCCTGGTCTTATGCAAGGGTGATATTTGTGATGTTATAAGTTTAATGATGGGCAAGGATTAGTGGAAGATAGGATGCAGGTGTTTAGCATTTGTTAGACTGAGCTACTTGGGTGCAGCTTCCTTTATTTAGTTGATACTGTTAGCATAGGTGGTGAGTGCAGGTATCGAGGGGATGGGATGGGGTGGGATGGGATGGGATGGGATGGGGTGGGGTGGGATGGGATGGGATGGGGTGGGGTGGGATGGGATGGGATGGGGTGGGGTGGGATGGGATGGGAGAACCAACTGTGAGCCTTCCTGACATGTCATGGGCCTAACTCAACGAAACACCAATGAAGGGAGGTGCCCACTTGATAACCCCAATGATAACTTACATCTACAGGATTTATCTTTTATTGAGAACTAATATATAGGTAGCTGTTTTTTTGTTTTACATATGATGTAATTTATTGGAAATTGGTGTATTTAGTCAGATAATACTTTGGTTTTGGGCTTGGTTTTCTTAGTTTAGTGCTTATCCTGGAGTTATAGCACAAGTACTTTTTGTGTTTTAATTGTAATTGTGGGGCATTATTAACTCAGAGCTGTTATTTTTCCAACTTAGGAATCATACATTTGATGTCTGGAGAGGCACTGTACTCCCAGAAGCAACAAGCATTCAGTTGATAAACACAAAATGCTGGAGTAACTCAGCGGGACAGGCAGCTTCACTGGAGAGAAGGAATGGGTGGCGTTTCGGGTCGAGACCCTTCTTCAGACCTCATTCTCTCCAGAGATGCTGCCTGTCCTGCTGAGTTACTCTAGCATTTTGTGTCTATCTTTGGTTTAAACCAGCATCCGCAGTTGCTTCCTAAGCATTCAGTTGATGTCGCTTTGATCTCTGTGTCAGTATACATAGTGGGTAAGCCCCACTCCAGAGATTCAAGTACAAAATCCAGATTAAGTGCTAAACTATTAGAGTTGCAAAAGTTTGGATGAGACATTAAACCAAATATCCATTAATTTTACTTCGGAGTCACGTGAGTGACTACGTGAAGAACCCCGTACAGCCGTTCGTGCGTCATTGCGTCAGACGTTTTTCGTGCAGACAGCTGTGGAGCAGCGCAGCTCCTCCATGGTAAGTCTAAAAAAGTTGCAGGTAAGTGCTATTTTTCTTACCTGTTCTAGGTCTCTGCAGGAACCTCCGGGGTTTCTGCAGTGGATGTTCGCGATAGCCGACAAGGGAACCAGCCTAGGGCTTTGGGGGGGGAAACCCTGGTCCGACCGCGGAAGCGGAGAGCTGGGAAAGTCGGGTTCGCGATCGGAGTCACTGATAACGCGGTCAGTGACTCCACAGGTTGGGTTCCCGGGTAGGGGAAACCCGAGAATAGTGCGGTTTTAGACCGCAGTAGTCCCCAGGGGATGGGGCTTAACGGACCTGAACGGTCAGCCTGGGTTCCCGGGGAGGGGAAACCCAAGCATATGCGGTTCTAGACCGCAGTAGTCCCCAGCACATGGGGTTAAAACTAACCTAAACGGTTAAGCTGGGTTCCCGGTGCAGGGGAAACCCAGGTATATGTGTGGTTCCCAGACCACAGTAGTCCCTAGGTAATGGGGTTAATTCACATAAATCATTAGCCTGCGTGCCATGAGGGTACCGTGAGTATCTATTTATATATATATATTATATTTATATGGATTCCTGGTGAGGGGAAATTCACCTATGGGGTTCTCAAGCTACAGTAATCCCCAGGATATGGGGACAACTGACAAAATAGTCAGTACAATTGGGAAAGTTGGGAGATTTCACCTCTAGGAATTAATTTAGAGAGCAGCACTTTTGGGTAGGGCTGCTTCATGGGAATGTCAAGTTATGGCAGTGCCAGCCTATGGGAAAGGCTGTGTCAGCAGTACCTTTGTTTAGGACTGCTAATGGGGATGCCAAGCTATGGTAGGCTCGCCTGATGGAGAGGCTGTGCCAGCAGTACCTTTGCTCAGGACTGCTCATGGGGATGCCAAGCTATGGCAGGCTAGCCTATTGGAGAGGCTGTGCCAGCAGCACCTTTGCTCAGGGCTGCTCATGGGGATACCAAACTATGGCAGGCTAGCCTATTGCAGAGGCGGTGCCAGCAGTACCTTTGCTCAGGACTGCTCTAAGGGAATGCCAAGTTATGGTAGGCTAGCCTATTGGAGAGGTTATGCCAGCAGCACCTTTGCTCAGGGCTGCTTGATGAGAATGCCAAATCTATGGCAAATACTGGGCTATGGGAAAGTCCGGGCCAGCAGCTACTTTGTTCAGGGCTGCTTCATGGGCACTAGGGGTACCTTGTTAGGGCTGCTTTATGGGGATAGCAGTTTAGTAGGGTATTCCCATTCACAGTGATCATGGGGGATGAGGAGGCATTGTTAGGATAAGGCAATATAACAGAATGATGACAAAAGTATTCAAAGAAAACTATACACAGTTTAAACGTGCTTGTGCTAAAATCCGCTGTCTAGTCTCAAACTATATTTGAGAAATTGGGCTCCTCTATCCAGTTAGATTAAGTCCTATCAAATAGATTTGTAGGATGTTGGGATTTGCTTTTAGGTATTCAATTGGCCATGATGCCGGCCTGGGCAACAGATTGCAGTCAATAAGACTTTGGTAACAGTTGTTGGTATAAAACAGTTCTAGTCGTTGGACTAATTGTTAAGTGCATAGATGCAATTCAGGTGTGTAAGTAGTGCAACAATTATTTTGTTAAATGGTTGATTAGTAAGTGCCATCTAGGTCATTGTTAACACCAGCTGAAATTAATAATGTCACGATGATGGACAAACAGTGTTCATTACTGCTCTAGTAGTTGTTAGGTAAACCTTTTATTCTATTGCAAATTGGTGCTAATGGCCTAAATGGGAAATGGTGTCAGCAGAGCTGTGTAGCAGGCCTGCTTTATGGCTCCCTCATGTAAGAGGTGAGCATGTGGGATTGGTATAGTTTAACGCCGAGTCTGAGGGTATAGCCATAGAGCATGCCCAAGAGATCGGGGCATGTGCCAGAGGTCTATGCCTGACAAGAAAGTTACCATCCCAAACACAATATGCAGTGAACACCGCTCTCAGGGGGACATTACATTTGGCTGCCGAATCCTCTATTCAGGTAAGACTTTTCCATAGGTGTAACCTGGAGGGTGAAGCACAAGCTATTGGAACAAGCAAGGTTTCATAGTTCTGGCAGCAATGCATCCCATGTCTTTTTTGGCAGTAGCGGTTCACTGAAGTTGCTGGCAGCATGAAAGCTGGCCAGAGGTTCCACGCACTGGACTTGTGCTACTCTACAATTAAGGGACCACTTGCAGTTTGGTAAGGTGTATACTTAGTTATACAGTACAAATGATTGAGACATTATCAGCTACTTTGAACGGTAAATGTAAAATGTACAATATTGGGTTTCAAGCAGGTTAGAATTGCACAGGTTCAGTATAAGGACCAAGATTGTCTTGTTAGACTGGCTCGGAAATCGGGCCACAGTTGCTATTTAAGGTAGTTACCAAGTAGCTGAAAGATCATCTCGAGTTTGGAGATGGAACAGATTTGCATGACTTGCCCAAAAAGTTCTGTTATTAGTATCAACTATTTATAGACTCTACGGGCATTGTATGGGCTATAGAGTGATTGGACAAATAAGCATATTGTCATGCTCATGTTCAGGTTGATGCATTGTGATGATGGCATATGTTAGTCACGAGGGTGCAATCGGTTAAAGAATCACTGGAATGGTTACATAATTTTGTTGCCACAGGAGAATCATCAAGTGTGGGTAATGGCAACACAGAGTTGGTGTTGAATCGCACTGTATTATGAAATTCTGGTTCAATGGAACACCTAATATGAATATATGTGTATACATATGTATGTTGGTTTCATGTTTATTTCACTGGTTGCAAAATAGTTGGCATAGCAGTGGCAAAAGATACATTCTCGCCAAAAAGGAGCAGGTGGGTCTTTTATGGCTACCTCCATTTTGTCTCATCACTCGAGGTTTCAAATAAAGTCATTAAGAGGCTTTAAGTTCTTATTGTGTGATTATGCAAATTGATTCCCGATTTGTTGCAAATAATTATATAACCTTATTGGTTATTTTAAACTTGAATTTGCTTGTTCAGCCTGAGGCTTCGGAAATCAGATGTTTCATGATAAACTCAAATTTATGTTCTGCAGGTCTAACAAACTGTCCTAAGGTTTGGGTTGTTACATCTATCCTTCTATGTGTTCAAAGAGTTTGCATAGCACCAAACGGCTATATTTTCTTTTCCAGGAGATGAAAGAGTTTGTTATGCTAATGTTCCATGAAAAATGGTATTGATTGCTAATGTTTCGAGTTCATGCTAAATGATTGTCTGTTAATTATAGAGTAATACGGCCATTAATTGGCTCAATGAGCTTCCTCATTGAATTGGCTGTAACGAACAAGACTCGCTGTCGGGTCCACACCGGTTATCAAGGGGTAGGATAGTTTCAACATAGGTCCCAGGACCAGTATAATGCCATATGCGATGTTGATATCTGTGAACACTATTTCACCAGGAGGCAGCAACTATATCCTTAAATTTGGCTGGAGTTTATTAGGTAGTTATCCTTCTGGCACTGGTTTAGTGCAGCAGGTTGTCGCAAAATAATTGTGATGGTACAGGATGATAATGTCTGTAAATTATAATATATAATATGTTATAAATACTTGAGCAGACCAGAAGGGGGTCAGGTCTCAAAATAGTCACAGGCATACCAGGGGACCTTTGATAAGGTAAGCACACATGTATACAACAATATGTCAAGGTCATCAGGAGCCTTGGAGTTCTGAACTAGCAATGTTGTTAGTCACAAAGAATTTGGGAGAACGTATTGTTCATGGCATTCCAGATGAGGAAAACGGAGTTGTGTTATGCACTAATGGATTCTGTTTCCAGATCTCATTCCACCAGGGCTGCTACAACATCAGCAGCAAGGGTATTTATGTTCCGCTGGGTCGCATTGTTGCGGCTGGAGTATGGTCCATCGAATGAATCTCCACACATCTGTAATGACCCATTGCTGAACCAGGAGTATTGTTAACTCTATTTATGTTCTGGTTATATGTTCCATCTGGGTGAGAGATGGAAATATTATTGTTTCATTTAAACAGCATCGGCATGTTTTACATCTATGTTATGACTGTATGCATTATGAATGTTTTCCCTTCATTTGTCAATGAAGCAGCTGTGGTTGTGTATCCTCGTTTCACACGGCATGAAATCACAGAGCTTTGAAGTCTTCACGTAGTCACTCACGTGACTCCGAAGTAAAATAGTAAGATTAAACGAGAACTTACCAGTTTGAAGTTTGATCTTTATTTTATGAGGAGTCGAGTTGAGGGACTACGTGCCCTCCGCTCCCAGCCCTCATAGATTTCATCTGGTAGTTCTAGTCTTTATCTTACACTATACTTCGGTTTGCTGTGATTTCACACCGTTGCTTTGAAGATTGACGCACGAACGGCTGTACGGGGTTCTTCACGTAGTCCCTCAACTCGACTCCTCATAAAATAAAGATCAAACTTCAAACTGGTAAGTTCTCGTTTAATCTTACTATTCTGTAAGATGAACTCATGATGTTATCTCAATAAAGAGGGATGATGTTCTCCGTTTACCAGCCAATATTTTACTCCTTAAAAACATCATTAAAAAAGTGCCATTAACTGATTATAGTTTATGGGAGATAACTGCGCGCAAATTGGCTGCCACATTTCCTGCATTATCACTATGACCTCAAAAACATTTGGTGTACAGGAAGTCAAGGAAACGTTGAAGGATATGAAAGGGGTCACGTAAATGTTCATCTTTTATTTAGGCCAATTACTTTCTCTTACTGCCCATTACATTTTGCTTCTTTCATACATTTTATCCATGATCTTTTAAAAGCGTCACGGTGGCATAGCGGTAGAGCTAGTATCTTACAGCGCCAGAGACCCAGGTTTCGATCCTGACTATGGGTGCTTGTCTGTACGGAATATTTACGTTCTCCCTGTGACTTGTGCGGGTTTTCTCCAAGATCTTTGCTGTCCACCCACGCTCCAAGGACATATTGGTATGTAGGTTAAGGGCCTGTCCTACCAGCATCCGACTCCATGCGATGAGCGCGATCAAACTAGAAGCGGGGGCCGCGCAGAGGTCGGGTGATCCCCTGTACAGGGCCGTTCCCACCAGCATGCGCATGCGGCAAGCGCGACCAAACCGGCAGCGAGGAGGTCGGGTGAGTGGCGCAACGTGGTGCAAAGTGAGGCGAACTTGGGGCAAAGTCTTCAAGGTTAGTTCGCCAGGACAGAGAGGGGCACACAGAGAGGGGCACAGAGGCACACACACAGAGGGCCACGGACACACACATAAAGGGTCACAGAAGCACCTACAGAGAGCACCTACAGAGAGGGTCACGGAGACACGAAGTCGAGACGGTGTGTAATGCGTCGAGGCGACTGCGAGCCGACAAGCCGTTGCCACGCAGAATTTTTGAACATTGTCAGTTTTTCGGAGCCCCGCGCGATGTCGGGACGAACTCCGCCCAATTCCGCACGGCTCCAGCGATCGAAGTGGGACCGACGCCGGACGGCTCATGAGACCACGTTAGGTCGCGCTCATCACATAGAGTTGCATGCTGGTGGGACAGGCCCTTTAATAGGCGTGGTGTTAATGTAAAAACTGTCTCTAGTGTGTGCAGGGTAGTGTTAATATGTGGGGATTGTTGGTCAGTGCGGACTCAGTAGGTCAACGGGCCTGTTTCTCCTCTGTATCCCTAAACTAAAATAAACTAAAATATTCTTTCTATCGCTGTGTCAGATGCTTGATTTCTCCAAATAAGACTCTAGGTCCTAATCGTTGCCTGAGCTCATTTGATAACTTGCACTCTATGATTACCAACACACTGACCACATGTCATAACTTCCCCTCTGTGCATTGACAACATTTCTTATGCTTGTGGAGTTTTATCATATTATTTCTCAATTCCAGTTTAAGTGAACAATATTTAATATTTTCATGTTAATTAACTATTTCATCCTTGGTGTTTTCATGGGCTTTTTTAAGTAAGACCTGGAAATTGAAAGTAATATAATTTGCAGTCAGACAGTTTATGGAGGCAACTTGACATTCAAGATTTGGCAATATCTCCCGGCACCCGAAGACCAACCATATTGACCTGGGACGTGCGGTCAGGGGAGGCAGGGGAGGCAGAGCCTCACATGTCATACTCCCAATGAAAATAGCTGTCAAGAAAAGTAAAGAAAAAAAATAAATAAATAAAATAATTATAAAGATTTTTCCACTGATCTGTGTTATAAATGTCATTTCTATATGAATGTAATCATTTTTTATAGAAAAAATTGCAAACTCTGGGCAGTTCTGCTACAAATACGTGGAGAGATGAGAGGTGAGGCAGCGATGAGCTGAGCCTCCCCACTGATTGCGCAACCCCTCAGAAACTGCATGGAGTGCGGGCAATAAGCGTGTGCCTGTTACTATCTCTATGCATGTCACCAATGTAATGTGTGTAAACCCCTTTATTACATGTCCTTACCTTCCATAGTCCAGGTAACATATTTCACATATAAATATGTTACATTTGTGCTCGCTGGCCTCACATAAAACTGCATTGAAAAAGCACCAGGGGAGACAGCAATCACATCTGATATATTTATTGTCAAGATAGAAGAATTGAGGGTGATTGGAAACTGAGATAGATGGGGAGTAGAGAACAGCACAGGTAAGCCATGATCATATTGAATGGTGGGGCAGACTTGAAGGACAGAATGGTCTGTTCCTACCTCTGTTTTCTTATGTTCTTGAGTTCTTGTGAAATCTCTTAACCCAGACAGCAAAGTGAAATTGTCACTATCGCAGCGTCTAATTAAGCAAATATTACAAATACATTAAGGAAACTGGATTAGCACAAGAGAGAGAAAAGGAAGGTTAGGTTGATGAAGTTTGAAGGAGAAGTATGTGAGAAGGCTTGATTGCGAATAAAACCCATTGGATTGATCTGGCCAAAAGACTTGATTCAGGGCTGAGCTTTTTCTTTATATTTATTTAGATTATTTAGGTTTTCTGGTCAGAATCGAGGCTTCAGACCGAAAGCATGTTAAAATGAAGGAACCTTGAAATTGTGCTGCACCTCAAAACACACGTCAAGCTGACTATGTGCGACAAACCAATTTATGTTTATTCGGCGGATGCGACACTACAATACTCTGATACTCACTGTGACCTTTCCTCCATCCACTCAGTTATAGTGGATGTCAGGTTGGTCAGAGATTGAGGTTCAGAGATCACAGGGCACGATTTGTGGTAACTCAGGGTAGCTCAGATCTGGAACTTCAAGGATCAGTGGCGCAGCGGTAGAGTTGCTGCCTTACAGCACCAGAGACCCAGGTTCAATCCTGACTGCGGGTGCCGTCTGTGTGGCGTTTGTGTGTTCTCTCTGTGACAATGTGGATTTCCTTCAGATGTTCCGGTTTCCTTCCAAACTCCCACACTCCAAAGACGTACAGGTTTGTAGGTTAATTAGCCCTCTGTAAATTGTCCCTAGTGTGTAGAGTAGAACTAGTGTACAGGTGATCGCCATTTGGTGTGGGCCGAAGGGTCTGTTTCCACGTTGTATCTCTAAACTAAACTATGGTTCGGTCATTGGAGGTAGATGGAGAGGGGGGTGGACCACAGTTGCCTGGAGAAAGCTAAGATCATCATCAGAGGTTGGAGATCTGGGTTGCCACTGGGTGAAGAGAAGGATTGGCCAAGTGTGTGGTAGGAATCTAGTAATGGGCAGCCCAAAAGAGGCACATGCTGATCAATTCATAGACCATAAAGGTGATCCATCTGCAGTCACATTCATGCACCAAACCTTATAAGATCAGATGATTATTGTGATTCCCGATAAGTTATGTAAAGGTTTCTCGTGCATTTTGAAGACCAAGCATGGAAATGTTAATATCATGAAATTGATGGCGTGCAGGCTTTGTATGACATTTTATGTCACTCCATTGTTTTGGATGCCTCTGTGCTAATTACAGGCCAAACAGAATCATGCAGTAGGCACCTATCTAATTTAGCAGCAAGCTTTTTGATAACATTCCCTGACATTTGATCAAAAGTGCTGCATCATTTGAGAAGAGAAAATGTGAGAGCTATTTTTCACCACCTATGTCCTCTTCATCCTGTCAGCTGTAAACTTCCCACAACTTATGACTCACTGGAAGTTTAGTTTAGTTTAGTTTATTGTCAAGTGTACCGAGGTACAGTGAAAAGCTTCTGTTGTGTGCTATCCAGTCAGCAGAAAAACAATACATGATTACAATCGAGCCATTTACAGTGTAGAGACACAAGAAAAGGGAACAGCGTTTAATGCAAGATAAAGCCAGCAAAGTTTGATCAAGGATAGTCCGAGGGTCACCAATGAGATAGGTAGTAGTTCATGACTGCTCTCTGTGGTAAGATGATTGTGGTAGAAAGATTACCTCCATGATTCATGGTTACATTATAAAGTTAGTTGAGTCTTTTAATGCTACAATCCTACCATCTGTATTCTCATAAAATTAATACTGTATTTGAGTTGCAGTCCTTGTCATGTTCAAACTAAATGACTTGGTGTTCAGAGGCAATGTGAGATCCATTTGTACTTTTTACAGGGTAATCTCCCATGCAGCACATGAACAAAATGTTGTGGAATAGTTTTTTTTAAATAGTGTTTAAAATGTAATTTTAAACATAAAGAACATTTTTAGAACATAGAACAATGCCCACAGGATAGGACGTTCGGCCCACGATGTTTGTGTCGAACATGATACCAAATTAAACTGATCTCATCTGTGTGTACGTGATCCATATCCCTCTCTTCTCTGCACTTCCTCTTAAACATCTCCATAGCATCTGCCTCCACCTCCAGCCCTGGCAGTGCATTTTAGGCCCCCACCATTTTCTGTGTAAAAAATTTGCCCCTCACATCTCCATTAAACGTTCCCCCTCTCATTCTGTACCAATGTCCTCTAGTGTTAGACATTTCCACCATGGGACAATGGTTCTGACTCTGTACCCTATCTATAGCAATGTTACAATATTTTGAGATTAAAAAAAATCAAGCCTGCAATTTATCCCATCAGATAAAGCATAAAAAGAAGTTTAATTTGACACCTAATTCACTTTCATATCTTCAGTATTAAAAAAGTTATGGCCATTTTCAAACTCGGAAATTAGCATCTTGTTCCCTATTGCTTTTCCATTGAATTAACACAAAAGCTGTCATCAAGGACAGTCAAAAGCCCATATCTTTCTTAAAAAAATTAAGAGAACTGAATGAAATTTTCTGTTCTTATAGATTGAAGCATTCTGAAACAAATATGAAACAATCTTACTTGGATGACCTGAAATTAAAGAATATAATTAGTTAGTTACCTAATTGTAGCTAATTACAAAATTCAATTACTAGATCTAAACATCTATCCATTTCTTAAGAAAAGGTTAACATTTTTAAAAAGCCTAAGTGTCCAAATAACATTCACACAAGAATTCACAATTAAAAATCATGTTATATTGTGAATCTCATTGTCATGAATTTATAGGCCAAATTGAAGGAATTTAGTGTTTAATTCCTGTAAATTAATGGTCATTTTAATCATTTTGCGAGTGGGTTTTTGTGGAATGCGATGGATTGCAACATTGCGGTTTGCAGTGAATTTAACCCCCATAAACGCAGGGAAAATACTGCCGATTTGTATTTTTTTTTAGTCACCTTTTCGCAATATGAAATTTTGATTAAAGGCTTCCTAAGAAGCACGTTTTTATGTTAAAATAAACTGTGTACCTTCTTTTGACCCCTACGTAAGATCCGCCTCATTGTCAGCGTGAACAGCATGAGATGATTTTTAATTTACTCCTGCTTTTAATTTTTCCAGCGCTAATTTTATTAAACTTAATAAAACGGCAGTCGAAGCGATTTTTCTTCAGCAACTAAAAAGCCTGTTCAAAATTGATTTGAATAGTCTGAAGAAAAATCGTATTTTAAACCCGCCCCCCTCTCAAAGGCGCCAAAGTCACGCACACGGGCATTGGCAGAACTGCATCGCCGCTAAAGGTAAGTTTTGTAACATACCTACTATCTATACCTCTCATAATTTTATATACTTCTATCATGTCTCCTCTCAACCTCTGACGTTCCAGATAAAACAATCCAAGTCTATCTAACCTCTCCCTGTAGCTGGAACCCTCTAATCGAGACAGCATTCCGGTAAACCTCCTCTGTACCCTCTGCAAAGCCGCCACATCTTTCGTGTAATGGAGTGACCAGAATTGGACACAATACTACAAATGCGGCTTAACCAAAGTCCTATAGAGCTTCATCATCACTTGGATACGCTCCTATTTTAATCATGATCTACTTAATGTTTCCCATCCATTGCACATCCGATAGCTTAAATTCCCAAAGCTCTGCAAACCACTGGAATGGTGGATAATATCTTTTCACCAAGTTGATCTACTTAAACAGATTTAAGCAGATGTGCTGAGTTGGCAGTGAGAGAGTTGTTCAAGCTTCTTTTCCAAATGCAGGATCTGTGGAATCAATAGCAATTCCTGTTCTGGCTTTATGTTTTTGGATAGGATTTTGCATTCTCACATTTTGTGACAATTTTAACCTGCAGAATGTGTGTGGTCTCTGCTGTGGTGGAGGGGAATTGAGGCTGTTAAATATGTAAGAACAGACTTTGGAACAGGGACACCTCACAAACCTTTGGAATGTGATCCAAGCACATCTGCCATCTAATGGGACACCCAAGCACAGGAGAGGCAAATTGGTAAAATAAATATGCTACTTACTCATTCATTAAGAATGACATTAATTTTAGTCAAGCGATATAATCCAGAGCGTTCAGGCCCTCATGACCTCGGAAAATAGCCAGTGAAACCCAGAGAGACCAAAAGAGCAATGGACAGGTTCTTAGGAGCTGTGAATGGGCACCATATCTGAGGAAGGATGTGCTGGCTCTGGAGAGGGTCCAGAGTAGGTTTACAAGAATGATCCCAGGAATGAGTAGGTTAACCTATGGTGAGCATTTGTTGGCACTGGGCCTGTACTCGCTGGAGTTTAGAAGAATGAGGGGGGGGGGGACCATTTAGATATACCATTTAGATAGTAATCTGCCTTCCTGTTTTTGATACCAAAGTGGATAACGTCACATTTATCCACATTAAACTGCATCTGCCATGCATGTGCACACTCACTCAACCTGTCCAAATCACCCTGCATTCTCATAGCATCCTTCTCACAGTTCACTGCCACCCAGTTTTGTGTCATCTGCAAATTTGTTAATGGTACTTCAAATCCTTTCATCTAAATCATTGATTTATATTGTAAATAGCTGCGTGCCCAGCATCCAGCCTTGTGGTACCCCACTAGTCACTGCCTGCCATTCTGAAAAAGGACCCGTTAATCCCTACTCTTTGTTTTCTAAATTCACTATCTAAATGGTGTCAAGTTGGGAAAAAGGGAAGTACAACGGGATCTGGGGTTCATTGTTCATCAGTCAATGAAAGTAAGCATGCAGGTACAACAGGCAGTGAAGAAAGCGAATGGCATGATGGCCTTTATAACAAGAGGAGTTGAGTATAGGAACAAAGAGGTCCTTCTGCAGTTGTACAGTGCCCTAATGAGACCACACCTGGAGTATTGTGTGCAGATTTGGTCCCCTAATTTGAGGAAGGACATTCTTGCATTTGATGGAGTGCAGTGTAGGTTTACAAGGTTAATTCCCGGGATGACAGGACTGTCATGTGTTGTCATGGAGTGGCTGGGCTTGTATACTCTGGAGGTTAGAAGGATGAGGGGAGATCTTATTGAAACATATAAGATTATTAAGGGTTTGGACATGCTAGAGGCAGGAAACATGTTCCCAATGTTGGGGAAGTCCAGATCCAGGGGCCACCATTTAAGGTGATGTTTTGGGTCAGAACCCTGCTTCAGACTGGTGAAGGGTCCCAAACCAAAGCCATTCCTGTCCATTCCTTCCACAGATGCTGCCTGACCTGCTGAGTCAATCCAACACTTTGTGCTTTTTGCAAGATTCCAGCATCTGCAGTTCCTGACACATTTCTATTACATTTCTCCTCCCGCTTAGTCTGACTAATCATCAACCAATGCATGATCTCCCTCTAATGGTTTCACAGACCGTTTGATGTCAGCTGCAAATGTGATGTTATCCTACGTGTTGGTGTGGAGCCGGCACTCAATGATGGGGACACCTCTCCCTTTTCTCTGTCCCTGAGCCAGTGTCTTTATCCAGGTGGTCACTGACCCCTCATTGCATGGGGCTCAGTTTGCTGAACAGCTTTTTGTGTAGGAGTTTTTTTGAGGAGCTGGAAGAGGTGATCAATGAGAGTGCGGCAGTGCATGGCGTAGACATGTAAGTTAGTAAAGCATTCAACAAGGTGCTTCATGGTGGTCTGATCAAAAACAATTAAGGCACATCAGATCTACAATGATTTGGTAGATTGGATTCCATATTGGCTTAGTCGTACAGACAGAGAGTAGTGGTGGAAGATTGTTTTTCCCTCCGGAAATCGGTGACCAGTGGAATTCCACAGGGATCTGTGCTTGGACTTGTTTTGTGTGATAACTGACTTGCTTGGAACAGTGGATGGATTAGTTAATTAGTGGGTGGTATTGCAGATCGTGATCGATCTCAGTTTCACTTGAATTCCAAGCTCCTTACACCCACCTGCCTTGCCCTTCACTTGAATTGTGGATCAATCACATTATCAAATTATAGGAAGGATGTCAACAAAATAGAGAGAGTACAGAGGAGATTTGCTAGAATGTTGCCTGGGTTCCAGCAACTAAGTTACAGAGAAAGGTTGAACAAGTTAGGTCTTTATTCTTTGGAGCGCAGAAGGTTAAGGGGGGACTTGATTGAGGTCTTTAAAATGATGAAAGGGATAGACAGAGTTGACGTGGATAAGCTTTTCCCATTGAGGGTAGGGAAGATTCAAACAAGAGGGCATGACATGAGAATTAAGGGACAGAAGTTTAGGGGTAACATGAGGGGGAACTTCTTTACCCAGAGACTGGTGGCTGTGTGGAATGATCTTCCAGCAGAAGTGGTGGAGGCAGGATCGATTTTAACATTTAAAAGTAAAGTGGATAGGTATATGGACGGGAAGGGAATGGAGGGGTATGGTCTGAGTGCAGGTAGATGGGACTAGGGGAAAATAAATGGTCGGCACGGACTGGAAGGGCCGAGAAGGCCTGTTTCCGTGCTGTAATTGTTATATGGTTATATGGTTATAATCACATCAGGCTCAAAAAGGATACATAGAAACCAAGTGGAGTTTACCCACAATTATTTACAACAGTTTTCTCATCTCATGAAGTAAATTTAGATAATCTGGATTTGTAATCCAATAATTTCACTATGCTGCTACATGCCTTTGTCTGAGGCAAAGCAATGAGAAGGTTCACTGTGACAGAGACGAAGGTGGAGCACATGGATCAGGGTGGAAGGAGGAGGAGTGGTGCAGGTTTGGGTGCTTGAGATAGAGGGAGGAACAGGGGCAGAGGGCAGCAGCAGTGGTAGAAATAAGGAGACAAGAGATGGACGTGCTCTCCAAAATGGGTTTTTGGGAAGAAATCAGGAATTGGATCAAACTGCTCTACACCAACATCCGTAGTGCAGTCCAAATCAATGGGTGGGAATCAGACAGCTTCTCTGTAAGGTCTGGAGTCAGGCAGGGTTGCCCCCTCTCTCCTGTCTTGTTTGTCTGCTGTATTGAATCCTTTGCCAAATCCATCAGGAAGGATGCGAGCATAAGAGGAGTGACATTGCCAGGCAGTGGGGGCATTCAAGTGAAAACCTCCCTGTACATGGACGATGTCGCTGTCTTCTGCTCGGATCCAGGGTCGGTCCACAGACTGATTAGGATCTGCGACCAGTTTGAGTCGGCCACGGGAGCCAGGGTGAACCACAGGAAGAGCGAGGCCATGCTCTTTCGCAACTGGCCCGACAGATCTTCCGTCCCCTTCACCATCAAGCCTGACTTCTTGAAGGTGCTGGGGATCCGGTTCAGGGGGGCTGAGGCATGTAACAAGAATTGACTGGAGCGGATAGCCAGGGTGGGGAGGAAGCTGGAGCTGTGGAGGCAACGCTCCCTCTCCATAACGAGAAAGAATAGTAAGATTGAACGAGAACTTACCAGTTCGAAGGTTGATCTTTATTTTATGAGGAGTCGAAGTGAGGGATTTCGTAAAGAGCCCGCCGGCGCGCATGCTCGACATACTTCAAAGTAGCGGCGTGGAATCACAGAACCAACAATAGAAATGACTTCGCATAGTATGATTGAATTGACTAAGATTACCAGATGAAGGTGACTGAGGGTTGGGCGAGGAGGGCACGAAATCCCTCACTTCGACTCCTCATAAAATAAAGATCAACCTTCGAACTGGTAAATTCTCGTTCAATCTTACTATTTCATTTCGGAGTCACATGAGTGACTTCGTGAAGACTTCAAAGCTTCTGTGATTACATGCCCTGGACCACGTCCATGCTGACACACCACTACCAGGGATGGATGGGAGGAACAAACTTGCTCAATAGTTCATACTGCAAAACAAGAGCATATTTATTAATAACAAATCAAAACCCCTCATGCGGGGACATCTCCACGTTCTTGACCTGCATTCAGCACGGCTTCTGCAAACTGTAGAGGAGCAGCAACAGGCTTGTTATAAAAACGCTGGAACACAGCTTCATTAGCCCATCCTGCTGTGGCGAGAATTAGGTCCATGGGCACCTCCATGACCCTCGCCGCTGACGTCGATGCAGCCCTGGTGGAATGAGACTTGAACACATTAGTGTCGATACCTGACTTACCCAAGACGACTCGAAGCCACCTGGATATCGTCTGGACTGTCACTCGATGATGAGGTCTCTTATGAGTGACAAGCAGGTATCTCTCCATTCCTCTGATGTGTGCCGTCACGTTGACATAGTGGCGGATATGTGAGGCTAAACATAGCCTAGCATCTGCGGGGTATGCCGGGAACTTCAGCTGCAGCCCTGTGCACCCAGGTCTATGCTGCTTTAGTAGCTCGTCAATGAAAAATACTACTTCTGTAGGGGTAGATGTCATTCTGTCGACACGAAGTTTGTGTAGTGTCTGTACCCTCTGAGCTGAAGTCAGCGCTAGTAACATCACCAGCTTCATGGTGAGTTGGTCCAGTTGGAGCCCTTCCATGGGAGACCACGTCCTGAGCAGGGTTAATACGTCCCTGACATCCCAGGTGATATTATAGCGTGGTGTAGGCGGATTCATATTGAATATACCCCGCATGAGTCTGGACACTAGCCTGTTGGATCCTACCCCAATATTGAGGTAGAATGATAGCGCACTTCTGGCGCTGTTGATGGCACTGTAACTTAAGTGTTCATCATGGTGCAACCCCGCGAGGAATTCCAGGACGTCGGTTATTGTCACGTCATCGTACGTGATGGGAGAGCGGCTGCAGTAGGCTTCCCACTTCTTAATATGCGAGCGGTATCTTCGCCTTGTGGACTCTCGACACGACGCCCCAATGGTATCCATGGTCCGAGCCGAGAGGCCGTATTGGACTAATGGTCTGTTCAGAACCTGCAAGCCAACAAATTTAAATAGCCATGGCAGGGATGTGGCTCCCCTGAGACAGGGTGAGTAACCAATTGTGGGCAACCCTTCAAAAGGACCCAGGGTTCGTTGAGCATGTCAAAGACCACCGGATACCAAGGCTGTGTGGGCCAGTCGGGTATAATAAGGATGCCCTTGGCAGCATCTGCCTGAATCTTTCGCAATACCCGACTGATGAGGCAAAATGGAGGAAGGCATAGAAAAACCAATTCCCCCAGTCCAGCGAGAATGCATCTAGCGCTATTGCCCCAGGATCTGGTTCCCATGAAACGTAGGCTGGTACCTGATGGTTTAACCGTGACGCAAAAAGGTCAATGTCCGGTTTACCAAATTTGGCTGTGACTTTAGAAAAAATCTCAGGATGCAACATCCATTCAATATTGTCATTAAATTTGCGTGACCTGGTGTCCGCCACAGTATTAAGCTCACCTGGCAAATAGGTAGCTGAAATCCAAATGTCTCTTTGAACACACCAGAGCCAAATTGAGTTAGCCAATTTGTCACACGAAACTGACCTGGTACCACCCATATGGTTTAAATATGCCACAGCTGTGGTGTTGTCTATTTGGAGACGGACGTGTGCTCCAACAAGCTTGGAACAATATGCACGAAGTCCGTGGAATGCTGCCAGCAACTCCAAATAGTTAATCCCTTGAGTCAACAACATCGATGACTCAAGGGTGTCCCATCTGCCCCCACAACTAGAGCAATTATCAGTAACTCCCCAGCCATTGGAGCTTGCATCAGTCTGTAAATATACCACCGGATTAGCCTCCCTAACAGGCTTGAATGAGTTGCTAATGTGACACACCCACCATTGCAACTCAGTTATCGCTTCGGACGGCAGCTGCATTGATCGATCGTAATGACCAGGGTTCCGTTTTAACGCAGTAATTTTAGCTCTTTGCAAATTCTGATAATGCAAAGGTCCATATCGTGCTGCCGGAAACAAAGCCACTAGCTTGCCAATTACTGTGGCTGTATGCCGAATCGATGGTATATTGGTGCCAATTAAATCTCTGCACACCTGAGTGACTTCCTCAATTTTGTTAATTGGTATAGTTATCCTCATGCTCATTGAGTTCACCGTGAACCCTAGGTAATTAATTACCTGGGCAGGGCAGAACTTCGATTTCTCTGGATGGACAATGAATCCTAATTGTTGATATATATTGACAGCAGCTGCAACACCCTGTTCAGCCAATTGCAGGGTGTGGCCCACAATAAAGACATCATCTAAATAGGCCATAACTATATGATGTCGTTGTCTCAAATAAGCCATGATTGGCTTCACCAATTTAGTGAACAATCTAGGGGCTGTAGTGAGCCCATTAGGCAAAGCCTTATACTGCCAAAGTTGCCCCATCCAGATAAATTTCAAAAACCTTCTATCATGTTTCTGGATGGATACTGAATAATATGCATCCCTCAAATCAATGCATGCCATAAAGCAGCCATGAGAAATCAATGATTTGGCTGTTTCAAACGTATCCATTTTAAAATGAGTATATGTTACAAACGTATTCAAACGGGTTAAATCAATAATGACACGACAGCCTCCATCCTTCTTAGGTCTAGTAAATATGTTCGAAACAAACTCAATTGGCTCATGCACCGTTTTCTCAATCACCCCCTTCTGTTCCAGACTTAAAATTTCCTTATAACCTGCTGCCTGTTCTGCAGCAGACAATTTGAACGTACGACCAGGCATGTGCTGGGATGGAGGAATGTCGCCATTAATAAACTCAATTTTATGCCCCTGAATATTCCGCAACACATACTCATCACCAGTAAAATTACCCCATGCACCCAAAAACAACCGTAAACGACCACCAACATGGGAAGTTAAACAGAGAGAAAAAAGAGAACCAGACCCCCTCACCTCCGTGGTTACCGGCGGTCCTTGACACGTGTGGGTGGCCGTGGAGGTGCTGGGTTGGCTTGAGGGCGCGGCGTCTTCGATTTCCACAAAGGTCTCTGCCGACCCTGTCCTAAAAAAGACCCTTGGTGCTGGTTCTGGTGCTGTTGTCGTTGTGGAGCTAGAGGGTGAGTCCTCGTCGAGGCACTGGCCGACCCTCGTGAGCGAATGTATGGAGCTTTTGAGCCTGACGGTGTGGGGGCACTCTGAGAGCGCATGATCCCCACCGTTTTGGCTTGTTCGTCAAGCTCTTTGACTCTCTTCGAGAGGTCCTCACCAAAGAGCTGACGGGGCGGCGGCGGCGGCGGTGGTTTGCACAATCCTGCAAACTTCGGGTTGAGTGCTGGGCGGATGCTGTTTTTGCGAAACCCGTTGATTTCGTGCTGGGTCGCGCACAATAAGGCCAGAGCATCTTCCTGGTCCAAATTCAGTTCGTCCCCGTCCACCGACCGCGCAAAGGCGGTAATACCGGCCGTGAGGAGTTTCAGGATCCGCTGCAATTTTAGCTCCTGTTGACGGATAGCCGCACTGATGTTGCCCCATATTGGCGTATTGACCACAGGCACGTTGAGGGAGTTGCAGTTTGATGGAGCCTTGTGACGGCTCATAGCCTGGATGAGGACTTCTTCCTGCAGCACCTGATTATTAAGAAAGTCCACTGTGGCTGCCAGCTTTGTATTTAGAGGAAGACCAGCCGTATGTGGGGCCGCGAATTTGGTCGCCACATCCAAGAGTTCCTCCGCTGGCACCTCCAACGGAGGTGGTACAGGATCCACCAGAACCTCCTCCTCCTGCTGCTCCAGGCTGATAGTAGATGTTGGTGAAGACGCCCTGTGCCTGTTGCTGCCCTGCTGATGTTGACGTTGAAGCAGGAGCTCCAGCAGCCGCTCCATACGGTCAATACGCCCTTCACCCTGAACACTCAGGTGGTCGGAGTCCTCCGGCTCTGAAAAGAAAACCGGGCTCCTGTCATCGGCCCGCACCTCGTCGAGGCCCTGCCGGTGCCGGTAGTTGTCGCTAACAGCCGCCGAGGCGAAACTGCGCGATTCCTGCGCGGGCGTGTTCAACCTCCTCCGTTTAGCGGGAGCTGAAGCCGCTGCCACTAAGGGCACTTGCGGCGAGGTGTCGGCACCAGCCGAAGCATGGCTGCCTGGGGCCCGCGCAGTCTTGCCGGCTGCCCACATCGTGGACGTTGCCGACGCATGGTCTCGCCCACCCATCCATGGGGGGCTCGGCGACCGTGACGAGACCCGACTCGACCGACCCGTCCCGGCGTCGAGAGTCGGGGTGTGCCGGCTGGACCTCACAGCCGCCCCGGGTCTCGCCCTGGAACCTGACCGCTCCTCCGCGGCAGGCAATGCCTTAGCCCTGACAGGGTTAGGCTTCTGGGCTCTTGCCCTCCCCCTTCTCGGAGGGCTGAGTGGAACAGGCCGTGCAACGGCACGTGCCCTGCTCGAGGCCGCCAGCGAGCCCGCTGACGACCTGACTGCCATGGCAGGGTCCCCCTGCTCTGGCGGCACACCACACTCCTCCTCGTCGAACTCCTCCGAGCTGTGGTGTGCTGGCGGATCTGGACCTGTAATCACAGGGCTTACCCACATCTCCGCCTGAGTCCCGGCCTGCGCTGCAGGTACTGCCGATGGTAACGGCCCCGGAACTGTTGACCGGCGGACTCGTCCTGACGTCCTCCGGCCCTTCGAACTCCCATCCATGTCCTTGCTGCAAGACATAATCAGACAACAAGGACCACCAACTAAAGGTAGAATACTTACCTCCGTGGCCCCCTATGAAGGGCTGGCGAGGAGCGCGCTCCACCGCCAGCCGTCGCAGCAACGCGGTACGACGATATGTCGAGCATGCGCGCCGGCGGGCTCTTCACGAAGTCACTCACGTGACTCCAAAATGAAATTTGGTCATTAGGTGTGAGGTGCTCTCGGGCCTGCTGTACTTGGCACAGGTGTGGCCTGTCCCTCCCTCCTACGCCACAGGGATCACCCAGGCCGTCTTCCAGTTCATCTGGGGGTCAAGGATGGACCGGGTGCAACGGGCCATTACAAGTCAGCAGACAACGGAGGTAAAAGCGTGCCCAACTCGCCCTCATCCTGATGACTACCTTCGTGTGTGGCTGCATCAGGCGGAGTGTAGAGCCAAGGCACGTGGGCATCAAGTGCCATTAACTGCTGAGGTTCTACCTGTCCCCGGTGTTGCGAGGGATGGGCGTGGCGCAGATGCCATGCAAGGTGCCAGTCAGCTGGACATTGCCGCCCCATCTGTTGTCTGTGGAAAGGTTCTTCCGGACAAACACCTTTGACCACATGTCCATTGGGCACTGGTCAGCACAGAATGTCCTGCAGGCACTGCAAGGAAAGGACTCGGTGGACCCGGTGGTGTGGTTCCCTGAGCAGACTGCCCAGCTTGTCTGGCAAAATGTCTCATCGCCAGAACTCACCAACAAGTACCAAGACCTGGCTTGGCTGGCGGTGAGGGGAGCCCTCCCAGTCAGATCCTTCCTGCACCGTCGGAACCTCAGTGCTAGCGCACGCTGCCCTCGGGACGGCTGCTATGGAGAGGAGACGGTTGCCCACCTCTTTGCAGAGTGTGGATTTGCTAAAAGAGTCTGGAGAAAAATGCAAGGGTCCCTGGTACGCTTTATTCCAAACAGATCCATCACAGAGGACTCTGTGATTTACGGACTGTTCCCAGGGACACATTCAGAGACTGACATCAAGTGCTGCTGGAGGGTTATCAACTCGGTGAAAGACGCCCTTTGGTCTGCTCGAGCATTGTTCACCACCCAGCAGAGCGGGATGTCCGTCGGGGAATGTTGCCGACTGGCCCCGCTGCAGACTGCAGGAGTACGTGCTGAGGGACGCACTGAAGCTCGGTGCAGCCAACGCCAAGGCTCGGTGGGGGAGGGCCACAGTCTAGGGTCCTTCCACTGCTGGACATGGGGGGGCACGGTATGGTGGAGACGCCCCTCAAAATAAGGGAAGGTATCCCACGCCAGTGGGCCACATGAGTGGCACGGGTGGGGGACACATTTGTGAAATTTGTGGAAAAGAAATGTATAAACTGTATTGATCAATTTGTATAGCCTCCGAAAATGTCGGATAGATTTTCCGCAAGGGTCATATATTGTATATATTTATCATTTGAATAAAGTCTATTTTGAAATTTTTAAAAAAGAGATGAATGTTTGGGCTCTCATGTGCAGCAAAAGTCATGAAGGAATGTCCACAAGCTGAAGCATTAATTATATTTAACTTTCCACGTTTGCTGCCAAATCTGCTGAGAATCTCCATTTCATATCACCAGTGTCCACATCCATTTGCTCTTGGAAAGGGGGGTGTGAATGCTTTTACACCGGGTAGAGGAATCAAGAACCAGAGGACATAGATTTAAGGTGAGTCGGAAAAGATTTAATAAAACCCCAAGTAAGAGGATGCTGGGTATAAGGAATGAGTTGCCAGAGGAGGGAGCTGAGGCAGCTACTATCACAACATTTGGGAGAAACTTCTGTGGGTGCATTGATAGGAAAGGCTTGGAGGGATCTGGGGCAAATGCGGGCAAATGGGACTAGCTTAGATGTGGATCTTGGTCGGCATGGACAAGTTGGGCTGAAGGGCCTGTTTCAATGCTGCATAACTCTATGACTCTTTGACTCCCTGCTTCAAAATGGTCCTTTCAATGTGTTTTCTCGCTTCATCTGCTCATAAATGAGGGTACTGGAACTGACAACACTAATCTGAGAGTTGAAGTGCTGGTGACAAATGTTGCAGGAGTAGGTCTGCTTTTTACTGAGGGGCAAGGAGACCTCGAACATAGGACTGATGACCATCCGCTGTACTGGCAAAGTTTGTTTCTTAAAAACAGACAACAATAAACTGGTTAACGGTAAACCAAGCCAATCTTTAATCGATTCATCAGACGGGAGTGGCAAGATCTACAAAGAGCACAAATGTTGCTCAGTGCTTCTCAGTCCCCATTCACAGAACAAAGGAAAGTTAGTGCAATTATACATTTTTCTTATCAGTAAAACACTCCGACTGAGTCTGAATATGGCATGCTTGAAAAATTCTATAGCCTTTCAGAATATAGGAAAAGCTGGGTCTAAATCAAGATCATCCAATAACAAGTTTTTGCTTATCTCTGGAGTGTCAGCTATATTTTTAAATCTTGGCTACTTTATGGCCTTGAAAGAAGCACATGTTATTATGCAGGTTTCCATCTTAATGTCTTTATTAAAAAGCCAACCTGTCCACCATATTGTGTTCCATATAATTTTGTAAACTATATTAGATTTAACTATTAACTCTTTCAGTACAGCATCCGGCTAAATGGAGTAAAAGTGCATAACCAGTCACCATCACATTAACACACCATCTACAACATTATTATCCACAATAAAACACAAATTTGTTGAGTGTTAAGAAGACAGGGACATGGAGTATCACAGAGAGAGTTTTGAACGGAGACATGGGAGACTGCAGATGCTGGACTGTGGAAGAGAGACAAACTGTTGCAGAAACTCAGCAGGTCAGGCAACATCTGCGGGGGGAAAACATGATCGATGATTCAGGTGGAGATGCTGGATAAAATAGAGAGTGGAGAGGGAAGATAACAAAAACAAAGAGGGGAGGGGCTAGTGTCCGACAGGGCTACACGTGTGGAGTTTGCACATTCTCTTTATGTCCCCATGGCATCCGAGGAGAGCTAGCCAACTGAATAGACAATTGGCCGTGGAAGGAAGATGACATTGATGGAGGAAGATTGATTTTTTGACTGGAGGCCTGTGACGTGGTTTGCTCCGGGATCAGTGCTGGGCCCATTGCAGTTTGTTGTTTATATCGACAATTTGGATGAGAATGTACAAGGCATGATTAGTAAGTTTGCAGATTACGCTAAAGTGGGTGGAATTGTACATAGTATTAATACGGTTATTAAAGATTACATCAGGGTCTTGATCAGTTGGGCAAGTGGGCTGAGGAAAGGTTAATGGAGTTCAATGCAGATAAGTGCGAGGTGTCGCATTTTGGGAAGTCATTGATGTTGCCAGGACTTGAGGCCCAGGGGTAGGTTGAGGAGGTTAGGACCTTAATCCTTGGAGTGCAGGAGGATGAGGGGTGATCCTAGAGGTGTATAAGATAATGAGGGGAACAGAGTAGACGCACAGTCCTTTACCCACAATAGGAGAATCAAGAGCCCGGGGACGTTTTGGGTGAGAGGGACAACTTTGTCACATCGAGAGTGGTGAGTATATGGCAGGTACATAGACAGAAAAAAAAATAGAGGGATATGGGCCAAATATGGGCAAGTGGAACTATTGTAGATGGGATCAGTATATGCAAGTTTGAGTTCCTCCAGCAGTCCACATTCCAGCATCTGCCGTCTCCCATGTCTCGATTCGGAACTTTCTCTGTGATGCTTTGTGGTTTTGTCTTCTTAACACTTAACTCAAGTTGAGCCGAGGATCCTGTTTCCATGCTGTGTGACTCTCTGACTATGACTATGTGGACGCAGATGAGATAAACGTGGCATCAGCATGGACATTGTGGCCCAAAGGGCTAGTTCCTGTGCTGCACTGTTTTACATCCAATGTTCTATGTATTTATTTTAGCACACAAAATCTGACTATAAAGGGCCTGTCCCACCAGCATGCAACTCTATGCGATTAGCGCGGCCTAACGTGGTCGCTTGAGCCGTCCGGCATCGCGGGGCCGGTCCCACTTCGATCGCCGGAGCCGTGCGGAATTGTGCGAAGTTCGTCCCGAGTTCGTCCCGACACCGCGCGGGGCTCCGAAAAACTGACAATGTCTGAAAATTCCGCGCGACAACGGCTTGTCGGCTGGCAGTCGCCTCGACATTTACACACCGCCCCGACATCGTGCCTCCGTGACCCTCTCTGTGTGTGGCTCAGTGGCCCTCTGTGTGTGTGGCTCCGTGGCCCTCTGTGTGTGTGCCTCTGTGCCCCTCTCTGTGTGCCCCCCTCTGTCCTGGTGAACTTACCTTAGACTTCGCTCCAAGTTCGCCTCACTTTGCGCCGCGTTGCGCCACTCACCCGACCTCCGCGCGGCCCCGACTGCCGGTTTGGTTGCGCTTGCCGCATGCAGGCGCATACTGGTGGGAACGGCCCTGTACAGGGGATCACCCAACCTCCGCGCGGCCCCCGCTTCTTTGATCGCGTTCATCGCATAGAGTTGCATGCTGGTGGGACAGGCCCTTAAGGCAGGTGAATTATCAGCACATGGAAAAATAAATGGTTTCCATCACAGTGGGCCAGAGGGGAACTCAGTGAAGAAAGATAATGGCATGTTGGCCTTCGTTACGAGAGGATTTGAGTTTAGGTGCAAGGAGATCCTACTGCAGTTGTACACCTGGTTTATTGTGTGCAGTTTTGGTCTCCTAATTTGAGGAAGGACATTCTTGCTATTGAGGGAGTGCAGCGCAGGTTCACCAGGTTAATTCCCGGGATGGCGAGACTGACATATGATGAAAGAATGGTTTGACTGGGGTTGTATTCATTGAAATTTGGAAGGATGAGAGGGGTGAGTTTGCACCCAGAGTGTTGTGAATCTGTGGAATTTTCCGCCACAGAAGGCAGCGGAGGCCAATTCACTGGATGTCCTCAAGGGAGAGTTAAATTTAGCTCTTAGGGCTAATGGAATCAAGGGATATGGGGAAAAAGCAGGAACGGGGTGCTGATTTGGATGATCGAAGGGAAGAATGGCCTACACCTGCACCTATTTTGTATGGTTCTATGTGTCTACATGTTCTCCCCGTGACCTGTGTGGGTTTTCTCTGGGAGCTGAATTTCCTCCCACACTGACATGCAGTTTTAAAGAAGTTCCGGAGGGAGGAGGAGAACTTCTTCAAAGTAGGTCTGAAGAAGGGTTTCAGACCGAAACGTTGCCTATCTCCTTCACTCCATAGATGCTGCTGCACCCGCTGAGTTTCTCCAGCATTTTGTGTACCTTCCAAAGACATGCAGTTTTGTAAGCTAGTTGGCTTGGTAATTTTTTTAATTGTTCCTAGAGCCTGTTTCCGCGTTGTATCTCAAAACTAAACTAAACTAGTGACCTGACCTGGTCAACCTCCATGGGGCCTGGATACCACCATGGGTTAAAAACTAAAATTGGGGCAATCTCTGGCAATGACGCATCACTACCTGATGAACTCAATGCCTCTTACCACAAAGATCCGCCAAAGAACAACCCTCCCCTATCCCCCGCTGACTCTGTTCCACACATCTTGGTTCTGCTTTCATAAAGTGGACAGCCCAGGTGGAATCCCGGGGTGCTTCTGGAATCGTGAGCAATTAACAAGCCACAGCCCTTACACACATCTTCAACCTTTGACTTCATCAGTTTACCGTCCCTCTCCATTTCAAGGAATCCTCCATCATTCAAGGCCGCACAAAAAGTGGTCTGACCTGTCCTTAAAGGTAGCAGAGTCAAGGGATTTGGGGAGAATGCAGGATTATTGTGGATAATCAGCCATGATCGCAGTGAATGGCAGTGCTGGCTCGAAGGGCCAAATGGCCTACTCCTGCACCTATTGTCTATTGTCTATTGTCAATGACTAACACCCAGTAGCTCCAATGAAGTGCTTTGAAAAATTGTCAATGGCCCACATCGGTGCAAGTATCCCAGAAAATCTAGACCCCTTGGGATTTACGTACAGGAAAAATTGATTGACTACATTTCAGCAGACCTCCATTGGTTAAAACCGGTCATAACATTTCTTCCATCCTGACCCTCAATCCTGGTGGTCCTAAGAATTGCTTGCTCAGACCCCTGCTCTATTCCTTGTATACCCAGGACTGTGTCGCTAAGTGCAGCACCAACTAAATTTTTAACTTCACTGTTGTTGGCAAGGAAAATAACAATGATGAGACAGAGTACGGTAAAGACATTAGGAACCTTATGTCATGGTGCCAAAATACAACCTTTAATGTCATTGTGATAAAATAATTAGTTGTTGACCTGAAGAAATGAACACCACCCTGTCCTCATCAATGGAGTTGCTGTGGAAATGGTGGACAACCTCAAGGTCCTAGTCATCCATATTGCCAGCAACCTAACTTGGTCCCTTCACACGGATACTGTTATTATGAAAGTGCATCAGCGTGTTTACTTTCTTAGGCGTCTTGAGAAGATTTGGGATTCCCACAAGTATTCTCTCGAACTTCTACAGATTTTTTATAGAAAGTATTTTGTTGGGATGGATTGGTGCCTGGTGTGGCAATTGCTCTGTTCTTTTTTCTTTTTTTTGTTGTTTATTTTTGTTAGAAGTACAATTGTGTGGTACTTGAGTACCTAACACATACATACATATTTCCATTCTTGTACAACTTCGTATTTTTGATTTAATAATAAAAGAACAGTGGGAGAAAAAAGAAATAAAGAGTGTCGGAATAGATAGACAAGTGAGTAGAAACAGATAGCAAAAGAAATAAAGGGCGTAGAAGCGAAGCTGAAAAGATTGAAATAGAAGAAAAAAGTAAAGAAAAGAGAGATTAGGAGAGATCTACCTATTTTCGTATTTTTGCCCATCCGTCACCTGGTTCTAAACCATTTAATTTCTAAGGTTATGTTATGTTGCACCATATGCTTGTAAAAGGTTGATAAAAGGAGACCAAGTCTTTGAGAATTGGTCTACTTTGCCTAGTAGGAGAAATCTCATTTCTTCAAGATGAAGCGTTTCAGACATATTTGAAATCCACATTTTGAATGTTGGCGTGGTTGCGTTTTTCCAAAATTTGAGTATAAGTTTTTTGCTGTTATTAGACCGTAATTAAGAAAAGCATCTTGGAATATAGTTAGTTTACTTCCATCTTCCATTGATCCAAAGATAATGTTCGCAATTGCTCTGTTCTTGAACGCAACCTACAGAGTGTTGCTGAACACAGCCCAGTCCATTCCTTCATTCCATCCAGACCAGCTTCACGATGCATTGCATCAAGAAGGCTGGAATTATGCTCAAGGATGCCTGTCACCCTGGTTATTCTGTTTCCTATCTTCAAACTGCTGGGGGAAGATACATGAACATGAAAGCCCATCTGTTCAGACGTAAGAACAGCTTATTCCTCATGGCTATCAGACTCTTAAATCAATTATCTATTTTACACCCCCCATCCTAGAGGTGCTGCCTCATACTCTGAACTCTACATCATTCAATGATTCTGTCATTGAACCAGCATTTACTTGCACTATTTCAAGGAGCATTGCAAGCTTAGCTCCATCCTGCAGTTTGCCCTCATCATTATATTTATTGCTGTAATTAACATGACTCCATGTACTCTGTTTACTCATTGAGCTTCATGCAAACAGGTAATTTCATTGCATCCTGGTGTATGTGACAATAAACCGAACTTGATTTGGAATGACATGCTCTCCTGCATGTTCCTGTCAACAGTGAGATGCTGAGCATTTTGCAGTTAGTCCCCTGGGTATTATTATTGACCTAAACCTCATCATGGTGACATTGATAACTACTGTATATAAATCTTGGTGAGGACATGAAGTGTGATCGCGCACAACCACAAATACACAGATCCTGCAAATTAATTATATATATTTTTAACCATTTCTCTACTTTCAATTTCCGGATAGTTTTGCATTTAATTCTTGATGCATGAATACATTTGAGGGCAGGTAAGGAATGGATCGTGTCACTTTCTATGGGAGCAAATCACTGTCATGCAAATAGCATGTTTACCACCAGGAGTAAATGAAAGAACAGCTTGATGGTGATAGATAGCATTTCCATGGACAAAGAGGCCACAAATACCAGAAACAAGATGCCTCTTTTGCTTAAAGCCGACATGCCAGACCAGTAACAAGACACAGACTTCTTCCCAACTCTGTTCCCTGCTCAGCTCCCTTCTTTTTGCAAATTACTTTCCTGGTCTGCATCACTTTCAGCTCATCTGATTTTTTTTTTTTTTTCAGTGATGGCGATTCACCTTCTCATTGCAAACTAAAATCAGTGTGACGAATTCTATTTGACAACTTTTCCATAGCTTAATATTTTCAAAATGTTTTGTGAGCCAAGGAATTTGCCCAATATGGTCTATGTCAGACTAACTTCATGGATGTCTGCTTGATTACCTTGCAGAAATAAGGAACTGCAGATAGACACAAAAAGCTGGAGTAACTCAGTGGGACAGGCAGCATCTCTGGAGAGTAGGAATGGGTGTAGACCCCCCCTTCAGACTCGACCCGAAACGTCACCCATTCCTTCTCTCCAGCGATGTTGCCTGTCCCGCTGAGTTACTCCAGCTTTTTGTGTCCATCTTTGGATTAAACCAGCATCTGCAGTTCCTTCTTACACAGATATAGATGATGCTGGATTACAAAGAAAATGACATAAAGTGCTGGAGTAACTCAACAGGTCAGGCAGCATCCCTAGAGAACATGGGTAGGTGATGTTTCAGGTTGGGACACTTCTTCAGACTTAATCCGAAACTTCACCTATCCATGTTCTCCAGGCTACTGCCTGCCTGATTAATTTATATTAATAGACAGAAAACTGGATGGATCCTATAAATAATGTGAGATCCGCACACCCAGTTTGTCACTCTCCCTTCATTATTAGTTTAGTTTAGTTTAGAGATACCATGTGGAAACAGGTATTTGGCCCACTGAGTCCATGCCAACCAGCGATCCCCACACACTAACACTATCCTGCACACACTAGGGACAATTTATAATTTTTACCAAGCCAATTAGCCTACAAACTACAAATCTTTTGAGTGTGGGAGGAAACTGGAGCTCCCTGAGAAAATGTAGGCAGGTCATGGGAGAACGTACACTCCGTACAGAGAGCACCCATAGTCAGGATCGAACTCAGTTATCTGCCGCTATAAGGCAGCTACTCCACTTCTGCGTCCCTGTGCAGCCCTTGATTATAGATAATAACTGATTGTGATTATAGATTATAGATAATAAACTTCTCTCTTATATACAGTGTTGTATGTTTTTTCCCCTTTACGTGCTGATTTTGCCTGTATAAACCACAGCAAAATTAAATGGTTTTATGTTACTGATACATCTTCACAGTCAAATATGAAGCCTTCCTTGCTTCACATGGACATCTGCATTCAATTATCTTGTGAACCAGTGGTGGATATGCATGGGTGTGTGTATGCTCTCATGATCTTATCAGAACAAGAGGATTAATGCAACTGAATTTGATCCCCACTGATCTTGTGGTGGGCCTTTATCAGCATTTACCAAAATATTGCCAGATTAATTGATCCCCGGGTGGGAAATAAGCATCCTCTCTTCCAATGTCAATACACTAAGCTATCTGCTTTCTATAATTTGTAGGAAGGAACTGCAGATGTTGGTTTAAACCAAAGATAGACACAAAATGCTGGAGTAACTCAGCGGGACAGGCAGCATCTCTGGAGAGAAGGAATGGGTGAAGGGTCTCGACCCAAGTCCTTCCACCTATGGTTGAACCAGTAAAATATGAGTAGCATTTTAATTTTCTTAAAAGCAGGTTATAGAGGAGTATCAAGCCAATGTAGCTTCTGAATGTTATGTTGGGAAACATATAATTGACATGAATTTTAACGAACTTCTTTTGTGAGGACACATTTGAACATTGTCTAATGGAATCTGCAAAATAACATACTGTTATTTCTAAAGCTACAGATTCCTAAGCATTTAATGAGTATCAGCTAACAGTGCAGCAACAGACACCAGGCGGTGTCAATCCAATTGGCTTAGGGTGTGAAGAATTGCTACCCAAATTGAGACATGTGCTACTGTTTCTCCTGTTTACACAGGCCTTCAGTAAATACTGGTCTGCCTGGTCCACAGCTTGTCTCCAGTTTGCTGATAAGGCATGCTGTGTACCTCTAATGCCCTGTCAATCTTTGCTAACTAGCTGATAGGTAATGGGGAGTGGATTATACCGCTCCCTTGAACTACTCTTTAAGTAAAGACAAAATCGCCATTTCTGTTCTTGGTAAATGATACACTCACAGCAAAAGAAAGCCTGCGTTATTGGCAAATAATTGACCGTGGGTACATTTATTGCACATTCAAACGGCAAACTAGTCAGCTCTTCAAAAAAATGGTGATGAAACATTTGATGGAATAGTGTGTGCGTATGAATAATTCTGTTCTTCCGCTTTCTTGTCAGACCTGATCCAGTGTTCCTGATATACTTTCAGCTGCTTTTGAAACAATATCTTGCTGAGACTGTATCGACACCCACATTTGGCATTTATGCTGAAGTAGGAATTTCCTTTCAACTGCCCCAAATGCATTCTTTAATTTTAGCCACACAACATCTGCGGATATAACTTTTAAATGAATTCGTAGTGCTCAAAATAGGAAATAGCAGACATTTTTGGTCTTTCCCTTCCACAAGAAGAAAAGAACATTTGCACAATGTGCCCGTGTTTTATCAAAGACTAATCAAGGATCACAACTGCGTGTGTGACTGTCATCTGCGAGCCTCGAACATCACCCTGAAAAAGAAATCTAACATAGATCATTTCCCATGTGTGTTTCTGTTCCTTTTGACTCCACGAGTCATTTGCTTTGCAGCAGACGGGCTTTGAACTCTGCCTGGCATGCATACACTTCCTGCAGTAATGGGGAGCAGTTCAGTAATGGGAGTGATTGAGATTCCTTTTGATTCTCTCGTATGCCTGTCTCTCCTCACATCATCACATTTTCAGGAAGAAGGATTGGCTGAAAGCTGGCAAGACCTGAGTGCAGCTTACAGCTGGATGTGTTCATGATGCTCCGGCAGAACCTAAAAGTGACGTCCTGGTACTCGACTGGAATTTCACTGCTACAGTCAGAAGCAGGAGACTTCTGCTGAAGGAAACCATAACCCAGGCCCTCACCTCCCAGTTAATTTTTCATGCAAGTGTTGAAGGCAGTGTTATCTCAGTGCCTTGCAGCCACATTGCCCCATATTGTTAAGGTTACACTTTCAACTGTACCTTACACATTCATACATTTTTTCATATCCAGGGAATTCCAGGAAATGTAATCCATATGAGTATTAAATGGATTACTCATGAGGATATCATCAAGTACCAAGTTCTCTAAACATTATATAAAAAAGAGTTTACTCTTTAATAAATTAACTTTATACAGGTCAGGTTAAAATGGCATTGAAATCGCCGCAAGTATCATTATCAATAGCAAAGTTCTAAAGGAAAAAAAAGCTTTTGGTTTAAATAATTAACTAGATAAACTAAATTTATGAACCAGCAGTCAGATTACTTATATTTGTAAAGCTGACATATAAGTTAATAGACAATTTTCATTGACAAGATTCAAGATTCAATTTAATTGTCACATGTACCAATCAAGGAACTGTGAAATTTGAGTTACCTGTATTACAGCCATACTAAGTAAAAAGCAAAAATACACACAGCACGTACAATAAAGTTTAACATAAACATCCACCACAGTGGAATCAGCATTCCTCACTGTGATGGAAGGCAATACAGTTCAGTCATCTTCCCCCTTTGTTCACTGTTTTACTACAGGTAATAAAATGTGATGACAGCTAGGGAAATATATTTATGTGCTAATTTATTATCAGCAATCGGCTACATATTAAAGAGTACTGTTCATACTGATTTGAGGAGTTTGACGGTTATTCTATTTTTCATGATTATGATGTCCCTGTGGGAGATCTCAATGGGGGACCAATACTGCCATAAAAGTAGACACCCCCTTCCCCTTCCCAGTTCTCCCACTAGATTTACTGTCTCCGACTACATTCTGTCTTTGTCCCGCATCCTCCCCTGTCAACAGTCTGAAGATAGGTCTCGACCCAAAACATCGCCCATTCTTTCTCTCCAGAGATACTACCTCACTGTAAAGAATGTGTACTCACACAGTGTTTCTTTACCATGGCTTTATTAATCACACATACACTGGTGCCCTAGCTGTACATGGTCTGCACGTTTTACTAGAGAGCGTACTGGGGGATGGGGAGACATGGATATACTTGATAAAAGGGGAGTGGTTAGTAGGGCTACACAGCCTATAATTAAAGGGGCATGCACTAATCATCTACATCCTTCCTCTTATAAAAGAAAGGAACGTGACAGCCGACCATGTCTCATGCGCTAGGGCAACTGGACAATAAAAATAGCAACAATCATATATAATCGCCGTAACGGTCAGGCGCCTGCTCAAGGCGGCCAGAGCGGGTGCGAATCCCGCTCACACCCCCTCCCCCCAAAGGAACAGAAGCTGGGGAAGACCCCACGACAGGAGCGCTGCGAGGCGGGGACGCGCGTGGCGATAAGGGGATGGAAGGCGAGCGACTAGGCGACGGGGGAGAAGGGGGCGGAGGCACGGGAACAGGCACAGGGAGAAGGACCGGGACGGGCCGAGCAGGCGCACGTGCAGTGACTGGAGCAGGCGGAACAGCAGACAGAGGAGAAGCATGGGGAACAGCAGGAGGAGGAGGAGGCTCATTCACTAGGCGGAGGTGTTGACGGGATCGACGGTAAACAGTGCCATCGAGGTTGACCAGATAGGAACGAGGTGTTGCGGCGGGCCCGACAACAACCGCAAGGCTAGGGTGACCAGAGGTGGAACGCATGCAGACAACCTGACCAGGAGACAGAGGAGGAAGGGCACGGCAGGACCTATCATGGGAGCGCTTCTGGATGGACTGCTTAGCAGCAATGCGCTCACGGACCATGGCAGGCTTCAAAACAGCGGGAACAAGAGTTTGCTGGGCCACCGGAATGGGAGGGCGTGTGACCCGGGACATGAGGCGCTGCGCCGGGGACCCCAAGACGTTGTCTCGGGAAATGTTACGGAGGTTGAGGAGAGCGAGGTAAATGTCAGATTTGGAAACACGGCAACACTCCAAAAAGCCCTTCGCGCTGCGGACAGCGCGCTCAGCCAGGCCGTTGCTTTGAGGGTATTCAGGGCTGCTGGTGTAATGCCGTAAGTTCCAACGGTCAGCAAAGTCCTTGAACTCCGCACTGGTAAACTGGCTGCCGTTGTCGGACTGCAGGCTTGCAGGGGACCCAAAGGTGGCGAAGTGGCGGCGCAGCTTCTCAATAACAGCAGAAGAGGAGAGAGAGGACAGCTGGTCGACCTCAAACCAGTTAGAGTAGGAGTCGACAAGCACCAAGAAGTGCTTGCCGTGCCACTCAAAGATGCCACTCAACGCTGCCCCGGCCTGGAGCTGGAGGCAGAGCTAGCCGCACGGCGAGCCTGATGAGCAGGACGGCAGGTGGCGAAGGTAGCCGCTCGAACCGCATGGTCAGAGGGGGGCACAGCAGAGGAAACAGCCTCCGCCATTCTGGAGGCGTGCAGAGCCTCATTGAGAGTCAGGTCGGGCTTGCACAGGAGCTGCGAACGCAGCTTTTCATCCCGTAGACCGTACACCAAGACATCGCGGGTCAGGGTATCGGGGGTCGCGTCACCCAGGTTGCACCGTCTAGCTAGATGCCGTAGGGCAGCAACAAAATTGTCGACAGACTCACCAGGGTTCTGACGGCGAGCAAAGAACTTAAAACGCTCCAGAATAGAGTTCGTGGGAACGTCGCACATTTCAGTGAACTTCTCAATTAGGCACTCAGGGTCTCTGGGATCATCATTCAGCCCGTACACAAACGATTCAGAGCGCTCCAGAGCCTCAGAGCCGGCCAGATTCAAGAGCAGTGACGCTTTAATTGCAGGGGGAGCGGCTGGGTGGACGATGGTAACATAATGCTGAAAGTCCCGGCGGAACACATTCCACCGGTGAGCGATGTCAGCGTCGAAGACCAGAGGGTCTGGCTTACGGCAGGAGGAAGCCATGACCAGGCAGGGAAGGGTAACTGGGGCAAAAGAAACTAAACCCGATAAACAGGAGACGCAGGAGTCGAAACGACTGACACCATGTAAAGTATGTGTACTCACACAGTGTTTCTTTACCATGGCTTCATTAATAACACATACACTGGTGCCCCAGCTGTACATGGTCTGCACGTTTTACTAGAGAGCGTACTGGGGGATGGGGAGACATTGATATACTTGATAAAAGGGGAGTGGTTAGTAGGGCTACGCAGCCTATAATTAAAGGGACATGCACTAATCATCTACACTCACCCACTGAATTACTCCAGCATTTTCTGTCTACCTTCGATTTAAACCAGCATCTGCAGTTCTTTCTTACACACAGTCCATTTAAAACGTTATTTGAAAAAAAATGTTGCTTGTACATTTGAGAACCATTACCATTTCCTTAATTTTGTCAAAGAATGCAGTTAATTGACAGCAGTTTTGGAATTTCTACCTGAAAGCAAAGTCCTGAAGTCGCTATCACATAGAGTAATAGCCATGGTCATACAGCATGGGAACAAGCCCTTTAGCCCAACTTGCCCACACCGGCCAACATGTCCCAGCCACACAAATCCCACCTGCCTATGTTTGGCCCATAACCCTCTAAACATGTCCCATCCATGTACCTGTCTAACCGATTCTTAAATGTTGGCATAGTCCCCGCCTCATCTACCTCATCTGGCAGCTCGTTCCATACACCCACTACGCTTTGTGTGGAAATGTTATCCCTAGATTCCCATTAAATATTTTTCCCCTTCCTCTCAAACCTATGTCCTCTGGTCCTTGATTCCCTTACTCTGGGCAAGAGGCTCTGTGCATTCACCCAATCTATTCCTCTCATGATTTTATACACCTCTATAAGATCACCCCTCATCCCCCTGCGCTCCAAGGAATGGAGTCCCAGCCAACTCAAACTCTCCCTGTAGCACAGACCCTCGAGTCCTGGCAACATCCTTGTAATTCTTCTCTGTGCCCTTTCCAGCTTGACAACATCTTTCCTATAACATGGTGCCTGTAACTGAACACAATGTTTGACTCATCAGTAAGGTTTGTTCAAGGAAACCGGCGAGATAGCGCAATGTTAAAGAGATTCCCCCAACTACTGGTGGGGTGACTGGTTGAACAACCTGCACGCACTTTATATTTGATATTAGCAATTGAAATTGAATGATAGCGCACACAAACTTGCTGCCAGGCATGCCAATTTCCAAGCAAAAGATCTTGAATTTCTCCTGCTTCTGGTATTCACTCAAATGTGACATGCGACATGTTAATTTAACAGAAACTCACATAAGGGCCCATTCCATCGACAGGATTACTCTAATGAATGTTAAGAGGTAGCTACAAATTATTCATATCTAATCATCTGAACACTGACCACTGATTAGTGGTCAAAGAAAATTGTCCTTTAACATATATGCCAGTTTTTTTCAATTGTATGTACTTATTGTAATATAAATAGAAGGAAGATGATTGCAAGTTAGTCTAATTAGTTACGTTAGAAGCTTTTTACTCATCCACGCTTTGCAGCCGACAATGGTAGCTTGAGATTAGAACATTATTAAACATTAAAATGAACATTCAGTTGGATGAATTTTAATTTATGTCTACCTAACTTTAGGAGCTAATTGTTTTAACACCTTGAAAATGATAAAGCAAATATTTATTTTCTAACTTGAAACAAATCCTTTAAAAAAAATTCTCCATACTCCAATAATGACAAAACCCCAGACAGACCAACTAATTCACTGCAACCTCTCCCTCCCTTCCCTACCTGGACATTGTAAAACAATTTGTTCAGCATTCAGTACTGGATGAGTAGAAATTAACTTGAACTAAATATCAGGAGAATAAAGCCATTTATTTGGTCCACATTTAGATTTATTTTTCATTTCCTTAATATCTCCCGTGACTGTCCCGACATGACCTGATCTTCAGCTGAAACCTTCACCCTTGTCTTGTTATTTAAAAATGCACCCATTCTAATGCCTTTCTTGCTGGTTTCACTTGTCTATTTCTGTCATCTCAGCCATAAAAACTCAGCTTACTTTGCTATACAGTGACCAGGTACTACAAATTCATCACCACAATGCTTATTGGTCTGTTCCAACACCTGCCTCAATTTTAAAGTTATTATGTATTGTATTGAAATCGTCCTATGATCTCAGACCTACCTATTTCTGTGATCCTCTCCATCCTTGTAATTCTCTAAACATTCTCCAATCCTGACTCCTCAACCATCTTCATTCCTAGTTGCTCTGCAATTCATAGCCATGACATCAGCAGCCAAGGCCTGGAATTATCACCCTAAACGTCCTTGACTTTTCCCCTCTATTTTCTCCTTCCCACATAAGTTCATAAGTTCTAGGAACAGAATTAGCACATTCAGCCCATCAAGTCTGTTCAAAGTATGAGATTCTGTTCCTCCAATTTGCATTTAGCCTCACTCTGACAATGGAAGAGACCTAGGACAGAAAGGACAGTTTGGGAATGGGAAGAGGAATTAAAGTGTTTGGCAAATGGGAGATCAGGTATGTCCAGACTGATTGAGCATTTCATCTCATATTGTGCTTGGGCAGCTTACAAACCAGTGGCATGAATATTGATTTCTCTAATTTCATGTTACCCCTGCATTCACTCTCTCTCCATCCCTCTCCCTCCTGTCTCACCAGCTTCTCGTTCTAACATCGGAAACAGCCAACAATTGACTGTTTCCTTTATCATTGTTACTGTTCTATATCTTTCTACATCACCATCTGCATCTCTCATGTCCTTTTCTCCGGACTCTAGTTTGGAGAAGGGTCTCAAGCCGAAATGACACACATTCCTTCTCTCCAGAGATGCTACCTGTCCCGCTGAATTGGTCCAGCATTTTGTGTCTATCTTCAATAGCAAAGGTTTAGTGGGATAAGGGCCAAACACTGGCAGGCGGGACTAGTGTAGATGGGGCACCTTGTTTTGGCATGAGCAAGTTAGGCCGAAGGGCCTGTGTCCTTGCTGAAGCAAAGTGCCCCATCTACACTCTATCTTAATCATGCTTTACAAAGGGAAAATTACACATTTATAATGCAAAAACAAGAACATGGGTCATCTAATATTCACATATGAACGGTGGAAGACAATCACAGTTAAGTTAAACACTGTGGCAAGTTACCTAACCTTGGCACAGAAACTATGTCCCCAGTTCCTAATGGCTTCCTCCCCAATGGCTTAAGTAAAGCTAGAAAGCAAACCATCAGATTGTAGAAGCAAATAATTTTAGAGATTTACCAGTTTAAGTTAATTAAACCAGCAATATCTCTTGACATACCGAGGAATCTGCTGATCTTGGGAATCCCCTTTTTCATTTGATGGGTTGAAGTTAGATAGTTGTATTCTCAATGCGAGGGAATGTGTAGTTTATACATAAATGGAGCAAGTTATGTGGAATTTCTGGTTATTTCATTGGAGACATCTATTAAGGTGATGAGATTCCAGGCAGGTCAAACACTCAATTGGCCACTAAGGCAATATTGAAAATATTAAAATATATTTGAATTTGATATTTTAACAAACAGGATTGCATGTCAGATATATACAACCAGAAGTAACATTTTTACAGTTATATAAGATGGTGGTGAGATCACATATAGAGTATTGTTTAAGAAGGAACTGCAGATGCTGGAAAAAATGATGGTAGATAAAAATGCTGGAGAAACTCAGCGGATGAGGCAGCATCTATGGAGTGAAGGAATAGATGACGCTTCGGGTCGTGACCCTTCTTCAGACTGATATGGGGGTGGTGGGGGCGGGAAGAAGATAGGAAGAGGTGGAGACAGTGGGCTGTGGGACAGCTGGGAAGGGGAGGGGAAAAAGCAAGGACTACCTGAAATTGGAGAAGTCAATGTTCATACCGCTGGGGTGTAAACTACCCAAGTGAAATATAGAGTATTGTGTTCAGTTTTGGTCACCATGTTACAGGGAAATGTTGTCAAGCTAGAAAGGGTTCCGAGAAGATATACCAGGATGTTGCAAGGACTCGAGGCACTGAGCTCTAGGTGGAGCAGGCTAGAGCTTTATTCCTTGGAGCACAGGAGAATGAGGGGTGATCTTGTAGAGGTGTACAAAATCATAAGAGGAATAGATTGGGTAAATGCACAGAGTCTTTCGCCCAGAGTAGGGGAATTGAGAACCAGAGGACATAGGTTTTAAGTTGAGTTGGGAAAGAATTAATGGGAAACTGAGGGTAAACATTTTTGCATAAAGGGTGGTAGTTGTATGGAACAAGATGCCGGAGGTGGTAGTTGAGGCAGGGATAATTGCAACATTTAAGAAACATTTAGATAAGGATAGGTAGGTTTAGAGAAATATGGGCCAAAGACAGGCAGTTTGAACCAGTGTGAATGGGGCTTGTTGGTTGGTGTGGGCAGGTTGGGTCGAAGGGCCTGTTTCCACACTCTATGCCTCTGTGACTGTTTGATTTTATAACATGAATGAGAGCATAAGAATTTCAGAGCCGACTGTATAATATTGCAGCAAAATATTACAAGGATTTAATGTTTCGTTACTTTCAGAAACAAATGGTAGGAAATCAATTGCAACGTTTTCATTGCTTGGATGAAGTTGGTTCAGCCAAATTAATAAAACTTTCCAGGGGATACTTTCTTGGATCTGTGCTCTTTTGCACTGGATACAAACCGCAACCAATGAAGAGTAGCAAAAGATCCAGCCGAATTTTACGTCCAGGCATGTAATAGGCTCGGCCAATTACCAAATGTTGACTGCTCCCAGGTATTCCAGTCTTTGGCCGCACATCCAGAAATCATCCCTGATTTTGTTTTGTTCCCAGTCAACAAAGAATCAGCGTCATCTCTGGGAAAGTTGTAGATTCACCCCTCCATGCCTACGTCATGGATGGGGACTGATGCAAATAATAGGATCCATTAAACTATGAGAAAACCTAAATTACTAACAGAAATTGTAGATGGCAATGTCAGACAATGAAATGGAATGAGTTTTTTGAGAGTATATTTAAATTGACTATTTAACATTGCTGCAAAAATTGTATTTGGCAGTAAATATGTAGCATAAAAATCAAGGAATGAGCGTCTGACCTCAATCCCAATAAAATGGTGTGAGGCACCAGAAAGGCAATAATCTACCTTTGCTTTGGCTTGACATCTCGGAGTGGGAAATGCATGCAGTGTCAAATCTGCTTCATAAAGTATTCAGGCAATGCAGAGGACTCCCTAGATACTTTGCTAATCTATTCAAATGTTATTTAAGTTGCTACAGAGCCAGGGTTCATCCCTACCCTGCTCTCCAACTATTTCTATTTCCAACAGTTTGCACAGAGCTCATTGCGTGTGTTAATCATGGCATTTACAGGGCTCTCGCCTGCCAAGCAGATTGCAAGTAATCTCAACGTTGGTCTGTGTCCCTGGTGACTATCCAGCTGACCAGCTTTATATCCATCCAGAGTCTGACTCAAATATGGCTCAATTTCTTCATTGTTCTTTGACTAAACTAAATGTATTGGTTCGCAACATTTCTGCTTCCCCTTTTACTTAGAAACAAATAAATTGATGGGGATTTGCATCAAACCAGGATATCCATATGGCATACCAATTGAGAAAAATACATTAGGTCCCTGTACAGATCCCTGGTGAGACCGCACCTGGAGTATCGTGTACAATTTGTTTCCCCTACATCATTGGAATTGCCTTTTATAAACTACTCATTATACTTCTAGTTTTTTATTTTTTGAGATCAGCATGGGAACAGGCCATTCGCCTCACCAAGTCCACGCCGACCAACCTTTACCTCGTACATGAGTTCTATATTGTCTCAGTTTTGCATCCTACACACTAGGGTCAACTAACGCAAGCCAATTAACCTACAGACCAGCATGTCTCTGGAATGTGGGAGGAAATCGGAGCACCTGGAGAAATACCCACGCAAGTCACAGGGAGAATGTGCAAACTCCGTACAGACAGTAACCGTAGTCAAGATCGAGCCCGGGTCTCCTCTGGCGCTGTAAGGCAGCAACTCCACAGCTGCACCATGGTGTCGCCCCATTCAGTTTTAAACGTTTCTGTTTTAGAGAAACTTACTAACATATAAGGCAATGAGCAATGTGATGAGATCATGTGTCTGTTGAATACCAGTGATAACTCATTTCTTGCATATTTGCCCAGATTTCTAGTATATAGAAAAATGCAGCCTGAATCTGAAGCACAAATGTGAGTCAAAGAGTTTACACTGGCCATCCCAATTCCAGGGGAAGAGATTCAATCTAAATAATGTTTTAGAGAAAGATGTGTATCTTTGTTCTCCAACTTTAAGTTTGTTTTTGCAATGATGGCGAGCTATTTAAATTGGATCATGTTACACAAGCTTAACTGTGCCTTGATAACAGGATAATCTTGTTAATCTTGTTTCCAGGGAAGTACCAGCTGTTCCGCTGAGAACTTTTAGCATTTCTTCATCTTAGTGTCACCAAGGACGGGATTCCCCGCATGCCAAGAGAACATAGAAACATAGAAAATCAGTTCGGGGTAGACATTCGGCCCTTCGATCCAGCCAGCTCCACCATTCAATATGATCATGGCTGTACATCCAAAATCAGTACCCCATTCCTGCTTTGCCCCCATATCCCTTGATTCCGTTAGCCCAAGGAGCCATATCTAACTCTCTCTTGAAAACATCCAATGAATTTGCCTCCACTGCCTTCAGTGGCAGAGAATAGTAAGATTGAACGAGAACTTACCAGTTCGAAGGTTGATCTTTATTTTATGAGGAGTCGAAGTGAGGGATTTCGTGAAGAGCCCGCCGGCGCGCATGCTCGACATACTTCAAAGTAGCGGCGTGGAATCACAGAACCAACAATAGAAATGACTTTGCATAGTATGATTGAATTGACTAAGATTACCAGATGAAGGTGATTGAGGGTTGGGCGAGGAGGGCACGAAATCCCTCACTTCGACTCCTCATAAAATAAAGATCAACCTTCGAACTGGTAAGTTCTCGTTCAATCTTACTATTTCATTTCGGAGTCACGTGAGTGACTTTGTGAAGACTTCAAAGCTTCTGTGATTACACGCCCTGGACCACGTCCATGCTGACACACCACTACCAGGGATGGATGGGAGGAACAAACTTGCTCAATAGTTCATACTGCAAAACAAGAGCATATTTATTAATAACAAATCAAAAACCCCTCATGCGGGGACATCTCCACGTTCTTGACCTGCATTCAGCACAGCTTCTGCGAACTGTAGAGGAGCAGCAACAGGCTTGTTATAAAAACGCTGGAACACAGCTTCATTCGCCCATCCAGCTGTGGCGAGAATTTGGTCCATGGGCACCTCCATGACCCTCGCCGCTGACGTCGATGCAGCCCTGGTGGAATGAGACTTGAACACATTAATGTCGATACCTGACTTACCCAAGACGACTCGAAGCCACCTGGATATCGTCTGGACTGTCACTCGATGATGAGGTCTCTTATGAGTGACAAGCAGGTATCTCTCCATTCCTCTGATGCGTGCCGTCACCTTGACATAGTGGCGGATATGTGAGGCTAAACATAGCCTAGCATCTGCGGGGTATGCCGGGAACTTCAGCTGCAGCCCTGTGCACCCAGGTCTATGCTGCTTTAGTAGCTCGTCAATGAAAAAGACTACTTCTGTAGAGGTAGATGTCATTCTGTCGACACGAAGTTTGTGTAGTGTCTGTACCCTCTGAGCTGAAGTCAGCGCTAGTAACATCACCAGCTTCATGGTGAGTTGGTCCAGTTGGAGCCCTTCCATGGGAGACCACGTCCTGAGCAGGGTTAATACGTCCCTGACATCCCAGGTGATATTATAGCGTGGTGTAGGCGGATTCATATTGAATATACCCCGCATGAGTCTGGACACTAGCCTGTTGGATCCTACCCCAATCTTGAGGTAGAATGATAGCGCACTTCTGGCGCTGTTGATGGCACTGTAACTTAAGTGTGCATCATGGTGCAACCCCGCGAGGAATTCCAGGACGTCGGTTATTGTCACGAAATCGTACGTGATGCGAGAGCAGCTGCAGTAGGCTTCCCACTTCTTAATATGCGAGCGGTATCTTCGCCTTGTGGACTCTCGACACGACGCCCCGATGGTATCTATGGTCCGAGCCGAGAGGCCGTATTGGACTAACGGCCTGTTCAGAACCTGCAAGCCAGCAAATTTAAATAGCCATGGCAGGGATGTGGCTCCCCTGAGACAGGGTGAGTAACCAATTGTGGGCAACCCTACAAAAGGACCCAAGGTTTGTTGAACATGTCAAAGACCACCGGATACCAAGGCTGCGTGGGCCAGTCGGGTATAATAAGGATGCCCTTGGCAGCATCTGCCTGAATCTTTCGCAATACCCGACTGATGAGGCAAAACGGAGGGAAGGCATAGAAAAACCAATTCCCCCAGTCCAGCGAGAATGCATCTAGCGCTATTGCCCCCAGGATCTGGTTCCCATGAAACGTAGGCTGGTACCTGATGGCTCAACCGTGACGCAAAAAGGTCAATGTCCGGTTTACCAAATTTGGCTGTGACTTTAGAAAAAATCTCAGGATGCAACATCCATTCAATGTTGTCATTAAATTTGCGTGACCTGGTGTCCGCCACAGTATTAAGCTCACCTGGCAAATAGGTAGCTGAAATCCAAATGTCTCTTTGAACACACCAGAGCCAAATTGAGTTAGCCAATTTGTCACACGAAACTGACCTGGTACCACCCATATGGTTTAAATATGCCACAGCTGTGGTGTTGTCTATTTGGAGACGGACGTGTGCTCCAACAAGCTTGGAACAATATGCACGAAGTCCGTGGAATGCTGCCAGCAACTCCAAATAGTTAATCCCTTGAGTCAACAACATCGATGCCTCAAGGGTGTCCCATCTGCCCCCACAACCAGAGCAATTATCAGTAGCTCCCCAGCCATTGGAGCTTGCATCAGTCTGTAAATATACCACCGGATTAGCCTCCCTGACAGGCTTAAATGAGTTGCTAATGTGACACACCCACCATTGCAACTCAGTTATCGCTTCGGACGGCAGCTGCATTGATCGATCGTAATGACCAGCGTTCCGTTTTAACGCAGTAATTTTAGCTCTTTGCAAATTCTGATAATGCAAAGGTCCATATCGTGCTGCCGGAAACAAAGCCACTAGCTTGCCAATTACTGTGGCTGTATGCCGAATCGATGGTATATTGGTGCCAATTAAATCTCTGCACACCTTAGTGACTTCCTCAATTTTGTTAATTGGTATAGTTATCCTCATGCTCATTGAGTTCACCGTGAACCCCAGGTAATTAATTACCTGGGCAGGGCAGAACTTCGATTTCTCTGGATGGACAATGAATCCTAATTGTTGCAATATATTGACAGCAGCTGCAACACCCTGTTCAGCCAATTGCAGGGTGTGGCCCACAATAAAGACATCATCTAAATAGGCCATAACTATATGATGTCGTTGTCTCAAATAAGCCATGATTGGCTTCACCAATTTAGTGAACAATCTAGGGGCTGTAGTGAGCCCATTAGGCAAAGCCTTATACTGCCAAAATTTCAAAAACCTTCTATCATGTTTCTGGATGGATACTGAATAATATGCATCCCTCAAATCAATGCATGCCATAAAGCAGCCATGAGAAATCAATGATTTGGCTGTTTCAAACGTATCCATTTTAAAATGAGTATATGTTACAAACGTATTCAAACGGATTAGATCAATAATGACACGACAGCCTCCATCCTTCTTAGGTCTAGTAAATATGTTCGAAACAAATTCAATTGGCTCATGCACCGTTTTCTCAATCACACCCTTCTGTTCCAGACTTAAAATTTCCTTATAACCTGCTGCCTGTTCTGCAGCAGACAATTTGAACGTACGACCAGGCATGTGCTGGGATGGAGGAATGTCGCCATTAATAAACTAAATTTTATGCCCCTGAATATTCCGCAACACATACTCATCACCAGTAAAATTACCCCATGCATCCAAAAACAACCGTAAACGACCACCAACATGGGAAGTTAAACAGAGAGAAAAAAGAGAACCAGACCCCCTCACCTCCGTGGTTACCGGCGGTCCTTGACACGTGTGGGTGGCCGTGGAGGTGCTGGGTTGGCTTGAGGGCGCGGCGTCTTCGATTTCCACAAAGGTCTCTGCCGACCCTGTCCTAAAAAAGACCCTTGATGCTGGTTCTGGTGCTGTTGTCGTTGTGGAGCTAGAGGGCGAGTCCTCGTCGAGGCACTGGCCGACCCTCGTGAGCGAATGTATGGAGCTTTTGAGCCTGACGGTGTGGGGGCACTCTGAGAGCGCATGATCCCCACCGTTTTGGCTTGTTCGTCAAGCTCTTTGACTCTCTTCGAGAGGTCCTCACCAAAGAGCTGACGGGGCGGCGGCGGCGGCGGTGGTTTGCACAATCCTGCAAACTTCGGGTTGAGTGCTGGGCGGATGCTGTTTTTGCGAAACCCGTTGATTTCGTGCTGGGTTGCGCACAATAAGGCCAGAGCATCTTCCTGGTCCAAATTCAGTTCGTCCCCGTCCACCGACCGCGCAAAGGCGGTAATACCGGCCGTGAGGAGTTTCAGGATCCGCTGCAATTTTAGCTCCTGTTGACGGATAGCCGCACTGATGTTGCCCCATATTGGCGTATTGACCACAGGCACTTTGAGGGAGTTGCAGTTTGATGGAGCCTTGTGACGGCTCATAGCCTGGATGAGGACTTCTTCCTGCAGCACCTGATTATTAAGAAAGTCCACTGTGGCTGCCAGCTTTATATTTAGAGGAAGACCAGCCGTATGTGGGGCCGCGAATTTGGTCGCCACATCCAAGAGTTCCTCCACTGGCACCTCCAACGGAGGTGGTACGGGATCCACCAGAACCTCCTCCTCCTGCTGCTCCAGGCTGATAGTAGATGTTGGTGAAGACGCCCTGTGCCTGTTGCTGCCCTGCTGTTGTTGACGTTGAAGCAGGAGCTCCAGCAGCCGCTCCATACGGTCAATACGCCCTTCACCCTGAACACTCAGGTGGTCGGAGTCCTCCGGCTCTGAAAAGAAAACCGGGCTCCTGTCATCGGCCCGCACCTCGTCGAGGCCCTGCCGGTGCTGGTAGTTGTCGCTAACAGCCGCCGAGGCGAAACTGCGCGATTCCTGCGCGGGCGTGTTCAACCTCCTCCGTTTAGCGGGAGCTGAAGCCGCTGCCACTAAGGGCACTTGCGGCGAGGTGTCGGCACCAGCCGAAGCATGGCTGCCTGGGGCCCGCGCAGTCTTGCCGGCTGCCCACATCGTGGACGTTGCCGACGCATGGTCTCGCCCACCCATCCATGGGGGGCTCGGCGACCGTGACGAGACCCGACTCGACCGACCCGTCCCGGCGTCGAGAGTCGGGGTGTGCCGGCTGGACCTCACAGCCGCCCCGGGTCTCGCCCTGGAACCTGACCGCTCCTCCGCGATAGGCAATGCCTTAGCCCTAACAGGGTTAGGCTTCTGGGCTCCTGCCCTCCCCCTTCTCGGAGGGCTGAGTGGAACAGGCCGTGCAATGGCACGTGCCCTGCTCGAGGTCGCGAGCGAGCCCGCTGACGACCTGACTGCCATGGCAGGGTCCCCCTGCTCTGGCGGCACACCACACTCCTCGTCGAACTCCTCCGAGCTGTGGTGTGCTGGCGGATCTGGACCTGTAATCACAGGGCTTACCCACATCTCCGCCTGAGTCCCGGCCTGCGCTGCAGTTACTGCCGATGGTAAAGGCCCCGGAACTGTTGACCGGCAAACTCGTCCTGACGTCCTCCGGCCCTTCGAACTCCCATCCATGTCCTTGCTGCAAGACATAATCAGACAACAAGGACCACCAACTAAAGGTAGAATACTTACCTCCGTGGCCCCTTATGAAGGGCTGGCGAGGAGCGCGCTCCACCGCCAGCCGTCGCAGCAACGCGTTACGACGATATGTCGAGCATGCGCGCCGGCGGGCTCTTCACGAAGTCACTCACGTGACTCCGAAATGAAATTCCACAGATTTACAACTCTCTGGGTGAAAAGGTTTTTCCTCACCGCATGCCCGAGCTCACTTAACCAACCTTTACCCAGACTAGACTTTGTTGGACTCTGGTTGTGTGGACAAACATGAGGCAGAGGCAATTCCTCAGATGCATGTAGACCTCTGATGCTACACAGTACAAAACCCTTGAGGATCAGGCTAGAAGTTGGCATAGATTCCAATCCACAACATGTATATTTGGATTAACCACATAAGTCAGCAGCAACTACTAGTGGCTTCTTCATTGGCAGGGAGTTCAGGATCAGTGGATTGTACTATGTGCTGGGGGTTGAAAGGCAATGATGTTGCAAGCAGAAATGTGACGAAATGCCCCGCATCGCGTGAAGACAATGAAAATATCAATAGCCTCCGAAAAAATATTTAAGCCATTGAAGTGGAAGATGAAATGCTCATGAGGTGGAGATCATTGAAGGAAAGCGAGGATAAAAAAGTGAATGACTGGAGCCAACAGCGAGAGTGAACACATGCAGAGCTAAAGCATTAGCCATTATCACTTTCATCTCTGATTCCCCAGATTCTTGGCTCAATTCCAACTCCAGAGAACTAAACAAACATGCCTGATGCAGTACTGAGGAGCAGCTGTATACTTGGAGGCTCCATCTTTTAGCTCAGATGTTGAACTGAAGCTATATCTGGTTTCTCAGGTAGAAGTGCAGAACTGTGCCATTATCTTAGATGCCTTGACCAATATTTACCCTCCAGCCTAAAATACAAACATTACCCGGTGATTATATATTTGTGGGAGCCTGCTGTTTGTGTAAATTGACTGATGGATTTCCACACTGCAACAGTAACTATACTATGAAAGTATTCCATTAAATGTAAAACATTATTGAACATTTTGAAAGGGACCTGCAAAGTGTTGCTTGAATCTAAATATCTTCCCTTTATTACATTTGTCTAGTTTACATAAATTAATAACATGAAATCAATAAGCAGTTTAAAATATATGTGTCCATTTGTGTAGGATTTCAACTTTCAAAATAGACGCTGGAATGTATACGGGATGGGTTTTTAAACGAATATGTAGAGGAACTGATTAGAGGGCATGCCATCCAAGACTGGGTATTGTGTAATGAGGAAGGATTAGTTAGCGATTTTGTTGTGCAAGACCCCTTGGGCAGCAGTGACCATAATATGGTGGAATTCTGCATTAGGATGGAGCGTGACACGGTTAATTCAGAGACTAGGGTCCTGAACTTGGATAAAGGAGACTTTGAAGGTATGAGACGGGGATTGGTTAGGATAGACTGGCAAATTATACTTAAAGGGTTGACAGTAGAGACGAAATGGCAAAGATTTAAACACCGCATGGATGAACTCCAGAAATTGTTCATCCCTGTCTGGCGAAAAAATAAAACTGGGAAGGCGGCTGAACAGTGGCTGATGAGGGAAGTCAAGAATATTGTTAAATCCAAGGAACATTCATATATCTTGGCCAGAAGAAGTGGCAAACCAGAGGACAAGGATTTGGAACTCAACAGAGGAGGACAAAGGGGTTAATTAAAAGGGGAAAGAAAGAGCATGAAAGAAAGCTTGCAAGGAATATAAAAACTGAATGTAAAGGTTTCTTTAGGTATGTAAAAAGGGAAAGATTAGTATGAAAAATATACATCTTCTAGATGGGCTGGGACGCATCCTCAGTGATGTGACCTGGGGTCATCGGGTGTTTCGGGTCTCACAACATCAGACACCCTTGCCCAGGCGACCCAGCCGGGGTTGATCAGGCCCCGACTTGTGTCCCAGCAGCAACCGCCCACGGATCAGCCATCTTAATAACTACTCTGCAGGGGTTGGGAGATTCTAGTGCATGGAGGGACTGGGCTCTGTGGGGTGAGTCCTGGCCGGGCTCCTCCTGCGTCTCACCAGGTTCAAGGCCTGTCTAGTGAAGACAAATGTAGGTCCCTTACAGTCGGTTCTTCAAACGAGTACTTTGGTTCTATCTGCACTAAGTAAGACACAAACAATCTCCCTGAAATGCTAGGGGACCGATGATCGAGTGGGAGGGTGGAACTGAAAGGAATCCATATTAGTCAGAAAATGGTGTTGCGTAAACTGTTGGGACAGATGGCAGATAAATCCCCAGGGCCTGATTGTCTGCATCCCAGTGTACTCAAGGGGGTGACCCTACAAATAGCGGTGATCAATTTCCAATGTTTCTCAACTCCGGATCAGTTCCCATGGACTGAAGGGTAGACAATGTAACTCCACTTTTTAAGAAAGAAGGGAGAGAGAAAATTGGGAATTATAGACGTTAACCTTACATCGGTAGTGGGGAAGATGCTGGAGACGATTATTAAAGACGTTTTTCACAGCACATTTGCAAAGTGGTGATGGGATCGGTCAAAGTCAGCATGGATTTATGAATGGGAATGCATGCTTGATTAATCTTTTGGAATTTTTTGAGGATGTAACAAATAGAATGGATAAGGGAGAGCCAGTGGAAGTGGTGTATCTGGACTTTCAAATGGACTTTGACAAGGTCCCACCCAAGAGATTAGTGTGCAAAATTGGAGCACATGGTATTGGCGGTAGGGTATTGACATGGATAGAGAACTGATTGGCAGACAGGAAGCAAAGAGTAGGAATTAACGGGTCCTTTTCAGAATGGCAGGCAGTGAATAGTGGGGTGCCGCAAGGCTCGGTGTTGGGACCCCAGTAGTTTACAATATATATTAATGATTTAGATGAGGGAATTAAATGCAACATCTCTAAGTTTGCAGATGACACAAAGCTGGGTGGCAGCGTGAGCTTCAAGGAAGATTCTGTGAAGCTACAGGGTGACTTGGATAGGTTCGGAGAGAGGGCAGAAGCATAGCAGATGCAGTATAATGTGGATAAATGTGAGGTTATCCACTTTAGTGGCCAGAACAGGAAGGCAGATTATTATTTGAATTAGGAGAAGGAGAGGTGCAACAAGACCTGGGTGTGCCTGAACATCAGTCATTGAAAACAAGCATACAGGTACAGCAGGCAGTGAAGAAAGCTAATGGCATGTTGGCCTTTATAACAAGAGGATTTGAGTTTAGGAGCAAGGAGGTCCTACTGCAGTTGTACAGGTCCCTGGTGAGACAACTCCTGGAGTATTGTGTGCAATCTTTTTCTCCTACTTTGAGGAAGGAGTTCAAATTGCTATTGAGGAAGTGCACAATAGGTTCACCAGGTTAATTCCTGGGACTGACATGATGAAAGAATGGGTCGACTGGCCTTGTATTCGCTGGTATTTAGAATGATGAGAGGGAATCTTATAGAAACATATACAATTCTTCAGTTTTGGACAGGATAGATGCAGGAAAAAATATTCCCGATGTTGGGGGAGTCCAGAACCTGGGGTCAGAGTTTAAGAATTAGGGGTGAGATATGGGAAAACTTTTTCACTCAAAGAGTTGTGAATCTGTGGAATTCTCTGACGCAGAAGGTAGCGGCGGCCAATTCACTGGATGTTTTCAAGAGAGAGTTAGATTCAGCTCTTAGGTCTATGGGAATCAAGGGATATGGGGGGAAAAGTTGGAACAGGGTACTGATATTGCAGGATCAGCCATGATCATATTGAATGGTGGTGCTGACTCGAGGGCCGAATATAGCCATTTCTATGCAATTATAGCATAGATGGACAATGTCAAAATGTTTGACCTCCAAGTGAAAAACTAGAGTTAAATGTAACACGCAAATATGTGCTTAAAAAATACTTGTGGGCAAACTGAATTGAATATTTTTCCAAAATCTCTCTTCTCCCTTCTCCCTCCCGCCCCCCAGAGGAGTGTAATGCTTTTCCAGGATATTCAAGTGGATCCATCTCCTGATAACAAATAAAATATTATTTAGCCAGCATGATTTATTCCAATATAAGGAGCATGTGGGAGAATGAAAATGGTGGTATTTACTGGGATGGTATTGATTCTAAGAGAAAGCTGTGTGCATTGTAACATTTCAGTATAAAGAAGCCTCATTCTCCTCATTCAGTACCTCATTCATGGTTATGAGTGTCTTACCACAATTTTACAACGTTCATTTGATTACTTTATATTGCATGGAATTGCTGGTTTGCATCCACAACTTTGCACAATAATGCAGTGTCAACAAGATAATGATCAATATTTTTAAGTAATAACATGGAGAATTTTTAATCTTGGCATAGACTCCAGAAAGATATTTCAACAGTTCAAATATCCACCTGCTTTGCACTGAGAGGAGGTACCTCTTGCAATGCTGTAATCCATTAGTACTGTGTTGAAATATCAGCATAGATTAACTGGTGAGTATAGAGGAACTAATTAGTATATATGTAGTGCATGCAATATAGCAAAAATATCCAGAGGCATTTGGCAAACCTATTATCAAATGATTCTTGACACCACACCACATTGAGAGACATTAGTATACAATGGAAAAGCCTGGTCAAACTGTCCCATCTGGGACATGACAATAAAACTCTCTTGACTCAAGACTCTCGACATATCAGTTCCAAGGAACATTTAGAGAGATGGGGAACAGAATGGTTTAGGAAGAGATGTATTCATGTATTGTGTAAGAAGGAACTGCAGATGCTGTTTTAAACCAAAGATAGACACAAAAAGCTGGAGTAACTCTGCGGGAAATGCAGCCTCTCTGGAGAGAAGGAATGGGTGCTGTTTTGGGTCGAGACCCTTCTTCAGTATTCATGTATTGTCTTTTTGCTGACAAAAGCTTTTCACTGTACTTCAATGCACATGCTAATAAACTAAACTAAACCAACTAAGAAGGGTTTAGGAAGGGAATTCCAGAGATTGGATGGTTGCAACTGGAACTATAATAGTGGAGTGGTCAATTTCAAGGTAAGTCAAGTTTATTTGTCACGTACACATACAAGATGTACAGTGAAATGAAAGTGGCAATGCCTGCGGGATTCTGCAAAACAACAGAACAACAGAACAGAACCAGTATTTACATTTAACAAAAAAAAGACACAACAGTAATTACACCCTGGTGAAATCAAATGTTACAGTCCTGATGGCCTGTGGGAAGAAACTCCGTCTCAGCCTCTCTTTTTTCGCAGCGTGACAGCAGAGGCGCTTGCCTGACGATAGCAGCTGGAACAGTCCTTTGCTGGGGTGATAGGGGTCCTTCATGATCATGCTGGCTCTGGATCTGCACCTCCAGGTGTATAAGTCCTGCAGGGCGGGAGGGCCGAATGCACTACACTCTGCAGAGCCTTCTTGTCCTGGGCAGAGCTGCTGCCAAACCAGATCGAGATGTTTCCGGTCAGGATTTAGCACCATTTTAACACAGATGGAGGGCCCCTGAATAGGGAAAAAGGAAACATGAAAGTCCTGGAGTGGAAGGCTATCATAGAACTTGGAAGTGGAGGCTTTTTGAGGAATTTGAAACCAAGGGTGAACATATTAAAGTCATAATGTTGTTTAAGTGGGAAAGCATGTAGGTCCATCCATAGGTCAGTGAGGCATGGGAGAAGCCATCATGACAGAGAGAAGAACTAGGATACCAACCAGGAGTGTATTAGAATTATTAAATCTCAAGGTAATAAAGTCATGGATAAGGACTTTAGTACTTGATAAACGGAAGCTGAGATAAAAGCTGAGTGCTGTAACATAGGTGACAACATACAGTTTTAATGGTGGCAGTGAAATGAGAAACACACCATCTCTTGGGGGTGAATAGGACAAGAAGATTGGAAATCATCTGGGTCAGATTCAGTTGGTTGTCATTGAGATATGAACATGTAGAGATCGGGAATTGTATTTATGACAGGCAAGGCCACAAAATATTTATTTAAGGAAGATAGATGCAAAAAGCTGGAGTAACTCAGCGGGGCAGGCTGCATCTCTGTAGAGAGGGAATGAGTGACGTTTTAGGTCAAGATCCTTCTTCAGACTTCAGAAAATGTATTTAGTTTAGTTTAATATTGTCACATGTACCGAGGGTCAGTGAAAAGCTTTTGCTTGTGTGCTATCCAGTCAAAGAAAAGACACAGACACTATCAAGCCATTCGCAGTGTAGAGATAAAAGTTAACCTGGTTTTGGAGGAACAGCAGGATCAAGGTTTAGTTTATTGGGAGAAACAATGGGAGAATCAATGCAAAAGAGGGCAGTACCGGAGAAAAGAGAACAAGCGTGGCAGGATTAGAAGTTGGGTGTTGAACAGTTAGTGGGAATAAAACGCAACAGGTGAGTGTCATTGTCAAAGTAATCTGGAAGAGATTATGATGGAATACAAGAGGGAACGATGGAAAAGGTGGAGATCTACATTGATTGGCAAAGGGAAACATTCGAGATTTGGTTTGTTGGCAAGAGGAAGACAGGAATGTGGAAGTCAGTAGAGAGAATCTTAGCATCAAATAAATCCATGATCTGCTTGCATTTGAGATGAAGGTAAAAGAGATACTGTTGGGTTTGTGGGGGGATGGTTGGTGAAGACCTAGATTTCAGCGATTGTCTTTGCATTCCAAATGATGCATTGTTTTGTGAGGTCCAGACTGATGATCTATGACTGAACAATTAATGCCTAGCATCATCAGGTTGTTTGGAACTGTGGGGGCAGGGGTAAGTCTAAGGCCAAGGGAATAGTCAGGATGGGAACGTCTAATGCAGATTGTGATGGACTGGACATAAAAGGAAGAACAAATATGCTTGAGTCAGGAATACTACTAGATATAGAGCCACAAAACCTGAACATTTGAGATTTTGCAGTCGCAGGGAGAATGTGCAAACTCCATATAGACAGCACCCGCAGTCAGGATGGAACCTGGGTCTCTGGCATTATAATGCAGTAGCGCTACCGCTGAGCTAAAGAGCCGCCCTTTCATTTAATTAAAACGGATCATAGAATCACAGAACCCTCACTCTATAGCATTAGACTATTCCATTCATTGAGTTCTTATTGATGTGGTTCTGTCAGTCCAATTCACTGTTTCTTTCCACTTAGCTCTGCAATTTTTCTCCAATAAGGATTTATCCAGCTTTCTTTAGAAGTTGACAATCAAATCAATGTGATGTTAACAGATAAGGTGTGGATTACATGGCATGTCATGTTGAGTATGATAGGTCAGATTGTGAATGAATGAATGAATAAATGAATACTTTATTGCCACATGTGACAAGTCACAGTGAAATTATTTGCTTGCGTACCCAAGACCGGGTCCTCCATTGATTTCCTCCCCTCCCTCACTGCGCCCCGCTCATGCCGGGTCCACCAATGTCCATTGTTCTCCCCCTCCCTCACAACAGTCCCCCCACGCTGGGTCCTCTATTGTTGCTTCCCAGTACTGATTGTACTGCATTCAGTGCACAGCCAGAACTCTGCCCTCCCATGTTAATCTTATGAAAAGTAAAGGGCCTGTCCCACTGGGGCGTCATTTGCGTGTCATTTACGCGTCACGACGCGCACGTTGTGACTCGCACGTAATGCGCGCATGGTGTGCATTACACGCTCATGGTGTGTGGTGACGTAGGCAGTGATTCGCGGTCGCGCACGGCGCCCCAGGATTTTGGGATGTACAAAATGTTTGCGTGCCATCTGCGTGATGCACAAATGATGCTCAAGTGGGACAGGCCCTTGGACATAGCCTGCAGGTCAGACAGTATCTGTTATGAAAGGAAGTGAACTGATTGTTTGCCTCTGCTTTTTTCTCCAGAGATGCTACCTAACCTGCTAAGTATTTCCAGAGATTTCTTCTCCTTCATGAAGGATTGGCTAAAGACTGATATTTCTTGGGGAAAGTAACCCACTTGGCAATTCTGACTGAAGGTAACTATAATCCTTTCTATGTTGTCCTTTGAAATTAAGTGCCAGGCTCCTACAACAATGAAAATAGGAACTTCATCGAATGACAAGTGGACTTATCATCTCGAGTATATAGTTGAAATTTACTCACATTCAATATCATCCAAATCAGCTATTCTACTAAGCCAAGACGTGTACAATGTTTAACCTTTGACGTATAGCTATTTTAATCGGAGCAGTTGAAAAATGCACTCATGTACCAAAAATAAATATTTTTCATATTTCTGTAAATTCAAAATTATTTTATCCTTGACATGCAGCAAATACCGTCCCAAGAAGAACAACTTTTTTGCATTCTCAGTGTTGTTCCTCATAGCATAACTGAAGTTTTTAAACATTTCCTTTGAAAAGTAATTCAATTCGAAGGTCTTATACAGTCACTAGACTAAGTGGGACCCATTGGGTCCCATGTTCACACGGGAGGGCTGGTCCCCCGATGCAATATTCCACCTCTCCACCAATTCCAATATTGGTGGCCAGTGGGGGGGGCTTTCTGGGTGCTGGTATTGGTTCTTGGGCTGGCAGCTCAGTCCCTCAAGCCTGATGTGCTGCCAGCTCACTCACGGCTGGTGACTCATGGCTATTCCTTGAAATTCCATTTCAAGCAGGGTGCAAGGCCTTCAAATTCAAATCCATTTTCCTACCATTTCAAGCAGGTTGCAAGGCCACCAAATTGAAGTGCAGTTTCTTACCACTTCCAGCAGGGTGCAAGGCCACCAAATTGAAATGCGGTGTCATACCATTTCAAGCAGGGTGCAAGGCCACCAAATTCAAATGCAGCTTCATACCATTTCATGCGGGGTGTAACGCCACCACATTCAAATGCGGTTTCATACCATTTCTTGCAGGGGCCAAGGCCACCACATTCAAATGCAGTTTCATACCATTTAAAGCAGGGTGAAACCACCATAAAACCACCATAAAACCACACAAAACACCAATCTCACAGACATTCAGTGTGTTCAGTTGATTCACAGACATTCAGTGTGTTCAGTTGATTCACAGCTCAGACAGAGTCATGACCTCTCCCTCCCCCATCATGCAGCGACTGAGCCACACCCACACTTCCGGGTTTTATAACCCCCCTCCGGAAAAGGTGTGGCCTTCATGGCATGATTGACAGGAGAGAGATTCTCAACATTTTTTAAACACTAATAACACTTTTATTTTTCATTGATGGGAAGAATCCTCTGCACCTGCTGAGTGGAGGGGGACTGAGTAAGATGGCCAACAATAACAGCCGTAAGTGGTAGAGTTTTATCTAAAATCATTATACAGTGCAAACAGGAAGTTACCCAAAGCACCCAAACCACCATTTGTAGTAGTGCCTTTTAACTTCAACCCAAAGCAACCAAACCACCATTTGCAATAGTGCCTTTTAACCTCAACCCAAAGCACCCAAACCACCATTTGCAGTAGTCCCTTTTAGCCTCAACCCAAAGCTCCCAAACCACCATTTGCAGTAGTGCCTTTTAACTTCAAGCCAAAGCACGCAGACCACCATTTGCAGTAGTGCCTTTTAACTTCTAACCAAAGCACCCAAACCACCATTTGCGGTAGTGCCTTTTAACTTCTACCCAAAGCACCCAAACCACCATTTGCAGTAGTGCCTTTTAACTTCTACCCAAAGCACCCAAACCACCATTTGCAGTAGTGCCTTTTTACTTCAACCCAAAGCACCCAAAGCAACCAAACCACCATTTGCAGTAGTGCCTTTTTACTTCAACCCAAAGCACCCAAACCACCATTTGCTGTGCTCTTTACTTCAAACCAACCATATTTTCATTTTCAAACAACATTAAGGGCACTGAAGGTCAGTAAAACCCCACTCACAGTTTAGTAGACATGTGTTCACTGCTATTCACAGCTCAGACTGAGAGACATGACCCTCTCACTTTCCCCCATCTTGCAGAGACTGACTGAGACACAACACTTCCGGGTATTATAGTCCCTCCCCCCTCACACCAGCAGGGGCAGCAGAGAGAATGTCAACATTTATTAAAACATTAATAAGTCTTTTATGTTTAATCGATGGGAAAAATCCTCTGGTCCAGGAAGGCAGAGGGGGGCTCTGAGCGAGGTGGCCAAAAATGACGGCCATAGGTGGCGGCGTTCTCTCGGAAATCACAGCACAGCGAGCTAAAAGCGGTCAAGATCAGACATTTAGTAATATAGATAACTATTAAACTTTGCTGCTGTCCCACATATAATCTGCATACTACTTAATTAATGCAACAAATCTTACAAACTTCAGGATCAGTAAGTTTATAACTATTTTGCCATGGAATGTTTTGTTTGGATCAATATTGATTTGTGCCAAAATTTGCACAACAGACAATTTATCCCTGCATTCAGCATTTTCATTTATCAACTAAATTATTACTTCGCATCAAAGGTTTATTGTTTGAAATTGTCCTGTTAACTCCATGTGAAACTAATTTTATTGTATTGACTGCGTTCAGCGTTAATAATGGAGTATGCAGATAATTCTGCCAACTTCTAAAAGCAGAAGCAGAGTGATTGGATCAGGAATTCTGGACATTGTAAATGAACAGGTTAAGATTTGGAGCGCAGAAACCCCATGACTGGTTTTAATTCAACTTGGATCAGATGCATGTTAATCTGAATCTTCTGTATGCATACTATTTAATTCAAAGATCTAATTTAATTGATATAATAGGGATGTTTCAGATTTGGACCTATTTATAGCCTCTGTGCAAATCTATTATATATCGTTCCATTTTAATTGCTCTGATTACTTACTCCATCTAGATTGTTTCTTTTAGCGGGTCTCAGATAATGATGGTCATGGTCTGTTTATTTAATTGCCGGATCAATGCCAGTATACAAACATCATTGATGGGTGGATACTGGAATGTTTAAAATCCTTCTTCTATTGACCAGTGAGGTATTTCAACCATGAAAAAGCTTGTCCATTTCCAGTGCCAAGTAAGACCTTAAATTATAAAAGTACTGGATAAGCTAGATGCAAGAAAAATGTTCCCATTGTTGGGCGAGTCCAGAACCAGGGGCCACAGTCTTAGAATAAAGGGGAGGCCATTTAAGGCCGAGGTGAAAAAAAACGTTTTCACCCAGAGAGTTGTGAATTTGTGGAATTCCCTGCCACAGTGGGCAGTGGAGGCCAAATCACTGGATGGATTTAAGAATTAGATAGAGCTCTAGGGGGCTAGTGGAATTAAGGGATACGGGGAGAAGGCAGGCATGGGTTATTGATTGGGGATGATCAACCATGATCATAATGAATGGCGGTGCTGGTTCGAAGGGCCGAATGGCCTCCACCTGCACCTATTTTCTATGTTTCTATGTTTCTTGTTTGCCAGTAAAATGGGATAATCTGATTTATGAAAGCAGTCCTGCTGCAAGTCAAATCTGAAGGACTGTAGGACTGGTGATATCTATGGTTCTTTGACTTGTATCCTATATTTAGCAAGATTATGAAGTTATAACCAAGTTATGTTGCCAAATAAATGATTAAAATCTGGTAGTCAATGTGACTCATGTGCTGTGCACTAGTTTTAGCATCAGTTCGATTTATTGTGGGGTTCACGAAGAAATAACAGCACAATAAACATTGATATCAAAGATGTGGATCGTTCAGAATCTCAATAGAGCAAAAATAATATGAAAATGATGGCCTCAGATCCTACACCACTTTTATTATTTGGGACTTCCTCATCAGGAAGGTGGGACTAGTATAGCTGGGTCATGTTGGCCGGTGTGGGCAAATTGGGCCGAAGGGCCTGTTTCCATGCTGTATCATTCTATGACTCTATGACTCCAAGTCAACCAGGGCAGTAGGCATTCCAGCTTCATTTTGCACAATTTGTCTGAAATCAACATAACACAGACATAATTTTAAGGCAAAATGCAACTTGTGCAAATCATGTTTCCAATATCTTCAGGCTGACCATGACTATGAAGCATTGTTCTTGAAGTGTACTTCAACTACAAACACAGGCAGCTAGAATGCGATTTTCACCTATTTTGCTCTTTGGTAAATCATTGAATTGGATGTCAGAACATTGACAGAGATATTTTTAGGTTTTTTTTACATTCTATAATTTTATCCTGATACAGCAAGCAAACAAGAATTATTTTATAAGGCATTTTAATACAATTAAATTGTGCTGTTTGCTGGTGGTAACTGCCTGATTAAAAAAAGCACATATTTGTGCTGAGCCTGTTCTGAAACAACATCTTTTCATCACTGTTAGTTACAACAAGAAACACAAGAAACCCATTTAAAGTAACATTTTGTAAAATGCTTCAAAGGACCAACATCTTTGTACAAGGTTAATTTTATATTTGTCATTTGACAAAACAGGTTCGATGGAAATTTCAGAAAAGTAAACACTCAAAATCTTTGCTATTTTAAATAGAATTTACAATTAAATCACTAGTGTGCCTTGGCCAGAATGTGTACCCCACTGTGTTTGGTGGATACGTGTCCTTTTCATACAGCTAAATGTAATACTTGGCACTTGGTTTATTTTACAGATACTTTTTACATTTATTTGAGATAGAGATCTGTTTTGGCTTTCTAGTATTTGTATTTATGATTTTTTATATCCAAAGAGCCACGTCCAAATTCAGCTCTGGGTCACCTTTCCCGTAATATCTCCTTCTTCTTCATGCATACACGTGCACAGCCTAAAGTTGTATGTCCTACTTGATCTTTTGTACTTGCATGTTGGGTTGATTGCATTTATCGAAACAGGGTGGGCCACATGAAGGTTACAATCTCCCACCCATGATATCTCCTGTTAATGTCAGATTAATCTTAGAACATAATTCAACCTTCAGAACTTATGTACTTTCAGATCTACATTTCAGTTTCAAATTTTCTTTTGGAGGCAGCCAGTTGAAGGACATCTGAAACTAATGATATGAAATCAAAACTAATGCCCAGTTCCCTCCCAGGAAGGAACTACAGAAGTGCAAGTCTCCTTTGACATGAAAGAGGACTTGAGACCTGGAGTGGATCAGCCATGATCATTTTGAACGGCGTGGCGGGCTTGAGGAACCAAGTAGCCTACTTCCGCTTCTATTTCCTGTGCATTCTGTGAGTTCTGGATCAACATCCCTTATTTCAGATTCCTGCCGGGATTCCTCAAAAAATGAATGAAAACGACGGAGAAAGGATTGAAGCAATTAACAAAAACTAATCTAACAGTTTGTGCTCACCGGCATTTGCAACTGGGAAGTAGGTGTGAAGGTATTTGTTTGACTGAGGATTTTACTCAGTGGGAGCTGGCAATGGGATTGTAATCAGAGAGAGAGAGAGAGAGACAGAGCGAGAGTAGTTAGTACCAGTTCCCCACCTAACTTTCCAACCCAAGTGTATCCATGCCATCAGGTAACTTCCATTAGCTTTTGAAAAAGAGCTGAAGGATTCACCCTGGGGTTTCAGAATTCAGTGCGAAGTGCACTGTGGTGGCACAACTGGAATGTCTGTCGTATGTATGTCCACTTTGATGCACGATTATTAAACCCAAATGTACTTTACAAACTGTAACAACCATTGCATGGTGAAAGCTGTACCAAGATATTCATTACAGAACAGTATTTGGGGGAAAAATGTGGTCAACTACTGTTCAAGTATCACTTTACATTATTTTTTACTATTTCGCTGTCACGATCTGATCAGAATGAATCTGTTTTAACCTTTGTCAGCTTGCAAAGGCTTCATTTCATAAAACTAATCTGTGTCATCTGTCTCTTCAAACCCTTTTTTTGTTCCCTTTGGAAATTCAAGATGATTTTTTGGGAATAGATATATTGTTACATGCATGTTTTTCACTGACGCCAACAAAAATCATAACAACTTGTGGCTTTCATATAGGCTGACCTTACATTCTAATTTAAGCTGGAGACCTGCAAGTAGATGGCATTTTACTAAATGATATTCTGTAACAAAAGGCAAATATCTCATTCTGCCCCGTGGCTATCAATAGTTTCAGTGTTTTTTATGTTTCCGTTTTTGAACGGAAAGTTCAGGTACTCAAATGTTTTTTTCATATCCCCACTGTAACCTGTGACCACGCCATTGAATTGTGTTACACCAAAGTTTTCTTTTGAACATTAAGCAAGTTCTTTATTAGCTGTCAAGTGTCACAAGTCTCCAAACGAAATGTTACTTCCCTCTTATGTCAAACACACCTCTCCAATGCTGTCTTTTTCTGGGTGGTTGTAGATGCTGTCAGCCCTTGAAGCAGACCCTGCATGACATTGTATTGGCAAATCCGTTAAATAAAATAAATCATTAGTTGTACAAAACGATTTGTGCCTTTGTACACTACATAAAGTTGGTTACTTGTTTGATCCTGTCCTTGCTGGAATCTGAAATGTTTATTTAATTTTATTTTATTTTAGTTTAGTTTAGTTTAGTTTATTGTCACTTATACTGAGATACAGTGAAACGTTTTTGTTGTGTGCTAACCAGTCAGCTGAAGGACAATACCTGATTACCATCGAGCCATCCACAGTGTACACATGATAAGGGGAATAATGTGAATAACATTTAGTGCAAGATAAAGTACAGTAAAGACCGATCCCTCTCCAATGAGGGAGATATTAGCTCAGGACTGCTCTCTAGTTGTTGATAGGATGGTTCAGTTGCCTGATTAGAGCTGGGAAGAAATGGGTTCCATGGATGTCTGTACGTTTTTCACTCAGTACAGCTAGCTCTTGCTATTTGAATTAGCAAGTGGGATGTGGCTCCCTATTTTGACATAGAGTGATAGAGTGATAGAGTCATAGAGTCATACAGTGTGGAAACAGGGACTTCGACCCAACCTGCTCACACCACCCAACATGTCCCAGTTACTGAAGTCCCACCTGCCTGCATTTGGTCCATATCCCTCCAAACATGTCCTATCCATGTACCTGTCTAACTGTTTCTTAAACATTGGGATAGGCCCAGCCTCAACTACTTCCTCTGGCAGCTTGTTCCATACACCTACCACCCTTTGTGAATTTGTGGAATTCTCTGCCTCAGAAGGCAGTGGAGGCCGATTCACTGGATGCATTCAGAGGAGAGTTAGAGAGAGCTCTTAGGGCTAGCGGAATCAAAGGGTATGGGGAGAGGGCAGGAACAGGGATACTGATTGTGGATGATCAGCCATGATCACATTGAATGGTGGTGCTGGCTCGAAGAGCCGAATGGCCTACTCTTGCACCTATTGTCTACTTATCTATGAAGGCCAATGTACCAAAAGCGTTTTTGACCACCTTATCTACGTGCGACTCGACCTTCAAGAAACCATGCACCTGCACTCCTAGATCTCTCTGCTCTACAACACTCCCCAGCCTACCATTCACTTTGTAGATCCTGCCCATGTTAGACTTCCCAAAATGATACACCTCATATTTCTCTGTATTAAATTCCATCAACCATTTCTCCGCCCACCTAGCCAAGAGATTAAGATCCTGCTGCAATTTTTCTCAACCATATTCACTATCTGCAAAACCACCCACTCTTGTATGATCAGCAAACTTGCTAATCTTGCCACATATGTTCTCATCCATTGATGTAGATGACAAACAATAACGGTCCCAGGAACAAACTCTGAGGCACACCACTCGTCACAAACCTCCAGTCTGAGAAGCAACCTTCCACCATCACCCTCTGCTTCCTCCCATGAAGCCAATTTTCTATCCAAAACATATGGCTTGGTTGAGATTTTGTATAATTGTGTTCTGGCTTTTATCTTTCAATACTGTTTGATGCTTTTCTGATTGCTATTTGTTGACATGGAAAAAAATGAAATAATGCTGTAAAATAGTTCTGGCACAATATTTATTTCATCATTGTGATATGCATTCATCGAAGACAGTTGGTAATTAGCAAATGTACACAATAATCTCATTTATTTAACCAGCGCTGCAATAACAAGCATTCTTTCATTTTCTTGTAAACGTCTAAATGAGTGCAGAATATTTGCAATGCTCGATTACAAATGAGATGAACACCTTGGGGAAGGTGGGCTTTGACATTAGTGAGACATTAGGAACTGCCAAAATGAACTCTAATGAAAATGGGGGAAGACTAGTGTGGTAATGTTACTGTCTGTGTCAACATCTTTTTGTCGTGTTTGTTGCAGTGGTCAATGTAAAAGGTAAAGAGCCGAAAAAACAATTGACTAATTTCTTTGAACTGTGTAGGAAGGAACTGCAGATGCTAGTTTCAACCGAAGATAGACGCAAAAAGCTGGAGTAACTCAGCAGAAAGGCAGCACCTCTGGAGAGTAGGAATGGGTGATGTCCGAGTCTTCAGACTCCTGAAAAAGGATCTCAACCAGAAACGTCACTCATTCTTTCTCCCCAGAGATGCTGCCTGTCCAGCTGAGTTACTCCAGCTTTTTGTGTTTAACTTCTTTGAATGACTCTTCTCTCCCTAGGTCTTATTATTGCGGTTGGTGTGATGTAAGATTTTGAAGCAAAAGGACAGAACGGTGGTGCAGTTAGTAGAGCTGCTGTCTAACCGTGGCAGAGACCTGGGTTCAATCTCACTCTGATGTTTGTGTGGAGTTTGTGAATTCTCTCCGTGACTGTGCGGGTCTCCGTGAGGTGCTCCAGTTTCCTCCACGTTAGTCGGCTAGTTGGCTACTGGTTGCCCCTAGTGCGTAGACATGCAGTAGAATCTGGGGGAGTTAAAGAGAATGCGAGGAGAGTAAGATAAAAGGATTAATGCAGAATTTGTGTAAATGGTGGTTGATGGTTGGTGGCACAAGGAACTGCAGATGCTGGTTTACTAAGAAAAGGCACAAAGTGCTGGAGTAACTCAGCAGGTCAGGGAACATCTCTGGAGAACATGGATGGGTGACTTTCGGGGTCAAAACTTTTTTTCAAACATCTGACATCAGCTACGTTTGATGTCAGTTACTCTAGCACTTCATGCCTTTCTCGATTGATGATTGTTGCAGAGTCAATGGGCTGAAGGGCCTTTTTCTGTACTGTATCTCGTTCTATGATTCTATGATATGCCGTTGTTAAATTTCTTAAAGAGGAGGGCCTTGGTGTTTGTGCGGTCAACTAAAAAAATTCCAGATTTTTTGTTAAATACATAACCTGGGGTGGATCCACGTTCCATTGCTTTCAATACGACATACATATCTGCAGATTAGAATGCAGAAGCTTACTTGTTTTATTTTAATTATATATGTTTAAAATATTTTAATAGATTGTATATCTTTTAATTAATTTGTTAATTTTCATTAAGAATTAAATTGTTTATTTTTAAAATTTATTTACAAACATCAAATCTATTTAAATTTATGAGATCGTGCTATTGGAATCTGGAAAGCCTTTCACAACTTGCTTTGATTAAGTACAACCATGTAGAGGATGCTTATGATGATTATGGACAATAGGTCCTGGCCCATCTAGGGCGACACGATGGTGCAGCGGTAGAGTTGCTGCCTGACAGCGCCGGAGATCCTGACTACAGATGCTGTCTGGATGGAGTTTGTACGATCTCCCCGTGACCTGCGTGGGTTTTCTCAGATATCGTCGGTTTCCACCCACACTCCAAAGGCGTACAGGTATGTAGGTAAATTGGCTTGATAAATGTAAAAAATGTCCTCAGTGTGTGTAGGATAGTGGTACTATGCGGGGATCGCTGGTTGGCGCGGACCTGGTAGGCCGAAGGGCCTGTCTCCACACTGTATCTCTAAAGTAAACTAAATATTTCTCTCAATAGTTGAGGGGAAAGAGGATCCTCCAGAAATGAATAAATATCAACCAAATGGATTTGTGTTGTGACTCACATTCACACTTTGAATATCAATATTTTAATGACTAGTCCGAGATTGGCCAACATTTTGTATGGAATATTTGGGCAAAATTGTTACTGGGTGTCGAGGGTCATGGGGAGTAGGCAGGAAAATGGGGTTGAGAGGGAACAATAGATCAGCCATAATTGGAATGGTGGAGTAGACTTGATGGGCCGAATGGTCTCTGACTTGTGAACTAATCAACTGGAAATTTAATCTATCTGGATTTTAAAGACAGTCGTACTCTCCAGAATGTATTTTCTAAAAGGGCATACATTTTGGACAAAAGCCACCTCATTCTTTCCTCTAATTCCATCCACCATGTCCACATCCAAAATTAAGAGAATCGCTGCAGTTGTTCCTTCAATGTTACGAAGGAATGTAATGCGAGTCTGTAGTCAGATCCTTGGAGACCACATCCACAAGTTAGGAGAGTTTGGACAATGGGGACAACTCTGTTTTGTATTAAACATTATAAAGGATGCAATTTCCCTTAAATAGTCAATTACATTCTTCATCTTCATACCAAAGCAACTAAAGTTATATTGACATTCTGGCAATTGGAAGTATACTAAATTTGAGGACTATGTCCTGGAGTCACACTGTGAGTATGGTCATGCATTACTGGCCTGTTGGATCCAGTCAGATCTGCATGGGCTGGTTCTGATGCCACTGGAATGAGTTGATCACAGTCAAATATTGTATTTCTTTAACTGAAAACAGGTGGGTCTGTATTTTTGATATAATTTATTTCAATTGATTGTACGTATTGATTTAAATATATTGAATATTTGGGTTTATTGCCTCCATTGTAGAATGAAATAACTTTTATATTATATGAACATCACCCCATTAAAGGATGGAAGGAAATGCCTATTGTTTTGTGATTTGGTGAAACCATTAATCTAAAACTATGCCACAAATTGCTGGTAATGCCAGTTCATCGGCTATGTAAATTAAAAATTAACTTTTCCAAATGTTTCTTTCTACCAAAGGGAAAAATAGTCAAAATGTATTCATGTATGGTGGAATAATATCATTCAACTGAAAATTTCAGAACATTCAGATACAGGATTCTAATGTGTAGGAAGGAATTGCAGACGCTGGTTTAAACTAAACATAAACACAAAAAGTTTGAGTAACTCAGCGGGACAGGCAGCATCTCTGGAGAGAAGTAATGGGTGATGTTTCAAGTCGAGACCCTTCTTCAGACGGTCTGAAGAAGGGTCTCGACCGAAAACAGCACCTATTCCTTCTCTCCAGAGATGCTGCCTGTCCCACTGAGTTACTCCAGCTTTTTGTGTCTATCTACAGGATTCTAATTCTAGTGCAGCATGGTGGTGTAGCGGTAGAGCTACTGCCTTACAGCACCAGAGACCTGGGTTCGATCCTGACTACAGGTGCTTGTCTGGATGGAGTTTGTACGTTCTCCCTCTGCCCTGCGTGGTCACCAAGATCTTCAGTTTCCTCCCACACTCCAAAGACATACATGTTTGTAGGTTAATTGGCTTGGTGTAACTGTAAAAATTGTCCCTAGTGTGTGTAGGATAGTGTTAATGTACCAGGATCGCTGGTTGCATTGACTCGTTGGGCTGAAGGGCCTGATTCCATGCTGTATCTCTAAACTCTAAAATCTCTAAACTCATTCACAAATGTAAATCCTACCAGGGACCTGCGAGTTCCCGATGTTAACTTCCACAGGGCCTGCGGCCGAAGCCTCCGAAGCTCTGAAGCTCCGAAGTCGGGTCGCAGCTACAGTGCCACCACAGCCTCCAAAGTCAGCCAGCTCCGTGATGGTAAGTCCACAGGCTCTGCAACCAGAGCCATCAGATCGATTCCAGTTGGAGGCCGCCAGCTCCACGATGTTAGTCCCCAGCGAAACAGAGACACGACAAGGAAAAGGTTGCATCCCCGTTCAAGGAAGAGATTTTAAGCAGCACAACCACTTCCAAATTAATAAGAAAATACATTCAAAGATTAAAGAATTATAAAACAATTACAAAATGTAAATATAGTAAAATAAAGAAGAGCAAACAATAAACTTAGTTAGGCTTTTTAAAAAAGGACTAAATCTGAGAATTTAAGTATTTGGTAAATTGTAAAATATTCCTGGAAATAATGTTGAATCTTGGCCAAGAGTGACTCATTCAGATGTTGCTGAAATGTGCCTGCACACTACTAGAAACCTGGCCAAAGGCTTTTATTAACACTATGTTGCAGGACACTTGGACCATGCAAATCTATTTTATTTTTGGAGTCAGTTAACTCTGGTAAATTCCTTCAATAATTCCTGTTTCATCCACCTGCCTTGGAAATGCATTCTAATATGTTGTTACAGGCTTCTATGCCACACTTTTGCATTGGTTAATCATAGGGTCCTGAATAGAGCATCAAAAAAGGCCTTTCGCCCTACTTTGTCTATGCTGACCATGGAGCTTTTCTGTACTAATCTTACTTGCCTGCATTTACATTGTTTGCATCTGTACCCACTACCACTGCACAGCATACCTCAATTTTTATTTTTCTAGTGACCTAAACTCTATATCCATTGTGTGCTAATGAGGCTCAAGAAGAGTTTTGGACAACAAAACTGCTATGTCAATGGTGATCACCTGCACTCTACAGCATTCTATGCCACTTCTTGACAAGAAAATCTGTTTCGATTGTGGTTCTTGTTTTTCCAGATTTGTCACCAGCACGCAAAATACTTGAAACACCAGTATGTTTATTTGGTGGGTACACTTCAGGATAAGAATTATAGTTTGTAATCTTCCAGGAGAACATTGGTCATCAATGCAAGGAGCTTATATGTTCCAAAGAGGTTGGAAAATGCCTGACAACAATGTAAATCAACATGTAGAGGAACCAACAAGAGAGCAGGCTATTCTAGATTGGGTACTGAGTAATGAGGAAGGGTTAGTTAGCAGTCATGTTGTGCATGGCTCCTTGGGCAAGAGTGACCATAATATGGTTGAGTTCTTCATTAGGATGGAGAGTGACATTGTTAATTCAGAAACAAGGGTTCTGAACTTAAAGAAAGGTAACTTTGAGGGTATGAGACGTGAATTGGCCAAGATAGACTAGCAAGTGATTCTTAAACGGTTGACGGTGGATATGCAATGGAATGCATTTAAAGACTGCATGGATGAACTAGAACAATTGTTCATCCCAGTTTGGCAAAAGAATAAATCTGGGAAGAGAGTGCATCCGTGGATAACAAGGGAAATCCGGGATAGTATCAAAACTAAAGATGAAGCATACAAATTAGCAAGAAAAAGCAGCCTATCAGAGGACTGGGAGAAATTCAGAATCCAGCAGAGGAGGACAGTGCTTAATTAGGAAAGGGAATGAAAGAAAGATAGGTTATGAAAGAAAACTGGCAGGGAACATAAAAACGGACTGCAAAAGTTTTTATAGATATGTGAAGAGAAAAAGGTTAGTTAAAACAAATGTAGGTCCCTTGTAGTCATAAACTGGTGAATTGATCATGGGGAACAAGGACATGGCAGACCAATTGAATAACTACTTTGGTTCTGTCTTCACTAAGGAAGACATAAATAATCTGCCGGAAATAGCAGGGGATCGGGGGTCAAATGAGATGGAGGAACTGAGTGAAATCCGGAAAGTGGCATTAGGTAAATTGAATGGATTAAAGGCCGATAAATCCCCAGGGCCAGATAGGCTGCATCCCAGAGTACCTAAGGAAGTAGCCCCAGAAATAGTGGATGCATTGGTGATAATTTTTCAAAACTCTTTAGATTCTGGAGTAGTTCTTGAGGATTGGAGGGTAGCTAATATAACCCCAATTTTTAAAAAGGGAGGGAGAGAGAAAACGGGGAATTACAGACCAGTTAGTCTAACATCGGTAGTGGGGAAAATGCTAGAGTCAGTTATTAAAGATGGGATAGCAGCACATTTGGAAAGTGGTGAAATCATTGGACAAAGTCAGCATGGATTTACGAAAGGTAAATCATGTCTGACGAATCTTATAGAATTTTTAGAGGATGTAACTAGTACAGTGGATAAGGGAGAACCTGTGGATGTGTTATATCTGGACTTTCAGAAGGCTTTCGACAAGGTCCCACATAAGAGATTAGCATACAAATTTAAAGCACACGGTATTGGGGGTTCAGTGTTGATGTGGATAGAGTACTGGCTGGCAGACAGGAAGCAAAGAGTAGGAGTAAACGGGTCATTTTCTGAATGGCAGGCAGTGACTAGTGGGGTACCGCAAGGCTCAGTGCTGGGACCCCAGCTGTTTACAATATATATTAATGATCTGGATGAGTGAATTGAATGCCACATCTCCAAGTTTGTGGATGACACGAAGCTGGGGGGCAGTGTTAGCTGTGACTAGGAAGCCAGGAGGCTGCAAGGAGACCTGGATAGGTTGGGTGAGTGGGCAAATGCATGGCAGATGCAGTATAATGTAGATAAATGTGAGGTTATCCACTTTGGCGGCAAAAACAGGAGGGTAGACTATTATCTGAATGGTGGCCGATTAGGAAAAGTGGACATGCAACGAGACCTGGGTGTCATGGTACACCAGTCATTGAAAGTAGGCATGCAGGTGTAGGAGGCTGTGAAGAAAGCGAATGGTATGTTGGCATTCATAGCAAAAGGATTTGAGTACAAGAGCAGGGAGGTTCTACTGCAGTTGTACAGGGGCTTGGTGAGGCCACACCTGGAGTATTGCGTACAGTTTTGGTCTCCTAATCTGAGGAAAGACATTCTTGCCATAGAGGGAATACAGAGAAGGTTCACCAGACTGATTCCTGGGATGGCAGGACTTCCATATGAAGAAAGACTGGATAGACTCGGCTTGTACTCGCTGGAATTTAGAAGATTGAGTGGGGATCTTATAGAGACCTACAAAATTCTTAAGGAGTTGGACAGGCTAGATGCAGGAAGATTGTTCCCGATGTTGGGGAACTCCAGAACAAGGGGTCACAGTTTAAGGATAAGGGGGAAGTCTTTTAGGACCGAGGTGAGAAGATCATTTTTCACACAGAGAGTGGTGAGTCTGTGGAATTCTCTGCCACGGAAGGTAGTTGGGGCCAGTTCATTGGCTATATTTAAGAGGGAGTTAGATGTGGCCCTTGTGGCTAAAGGGATCAGGGGGTATGGAGAGAAGACAGGTACAGGATACTGAGTTGGATGATCAGCCATGATCATATTGAATGGCGGTGCAGGCTCGAAGGGCCAAATGGCCTACTCCTGCACCTATTTTCTATGTCTCTATGATTCCATGACCAGATGAATCCTGCCTGGTGGTGTGCAAGAACAAGGGAAGCAATCACCGAGACCATTGAGAATGTCTTATCTTTGAATGATCCATCCATTGGATATCAGTCTGAAGAAGAGTTGAACTGAAACATCACCAATCCATGTTCTCCAGTGGTGTTGCCTGGCCCGCTGAGTTACTCCAGCACTTTGTGTTCTCAATTGATATAATTTCCCCTGTTCTTTCTGCATGAGCTTGCAATTTGTTATCTTTTCAAGTCTATACCCTATATTCTTTTGAATGTTAATGTCAGCTTGATTCCACTACCCTTTCAGGCAGTGTATTCCAGATTTGCATCTTTTGGCCCACCCGCCTCCAAATGCAGTTATTTCTGCTTAGTTATACTATCGGGATATATCTGGACAATGCCCCGCTTTCTTGTCTAGAGGCACAGTTAATTCTGGAACATAAGTCTTCAGGCCTATTTGCATGCTGTTGGTTCAACTAGTCTTTGTACTTTGCAACACACCAATTAATTTCTTGAGAGTGTAGAGTGATACAAACTGGATGGAGGCTGGTCTCTGTTGTGCTTTGATCCTCAGGTAGATCATCCACGAGGCAATTCTGGCCATGCTTGGCTATAATCTCTTCTCTCTGGTCTTTAGCATTCACACACAGTTCTCTGGCACCACTGAGGATAAGGGTGTTAATGTTTTAACTTGCTGCCGTACACAACTGGATGTGGTGGGATTGTAGAGCTTGCTTTTGCTCATCAGACTCTGTAGGTCTGCCTGTATTTTACAGTACTGTACAGCATTTACTTGCTGCCCATCACATGTAAGTCTGCAGTCTTGTTGAATCAAGGGGTAATCGTAAAGGTAGACTCCTAAGGCTCAAAGGCAATTGCACAATTAATGAATGAACTTATAAGTTAGGATTTGGAATAGGACACTTGGCTCCTGCCTTTTGCTCTGCCTTTTGATAAGATCATAGCTGACCTGATTGTATAATCGACTCTGCATTTCCCCCTACCCCAGGAACCGTGAACCTACTTGCTCCTAATGATGGCTCCATCCATCCACCCGGATGCTCACTGTAACAATTGAATCTATTCAGAGTCTATTCCACATTGAGCAGCAATACTTCCACACAATGGTGAGACAATTTGTAATTTCAAAACCATAATCCAATTATCGGAATCGGTGACAATTCATATTGAACAATTTATAGAACTGCTTTCTGCCCATAAGTTTGTAATAAACTTAAATCATTCACTTACACACCATTTTGCTTTAATCAATTAAGAGAAAAATAAAGGAAGCATGAAGTGGTTTGCAGCATCTATTAAAAGGGATTGCCAAGTGTTATTTCTAACATGTACAAAATAATTAAAAATGCCTTTGTAAATATGTGTTAGGCTTTTCCACAAAATGAGAAAAAGAGATAATTTATCCGTTAATTAATTAAAATTGTATGAAACATCTGACAAGAAATGGAGAATATTCTGATATCATTATTGTTTTTCCAATCCTCTTTCAAAACATTGGCACCCCTCCACATTCTTATGTGGAAAGATTAAGATAGTCTCTTTGAACGTTTAATTGGCACCTTGATGGCCAAGTTCCTAGTTAAATAAAAAGATCATAAATCATCAGAACAACATTTTGTGGAACATGGAATATTAGAAGAGTGCATTAGTCAAACTGACCTGGATAAGATAACAAGCTGAGCAATAAATATCAAACTGATGTCAAATAAATATTATATATTGCTTCAGCAGAACAACAAATAATAAAAATAAAAGTTAAAGGAAGGGACAAGCAGGCTGGAGCAAAGGATTTGATGTGACCAGCATCTCTTCTTTGGGCTGTGCAGTGAAGGAACAGGGATAGACCCAGGGGCAGAACGAGCGTCTCTTTCAACTCAGCTCCAGGCACTCTTTTTAAAATCCTAAAAGGAAGCATAAGCAATGGATAATGGGGCACATAAGAGACAACATTCAGCATCATGTTAGAATTTCGGAGCTCCGTCATTGAGTAATCTCCCCTGTTCTGTTAAATGTTTTGATGTTTCTTCTCCACTTTACGCGTTGTCAGATAGAGCAAGTATTTGATTTTTTAAAGTAAAAAAAATGATACGGACCACTGCAGTAAATCAGCAGGTTAGGCAGCATCTCTGGAGAATATGGATGGGTGACGTTTTGGATTGGGACACCTCTTCACACTAATTGTGGTGGGGAAGGCGGGGGAGAGAAAGTTGGAAGAGGGGATGGGGCAGGAGAAAGCCTAATGAGTGGTTGGTGGATACAGGTGAAGGGGGTGGGGGGGGGGGGGGTGTTGATAGACAGATAGTTAACCAAAGTTCAGAGATGAAAAGTCAAAAGGTGTGAGATAGAGGTGTTGCAAATTGTGAAGCCAGAGGAAAGGTATAGAGGGGGAAAAGGAGAAAAGGGTGTGTGTCCAGGTGGGACACAGGGATATGGGGGAGGGGGGGGGGGGGGAGGGAGGGTCGGTAGGAATAAATAATTGTTTGTAGGTTAGTTACCTATCACTGGGGAATTCAATTTTCATACTGTTAGGTTATAAGCTACCCAAGTGGAAAATTAGGTGCTGTTCCTCCAGTTTGCTTGTGGCCTGACTCTGGCAATAGAAGGGGGCCAGGACAGAAATGTCAGTGTAGGAATAGGAAGGTGAGTTAAAATGATCAGCAAGTGAGAGGTCTAACAGGACTTGGTAAACTGAGCGCATGAGATGAACAGACCTGAACATTAGTTGGCCTCGCTGATGTGCAGGAATCTACATCGGGAACACTAGATGCAGTAAATGAGGAGGCGCACCTCTGTGTCACCTGGGAGGACTGCAGGGGTCCCTGGATAGAGCAAGGGAGCTGGTGTAGTACCTGAGGAGGGGGTAGTTTGGTTGGGAGGGGATGTGTGAACCAAGGAGTTGCAGTGAGAGTAGTCTCAAAGGAGAGTGAAAAAGGATGAGAATGGGAAGATGTGATTCATAGTGGATTTACACTGAAGGGTGGTAGAATTGTTGGAAAATGATGTGCTGAATGTTTTTGTTTAGTTTAGAGATACAATGCGGAAACAGGCCCTTCGGCCCACCAGGTTCGTACTGACCAGCGATTCCCGCACATTTACACTACTCTACACACACTAGGGTCAACCTACACATACATCAAGCCAATTAACCTACATACCTGTATGTCTTTGGAGTGTGGGAGGAAACAGAAGATCTCGGAGAAAACCCACGCAGATCACGGGGAGAACGTACAAAGTCTGTGCAGACAAGCACCTGTAGTCAGGATTGAGCCCGGGTCTCCGGCACTACGAGCACTGAAAGGCAGCAACTCTACCGCTGCACAACCGCGCTGCCCTAATGCAGAGGCTGATGGGGTGAAAGGTGAGAACCAGGAGAACTATCCTTGTTCCATCTGGGGGGAGAAGGTGTGAGAGGAGAACAATGAGACACAGACATATTGGTGACGGATTCATCAAGGATGGAAGGGGGAAGCCATCCACCAAAGACAGAGGTCATCTCAGATGTCCTAGAATGGAAAACATCATCTTGGGATCAGTTTTTTAGCAGTAACTCACCTACAAAGAAATCTTCTTTCCTTTCCTACTTTCCACCACCCTTCCCTATGCCCCATCTGGACACTCACATATCTCTCCCTTTCCCCTCCCCTTCTGGGGACTCGGCGAAATAGTTGTGTCCCCGCCAGGAAGCGACTGGAAGTTAGTTTCCCCCTTACCCTGCCCCCCTCCCCCACATATAAAAGTTAAAGACTCCCCCAAAAGCAGACTTTAAACTGACTAAAAATAAAAAATAAAGATTGAAAAACAAATGGGCTGCAGGCAGAGGCTGCTGTCAGTGCAGCGCCCCTAGCGCCCCTTGGTTTCGGGTCGAGACCCTTCTTCAGACTTCGGAGAGAGGAGGAGAACTTTTTCAAAGTAGACATACCTTGAGAAGATTTTGCAGTGGGCACATATTGAAAGTTTCCTTTAAATACATCGAAACACAAGGATTAAACACTGAGTGACAAACATTTCCATTTTGATGAAATAATTTCAAACATTCAGCATGGTGCTCAAAGCTCACATTTTTAGGTTCTATTTAATGGGCCTGACTGCCGGCGACTGTCAAGTCGTAGCAGGTCACTGAAAAATGGGCGACTGGAATGACGACTGGAACGGCGACTGTCAGAGTGGAACATACATACTACACACACACATCGCTTCCTTCACCAGCCAATTATGCAGGCGGGGGACAGGGCAAGCGGGGGGAGCGCTGTCTGAGTGAAATTTACACGGTGCAAAGTCAATGTGATACAGACACACACCATGATGAACAGGAAAGCTGGCGCTGTAATTAAGACAGTGAAAGCACAGTATACGGGAAGGGTCACTTAAGTCCTTTAAAAGAGGGGGGGAGAGAGGGGGGGGAGAGAGGGGGGGGGAGAGAGGGGGGGAGAGAGGGGGGGGAGAGAGGGGGGGGAGAGAGTGGGGAGAAGTGGGGTGAAGTGGGGAGAAGGGGGAGATGGGGTGAGGAGAAGGAGTGGAGACAACTTTTAAGAAGCCAGAGATACACGGCTGTGAACCTCGGCAGACATTAACGTTACCAGTCGGTTATCCTTGGTTCTGAAACCTACTGCTTATGTTTTTTTTCCCAATGAGCCAATGAAATTCACCAGTCAGCACCAGCTACAGTCAACAAGAACCTACGACAACCTACGACCTCCTGGCGACCCACTACCACTGCACCTACGGCACAAGAATTCTCGCTACTTTCCATGGCGTCAAAATTCTGGTCGCCGCTAATCTTTGCACATGTTGAAAAATTAGCGGCAACCAGAATGAAGCCGCGACTCGTTCCGAGAATGCGGGAACTACTCGCCACCATGCAGGCTATACCCCGGCAACCTCCGGCGAACATGTGGTGACTTTGTGGCGACCTCATAGTCTCCTGTGGTCGCCTAAAAAGCCGTGTAAATGGGACAGGAAGCTATTAACAGAAGTTATATTTATAATATCAAGATTTAAAGACATTTTGTTCACATCATGCATTCATATCTCAATTCTCCATCTTTCATTGCCATTGTGCATTGTCAGTACTTTCTCTCAAGGGGTGTGATAAATAATATTAATCTACAAAAAGCAATTATGTTCTTATTGAAGCATTTCAGACACAACACTGCACAAGTTGTTTTCAAGTACAGTAATTTTTAAGTGGCATCTTTTTTGAAGAACTTTGCTTATAAGAATTTTGATTGAGGAACAAATATTGGCCAACACTCAAGAGGAATGAAATAATACTTTTCAAAATATCACCACAATACATTCAATGGTTAAGGTTGGTTGGCAGATCATCTGTTTTAATTGTCTTCAACAAGTCAGCATCTCTGACAAGGCAGTATTTTTGATTACAGGGCCTGTCCTACAACTCTATGCGATGAACGCGATCAAACTAGAAGCGGGGGCCGCGCGGAGGTCGGGTGAGTGGCGCAACGCAGCGCAAAGTGAGGTGAACTTGGAGCGAAGTCTAAGGTAAGTTCGCCAGGACAGAGAGGGGCACACAGAGAGGGGCACAGAGGCACACACACACAGAGGGCCACGGAGCCACACACATAGAGGGTCACGGAGGCACCTACAGATAGCTTCACGGAGGCACGATGTCGGGGCGGTGTGTCATGCGTCGAGGCGACTGCGAGCCGACAAGCCGTTGCCGCACGGAATTTTTGAACATAGTCAGTTTTTCGGAGCCCCGCGCGATGTCGGGACGATCTCCGCACAATTCCGCACGGCTCCGGCGATCAAAGTGGGACCGGCCCCGCGACGCCGGACGGCTCAAGCGACCACGTTAGGTCGCGCTAATCGCATAGAGTTGCATGCTGGTGGGACAGGCCCTTACTACCCTGAAATGCTGACCTGGATCATGATTTCAGATCTTTGATATAAAATAGTCCTCCAAAGAGCTGAGACTCAAGGGGATAGCAAAAGTATTACAGCTTTGCAAAGCCTTGGTTGAATGCATGCAGTTCAGGTTTATTAGAATGATACCTGAACTCCATGGATACAGGTAATATTACTTAGTGACTTGTCTAAATTTGCTTCTTATTAACAAAACATCGCACTGCTCCATTCACTCTTCCTCATAAAACAATACATTTAGATTTCAGATTTCAAATTGTGCGTTGTCAAACTTGATCAAGAGAGTCGAGTCATGAGCCGGTTTAATTGTACCGGCAATAAAACAATTAAATTCTTACTTGTAGCAATATAACAGGCCTGTAAACAAAAATAAACCCCAAAAAAATCAACAAATTAATAACCCCAATTCATCTGCAAAAAACCTTAAGTTCTTAGTGCAACTAAAGATAGTCCATACTTCATACTTTAATTCATTGTTTAGATAAAATGTTGGCATGTTCTAGAGCCTGATGGTTGTTCAGAAGAAAGGATTCTTGGAATATAGAACATAAAACAGCAGAGGAACAGGCCCTTCAGCTCGCAAGGTCGGTGCCAAACATACTGCCAAAACCAACACTTAGTTGCTTGACCATAATCCATATCCCTCTATTCCCTGCATATGCCAGCGGCTATCTAAACGTCTTGTAAATCTCACTATCATGTCTGCCTCCACCTCCATCCTGGCCAGTGCATTCCAGGCACTCGTTATCCTCTGTGCTAAAATCTTGCCCTGCACATCTCCTTTGCCTCTGAATCTTTGCCCCTCTCATCATAAAGTTACACCCTCTGCTATTTGATTTGTTTTTTCCTGAAAAAAAGGTTCTGACTATCTATGTCTCTCATAATTTTATATGTTTCTATCAGGTCTCTCTGCAACCTCTGGTGTTCCAGAGAAAACAATTTAAATCTGTTCAACTTATAGCTAATACACCCTAATCCAGGTATCATTCTGATAATCCTCCTCTGCACCATTTCCAAAGCCTCCACATCTATCCTGAAATTTGGCGACCACAAACGCACATAATACTCCAAATGCAGCCTCACGAAAGTCCCATGAAACTGCATCTTGACTTCCTGACTGTTGTTCACAGTGTAGATAGACGCAAAAAGCCGGAGTAACTCAGCGTGTCAGACAGCATCTCTTGAGAAAAGGAATAGGTGACGTTTTGGGTCGAAACCCTTCTTCAGACAGTGTGCTGCCCAATAAAGACAAACATATTACATGTCTTCTTTACCACTCTATCTATTGTGTTGACACTTCCAGGGAGCTATGGACTTAGATCCAAAGATCCCTCTGTACATCATTGCTTTTCAGGGCCTTGCCATTAATTGTGTACATTCTTGAACCTGGTGGTCATTATTTTCAGTCTCCTATACATTCTTCACAACATTAGGAGTGCAATGAGAGCGTGACCAGGGTGATGTGAGACTTTAATGATGCTGGCTCCCTTTTTGAGGCAGCTTCTCCTATAGATCCTTTTGATGGTGGGGAGGTCAGCACCCAATGGGTCCCCTCCACCACATGGAATCTCCTTCATCCTTGGATGCTCGAGTTGCTGAATTAGGCTCTGGGACAACCAATGAATATGCTTTCCACCACACACCTGTCGGTTCAAGAGAACTTACCTAATCTCCTCAATCTTCTGAGGAAGTAGAGTCATTGATGGGGTTTGGTATGATTGATCAATGTGCTGGGCCCAGGACAGATCTTCAGACAGAGATATGCATGCCCAGGAACGTGAAGTTGCTGACTCTCTCCAACGTCAACCTATTGCAGATCCTGAGCCTCCCTCTCAAAGTCAACAATCAGCTCCTTGGTCTTGTTGATGTTCAGAGCAATATTAATGTTCTGGCATTATTCAATCAGATTATCGATCTCCCCCCTGTATTCTGACTCATCGTTACCTTTAATTTGTCCAACACCGGTGGGATTGCGGCAAATTTTAAGATGGATTTCGAACTGATTTCGACCACAATCATGGGGATAGAGTGAGTAGAGCAGGAGGCTTGAGAACAGAGTCCTGAAGCACTCCTGTGCTGTTGGTTATCAAAGAGGAAGTGTATCCATATCCCTCTATTCCCTGCATATGCCAGCGGCTATCTAAACATCTTGTAAATCTCACTATCATGTCTGCCTCCACCTCCATCCTGGCCAGTGCATTCCAGGCACTCGTTATCCTCTGCGCTAAAATCTTGCCCTGCACATCTCCTTTGCCTCTGAATCTTTGCCCCTCTCATCATAAAGTTACACCCTCTGCTATTTGATTTGTTTTTTCCTGAAAAAAAGGTTCTGACTATCTATGTCTCTCATAATTATATATGTTTCTATCAGGTCTCTCTGCAACCTCTGGTGTTCCAGATAAAACAATTTAAATCTGTTCAACTTATAGCTAATACACCCTAATCCAGGTATCATTCTGATAATCATCCTCTGCACCATTTCCAACGCCTCCACATCTATCTTGAAATTTGGCGACCACAACCGCACGTAATACTCCAAATGCAGCCTCACGAAACTGCATCTTGACTTCCTGACTGTTATTCACAGTGTAGATAGACGCAAAAAGCTGGAGTAACTCAGCGTGTCAGACAGCATCTCTTGAGAAAAGGAATAGGTGACGTTTTGGGTCGAAACCCTTCTTCAGACAGTGTGCTGCCCAATAAAGACAAACATATTACATGTCTTCTTTACCACTCTATCTATTGTGTTGACACTTTCAGGGAGCTATGGACTTAGATCCCAAGATCCCTCTGTACATCATTGCTTTTCAGGGCCTTGCCATTAATTGTATACATTCTTGAACCTGGTGGTCATTATTTTTAGTCTCCTATAATTTCTTCACAATATTAGGAGTGCAATGAGAGCGTGACCAGGTTGATGTGAGACTCTAATGATGCTGGCTCCCTTTTTGAGGGAGCTTCTCCTATAGATCCTTTTGATGGTGGGGAGGTCAGCACCCAATGGGTCCCCTCCACCACATGGAATCTCCTTCATCCTTGGATGCTCGAGTTGCTGAATTAGGCTCTGGGACAACCAATGAATATTCTTTCCACCACACACCTGTCGGTTCAATAGAACTTACCTAATTTCCTTAATCTTCTGAGGAAGTAGAGTCATTGATGGGTTTGGTATGATTGATCAATGTGCTGGGCCCAGGACAGATCTTCGGACGGAGATATGCATGCCGAGGAACCTGAAGTTGTTGACTCTCTCCAACGTCAACCTAATGCGGATCCTGAGCCTCCCTCTTAAAGTCGACAATCAGCTCCTTGGTCTTGTTGATGTTCAGAGCAATATTAATGTTCTGGCATCATTCAATCAGATTATCGATCTTCCCCCTGTATTCTGACTCATTGTTACCTTTAATTTGTCCAACACCGGTGGGATTGCGGCAAATTTTAAGATGGATTTCGAACTGATTTCGACCACAATCATGGGGATAGAGTGAGTAGAGCAGGAGGCTTGAGAACAGAGTCCTGAAGCACTCCTGTGCTGTTGGTTATCAAAGAGGATGTGTTCTTGCGAATTCATACACCTTAATTTTATTCGATGTCCTCCCCTTTATAGTAATTGATGATATTTGTTCCACATGGTTCCTTAACCTTAAGTGGCACAATCCTGCCAATTTGAAAACTATTTTTTGAGTTGGTTTTGTGCGGATTTAAGAATTGCAACATCCCTTCCCCCACTTCATCTGAAGGGGCAGCAATGAAAATATCTTTCCAAGCTACTTGACCTCTAAGATATCAGTGGTGAAGACAAAACATATCTCACAATTTAGACTGCATCTTTAGGAAAAAAATCATTTTTGTATGAAAATAAGGTTTAGTTTAGTTATTATTATAAAACTAAAAATATAGCACAAAACCTAAAACCAGTCATCTTCTTGTCCCCAGTTCTGTGGACACGATGAATTTGCATGATTTCCTTTGGGTATAAGGTAGTGCTATTATCATGTTGCATTTATTAACAGTGGCGAGTGGAATTAATTGAAACCTTACGAAGAAATTCCCTGAATAACTAACATCACCGATTCCTTGAAAGCACGTTCGAAGTATAACATTTTTGCATGCTGTTCGGTGCTCTGGGAACAACTTGCAAGAATCATTAACAAGCCCACAATATTCTTCGACATGCTCAATATTGGTGAATGTGGTTTGCTATAAAAATATTGTTATTTTTACAGGTGTGAGCAGCTAGCTTGGGGCAGCTGAAAGCTTACGTCTGCCAACCACTGCGGTGTTCGTCGCAGAAATTCTCACATGTTCTCTCCTTACTTTCTTTGAAAATGTTAAAAATTTAGACCTTGATGCAGTGATACGAGGACCAATTGAAAGAGTATGTAACATTTGTGAGGCCAACAATGGTAATCCTCTGGACTACTTTGATTCAAGCCGATGAGTTTTGCACTATGTTGGGCTGTATCAAACACTGGCTTTTACCCCCACCCAGATTGCTGGACTCTGCAACATTCAGTCACAAATATCTAAAATACTGAGATAAACCACAGATTACTGAGTAATCGCTAATTGCTAATCAAAGAAATCAACTGTAACATAGAAACATAGAAACATAGAAAATAGGTGCAGGAGTCGACCATTCCGCCCTTCGAGCCAGCACCACCATTCAATATGATCATGGCTGATCATCCAAAATCAGTACCCCATTCTTGCTCTCTCCCCTTATCCCTTGATTCCGTCAGCCTTAAGAGCTAAATCTAACTCTCGAATACTGTAGTGGGGATTGTGATTACCTAGGGCCATAAAATGGAGAATAGCTAAGTAACTGTCCTTTTTTTTAATGAAAAAATGTTTTGATTCACCTTGAGAAGGCTATAATGACGTATTATGAAAAGATAAGAATCCCTCTTTCTCATCAAATTGTAGTTTCCTAGAACAACTAGGAGGATCATAGAAACATAGAAACATATAAAACAGGTGCAGGAGTAGGTCATTTGGCCCTTCAAGCCAACGCCTCCATTCAATATGATCATGACTGATTATCTAGAATCAGTACTCCGTTCCTGCATTCTCCCCCTATCCCTTGAATCCTTTCACCATTAGAGCTATATCTAACTCTCTCTTGAATGCATCCAGCGAATTGGCCTCCACTGCCTTCTGCGGCAGAGAATTCCACAAATTCACAACTGTCTGGGTGAAAATGTTTTTCCTCCTCTCTGTACTAAATGGCCTACCCCTTATGCTTAATTCCTTTATCAGATCAGTTGTTGTTAAACACTCTACATGCACCTTCTGCCGGGTAGCAAAGGTTAGGTGGGTAGCAAAATGTATTTCAATTTACAGCCTGGCCAGAATTATAAATCCACCCCAGGGAGGAAGAGTGAGTGGAGGAATGAACGGTAATGAAGTGTCAAATATTAAGTTGCTGCTCCAAATTGTGCTGGCTCAAAATATCCTGATGTGAATTGTCCTTCACTTGCTTGGCCTGTAGGAATCATATCCATGGAACATGACTGATTTAAAGAACTTGACTTCCACACCTTGACTTGACTTCCAATTTTGGCAATTCCCATGCTGTAACACTCAATCTAACAGTGAACTTGCAACTTTAGGAATGATTCACAACACTTACTTGTATTTGAAGCTGCATTAAATAATACCTAAGGTAAGTGCGCCAAAATGAAGACTGCTAAATATGCATCAAATTCCATGGGAACGTTCAATAACATGCAGAGATGACACCACAGAGACGTACAGGTTTGTAGATTAATTGGCTTGGTAAATTTAAAAATAGTCCCCAGTGTGTGTAGGACAGTGTTAATGTGCGGGGATCGCTGGTCAGCCAAGGGGCCTGGTTCCGCACTGTATCTCTAAACTAAACTAAACTAGACTGCCTGGATCTATATGATTATTTATGGAATATATTCATTGTGTTGTGTTTTTGCTGATCTTACTGAGAATGTTCATAAGACTGATGAAGTTCATGCTCTGTATGATACAGGTCATTGCCAAAATTAACAAGGAGACAGATTTGGTACGATTAGTATTTTTTAAATTTGGTATTATTAGTTTTTTTTTTAAAGATTTCTTATCCAGACTCACAAACTGTTCAATTCTAACACTTGTGTGTGAGTGTATCTGATTTTTCATCATGATACAGATAGAAAATAAGGAAAAATTCCATTTATAATTTGCCTCAGATGTGCTAAAACATTTACATTTAACTTTGGAAATGGGAGAGTCTAAACGTAGGGGTCATAGCCTCAGCATTAAAGGAGGTTCTTTTAGGAAGGAGATGAGGAGAAATGTATTTAGTCAGAGTCAAGTCAAGTTTATTCGTCACATACACATACGGGATGTGCAGTGAAATGAAAAGTGGCAATGCTCGCGGACTTTGTGCAAAAAACAACCAAACAAACAACCAACAAGCTACAAACAGAATGGAACAGAATCACATGTTCTTTTCCATATTAAATATTGTGGGCAGTATTGTGGTACAGTAAAGTTAGTCCCTGGTGAGATAGGAGTTTACAGTCCGAATGGCCTCTGGGAAGAAATTCCTTCTCATCCTCTCCGTTCTCACAGCATGGCAACGGAGGCGTTTGCCTGACCGTAGCAGATGGAACAGTCCATTGCAGGGGTGGAAGGGGTCTCCCATTATCTTATTGGCTCTGGAGTTGCACCTCCTGATGTATAGTTCCTGCTGAGGGGCGAGAGAAGTTCCCATAGTGCGTTCGGCCGAACGCACTACTCTCTGCAGAGCCTTCCTGTCCTGGGCAGAGCAATTCCCAAACCAAATTGTAATATTTACAGACAAGATGCTTTCCACAGCCGCTGAGTAGAAGCACTGGAGGATCCCCGGGAAAACTCTGAATTTCCTCAATTGCCTGAGGTGGTAAAGGGTGGTGAATATGTGGAATTCTTGGAGGGGGAGGGGGAAGGGATAGTGGAAAGGTGTGATGTTTGGTGGACTGTGTGGGCTCCTCCGTGCAGCAGGTGGCGATGCACAGGACAAAGGGAGACGTTTTGTCTATGGTTCTGTCCTGTCCAAAGCTACTAGAGTAACTTTGCTCCTGTCTGTGTGTGTGTGTGCGGCTATTTTGAGTTGTCTTGCTGCCAGCATTGAGTAATATAATAAAGACTTCTGTTGTACCTTGAAGACTCTCCGGTTTCATGCAGACCGAGAAAACAAACACGAAAGTGGTGTCAGGAATGGGATTCTTCGGATTGCATCCAAAGACTCAGATAAGAGCCTATTTTTTGTTTTTTAAAAAAACGGAACACCCAAACTAACATGTCTCGGCAATTCGATCATTTTGATCCTGAGCGAGAAGGCCGAGCGAGAAAATGTGTGCTGAGTTTTATTTTGAATGTATGGCAATTACGACTGACCAGAAGAAGAAGGCTCTATTGTGTTCATCAATGTCTCCAGAAACCTTTGCAATGCTTCAACATTTACTTACAGAAGAAGTAACTGAAGCCTCATAACAACGGCTTTGCAGCTGCATTTCAAAGAAATCGAAATTTCCTAGCAGCTCGCCTTGATTTCTACTTGACAGTGCAACAGGAAGGGCAATCGATTACCAAATTGCTTGCCGAACTTCGCACCAAGGCAAAGGCATGTGATTTTAAAACTCAATGCTGCGAAAAGTGGCAAGACAATGCGTTGCGGGAAGACTGGCCATGGGCTGCAGGCACGCATTCATCCAGCAGGCGATTCTCAAGGAATCAGATGCCTCATTGAAGAATGTGCTGCAGTGTGCTAAGATGGCCGAGCTGCTGAGTAAAGAACTGCACAAAATGGTCAGTGAAACAGCGTCAAAGCTCCCTCAGCGGGTGCATACAGTTCGTCAGACTCGTCCGCAACGCCAGAAACCAGTTGATCGACCCAGAACAAGTCCTGAGAAGGTGGGACAGTTTCAGAAGAGCCGTCCCCCTGTAGGGGGAGGATCGAAACCCTGCTACCGGTGCGGCTCGACGGCACATCATCACCGTGAGTGCCTGTATATCAAGTCCGCTTGTTATGCCTGTTACTGAAAAGGTAATCTCCAGGCAGTGTGTCAATCTGTAGGGAGGCTGAGAAAGGGCAAGAAAGCGCAAAACACAGTCGACCAATTCGTGGAGACCCTTCCTATTGAAGTGCTCGGTGTGTCTACGATCACCGACAAGACGAGGATTCCGCTGCGGGTCTCGAACGTCGATCTACAGTTCCAGGTGGACACTGGTGCGGCTGTGTCACTAGTGGGTCAGGACAACTGGGAGAGGATCGGATCACCAAAACTGAAATCGGCCAACATCCGCCTTTTCGGATACGGACGACAGCCCATTCCCACGAAAGGCAAATGTACTGTCGCTGTTTCCTGTAATGGTATGACACAGATGTTGCCTCTGATTGTTGTTGGTAAAGAAGGTACATCCCTGTGCGCCATCGACTGGATTCATGCTTTCAAGCTGGACATGAACGCTTGATCTACGGTGGATCAACTATGGCATTGTCATCTACCATGGATTGCAACATGGTCAGCATGTGCGTGAACAACCTGTGAAAACAGGACGTCGAATGGCACTGGTCCAAAGAGTGTGACCATGCATTCACCAGGTTGAAGGAGACGCGTTTGGTCCACTATGACCCTTCGAAGCCAATCTCTCTACAACCCGATGCATCGCCGTATGGTCTTGGAGCTGTAATCTCACAAACGGCTCCTAACGACACGGAAGAACCAATTGCGTTCGCATTCAAAACGCTGACGACCGCCGAGAAAAACTACAGCCAATTGAAGAAAGAAAAGCAAATACTGATATCTCCTCAAAAATTGAGGAAAACTGTTGATTCTGAGCCTTTCGCAAGAGTTGTGAAACGCAAAAAAGCTGGAAAAAAATAGTGAAGCGAGGTCCAGCTAAATGGAGACGTTCAAACTGGAAAGGGGGAATGTGATGTTTGGTGGACTGTATGGGGTGGGTGGACCCGTCGCTCCTCCTGTGCAGCAGGTAGCACTGCACAGGACAAAGGGAGATGTTTTGTATATAGTTCTTTCCTGTCCAAAGATACTAGAGGAGCTTTGCTCTTGTCTGTCTGTCCGTCTGTCTGTCCGTCCGTCTGTCCATCCGTCCGCCCGTCCGTCCGTCCGCCCGTCTGTCTGTCTGTCTGTCTGTCTGTCTGTCTGTCTGTCTGTCTGTCTGTCTGTCTGTCTGTCTGTCTGTCTGTCTGGCCATTTTGACTTGTCTTGCTGGCAGAATTGAGTAATATAATAAAGACATCTGTTGTACCTTGAAGACTCTCAAATTTCATGCAGACCTAGAAAACGAACACGAAAAAAGGGGACGTTGGAAGGGGAAAGGGAGAGGAAGGGTGGAAGAGGAAGGGGGAAGGGGAAAGTTGGAAGGGGGAAGGGGAAGAGGGAAGAGGGAAGAGGGAAGGAGAAGGGGACGGGAAAGGGGGAAGGGGAAGTCGGAAGGAGGAAGGGCAGGGGGAAGAGGGAAGAGGGAAGGGGAAGGGAAGGGAAGGGGGAACGGGGGAGGGGGAAGGGAAAGGGGAACGGGGATGGGGAAGGGGGATGGGAAAGGAGAAAAGATAATATGCATATAGAAAGGTCACATAAAAATGATTAAGGTGGTAAATCGGCTTTAGTAATCTTGGTTGAAGAATGAGTTTTGGCCAGGACCATTGCCTTAGGATCTGCATTGTGTTCAGCTGAGACAGCAAACGGTTGACATTTCATCCAAAAGATTCAAGAACGGGCTGCACTCCTGACTATGGGTGCTGCCTGTGCTGAGTTTGTACGTTCTCCCTGATAGCCGCAAGGGTTTTTTCCGGGTGCTCCGGTTTCCTCCCACACTCCAAACACTTACAGGTTTGTTGGTTAATTGGCTTTGGTAAAATTGTAAATTGTCCCTAGTGTGTGTGGGATAGTGTTAGTATGTGGGGACTGTTGGTCGGTGCAAACTCAGTGGGCCAAAGGGCCTGTTTCTGCGCTGCATCTCCAAACTAAACTAAATTAAATATGCTAGGATTTCTGGAGGGGCGTTTGAATCCATAACTTACCAAACCAGAGGTGAGAAAAGCCATTGTGTGAGTGATATAATATGATAATATGGCACTTCAAAGACCAGCAACTAAATAATCAAAATGATTTCTATATTTGAATGAACATTAAACGTCATGACCTCAATGCACCCTGAACATCTGGATGTAATGTTCACACCGCAGTCAACACAAATTGCATCAGACTGTAACTAACTGAAATACAGTCCGACTACAAAACCACAGAACTGCATTATCTAGTCAACTAATGTAAATTCCTGCAACCAATCCACAACACAGCAACTGAAGTTTTGGAAGCCTGTGCGCAAAACAAGCTCAAAGTGATTAAATGCCCCAGATGCCCAGACTTGAATTAATTAGAGGCTCCTCCTGTAATCTAATGGAACTATTTGATATTTGAAATGGAAGCTGCAAGGCACTGTACCGACCGCATTTGGAGTATTGTGAGCAGTTTGGGCCCCATCTCTGAGCAGGGATGCACGACACTCTTGGAGATGGTCAAGAGGAGGGTTTCGAGAATGATCCCGGGGATAAATGGGTTAATGAGCGTTTGATGGCTCTGCTTTATCAATGGTCAATGGAGCTTTATTTGTCACATATGCAACTGCACAGTGAAATTCTTTTTGCAGATTTACTCATGCTGGCACCGCCATTTTAGGTGCCATTATTCAAAATCCAAGGTGCGTTCAGCCCGCCCTCTGGGTGCACTAGAGCAGTTCCCGCGAACCAATGTCACTCTCCTCTCCTCGCCCGGCCGGCCGGCCAGCTTTGTGTCCCAGTGCGCCTCCTGCATCCAACCTTGAAGGCGCTGGAGGAATTATCTCTGGTTCACCCTCCTACCAGTATTTGCTCCTTGTGTCCGACGTCTCCTGCTCCATCCCAGTTATGCCATCCGACGAGCCTTTGGGTGGGCCCCATGAGCCTTCAGGTGAGGTCCAGATCCCGTACAGGCACTGGGCTTGTACTTGCTGGAGTTTAGAAAACTGAGAGGGGACCTCACTGAAACTTACTGAGAGCGAAGGCCTGGGTACAGTGAATGCGGAAAGAATGTTTCCACTAGTGGGAATGTCTCGGGCCAGAGCACACAGCCCCAGAATACAAGGGCGTGTCTTCAGAAGGGAGAAGAGGAATTTCTTTAGTCAGAGGGTGATAAATCTATAGAACTAATTACCACAGATGGCTCTGGAAGCCAAGACATTGAGAATTTTTAAAGTGGAGATTTGCAGATTTTTGATTAGTAAGGGTGTCAAAGGTTATTGGGAGAAGGCAGGAGAATGGGGTTGAGAGGGAAGGTCAGCCACTTTGAAGAACAAAGAAATGTCATGGAACAATTTCAGTCGATAAATTAACACCTAAAAACTTAATCCACAGCAACAAATCGTAGAAATAATGTGGAGGAAATACACATTTTGGGCACATGTTTCCTGATATCTGCTTTAATCATACATCACTTTAACTCCCCCTCCCATTCCCACACTGACATTTCTGTCCTGGGCCTCCTCCACTGTCATAGTGAGGCCCAACACAAATTGGAGGAACAGCACCTCATATATCATGGGCAGCTTCCAACGCAGTAGTATGAAGAAGGGTCTCGACCCGAAACGTCGCCTATCTCCTTCGCTACTTAGATGCTGCTGCACCCGCTGAGTTTCTCCAGCTTTTTGTGTAACCCTCGATTCTCCAGCATCTGCAGTTCCTTCTTTAACACCAGTAGTATGAATGTTGACTTCTCTAACTTCAAGTGATCCATGCTTTCCCTCTCTCCCCATGCTTCCCTATCCTAGTTCTCCTGACTGTCCTGATTAAATTTTACAATGTTTGCCTCATTGTCACCTACTCCTAGCCAACAATGATCTATTCTACATTTTCCTTGGACCTTTGTCCCCTTTGATTTCTCGTTTTTCACACCTTATCCTTCCATATCTCTCTTTTCCCTCTCCCCAGTCTGAAGAAAGGTCCCAACCCAAAACGTCAGCCATTCCTTCTATCCAGAAATGTTGCCCATCCCGTTGAGTTACTCGAGCATTTTGTGCCTATTTTCATCATAAAAGTTTGGTTTAGTTTAGTTTAGTTTAGTTTAGTGATACAGCGTGGAAACAGGCCCTACAGCCCACCAAGCACACAATCGCCTGTACACTAGTTCCATGTTTGAGACAAAAGGGGCAATTTGCAGACGTCAATTAACCTACAAACCAGCAGGGCTTTGGATTGTGGGAGGAAACCAAGACACTTGGAGAAAACTCACACCGTCACAGGGAGAAGGTACCAACTCCACGCAGACATCACCCATAGTCAGCATTGAACATCAAGATTATCTGCTTGGAAATATCCAAGTTCCACTGATTCAGTCCTCCTACTTGTTGTCAAATGCACAAGTACAGTGAAGTACAGGTACGATGAAAATCATTCTTGCAGCAGCATCACTGGCACAAAAACACAGACAAATGTGCAAAAACATGACCTAGATATAAATTAAATATAATTCTGCCTGCAACATGAAAGAAAAAAAAGAATGCAAAACAAAGCAAGATGTTAATGCAAAGATGTTTAATAGAAATAAAATGTCCATGGCAGGGGATGGTAGTCCTCGGTATGTCAGTTGCCACCCAGCAACACCGAGATCACACTTGCTATCTGTCATAGAGGCTTTCCACCTGTATTTTGGATCAATCAAGTGGAAATGAGCTAGGAATGGTTAATGGAAAGAACTAATGGAAATAAAGCTGCAAATGCGGGAAATCTGAAGCATAAACATGAAATGCTGGAACCGTTCCACAGCTCAGGCAGCAGAAGACAGACGAGCAATGTCTTGGGCGTGGAGCCGGTTGCAAAACATTTTTATGCTTGAGAAATGTTGGTGTTGGCGGAGCAGAGGTTTTCTGGGCTGCTGTTGTGCCTGGATGTACAGCTCCTCAAACAAAATCATTATGCACTTCAGGGTGGATAAAGGCAGCCAAGAACATTGTTTAAAATGATTCAAACAGCACATATACCACTCGGTGAAGCTGGGAAGTCACACTCCGACTTCTGACTTCACTTGTGTTCGTTGGAATAGATTATAGAAAGGAGTGTAGCTGGTGGAGCTGCTGCCTCATAGCACTGAAGACATGAGTTCGATACTGACCTCAGGTGCAGTTTGTGTGGAGTTTCAACGTTCACCCTGTGACCACGTGGGTTTCCTACAGGCGCTTCCCTTTCCCCTCACATCCCAAAGACGTGCAGTTTGCAGGTTAATTGGTCTCTGTAAATTGCTCCTAGTGTGTAGAGAGAAGAGGGATAACATAGAACTAGTGTGAATAGGTGAACAATGGACTCGGTGGGCTGAGGGCCTGTTTCATAGCAAAAGGATTTGAGTACAAGAGCAGGGAGGTTCTACTGCAGTTGTACAGGGTCTTGGTGAGGCCACACCTGGAGTATTGCATACAGTTTTGGTCTCCTAATCTGAGGAAAGACATTCTTGCCATAGTGGGAGTACAGAGAAGGTTCACCAGACTGATTCCTGGGATAGCAGGACTTTCATATGACGAAAGACTGGATAGACTCGGCTTGTACTCGCTAGAATTTAGAAGATTGAGGGGGGATCTTATAGAGACTTACAAAATTCGTAAGGGGTTGGACAGGCTAGATTGCAGCAAGATTGTTCCCGATGTTGGGGAAGTCCAGAATGAGGGGTCACAGTTTAAGGATAAAGGGGAAGTCTTTTAGGACCAAGATGAGAAAATCATTTTTCACACAGAGAGTGGTGAATCTGTGGAATTCTCTGCCACAGAAGGTAGTTAAGGACAGTTCATTGGCTATATTTAAGAGGGAGTTAGATGTGGCCCTTGTGGCTAAAGGGATCAGGGCGTATGGAGAGAAGGCAGATTCGGGACACTGAGTTGGATGATCAGCCATGATCATATTGAATGGCAGTGCTGGCTCGAAGGGCCGAATGGCCTACTCCTGCACCTATTTTCTATGTTTCTATGTTTCAATGCTGTATCTTTAAACTTAAAATAAGCTAAATTGCATCACAAGTTCGGAATGACTGTGGAATGTGTATACAAATGTTTAATCCAATATTCATTTTCTATTAAAATAGACATGCAGCTAACGGAAAAGCATTGAACAGCTGTTTGAGAGCAGCAGTGTAACGCAGCATGATATGTTTGGGCTTGCAGTCTGATGACATATTTGGAATATAGTGGCAATTCTAAACACTAGTCCTTAATCCAGGAGAGAGTGCCTATTACAGATAAATATTTTGTGTGCATTAGCGTTTTTATTATGAACTTCCCAGAAGATACAACTGCATACTCTATCATTTCACAGCTCTGAGAACCAACATAAATATCGGATCACTGCACCTAGAAAGAATTAGTCATAACTCCCTCTTCCATTTACCGATGAAGTAGATACATAATGTATACATAGGATTGCACTAAATTTACAGGCTAATTGGCTCTCCTTGTCAATGTTGATGTTTAGGTTCCACATCACTTATCTCTACTCTATTCATCTCATTTTATCAGCTTATCCTTTTATACTTTTCTTCTTTATGTTTATATTGTGTTGCTCTTAACTGGATCTAAGCTGTTTGATTCACCCGCTCCAAACCAAATGACACACATTAACTTGGTAACAATGTTTCTATAGCTTAGTTTAAAGATACAGCATGGAAACAGGCCCTTCGGCCCACCTGCTCTCAAAATCTAATGGATTAACCAGCATGATACACAACAGACAAATACAAAACTCTCTTACAGATAGATTTTCAACCTTTAAAATATTTAAGACAAAACTTTTCATTGATAGGTAGTAAAGGGACATCACAGGGAATGGTAGAGTCTCTTCCATTCCCTGCGATGTCCCTTTAGTACATGTAGGAACAACATTTAAAAGCATCTCCCAGCTTTTTGTCCAAGTTCACAGGATGTCAAAAACCGAGTATGTCATTTTCGCTAAGGCCGGTGATGAACAATATCAGTCTGTCTCTGAGCAAAAATTTAGCCCAGTATCATCCCTTAGCCTGTGCTCAGCAAAGCACAGTATAATCCAGTAACAATGAAGTAAAATGTAATTTGCAAAGAAGCTATTTTTTATTGCAATTGTGTAAGGTCCTTGTTGAGACCAGACCTGGTGTGTTCTGTCCAATTTGGTCTCCCCACCTAAGAAAGGGTGTACTTGCCCTAGAGCAAGTTCAGGGACGATTCATCCCACCAGTTCCAGGAGTGGTGACTTTGGTTTAAGATTGAGTAAACAGCTGGATGCAGGGAGGAGGCTGAGGAGTTCAAGAACAGGGGACATGGCCTGACGATATCTGTTGGGCTATTTTGAAGTGATGCAGGACAGAGGGAGCAAGGAGTAGAAGTACATAGTCCCGTGGAAGTGGCATCATAGGTAGACAGGGTGCTGAAGAAAGCTTTTTTTACCTTTAGCAGATAGGGCACTGCATATCGACATTAGGATGTTATGTTAATCTTGTATAAGACATTGATGAGGACATAATTGGAGTATTGTGTTCAGATTTGGTCACCATGCTAGAGGAGAGATGCTATTGAGCTGCAAAGTGTGCAGAAAAGATTGACGAGGATGTTAATGGGACGAGGGACTGAGTTAAAGTGAGTGGTTGGGCAGGCTAAAACTTTATTCTTTGTAGTGTAGTAGGCTGAAGAGTGTTCTTATAGAAATATATAAAGTCATGAGTGGTACAGATAGAGTGAATGCGTACAGTATTTTTACCAGGGTTGGGGAATCAAGGATTAGAGGGCATAGATTTAAAGATAAAGGGAAAAGATTTAATAGGATTTTAAGGGGCAACCTTTTCGCACAGGGGGCACAGTATAATATGGAATGAGCTGCCAGAGGAAATGGTTGAGGTGGGTATAACATTAAAATACATTTTATCAGGTATGTGGATAGGAAATGTTGAAAGGGAAATGGGCCAAATGTAGGGAAGTGGGACTTGCATGGATGAGTTGGGCGCTAGAGCTGATCCAAGCTGAATAACTCTCTGACTCTACGAGGTGGAATTTCTTCACTCAGAGGGTGGTGAACCTCTGGAATTCTTCGTGAAATGCCAGTAATTACATTCGTTCAAAACAGTGATTGGTGTATTTTTGGATATTAAGGGAATATGGGAATAATGCTAGATAATGGTTTTGAGGTAGAATATCAGTCATGATCTTGAAGAATTCCAGAGCAGGCTAAAATAACCAGATCACATACTCCTGTTCCTAATTTTCCTGTTGTTTTGTTATGCTATGCATATTTTTATTGAAATAATTAAATTATGAAATAAATATCAACATGATATTGTAAATAATGTTAAATTGTCACATAGGTTGGAATAATACTTTGGTGGCTATCAAGACTCCATTTGTTCCCTTTGGTAGAAATATCAGATCTCAAGGTTGTCCCCACTGTCTTGAGCAATACTTAACCCACACATTGTGATTAAAACTGGTCGCAGTCACTTTGTTGTTTGTAAGACATTGATGTACTCAAATAGTGTCCCATTGCAAAGATGACAACACTTCAATTGTTTTCAATTGGCTGGAAACGTTGAGGTAATGAGGTAATGAAATTAATAAAACTGAGTGTAGTTCCTTTTAATTGACCAGATGATATTTAAATCAGATACTGAAATGGGTATCGGTCAATGTCAGAAAGTCAAATCGTTCTGAAAAATAACCCAAAAAGAAAACATTTGTGCTTTATTTTAGAAATGTTTCAACCAACAGTTCCACCAATATTTCATTACGTAGAACATTTCCACAAAGTAATCATGTTACATCTACCTTTTAATGTTGGAAGTTTTTCTGATACGTGTTTTCTGTGAGGCCAAATACTTTACATTTCTTAGCAAGCTGTGTTATTCTTTCAAGCAGAGTACCCCTTCGTTTCACTCAACTCTGCCAGGTGAGAAATGTTTGACCTCTGATCCTGGGATCAAGTGCCCAATCTTTAAGGATGGCAACTGTGTGGGGTTGTCTCCTGACATGACCCAGCTGGTAGACAAGGGGTACCCACTAGATGTCTGCTGGAGCGTGATGGATTGCAAGCTACCGAGCCTTGCACTCACTGAAGTTATTGTAAGGTAGCGACAGACGCGGTGAGACCACTCACAACTCATTACTCAGCGGCAACAGCAGCAGCCCCGAGAGGGATCACTTATTAATTGCTTTAGTCTGCCTGACAAGGTCAAATCCATTCCTATAATGATGTATCTCGTCTGCTGCAGGAAAGAAGAAATGTTTTCTTTCACTTGCAAGTGCTGTAAGAACCCATCCATCTCTGTACGCTCCACAGAGAAATCAAACTACATCTGTTTGGGAAAGACTGCTAGGAGGGTAACTGATGGCCAGTTTGATATACACTCTGGGACTATATTCTGCTCCTCTTTGCACTTCATTGAAAGGGATCTGTTTTCCAGCATATTATTCTGCTGATTCTGTAATCCAGGGGTTTGCAAACTCTTTGCCTTTTGCAGGCTGCCAAGGGGTTGCATTCCATGCAGCTCGAGAGGTCATATGTAAAGTTTAAATCAAAGTTCCTGCTGATCTACAAAAAAAAATCAAGTAATTGTAACTGCAGACGGAAGTACTTGTATTTATACAACTTTTTTTTTCACATTCCAACCTTTGATGTCCCAAAGTTATAATGAAATATTTTTATTTTGTCTTCACTGTTCTAATGGAAGAGAATTTGTGCAGCGGAAGCTCTCGTAAGTATCATTATGACCAGATTGTCTGCTTAAGTAAAGCTGTGTGAGGTAAATGCTAGTCAGGTCGCTGGGCATAACTGGAGCCATAAAATTGTAGAAACATTAAGGCATTTAACAAAAGTATTCAGCCCAATGAATCCATGATAGCTTCTTTAGTTTAATTTAGTTTAGTTTGGTTTATTTAGTTTAATATAGTATTATTTAGAGATACAGCATGGAAACCAGCCTTTTGGCCGACCATGCTGACCAACAATCAGTGAATTAAGGCCCTGTCCAACTGTACGGGGTAATTCAAGAGTTCTCCCGAGTTTTCCCCTGAATTGAACTCAGAGAATGTCCATAGCAGGTCCATAGGAGTTTGTGGATGTCTCGTAGCGGCTCGTACAAGTAAAAAGTAACCATTTTTTTCATCACGACTATTTTTTTACTCGTGGACATTTTTCACAGTGTTGAAAAAAACGTCACGAGTTTACCGGATTTTCCAAGTACCTACCGTTAGCATTAAGAGCCGCTACGAAACATCCACGAACTCCTACGGACCCGCTATGGACATTCTCCGAGTTCGAATCAGGGGAAAACTCTGGAGAACTCTTGAATTACATCGTACAGTGGGACAGGCCCTTAAGTCTTGTTCACACCTTTTCCTGTTAATCTGAATTGTTTCTCTCAAGTGCCAATCCAGCCCCCTTTTTTAAAGTGTTCAAAACTAATGCCTCCTGACAGGGCAGATGGGATCTTGGGTTAAATGTCCAATAAGAAAATGGTACCTCTGACAATGCAACATATCCTCGTTACTGCAATGTCAGTCAAGACCTAAGTGAGAATTGAATTGCCAGCGAGTGAATAAATTAAGAATAGCCCTTACCAAACTTCCAGAACACTGAAATGTAAAGAGAATGGAGCTGTGGGCTGGTTAATCTGGGTTTTGTGACAGTCAGGACTTTATTCAAAGTGTTATGATCCATGGATAATAGTTTACAAACTTCCCTGACAATGGATCTGATGAGACATTGCAAATGTCATAGCAATTTCTGACACTGAACTAGTTTAAGAAAGCTGTTCTGGTTACTTATCTTCTTGAAGATTTTCAGCTTCCTTTGTGAGTTGTGCTCAGCTATTACTTTGTAAAGCGGAGGTTTGCCTCAGTCATGGACAATAAAGTGAACAGTGTAGTTGTAACGTGATATTAAGTTTGGACAATGCTTGTGCTTATTTTAAGTGCAATGTGTTTCAAGCAGTGATTACTGCTTACTGGAAGTTTATTTCACCAGTCCCACTCTCCCTATACCCCACCCCATACATAAGTTAGGGAAAGGTGTGTGAGGCTAATAAGGAAGCAGGTGGATTGCTGCTCATTCAGGTTACATTCTCAGACTCTTCCCCCCCCCTGATGGCAGGAGGGACCAGAACCTGATCTGAGAGGAGGGAGCAGGGTGAGAGGGGAAACTTGCAGGTGGATTGTGCGTGAACAAAATGGATGGAACCAGGAGGAGGAGGTGGTGCAAATGGGTAATGGGAGGCTGGTGGGGGAGTGAGAAAGGGGTCAAAAAGTGTATCATTAATATCATATAAAGTGTATCATTAAGCCAACATTGTTGGAACTTAATGAGACATCGTCACTGCAAGATTGGTTTAAAGACAATTACAAATGAATACTCTCCAAAACACATTACATTTGGTGACTATTTAATCCACCCAGAACAGAAATTGACTTAGGAACTATCTAATCGAGCTGTAAAGAAACATACAAACATAGAAAATAGGTGCAAGAGTAGGACATTCGGCCCACGGAGCCAGCACTGCCATTCAATATGATCATGGCTCCATATACCTTGATCCATTTAGCCCTATATATAAGAACTATATCTATGCCTATAGGTGACCAAAATATATTTTATTCTCCTGATTTTTTTGTAACTTTCCTGTTTTCACTGTACTTTTTTTTGGAAAAATCACATCACGATTATTGGTGGAAGTTGCTCAAGACTTGTTCCCTCTGCCCTTTGGATAGACTCAGTTTGAATTAATTTAGTTTGTTGTGAATCATTTGTCTTGCCACCTCTGAATCACTGGTCGGCAGTGTTCTCAGTAATTGCTCCGATATTACAAGTTGGGATTCGTATAATAGCTTTGGGAACAATCAATTTCAAGATGCTAGAACTTTGCCAGAACTAGCAAATTACAGCATACTTCTCATCACTACCAATATAATGAGCAGCTGCATATAAATCCTGTAATAAATTCAGAAAGCATTCCCCTTTCTGGTTAATATCCATGGTGCCCTTCACTATTTCTCATTCTACCACAGGTTCTTGGTAGATTGATCTGATACCACAACAATAATGCACTGTTATTAGTTTAAACTCTAGCTGAATTTAAAATCGTCAAACACCGTAGCAAATGGTTATTTTCAGTCTGAAGAAGGGCCTTGACTCGAAATGTCACCCATTCCTTCCCATTCAGAGATGCTGCCTGTTCCACTGAGTTACACCAGCATTTTGTATCTATCTTTGGTGTAAATCATCATCTGTAGTTCCTTTTTACATACTTCTGTAGATTCACCTCTTATTTATTAGAAGGACGCAATTCTAGAAGATTCTCATTCTGAATGGCTCGTTGTTGGATATGGAGAAGTAATAAATAATGAGTGGATATAAACAGTAAAACTAAGTAGGATGCTAATGGCAGAAAAGGGTTAAGCTACTGAATATCATTATATGGGAATAAAATCAATATTGCAGTTGGCTAATATGTCAACTAACACATGTTTATGAGAAACAGATAATGCCAAGTAAACTTCTGAAGAATTATTGATAATGTAATGTAATGAATATTGTGATTATTTATTTTCAGAAGGCATTTGGGAAGGTGGTATTTTGGAAATTTGCTGATATTATTAACACATGGAATAGGTATGTTACAATACCTGCCTTCAGCGGCGCTGCCATTCTGCCACTGGCCGTGAGCGACTTTGCCGCCTTTGAGGGGGGTGGGGGGGGGAGGGGGCGGGATTAAAATGCTGTTTTCTCCTGTCTGTCCGAGATATATTTTCTCGGGCTACTACCTCATGCTGAAAAATCGTTCCGACTTCCGTTGTTGGAAGTTTTTTTTTAAAATCGCGGGACAATTTAATCCCTAGAGTAAAATAAAAAAGCTACATCTAACGCCGTCAACACCGACGATGGGACAGATCTCACGTAGGGGACAAAACATAAGGTAAGTCGTCTATTTTACATATAATTTGCTTTTTAGGATGACTTTAATCCAAATTTCATTGGGGAAAATGTGATTATGGCCCCATACGAACCAGCAGTGTTTTTCCTGCCAAAATGGGGTTCAAATTCACAGCAAACCGCAACGTTCCAATCGATCGCGTTCCACAAAAACCCACTCACAAGATTATTAAAATGTCCGTTAATTTACGGGTATTAACCATTAAATTCCTTCCATTTGGCCTATAAATTCTTGACAATGAGATTTTAAAATTATGTTATATTGTGAATTCTTGTGTAAATGTTATTTGGACACTTGGGCTATTTAAAAATGTTAATCTTTTCTTAAGAAATGGATAGATGTTTAGATCTAGTAATTGAATTTTATAATTAGCTACAATTAGGTAACAAACTAATTATATGCTTTAATTTCACGTCATCCAAGTAAGATGGTTTCATATTTGTTTCAGAATGCTTCAATCTATAATAACTGAACACTTCTTTCAGTTCTCTTAATTTTAAAGAAAGTTATGGGCTTTTGACTGCCCTCGATCACAGCTTTTGTGTTAAGTCAATGGAAAAGTAATAGGGAACAAGATGCTAATTTCAGAGTATGAAAATGGCCATAACTTTGTTAATACTGAAGATATGAAAGTGAATTAGGTGTCAAATTAAACTTATTTTTATGTTGTATCTGATGGGATAAATTGCAGATTTGATTTTTTAAATGTTGTAACATTGCTACATGGAAGGCATTACAAATAGGACAGCCAATCTTTGAATTATTCCAGATGGCCAAGTTTAATCACTGACATGGGGGGAAACAAACAGCATTGGTTGAAATCTCAAGGTAAAATAGTCTTAAAAACTCCAGTGAAGACTTTTAGCATTTAAGCATCAACAAGGAGGTGCGGCAGTACAGTAGGTATTTTATTGTTAATTATTCCCCATGAAGCTCTGTGTCTCAAAACCTTGAAGCTGAAGAGAGATGCATAGCACTATACCTGCAAGTAAATACCTTTCATAAGCTTCATGTATGAGGGGGAGGGGGGGTCAGGAACGAATCCTTGCAGTCTCCTAATGAAACCTGCTTATCTCTTAACACGTGATTCAAACTCCTCTGCGCTGTTTCTCTGCCACGATCAACAGTCTAAATTGACCTGTGATCACTCCAAGCACACTCCTATGATCTCTCATACCCCCCCTCCCTCCCTCCTACCCTCAATCAGTTGTCAATTATAGCCTTTGTGAGCAGGCCTTCTGGCTCGAACATTAGCCAACCTTCCAATCTTACCAAACCACTTACTAGGACTGGGAGTATAAAAAGAATCAACTGAGATCCTGACGTTAAAGTCACCAGGTTCTTTTTTCTCCATATTTCAGAGTTTCTAACAATACCCACCCATCTCTCACCCATCCCAGCCAATTCAAACTGGGGGATTTGAACTCTTCCCACTCAATTCAGAGACAGGCAAATATACAGAAAGAATCTAAACGTGGGCATTAGTGCTACCAGACCAAAATGAGCAATTTATGGTTAGCTGTAAATACGAATGCACGTTTTTATAAAGATCCACACTTTATACAAAATTACTTTACTTTAGGTAAATTCTCAGACTACAGAAAAAAAACATTAAGATAATACCAGGAATGAGGAATTTTGATTTTTAAAGAATACTTTTCATTTAAAGATGATAAAAGGACATCTCAAGCAAATTTTCAAAATAAATGACTAGTTTTAATAATAGATATTGGGGAATATTATTCTCAATGATCAGTGAATCAATGAATGGAGAGCACAAGGAAATAAATTCATCCGTCAAGTGGTGGAACTCAAGAATCAATATTGTTTTATTTGCTTGATGTGTTTTCTTTCTGAAGTGTTGTCCCATTGACAAAACAGTACAGTTCTGAAATGTAAATTTAAGATCAACAACAAAAATATAGAAGAGATCAGAATGTTTTGTCGAAACATAAGGCCTTACTAGAAACAAATGCGCAGATAGCATACATGAAACATTTAGAATCAGAAATGGATAAATATTTTTCAAAAAGGAAGAATTACGAAGACATCAATTGAAGTTAGAGGAATGAGATGCAGTGCACTTTCATATAGTGGACACAGGCATGGGGGCTAAATGATAACCCGTGCTGTAAATCCCATGATTCATGGTACACAATGTCCTCTTACTGATCAATCATTCCATTTTCAGATTCGGTCTTCTCTATTGGTTTCAGGATTGCATTGATAAAGAATATCCTGTGAATCGCTCTCCAGTGATGTGCTTACGACTATATCCTTGCTAAGATGCAGCAGCAGCTCAGCATAATATTTTCCAGGAACACAATTGCACAGGCACTTTTGTTTACAGATCGTCCTGCATTTTGATTGCACTTCCATGACTACGCCCATCACATGGCCCATGATATGTTGGCAGTGTGTTCCTTGGCTTTCATTCGAAGCACAGCAATACTTGATGATCTTCGTTCACAGTCTGGCCTTGGCTCAAAGGCATGTCCATCGGAAGAGCCCGACAGTACAGAGTCATTGAAGAGATTGTTTAGAGCTACTTGACTGAACTGGTTTTGTTGATTTGATATGCCCATGTAAGCGCTGGCATTTCTGTGCGGATGAGGGTATGGTGACATACAAGGGGAGGATTCACGTGGTAATACGCAGGAAGAAACTGCCGAGTTGGTGGGGCTGTTCCCTGCCCATAAGTTGCTTTGCAGCTGAAAAAGAAACAGACGAGTGCATAACTGGATCCATTTTCTAATCAGAATCACTGTTCCACATTTAGTCTAGTTTAGTTTAGGTTAGAGATACAGCGCGGAAACAGGCCCTTCAGCCCACCAAGTCTGCACTGACCAGCAATCCCCGCATATTAACAATATCCTACACACACTGGGGACAATTTACACAAACACCAAGCCAATTAACCTACATACCTGTACGTCTTTGGAGTTTGGGAGGAAACCGAAGATCTCTGAGAAAACCCACTTGGTCACGGGGCGAACGTACAAACTCTGTACCCGTAGTCGGGATCGAACCCGGCTCTCTGATGCTGCAAGTGCTGTAAGGCAGCAACTCGACCACTACACTACCATGGCCACACTGTACTGGATATTTAGCAAAGCTTCAAACCATTTTCAAACCATTTAGTGCTGCTGTTCACTGTTGTTAAGTAACATTTTACAGAGTAGCAAGTAATTTTATCTTATCTGCTGGAGAAACAAACATTCAATAAATTCCTCTTATCTCTCCCCAAAATATTGCTAAATAAGGAAAGTATAAGGAAGAAGAGTTACGCTTTCATGAAGGCACATGGTTCAGGCTGAAATCGCCTGCTCTCTTAGCCTCCATAAATAACTGAGAATAAAAGCAGCTCTTGGTGGAATAAAAACCACTTTACAAACTACACTCTATGTTTAAATGGCTTAACTGTTGCAATAAAGCATTCTCCTGCACAGCCCGCACAACTAAAACTAAAGAGCTCTTTTAAGCCAATTGCTCTCACAGGATTAATCTACATTATGTAAGTGAGTATTTTCAGTCAATTTGAATTGACCTGAGATCATGTAACATTCTACAGGAGATCATTCAAGGGATTTCAAAGGTGCCGAGGCAGTTGGTGCATCTTTGATGTCCTGTAACTCAGACTCAGTATCCAGCCCACTGGAAGAACGACAGGGCAAGGCTTTTACTGCCAACTGGTCTTGGTATTGAACACATCCAGTGATGTGACTTTGCAAAACTTAAGCTGTTGCCTAATCTACCTCTGCACAGGCTAGATACCTGCATGTGAAAGTAATGAAGGGAGAGAAGAATCTAGGGAGCTCTTTTCCCAGCAATAAAGAGCCAACAATATAAAATGAAATTAATAAAGTGCATGTCAGATCTATATTTTCAGAACTGCAGGTCAAATGTGGCAATCTTGTTGCGGTAGAGAGAAAATTTTTTTTTCAATTGCAGATCCACTTTAGGTTTAAAACGTCATTCAGCGATTCCGGGTGTCACTGCCAATATGAATGGCAACATGCTGTTCCAAAAGATGATTGAGTCATTCACATTATGGTTGAAACTGGGCAACTGAGAGAGAGAGGATTACTTCCCTATAGGACATAAAGAAACCTATTGGAGATTAGGCGAATAATTACTTTGACTAATTGCAGTTTTTTTTTTATTTCCAGATTAATTAAAGCTTTTAGAAACATAGAAACATAAAAAATAGGTACAAGATTAGGTCATTTGGCCCTTCGAGCCAACACCACCATACAATATGATCATGGCTGATCATCCAGAATCAGAACCCCGTTCCTGCTTTTTCCCCATATCCCTTGATTTTGTTAGTCCCAAGAGCTATATCCAACTCTCTCTTGAATACATCCAGTGAATTGGCCTCCACTGCCTTCTTTCGCAGAGAATTCCACAGATTCACAACTCTCTGGGTGAAAACGTTTTTCCTAATTTCAGTCCTAAGTGGCCTACCACTTATTCTTAAACTTTGACCCCTGGTTCAAGACTCCCCCAATATCGGGAATATATTTCCTGCATCTACCCTGTACCCTTAATAATTTCATGTTTCTATAAGATCTCCTCTCATCCTTCGAAATTCCAGTGAATATGCAGTTCACTTTTTCCACCTTTTGTTACGTTACAGCCTTATTCTAAAATGGATTAAATATATTTTTTTTAATCACCAATCTATACACATTACCCAATAATAAAAAAACAAAGCAACTAAAAAGAAATAACTGAAATATCACGTTTACATAAGTATTCAGACCCTTTACTCAGTACTTTGTTGAGGCACCTTACAGTCTCAAGTCTTCTTGGGTATGACGTGACAAGCTTGTATCTGGGTAATTTCTCCCATTCTTCTCTGCAGATCCTCTCAAGCTCCATCAGGTTGGATGGGGAGCTTTGATGCTATTTTCAGGTCCCTCCAGAGATGTTTGATCGGGTTCAAGTCCGGGCTCTGGCAGAGCCACACAAGGACATTCACAGACTTGTCACAAAGCCACTCCTGCGTTGTCTTGGCTGTGTGCTTGAATGCTGTGGAACAGGTTTTCATCAAGAATCTCTCTGTACTTTGCTCCATTCATCTTTCTCTCGATCCTGACTAGTCTCCCAGTTCCTGCCGCTGAAAACCATCCCCACAACATAATGCTGCGTAGATGTGGTATTGGCCAGCTGATGAGCGGTGCTTGGTTTCCTCCGGACGTGACGCTTGACATTCAGGCCAAAGAGTTCAATCCTTATTTAATCAGACCAGAGAATCTTGTTTTGGTGCCTTTTGGCAAACTCCAAGCGGGCTGTCATGTGCCTTTTACTGAGGAGTGGCTTCCATCGGGCCACTCTTCCACTAAGGCCTGATTGGTGGAGTGCTGCAGATATAGTTGTCCTTCTGGAATGTTCTCCCATCTCCACAGAGGAACTCTGGAGCTCTGTCAGAGTGACCATCGGGTTCTTGGTCACCTCCCTGACCAAGGCCCTTCTCTCCCGATTGCTCAGTTTGGCCAGTCGGTCAGCTCTATGAAGAGTCCTGGTGGTTCTAAAGTTCTTCCATTTAAGAATGACGGAGGCCACTGGGCTCTTCGTGATCTGCAATGCTGCAGAAATTGTTTTATACCCTTCCCCAATCTGTGTTTCGACAGAATCCTGTCTACAGCCAATACCTTCATCTTCATGGCTTGGTTTTTGCTCTGACATGCACTGTCAAGTGTGGGACCTTATATAGACAGGTGTGTGCCTTTCCAAATCATGTACAATCAATTGAATTTACCACTTGTGGACTCCACTCAAGTTGTAGAAACATCTCAAAGATAATCATCGGAAACAGGATGCACCTAAGCTCAATTTTGAGCGTCATGGCAAAGGGTCTGAATACTGATGTAAATGTATTATTTCAGTTATTTCTTTTTTAAATACTTTGCAAAAATTTCTATACACCTGTGTTCACTTTTTTATTATGGGGTATTATGTTGATGATTAAATTAAATTTCATCAATTTTAGATTAAGGCTGTAACGTAACAAAATGTGGAAAAAGAGAAATGGGCTGAATACTTTCTGAATGCACTGAAAGCCCATATTTAAAGCAATAAGAAATGGTTTGAAGTTGCATAGTTCAAGAGAGACAGATACTAGTTGCCAGACAAGAATACAGCAGAAACTTTAGACTTTAGAGAAACAATGCAGAAACAAGCCCATCAGTCCACTAAGTCCATGCTGACCAGCGATCACCCTGTACACTAGCTCTATCCTACACCCCAGACATAAGTTACAATTTTTAGAAGCCAATTAACTTACAAACTTATATGTCTTAGGAGTGTGGGAGGAAAACAGAGCACCCTGGGAAAACTTACATGGTCATGGGGAGAATGTACAAACTCTCTACAGACAAGACAAGTAGTCAGGATCGAACCTGGGTCTTTGGCGCCGTAAGGCAGCAACTCTACTGCTGCGCCACCATGCCCGCCCATTCTTTTCATTTAAAATATCTTTTGCAGAATCCACGAAATATAAACCAAACATATTTTGCTCAAATGATTAAAAAACTGCAAATGCTAGAAATCCAAAACAAAAATAAAAAATGCCAGAGCATTCAGCAGGTCAGGCAACATCTATCATGAGAGAAATACCATCAACGTCTCAAGTCAAGGAGCCTTTATCGGAACTGGAACAACGAGAGAAAAAGTAGGATTCAAGTTGCAGAGTGGGGTGTGTGGCAAAAACTAAAGGGCCTGTCCCACTTGGGCGTCATTTGCGCGGCATTTACGTGACATCATTTACACATCACGACGCACGCGCGTGGATCGTGACGCACATGTGATGCACGCATGGTGCACATTACACGCACGTGGCGCGTGGTGATGTAGGCAGTGACGCGTGATCACACGTGGCGCCCCATCATTTTAGGATTCACAAAATCTTCGCGCACCACCAGCATGATGCGCAAATGACAGGCCCTTTTGGGGATGCATTTAATAGTGTGCAGGTCACAAACCATAGAACCCTCTCACCATTATAAAACATACTTGATTCCTCACATTTACAGTTCTGGAGAAACCCGACCTGCTGAGTGCTTTGAGCATTTTCTATTTTTGTTATATATTTCAGACATTTTTTTACAATGCTCATTAATAATCTGGAAATTTGAGACCTCTTTTGGATTGGATTTTAACACTAGATTTTCCACCGATTTATTCAATCTGGGTGATCCTGAAAATCTGATAATGTGGCCCTCCAGGCAGTGGGGGAAGAGAAACAATGAGGGACAGATATAGAGCCAGAGAGTTGGTATGAAGGATGAACTGTGGCAATTGCAACACAGAATGAACCTATTCTTCTACTCACACTTATTCTCAATCAGACAGGGACTCACAGAAAAATATTCCATTCGGAAAAGAATGAACCTTGGATCGACCTTTGACTTCCTATTAGCCTTTATGTGTCTGGTTTCATTATGGAGCAATTACCTTCGTGATTCTATCTAAATGCTACAAACATAAAATGTTCTTCAATGTTTGAAAGAAGCCCAAGTATCTGTGCTTGGTAATGCAGTAAAGGTTGAGATTAATTTTCACGGTGTGGTAAAGTAAGAAATGGTCCTCTGTTATCTTCTGAAGGACGATATAAATCACATGACAAGGGAACAAGAGGTTTCTTGATCTAAAACATTTTAAAACTATCAGTGGGTAGGGGGAAGGGGGGAGGGGGTCATTTCAGTTTATGCTTCCCAAACAGTCGGAATTGATGTGATACTCAAAGATCAAAGACTCAGTTTAGATAATGTGGTCAGACTGCAGTCAATTTGATTCATATTCAATGTATAAATTGGCATAATATGAATGTAGATTAGAGTGGAGCATTATCATTGCACAAATGAAAAATGTTTGTCGCATTGTACAATCTATGCCCATGAAAGTAATCGGATTCATTTAAATTACGCCAATTGCCAATAGTGCTCATAAAAAACACTCGTATTTTGTTCCTTCCAAAGAAGCAAAAATTCAAGGAAGGCTCCATTAGATTGGAAAATAGCAAATGTAACTTCATTATTCAAGAGGAAGGAGGAAAGCAGGAAACTGCAGGTCAGATAAGCTTAGCATTTGCTAGAGCAAAAATGTTGGCGACTATGTTTAAACTTAGAAATGCTCTTTGAAAAACTCAAGGTAATCAGACAAAGTCAACATAGTTCTCTGAAAGTGAAATCATGTTTGATCAATGTATTTGAGTTGTTTGAAGAAGGAACATGCCTGTGGGTGAAAATGGACCAATGGATACATTATACTTAGATTTCTATAGGGGATTTGATAAAGTGCAGCATCAAAGATTGGCACAGAAAATAGAAACATGATATAGGAAGTAATTTTTGGCATGGTTAGAAGATTGGCTGGCTCTCAGAAAACACAGAGTGGGCATGAATATGTCTTTTTTTGGTTGGCGTGAAATAACGATTAGTTATTAATCATTCGACCTTGCCAAACAAGGATCTAATGATTTTGGATTGGCAAGATCTAATAGTCTCAATCTATTACAATGTATATACATGCCATGGCTGAAGGCACTGAGGTATGGTTACTAAGTGTGCTGATGACACAGATATATATATAATAAGTTGTCTCAAGGATGTAATGAGGCTACAACGGGATATAGATAGGTTCAATGAGTAGGCAAATGTCTGACAAAATGAGGATAATGTGGGGAAGTTGAAATTGGAGAAATTAGAGAATATTTAATCCAAATTGTCATAGTTTGTAGAGCGCTAAAGAATAGAGGGATTTGAGTGCCTTGATTCATTCATCTGCTATGCACAAGTAATCTGGAAAGCTAACAGAATGTTACTGTTTCTTGCTGTGGATTTGTATTAGAAATGTAGGGAGATTATGTTTCAGTTCTACAGGGCATTGGCAAAAAACACATTTGGAGTACTATGCGTGAGCTTATTTAAGGAAGGATATGAATATGTTGGAAGCAGTTCCATGTTGGAGTAGGTTTACTGGACTAGTGCATGGAATAGATGGATGGTGTCATGAGAATTGCTGTAGTATAGATGAATGAGAGAGGACATGGTAGATTGAAACTAAAAAGTTACTGATGGGTTTTGACATGAGCGATGTGGAGAGGATATATATTCTCTTGTAAGAATATGAAAAATGTCACTGTTTAAAAATAATTGAATGACAATTGAGACTCTTAATTTATTTGCTTCTGTACTATACATGACAGGTTTCCAGACCTAGTCACAGGCTCATATGGGTTTATATCAGGAGGCCAAAGACATATTGTGTCCATGCCAAATAAACCCATGTTCTTGCTCTCAATCCTAACCTAGGTTACAGCACAATACCCCCCCTCCCCAATCTTTGCACATCCCCCAAGCCTTTCCACTAGTCATTTTAATTTCATGTATTTTTTTATGACTATTGGCAGATCAATTATCCTTCTGGGATAAATAACGTTCTATCGTATTGTACTGTATCGTATAGTCTCATACTGGCCTCTCAGCGAATAGTATCCACACCAGAAGCACATATTTTCACTTTTAAGAACATTGAAAAAACATACATGTGATTATTTTCTACATGATTGGTTTACTTGTCAAAATGTAGTCACCAGTGTCTATGGAACACAATCCATTCTGAAAAAGGGTCTCGACCTGAAACGTCACCCATTCTTTTTCTCCAGAGATGCTGCCTGACCCACTAAGTTACTCCAGCTTTTTGTGTCTATCTTTCATTTAAACCAGCATCTGCAGTTCCTTCCTACACAATCCCGCCTGCCTTTATTTCACCTACCTGTGAGTATGTTTCTGTCCTAGGTAAAAGAGATATATCATAGGAGGTTGCAAAGTGGTTTCGAGCTTGCTGTAACTGGCCATATCGTTCCCTCTTTCTCCATTTTGCTCTTCTATTTTGAAACCAAACCTGCGAAGAATAACACATCAGTTCTCATTTATTGTGTGATTGACAACCATATAATAGCAGTGTAAGCTTCCTTGGAAGCTCGAAGATTGTCCATATGTTAGTTTCCACCATGGAAAGTTTCCTTGACAATTTGCTCTGGAGGAACATGCATTGAAAGAAAGGTTTCTCCAGCTTAATGTTTGAAAGATAATATCAGCTATCCAACAAGTGCATTATTATCATTGGAAAATAAACACATTCACTCATGCACTGGAATAATCAAATAAATTAATCTTGGAAGGTGTTAGAAAACCATTGCTGAACAGAAAAGTAAACAGAAAATTATGGGATAAAAAATAAGCACAGACACTTTAAAAAAATGAATGAGAGCAAATCGTCACAAAATCACATAGAATGTAAAATAAGCAATCAATGTTATTATAGTTCGAATGAGAAACATACTGTTGATTTGCTATCATTTATTTTTGTGCTACTCCTCGGGTCAATTTTATATCCCAGTTCATCCTTATTTAGAAAAATTATGGCTCTTCAGAGAAGTGGGAAATAAATGCTGCAGAATGAATTTGGAAACGATTCATTGCATTTTAATGTCAAAATTGGTTTAGATCCAAATCATGAGATACATCTGAAGTACGCAGCAAAGTCCATCCTCTCTTTCCTAGCCATTGATGGATGTATGAGGACCACATCTTGGATTCACAAGAAAGAAAAATAATGATTATCCATTGTGTAATATCCCATAAAACAAAGTAAACAGATACCAGCAGAGATATCACTCTCTTGTCACAGGCCAGTGTTGTCTTATAATTGAAGCAAGAATTCCTACATTCTTTGCTATTCTATTTGAATATCCATCCTAGAGCTAAGGTTCTATTTTGACTCTCTGTCCATAGTCTACCGCTCTGATGTAAGTTTTAACATAGCAATGAACCCACATAAGAAAACAAGCTATTGTTTAAAAAAGGCTTAGCTTAGCTTGGTCGACATGGAGGAGTTGGGCCTAGGAGCCTGTTTCCGTGCTGTGTGACTCTCTGCCTTTAAATTAGATAAAACTAGTACTTTTAAGATAGTTACAATAAGGGTCAAAATTTATATTCAGCTACCAATTTATTTAGTTGGGAATGTTAAATCATTCCCACTTTATAGTAACCCTACTGTCAATATCAATTATTGTTGCATCTGCTCAAATAAATGACAGACGAGGCACCACATGGTCCACTAAGGACTCACAGGACACATGTATCAATATGTCAACATATTTGTCCTGTTGTTGAAGGCATCACAACAGGTTGCAAATTCCAGCTGATGAGAAAGGCACACAATTATTTTCAAACCAGGAACCAACTCGTGGCACAGCGGTAGAGTTGCTGCCTTACAACGGCAGAGATCTTGGCTCGATCATGACTATAGGCGCTGTCTGTACGGAGTTTGTAAGTTCACCCCATGACCATGTGGGTTTCTCCTGAAGTACTCCAGTTTCCTCCCACACCCCAAAGACGTACAGGTTTGTAGATTAATTTGGCTTTGGTAAATATTGTAAAATGCCTCTAATGTGTACGATAGTGTTAGTATATGGGGTGATCACTGATTGGTGCAGACCCGGTGGGCAGAAGGCTCTGATTCTGTGCTATATCTCTAAACTAAACTATGAAGATGCCACATATTTCACAGAATTTGTGTAGATGTTTTTTTTTTAATTCATAGACAGGATAATCTGATGGAAGCACTTACTTCCAAAATGTATGCTCAGTCAATAAGTCCGCACCGTGGCTGAGTGTGGAGTGGATTTTGCATGAATTTCCTGAAAGTAATCGGGTGGAAAATTGTTCCCACTGCAGTTTTATTTTAACATTTAATGTTAATGACAAGAGCAAAGGATTTTTTGCAATCAACATGGGGTATTAATGGGATTTGCATGTCTTGAAAGGTTGATTTAAACTAAATGTGAAGAAGGGTTAAGCAATATTATGAAGCCGGTACAACCCAGAAGCTGTGTGGCAATCGGGACATATCACGCCAACTGTATGGCTACACTGCTGTATGATGCAGGGTCAATCTCCAGCAGATTGTTTGTTGGTCCAGACACCACCATCTGTAGTATCTCGTGTCTCCGCAGCTGTACTGCCACCTATGATTTCACTATTATTTTCTGATACAGGGCCACCTGCTGTAATCTGGACAAAATTACGAGAACGCATCTGAAATACCCCCTCTTCCCGGATGTCGTGCCTAGGCCGGTGAGGAGGCCGATCTCAACCTCATTGGGACTTCCACGGTTATCGGCGGGTGGAATTTGCCCCCTGCGACTGGGACTCTGGAACTCCAGCCCGGACGGAGCCAACAGATCTGTTCCCATAGCCAATTTCTGAAGCCAACTTTGCGTGCCGGTATCTCGGTTCTTCGGTGGCCTAGATGGACCGTTGCGGTACCGTTAAACTCCTCTCGGGGGCTGTGACTTTTGTTGGTCAGGCAAAACGTATAATCCAGAAAGGCAAATCGACAGTGGACATTTACTGCTTGCAACAATTACACATTTCTTTCTTCTTCAGTATGTTTCCATTCTCATCCTTCAGCAACAGTTGGGGAGGGAGAACTACCTTATAACATTCTTTGATATGGCAGAAATGCTTGTGAATTTGAGTTATCTTTTTGCAGTTATTTTATCAACTTAGCAACATTATCAATGAAAATTTACTAATTAAGCATTAAATGTTTCAAATAGAAAAATACTAATACACGACTTTGGATCCCTATTAACCCCATCCCCCCATGGCCCTGTCAAAATAGGTGCTGGATTATTTTTATATGCACTGAAATGCTAATGGTAACTTCAACCATCACGACATATCATGTTATCCCATGATCTCTTCTGTGTCTGTGGTTCAGGATATACGGTTGGAATTCATATGCATTTTGTCTCAACAAAGAACAGTCTGGAGACTATCTTGCCCTGATTAAACATGTGAATTTATTTGGTTCCGCCCGTGTGCCAATATTTTGTTGCATTATTAGATAGTATCTGAATAAGTATGTGAAGGTAATAGAGTAAATACCAGAAAAACAAAATCCTAAATTTTCAAATCTGTCATTTGTAAATCCTTGTGGCATCAACGATACCTTTCAGCTTTTGTGATGATTATCCACTGTGAAGTGGATTATTAGATCATATACGTTATATTGAGAGCAGTGCAACAAATCCAGAACAGTGAAGCGTTGTGTTATCGTACACGGGAAATGAAGTTTTATTTCACAAGTGATAAAATCTTGAATGAGTAATGGTTGGAATAGGAAATAAGCCATTGGTGGACTTCCAATCAATGTGCTTATTAACTGTATGTGATCTGGAACCAAATAACATAATTCTAAATTTATTTTTAAAATCCCAAGAGAGGTGAATGTGGTGAGGCCAAGAATAGAATTGTAGAATTCCACTAATGCAAAACAGATCAACTACAAAAATATATTTAATCTCAGAAATAGATAATCATCTTATTGCTCTGTTACTGGTAAGATAATTGTATTCATCTGGCACCTATGATTTATTTTGTAAAATCATGCATAAATATTTTACTCAACTAAATAAATGGAAGCTGCTCAGGGTTTATTTAATGCCAAAAATCATTAGAAGTACATTTTGATGGGCAATAGAAATAATATTAATATCCACTAATGTTTATATACAACTGATTAGTGGTCAATATATTAAATGGGAAAGGTTTAATTAATTTCCAGTATAATGCTAAACATTTGCTATTTGAGAAAGATAGCCTTCACAATATTCACCAACTCTGCATGGCAAAGAGCATCAGCTAGAATATTAAAGTTAGGATAAATTAGTTCAGTAGACATTCAGTGTGTTCAGTTGATTCACAGCTCAGGCAGAGTCGTGACCTTTCCCTCTCCCATCTTGCAGAGACTGAGCCACACCCGCACTTCCGGGTTTTATAATCCCTCCCCCCTCCCACCAGAACGGGCGTGGCCTTCATGGGGGAATTGACAGGAGAGAGATTCTCAACATTTTATAAACACTAATACCACTTTTATTTTTCCTTGATGGGAAGAATTCTCTGCACCTGATGAGCGGAGGGGGACTGAGTAAGATGGACAAAAATCACAGCCATAACTGGTAGCGTTTTATGTAAAGTCAACATACAGTGCAAACAGGAAGTTGTCAAGTAACCACCACCGCCAACAAGAGCCATTTGCAGTGTTTCACTTTAAACCAACCACCACCAACAAGAGCCATTTGCAGTGCTTCACTTCAAACCAACCACCACCAACAAGAGCCATTTGCAGTGTTTCACTTTAAACCAACCACCACCAACAAGAGCCATTTGCAGTGTTTCACTTCAAACCAACCACCACCAACAAGAGCCATTTGCAGTGCTTCACCTCAAACCAACCACCACCAACAACAGCCATTTGCTGACTGTGACTGTGCTTTAAATTATTTTTTTCAAAACTGGAGATGTAATTCACTGTATAAATTGTGTCGTGCTTGGCTGATGGTTCAGCACAGAAATGCAATCACATTCTGGACCTCTGTACATATGTGTAAGTTGTGATACAGGTGGAAATGTTCGAGTACATTTTTTAATTGTGCTCTGCAACTGTGCTGCACATGGAGTCCAGCAATCAGGCAGCAAGTTGACCAGACTCTGCAGTATTCAACTGGAGAAATTGCTAACAGATCGCACACAAGGTTACATTGTCTGCCAAGAATAATTTATAAGATTTATACATTTTAATTATTTCTTTAACTTTTAAAAATATTTAAAAAGTCTATTTGGATGATGCTCTTTGTAATTTTTTTCCAATATACTTTAAAATATTAATTGTTTATTTGAATTTTAATAGCTTTAATTATTTCTGAATGTTAGCTCCATTCAGAAACAGAGAAAATCTTGACTGCTTTAGCACATGGCATCATTGCAGGGAAGATTTTCAGAGGATATTGGAGGGCAAGGCTTATTTGGCATCCCACGTACACTGTTCAAGGCCAATGCTCCATAAATGCCTCATGTATTATTTACAAAAGCACACAGCCAACAATTTCAATAAATACAACAGATCTAAACCTGGTAAGTCTGGCGTTTAATGGCACGCAGTGAGTAGGGGCAGTGGGGTTCCACTTAACAAAATTAATCATGCCGTTAACACATTTACTCGTTGCTGAATGCAGAAAGCCTTAATTTTTAATCCCGTTTGCTTTTGAGTTATTAATTGCTGAGAGCTGTAAATTCACAATCGTGATGGAATTTCAATGCTGAATCCATTAAATCACTTTGACTCTTTGAATCACTTTCCTCTGGAAGGCACCTCCGGATTGTCAAAGCTGCCACAGCCAGACATAAAAACAGTTTTTATCCACGAGTAGTTGCTCTACTCAACAGCCAACAATCTGTAGCCTCCCTTTGATCTGTTATTTTGTTGGTTCACATGCTTGATCAATGGTGTTTTATCATTAATGTTTTATTATTATTAATGTTTAATGTTTTCTGAGCTATTCGTACCTGTCACTGTATGTCATGTTGGTACTTGTGGGCGGAGCACCAAGGCAAATCCCTTGTATGTGAATACTTGGCCAATAAACTTACTTACTTACTTAACAAGTTACTGGTGCAGTAAATGTTTGGGAAGTGAACAGCAACTCAAGCAGCAACTTATGCATTTTAAGATTTAAGAACTCACATGCTTATTTGGGAAGTTGCTGTCAGATTTAATCCACTGCAAACAAAGTGAAGCGATAACCTCACTAATATTAACACAAAATCTTAGCCAACAGATTTTACAACAGTCATTTGTGTTTATTTTATTTCAGAAAGTTATCGGTGCATGAGAACATCGCGCAACATATACTGAAGACACATTTTAAAATATGGCCGTAATCAATCATGCCACTAAATATTCACTAAATGCTTTTCATAACCAGGTTAGTTCAGTGAGTGGTAGGGGTGTATGATTTAGTTGCTTACCTGAACTCTGGCCTCGGTGAGCTCCGTGCGAAGAGCCAGCTGCTCCCTAGCATACACATCTGGGTAATGGGTTTTCTGGAACACTTTCTCCAGTTCTTCTAACTGTAAACTGGTGAATGTTGTCCTATTTCTCCTCTTCTTGGTGCTGGAGACATTGGAGTCACTCTTGTCAACATTGTGATCCATGATAGATTTTTCCTCCAGACCTTTCAACGGTGACACCTTCATGTTGCAGTAGTTCTCGATGGGTCTCGGCAGGTCTGCACAGGCCACTGTACCCATTGGCTTTGAAACGCCATAATTGGCTGGGCAAGAAAGAAAACAAGAAAACGTCTCAAACGGGAACCAATTCACACATGCCCTTCGTCAACTATGTCCTTTGATTATGGCTGGGAAAAAACTACAACTTCATAAAGAAAATAAAACCCTGCAGATGCTGAACATCTGTAATACAAATAATAAACAACTGGTCTGCCAGCATTCGGAAATAGCAAGTCAAATTTAGACGTTCTTAAGTTTAAGAACAATGATATGTAAGACCCTTACAAAAAATAAACCAAAACAAAATTCAATACAAGACATTGGTAATTTAAATGATTTTATGGATTTATCCTCTCGCCGTGAAATTGATCCACATAGAAAACTATTTAAAAAATTTGGGTGCAGTCAGTTAAGGATGCAAAATAATATGTTCATCTTCTATCCACTAAATTCCTGAAATAAATTTAGTGCTGGAGCGCTGTATGAGAAGCAATAATTCGGCAAATAAAGAACCAATGCTATTTACAATTAACATTTATAACTTGGATGTGGCGGCAAAAATCACAATGTCAAAAATGCATTTCACGGAAAACACGGTAACTTAATAAACAGTGTTAAGGATAGAAATAGTGGGCAGAGACCTCAGGGTAAAAAATATGCAGAAAATTTGAGTTTTGGAAGAAAATAAGTGAAAAATTATTAATTGCTAAATGGTTTAGAGTTAAATTGCGTGAAGAAACAGAGACATAAGAGCCACAATGGTTTATTGTTATTTGTCCTGAAACGGAACAATTGAAATTCTTACTTGCAGCAGCACAACATATATTTAAACATAGTACCCTGTAAGTACCATAAACAAAACAACAAAAAAGTACAGTTTATATATATACTGAACTTATTTGTTGTTTATAATGGGTTTTATAGTTGTGCTGTTGCAGGTAAGAAATTCTTATTGCAAGTAAGAATATATATATATAGCAGAGAAATAATTAAACAAACAATAATAGTGCAAAGTTAAAAATAATACCCACAAGTCTATGTAGTTCAGAGCCTATTTGGAGTTTGTAATGTTTAAAAGCAGAATGGTTGTAGGGAAGAAGCTAATCCCGAACCTGGACATTACAGCTTACAAGCTTCTATTCCTTCTTCCCGATAGCAGGAGTGAAATGAGAATCTGGCCAGGATGGTGTGGGTCTCTGATGATGCTCGTTGTCGTTTTGAGGCAATAACTCTTGTAAATAATAGCTGGCAGGACAAATTACCAAAGCCGTGAATCGGTCAAATGTGATCTTGGGTTTCATACAGAGGCTCAGAGCACTGAATCTAGCAACAAATGTAAAGCAGTGATTCTGGGCCAGCTAGCAATTGCCTACAATTCTGTACACCATAGATGTGAAGGCCTTGGAAAGGGACAAGGAAGATATTACCTAAACAGACTGAAGAGGCTAGGGTTATTTTCTGTAAAGAAGGGATTTCATTGATATATTTAGAATCACAAGTGGCATGGAGGAGGAAAAAAAACCTGTTTCCAATGATGAAAAGTCGATAACCACCAGGCAGAGATGTAAGGTGACTGGCAAGAAGAACCAGAGCCAACAGAGGAAATACATTCTTTCCACATCAGGTGTTGAGCTTTGAAGTGCATTCCGTGATGGTGGAAATAGATACAATGGTAATTTTTAAAAGAGAATCCCATAAATATCAAATGTAAAAAAGAAAATTGCAGGAATACATGGAAAGTGCAGAGTAATGGGGCTAACTGTGGTGCTCTTTAAAACTTTGCAGCACTCAGTGGGCTGAATAATCATGTTTTGTGCCGTGCTCCTTTGTGATTCTACTCTAACACTATGAATGGGTGTTAATGTTAAAATTTGGTCAATTAAATATTACAGTACAGAGTTACGGGACAAATTTCTATGGTTATAGTGTAAGATAAGTATAGTTTGATTTTAATTATGAGTGGTATGACTTACTTGGATGTCACACAAAACAAAGTTTGTAATCATATCTCAGTAATTCATAATAATAAACCAATACCAATACCAAATGAACTACAACCACTTAAGTACAAGGAAATGTGTGTGGAAAAAGCATAATCATCTCAATAAGGCCATGAAAAAGCACAATAACAGTTAACAGTAAAATCTTACAATGTTGAAAACTAAAAAATAGTCAAAAATAGAAATGGTATGTAACCTGCATCAGGGTACTAGTAAACACATCTCTGATATAGAATTCCAACAAGAATAGTGTGTGTTCTCATGAAAAGTTACAGTACAATCCTTGCTCCCATCTTGCTGTTTAATCTATTAAATGCAGCCATGGGCTGCATTTCCAAAATCCATCATCTCCCCGAACTCACACATGCATTGACTTCACAGCCTAACCCCCGGACTTTCATCTATCCTCCTACTGTAATTTGTACTGTAACTGTAACCCATACTGGATATAGGAATCCTATTATCTATTCTATTTATCCATTGTCTTGTTATAGATATGTATATAGCGCCGCAGAAACTGTGCACCTTATCCCCCCCCCCCCCCCCCCCCCCTTTTTGTCTTGTTTTTGCACTGAGTAGGAGCAGTTTTTAATCTCACTGTACATGTGTATAGTGACAATAAAAGGCATTCTGATTCTGGGGGCACAAACACCAGCTTTCAGATCGGAAAACACTAGAATGCCCGGAAGAAACTTATTTTCTCTTATAAAGTATATATATTTAATATTATAAGATCACCAGTGGCATTGTTTAAATATAAATCTTCAGAGTTTCAATGCTCTGTCACTGGAGGACATTACCATATAGACAGAGGAATAGATTTGAGCTCCTCGGGAAAAAATGCAACATTCCCGCTGACTCGTGAGATGCTGCCTGATCCCTCGAGTTACTCCAGCTCTTTGTCTTTTTTTGTTGTAATACAGCATCTGCCATTCCTTGTGACCCTTGGAATCCCTGGCTTATGACAAAATGGAGAAGGGGCACCTGGGATAGTATTTCGCATCACAGATCCATTCATCGAGAACTTACAAAACCCCTGCGTAACCATCTCCCAACCTACCCCTCTGTCCAATATTTCACATTGGCCTCATCAGCCACTTTATAACCCACTTTAGAACTGGAATAGAAGCAAATCATCCGAGGGACCTAGAAGATCTGAAAGATACCTATCCACATTGTAAATGTTATAGAGATCATATATTTATTACTCTGGCTATTGGAAGTTGTAAAGAAAGATAGATGGAAGAATGGAAGGAATTTGAAAAACTATAAGATGTCATTCTAAGTGTTCTTCTAAATAAATGTCAAATGGAGGGATCAATTAAATTAGTTATCATCAAATCATATGTCACCTTGAAAAGATTGAGCACAGAATTTGTATCATAAATTTTAAGGTGCGCGCGCACACACTCACAATATTAGGAAAAATAAACATCCGATTTTGATTTCTTATTAGACATGGTTTATACACTTACAATACAGACACTCACACAGTTTAGGTGCCCACAACTAAAATAGAGAGGAATAAACTGATACATTACAATGGATCATTACCTTACATGGGGAAATTAATTGAGGTATGGCTGTAAAATACTACATTTTCAGAGAAAATATGCCAAAATATATATTTTTGTGGTGGGCTTATATTAAATCTGCAAATGTTATTTAATTTCTGTTGTCTCATTAAAAACAATAACATATAATCACACTAAGACATAAACCAGAATGTAGACTGAACCATATACACAGAGTAACATTACTTATTTGAAGCAGATCAAGGCTGGCGCTGTTTTTAATTGAATGGCTAAAGGCATAACTAGGACTGCCTGATATGCAATAAATAACATCTCCGGAATATTGAATTCTGATTGTGTGTGTAAGTTCTAACACCACAAGTAACCTGGTAAAAGACATCAAAATGTTTGCATATGTTTTATTTTCCATATTAAAAGGTATGTTTAGCAGAGAGAAAGCTGGAAGCGTCCACTTCTTATTTCTATTCCTTGCTCATTATTTGTCACCATAGACCCTGTTAATTGATCAATGATGTTCAAGCCTTAAAATCGCTTGCATCGTCATTTTCTCACACTAAAAATAATCAGCTTTCTGAAAGATCTCAGGGGCCGCTTATATATTTTATGAGCTGCTGAAAAAATCTTGATCTTTAATGTTCCTCAAAAGTAAACCGCAGCGTATTAGCTCTGAACCCGTTATCGCTGCCTGCTCATTGTACGTTGTAAAACCCGCAGATTAGTTGTGGCAACACAACCAATTACCTCTATGACTGGATAAATGACTGTTGTTGCAGAAGACATTCGTTCCTCGCCCCGTTTCGGGATATTGCACTTTTTTTTGTATTCCGTTTTTCGAAATAGCGATTTTATTACTTGAAACTCACAAATCGCATCCCTACATTTTATTTTTTTTCTGGACATCATTTCATTTAACTGAACTATTGTGCCCGAGCACAGAACGGCAAGAATATGCATTGGAAGGAACTGCAGATGCTGGTTTAAACCGAAATGGACACAAAATGCTGGAGAATGGTCTCGACCCGAAACGTCAACCATTCCTTCTCTCCAGAGATGCTGCCTGTCCCGCTGAGTTACTCCAGCATTTTGGTGTCTATCTTCGGTAAGAATATGCACGTGTTTTTCGTTTTATCGGGTCTAGGAGCAACATATTGAAGATTAATATTTTCGACGCAAGCTTAGTAATCACCATGCGTGCTGTTATACTGGGACACAGAAACGAAAGGATAAAAGTTTCCAGTAAATGAATTATTTAGTAGGTCACTCATTGGGAGAATGATCTTTAAATATGCCTCGCTCTCTCTTATCTATAACCCAACTATTCCAAAATAAAAGATGATCCCTGCGTGAAAACTGAACACAGACCGAACATTAGCTGAAGGAGGCATTGGTTGTTTAATTGTAATTGAGTACCGAGTTTAAATCCCCCGTCGGCTACTGAAACGCCAACTAGGAAATGGTGCTCAGACTGTAATTCATATCATTACCCAGAGTTTTTCGCATTCCACCTGAATGATATGTGCGGTGTCGAGCGAGGCAGCCGAAATTCCAGCCGTGTCCCTAGTTTAGGCTAAATTTCGTTTCGCGGCATGGACTTCGAAAAGAATGACTACTTTCCGGGGTATGGTCGCTGCCCAGTGTGATAGCACATTAGTTTTGGGGGAACTAACGAGTCGCAGCCTGGTCGTCGGGAGGTACAATGAAAGGAAATCAACGACAATTGAAACCAGATCTGATTAAAAGAAAGAGGTCCATAGGGTTTAAAACAGTTCACACGCCAGTTCCATTCCGCAGTACTCTCTCAAAATGATTCTTCATCGAAAATCCTAGAAGTTGATACAAGTTCCTAATTAAATAAAGTACTTAATTTCCCAGTTGAAAATAAACAGTTTTAGAATGAAAAGTTATCACCGGTTCAGAAAATGTAATCAAAGCATAGATTACGCGAATCAGGCAATCCACTAAATGTGAACTAATCATTCAGCATTTATTACATTAAAAAATAACGTTACGTTAGGAAATATTATTTAATGTTCATATCCCGAGGCCAGTCCACAGAAACCTTTCTGACTGTAACGTGTTCATCTGACATCAGGCCGTTATTCTGAACAGATTCGCGAGGCCAACCTTTCGTACCTTACAAAGTGCACGTTTTAATGTCCATAGTAAGCACGTTGTAATAAACATATATTTTTTATTATTTTATTCATTGCCTCGGCAAAATTATGATTTTTTTTTGTCTGTCAATTCAATTGCAGAAGTTGAAGAATAAAAGCAGGATTTTTAATGTCCATTTTTAAATAACTGGTGGCAATTCAATGAAATTTAGCGCCGGCAGTTGCGATTTTCTGGTTATTTTGATTCAAAACCGACTTTTTTGTCCAGTACAAGTTCATTTTATAACCCACAACAACGATGCGTGTATATTTTTAAAGGTTCATCATATTCCACTGGGGGAAATGGCGATAGAGACGGCCTTGTGAACTTACACTCAGAAATAAATGGACGTCCTTTCAATAACCCAATGTGCATTACAAACACATTGGCTGAGGTGAGATTCTGAACACTTCACCCAAGACATATAAAGATAAAAGAACCATTATCAATCCAATAACAGGTACCTCTGTATTGACGCTAACGTTTTCATTAAAACAAAGTAACAAGTGGAGCATTAGACCTGTTTCTCCCAAATGCTCGCCGTTCTTATTTAGTAATGGTGCAGAAATAATTTGAAGAATTTCAATATTTGACATTAAAGTTAATCCAACGCCTGGCCGGCTAGTTATAATCCTGATATGCAAAGTTTAAAACAAAATAATACTCTAAAAGTTATTTTTCAAAGAAATGTCCAGATATTTCAGTACAAATAACGCGACTATTATGATTACGATGAGGTCTTTGCTGGAACAGTGTAAACCGCTTAATACAACACGGCAGAACACTTAAATTATATCCCAGTACTAGTTTGGGCCCGGAGTCACCTACAGGTTAAACTATTTTCATTTTTAAGACAATGAAAAGCGAGGGCACTTTCATTGACAGGTTATAATAAAATAATATATATATATATATATATAGATTTGACAGGATTTAAATAAAAGTTTCATTATTCCAGACAATAGATTATCATTACTAAAACACACTGTATCGCTGTTTCTTGATCAACAAGCTGATGAGAGAGGTCTGCCTTCCTCTTCTGAATTGTCTGAATCAAAATATATATTTCAAATAGTTATTGTGAGGTAGAGATGGGACTACGCTTAAAATATAGAGCACAACCCCTCCCCACCACACCCAAGGCGGGTTGGCTGCAACTCATAGATTATGAGACACTCAGGTGTGTAAAGCACTATTGACGAGTAATTTACTGCTTGGATTAGAAATTGTTTCGGGCTGGTTTGCAACAGATGACGGATTGGTGCGCTTCTCCCCAATAATAAAGAAAGCACCAAATCCGTAGGGGTGGGGGTTCGACCCCGAGCACTGGACAGAACCCAGATGTTGTTTACTTCAGGGATTTGTCATTTAAAAACAATATCAAGCCGCTAATCATCTTTCAATGTAGCAAATACAATGTATCTGTGATTTGTTTCTCTCATACCGCATTAATCGGACCACTGGAAATTAGCCTGTCGAGGATTTTGGAACTAGAAAAATCAACTGCAGCTTGAGGTCATAAAACAGGTCAAGGAGATTTTATGTGTAGCTGTATTAGAGTTGTGAAAACCTTTCGCCATGTTCCGCCGACTGCACAATAGGTTACTGAAACAAGATAAATAGTTTGTTATGGTAACATGTCACCCCCACATCGAGGAACTACCAGAATAAACAGCAATTCCTGCGTGTCATTTATGGTTAAGATGAGACAGTTCTCGAAAGCAATAGTCACCATTCTTGAAAAAGAGATTAATATATAAAAACGATGACAATTATTTGCGCAGCACCGTTTAAGACAAATTACAACAACTATGCGCAAAGCAACAACTTAATGTACAGGGTGTTTTCTGGATATTTGTTTTATTATTTTTGATGACCTGTCCGTGAAATAAACCAAAGCATACATACTGCGGGCGATAGTGGTGGCAGTTCACACCTACCGTTCGCACCGTCCTCGTGAACGGTCTTTGCAAGTCTCTCATGAGGCTCGTTGCTTTCCATGTTAAGAAAAGTGTGGATCCGTTTTGAAGCATTCTTGTTGTAGAAAGTTCCCCCTTCCATGCTGTCCATAACGTGTTCCAGGGTTGCTTCTGCTCCCACGTAGTACTCGTTCCCTTTCGAGTAATGGCCAACGACTGGAAAATTCTCATTTGCAAATTCCATAATCATCTAAACCAATTTATCGGAGGTCTCGCAGAGTCTTGGTCAGGAGGGATCCTTTCTCGCTGAGAATAAGTTCAGATGGAAACTGCAGCGTTTGGCCGTGGGTGAGCTTTGGAGAAAGAGCCCTATATAGAGTAAACGCGCTGGCCGTCTGAATACAGCCTCCTCCCAACCGAATGAATATGCAAATCTCAGAATCGTACTCTCCACCCAGAGTACACCCCTGAGCAGCAACGAAGCCTTTGGTTGTCGAAAGGCTTCAGCCTCGAGTTTTTGTTTCTTTTAGTTCATATTGATATTGTGCCGACAGTGGTACAAATAACCCGCGTTTAGTTTCCGTCAAAGACAAACTTTACACTGTTTACGTCGTATTGTCCATGATATTTCATCAATTCCTTAAACGTAGAACCTGTTGGCGTTTTAATAGAAGAGAGACACAAAATGCTGGAGTAACTCAGCGTGACAGGCAGCATCTCTGGATAGAAGGAACGGGTGACGGTTCGGATCGAGACCCTTCTTCAGACTTTTTAGTATGTTCTTAAATATTGTTTTGACACTTCGCTTCTACACGTGCAAACCCTACTTTGCCAAGTAAAGCTGGGTGGAACATTACGTTTGTATATTCCGATAAATCAATAGAGTGGATAACAATCTGACTACCTGAAGACATTAGACCAGATTGTTTAGTGCAGATCTCTGGGAGAGTGCGGGAAAAATAAAGAGAGCCAGTTCGTCAGCATGATTAACATGTCAGTATTCAATATAATTGAGCATTTTACTCGAGAGGTTGTGTTTTTAAATTTCGTTTGCATATCAGAACGGCCAATTTGCAAATCTGACAAGATGTTTGAGGCACATATTTCTCTGTTTTTTCCCCGAAATAGTATAGAGATGGGAAACACGACTTCGTGTGATTCACCAACACCCATTGAGGCAGGATGGAGACAGATTAGGGAATGTTTGTGGGGATGGTTTGTGCGGGTATCGTGCCGGCCCATGGACCAGTTACTCTGGCGATAATGGGAACCTACAGTGTCTTGCAGGCAAACACTTGGAGGTAATACTTTTTTTTTTGTGTCTCCAATTGACACATGCGCTCAGTAATCACATTCAAATTAAACGCAGCTTTAAAACACTGTGTTTGGGTCTTGACAAAATAGATTTATACGAAGCCACATCGCTGCATACATTTCTCGAAATATTTAAGGAAGGTGTGTTCAATAGTTTTTAGTACAAGACAAACACATGGCAACATCCTTGAAAAGTAGTATCCACTCAACAAATGGCCTAACTAGCCATTGTATATGAAGGGTAATATTGATTTAAAATATATATTATTCATTTGGCATAACTTTCGACGAGAACATTTTTTTTAAGGGTCAGGACCAATGTTCTTGCTTTTCTATCCTCAATTTCCCGTCACCCACTTTGGATACAATTTTCAAAAAAGATCAATATATTTAGAAACCCCTTCCACTCCCCCGTGTGTTGTTGGGCACATGGATGTCATGCTCGTATGGATGTTATCTGGTACTAAGGATGACATACACATACATGTTCGCTATTGGGTTGTTTTCACCGCAGTTTTTGATGGTTTCATTTCTCACCTCTATGTGGGCAAAGTGTGCGTAGAGGTTAACGCCACGATTGAGTTTGCAATCGTGATCTTTCAGTGGAAGATAAATGTCTTTTAAATTGCGAAATTGAGTTAGCGGAAAGCGACGTCGCGTTTAAAAAGGAAGTATGTGTGATGAAGTTCCTAAAAATCTTCCTATCGGTAGCGTCATAAACGACGAACAATTTCCTCTTCGCCGGTTTAATTGTTTATTTGATTCAACTCCTTTCCGCCAGGATGATACTTCTGAATATGTCACATGTTTAAACGTGGACTCCACAAGCATGGACTGCAAACACGGGATTGCATTGTGACGGGTCAAAGGCTTAATTCACGTTTCATAAGAAACAGTGTGACAACACACACTCAACAGGTCTGATCAATTCTATTGAGGACAGGACGCCAGACAGTTTAAAACAACAAACACAAACAAAGAGGCAATACTGGAAAGCTGTAGTAACCCGAATAGGAATTCCAAGATCAGGTGCAATTTGAAATCATTCTGTTGATTCAGAGCGAACAAGACATTTACAACCACCCCGAGGGTCCCGAACGATCACTCAGACATGTTAAACCACGCCGCTGACAACACGAATCACCTTATATTGAAAATACAACAACCTAAGGATAGTGCAAGTGGAATATAAACCCATTATAGGGATTTGGAAAACAATTGCAGTCTTACCATGTAGTTCAGTGCCGTTTCTGATCATCTTTATTCCGCGGGCCTGTTAAACCATTTGAAATGTTCACCAATAAGTTGCAACAATACGATTGCCTACCTACAGTCTATTTGCTGTTTGTTGTTTGCTGTATGAGATTATCTTTCCTCTCTCAACTTGCCAAATGAATGTATACGACGCTTTCTGCACACGAGTTAGTACCAGATGACGCACAGGTAACGCGATCATTACTTTTAAGCAGTATTCAATTATCGCTCGACACATCAGGCCGAGCTCAACCCAGCATCATAAGACACGCTGATATTGCGTGCGGTGAATCCAGCCACGTCCATAATAGGAATCAACAGGAAGAAATGCAAAAAAAGCCCCTAATGGCTGTTGACTGTAGTTTCCTTTAGTGTAAATAAGGTAATAAACTAACGGATATTAATTCCTTGATAAACCTTGGTTTATTTATAGTCTGAAGAAGGGTCTCGACCCGAAACGTCACCCATTCCTTCTATCCAGAGATGCTGCCTGTCCCACTGAGTAACTCTAGCGTTTTGTGTCTATCTTCGTTTATTTATATTAAAATGTAACACAAAAGTTAGTGTATATGATAATGCATACACTGCACTGAAAGGTAGCGAATGTACGAGCAGGAGAGAACGTGAAAACAAGCGCACGGATTATAAGGAAATGTTGGAAAAATATTGGCATTGATCTAGTTTACATTTTGCAGCGGAGCTGTGGCGTACCCATTCCTCCCACGATGGTCACAGATACCAGTGTGTCGCTGTATAGTTTCCTGCTGATGCAACGCGGTTGCAACTGTTGAACAATCAAAAGCAAAGAGAGACACAAAATGTTCTCTGGAGTGAAAGACTGGATGACTGGGAGACCCTTTTTCTGACTTTTAATGGTATTTTAATAGTATGGTTTTTTAAAATATTGTTTTGACACTTCGCTCAGGGGAGAGGGAGACAAGGCACTAAATGCTAAAGCACTGCAAAGCAGAGATTAAATCTATATCAAATGTTGCAAAGAACCACAGGACAGTCGCTATCAGTAAAGGGAAATAACTGGTCTATCGACAGGGTATCTAAATCAGATGATTTTACATTCTAGCTTTGCTCCGGCGCAGGTTCACGCCAAGTGTAAATCAGTCAAGTTGTCCACTGAAATAGCTTTCATTTTCTTAAAGGTGAGCCTATGACAAAGCGTACGCAGTCTAATCGAGGGTATAGGCTAAAGACAGACACATAATGCTGGAGTAACACAGCAGGTCAGGCAGCATCTCTGGAGGGAAAGACCGGGTGACGTTTCGGGTTGGGACCCTTCTTCAAGCAAACGTGCCTATAATGATGTGCCCTGGGTTAAGACCAATACGCCTACATTTATTGTTCCATTAGTTGCATTCCTTTCACTCCTAGTGGAATTATCAAAATCCCAGTTTCCTAAATGACAAGTCCTACATGATTCTCGGTCCAAGCAATTTACATCTCATCCCACAAAAAAACAGATCTCATTATTCAGATTATTTTTGCAGCACATTTTTTTCAGCGTTATCCTGGTACTCGCTCTTCCTTCATCATATTTGTTCTAATTGTAGTTTTCATTGAATCACAAATACCAGAAGCCTGAATTTATATCAATTCTAAAACAATACAAATATACTCAAATATGCTGCAAAGAAGTAAAAGAAAACTCAAATGGAGAGAGTAATTGCCATGTTTAAACATAAGCTGGTGTTTCCTGTAATATAATAATAAAAAACCATGTTATGTTCTGAAAAGATCCTCTTAAAAACAGATTATTGTTGCTGAAACCGTTTGAAATTGCATTTTGAATGAGTTATTTAGTCATTTTTCTTTAAATGAAGCACCCAATTAAACAATGAAACACACACTGTGTGGCACAAAATGCCCTGAATACACTCACAGCACAAATTTAAAGAACAGTAAAATATAGGAAATTGTCACAGTACAAAATAGCTCAGTTCAATCAGAAAAAAACTCAATTCATTACGAAATAATTCTTGAAAAGAATGAAGTTATATGTAAGAAGCATAGAAGTAATGGGTTTAGCATTCACCACAGGCACAATTTCAAATTTAGGTATCGGTCCTCCATAGCAATACATATAATATACAATTAAGTAGATTCTGACACCTCCTTCAATTAAGGTGTCAGAAGGAGCTGTTATTAAGAAAAAGAGCGAAATGTTGGTTCAGTTGCGCATTTGATTTAAGGGCACAAATTGTTGAACAGTAATGACATACTATCATATGATTCAGGATAATATATTGACTTTATTGTACATTAATAGTTTTATTTTAGGTGAAGAATGTTCCCTAAATAATGGATTATGAACAGCTACAAGCAAAATCATGGTTTGAAGAAACTTATGACAAATTATTCATGTTATCCAGAAATCTTTTAATGTATTCTGAAATATTACCTTTCATACAAATTAGGTGCAATGGGTTTTTGCGTGTGTTATTATAGCTGGACATAAAAATCACAATACTGTTTTAATATGCTAGTTTTTTTTATTGTTTTTGTGAAAATCACTGGTAGAGACAACAAAAATCCACAAATCAATATGTATCACAATAAAAGGACATAGCAATGAACAGTATTTCCATAATGAATTTGTCATTATTTTGTTCAACAGCTCTGTCAAACAACTAATCCCACTAAAGAAAAATGACCCACATTTGCAAATATGATAGAAATTTCTACCCAAACATGCTGTATATCTTAAACTTTAGTGGCATAACCTTAATGATAGTAGACATATTTGTTTACTTGTTAACACAGTTCCCATGAAAACAGGTAATGATTAGGATGGTTTTCCTCTCTTCTTCCCAGTCCCCCAACCTGTACTGAGACGCATTTGATTATCGCGAAAGGACATGCGTTCCTGTTTCAAAGGTTGCGAGCCACTCTTTGGTGGCACAGTGGCTTCTGTTTATAAGAAAAAAAATGAACGTAAGTTAGTTAAAGTTTAATAGAAGGTATTTATCTGCATATTTTACACATTATTTACTAGTCATTTTGACCGATTTGAAAAATGCATATATACAACTGCAAATATACCCATTTTGCCACGAGTTAACATGCAAAGGTCTTTAAAACAGTGACATTTGTTTGTGACTGCGAATATATTGATAGAACAAATGTCACTGTTTTATAAACTCATGACAAAATACCCAATAGCTGATGCTTGACTAACGAGAGAATTTACTTTATTTCCTTCACACAGAAGCAAAATGTTCAGCATTGCAAAAATCCCAGGGAAATGACATGTTTAGTGGGCAATGAAGCTATGATGTCAGATACCATGGATAACCTTTAGTGTAGAATATTTTAAATATTGTTTAGAAATTAATGTTAAAAAGAGTATCTTGAACTATAGAAACATACTGCATATCTGATTATTAAAAAATCTGCTCATGTTATAATTCACTACAAAACTTGAAGCTTGTTTTAGTTAAGGGGAGTGAGGGGTTAGACATCAAATGGTACAAAAAAACTCCTAACCAGTTTATTGAACTGTAAAGTTATGAAATGGTTGTCTTGATTTTATTAGTTGTATCAAGATAGATATACACGATACCTCTTACAATAGTTGAAACCACCCACATCTTTTGGGACATTCTTCAAACCAGCAAATAAAACGCATCATAGTTTTGACAAAGATTTAAGTTATGTCGAAATCAAAACAAATTTGTCAGAACCAAGGAAAAAGTCGAATGAAATACCAGTGTATTTTAAAAGCCTATATAATAGAACTAGAGATGCCTGTGCTTTTCTTCTTGTATAGTATCTTTGTCAGGCAGGACCTGAAGGAAAATCCTTGCAGAAGGGCAGCTTTCTTTTAAAATAGGTCGCTTGCTATTTCCTGTCATGCTTCAGTTTTTTTTTCTGTGTCCGTGGAATGACCTTTACAAACAATTACAGCTGCCTTTTCTAGGAAAGAAAGAGCATCAGCAAGCTCAAGTCTTCGTCTACACATCAGAATGAATTTTAAATAGATCAAACCAGACCCCATGTATTAAGGAGGCTGTAGCATCGGTGCCAGAAACTTCACTGATTCACAGTCAAATTGTATTTTTAGCCGGTCTCCAACACTTCTTTTTTTTAATTCCACTTCGAGGAAATTTTCATTTAACATTCTCAAAGATGTCTAGTCACTCACAACTGGAGTAGGGTTGGTGCTGCTTACACTATTTATAGTCTTATCAAGATTTCCCCAGGGTGGTTAACAGCATAATTATTAACAGTTTCCGCATTTTAATCAGTAATACTGATTGTAGGGGAGGTATCATAATTGTGCCTATATTCAAAATATAAATTCACAACCTCCACCGAAAAGTTAATGAAAACCGTTGTCTCACTGCCAGATCTTCTGCTACATATTAATGAACCGTTTATAATGATTATTTAAAATTAGTAAAATGAATACATACAAGGGAAATACCTTAATCAGTCTGAAAACATCAAAATGTTTCTTTTCTTTTCTATTCAATCTTAAATCATCACCAGCAGCGAGATTTTCATTGAATTGACTAATTCAATGTTATTTTTCTTTCATATATCACCACACATGTTGGAATGCCTGAATCAATAAAACCTCCTTTTTTCCCCATCTTTTCAATATGTTAGTAGCAACTGTAAAGCAGAAGAATGTTGCAAAGCATTTCATTGAATTGTGATCAGATTAAATGATCAGATCTGATGTGATGCAGGCTTGTGCTCCACTGAGAAAGGAATGCGCCCAGGTACAGAAGTCAATAAAAACTATTTAAAGCAGCTAATCGAATGCCAGCTTTCATTTTGAATGGGCGACAATACTAAGGGGTGGGAGTTATTGTGCAGATATATAAAATTCTGGTTAGACTGAGTATTCACAAAATTGTAGTAGATCTGGCCATCACACTTCAGAAAGAGTATATCAGGTTTGAAACTCGGTCAGTGGAGTGGGAACACCTCAGCTCCACCTGCTGCACAACAATGCCGTGTAGTTTGAGTTTTGCAGTGGTCCAAAGGAAAGACAGCCGATGATGTTAATGGCCCAGACCAATTTTCTGAGTGACGCTGACAACCCAGAAATGATCTTTAAAACAAAAGCAAAATCAAAAATTGTTGGAAGCAGGTCAATCTGGGGAAAGAATTGGAATTAATGTTTGAGATCAAGGGTGCTTCTTTCTCTATATATAGCTTTAGTTTTAGAGATACAGCATGGAAACAGGTTCTTCAGCCCCCCGATCACCCGATCATCTGACAATGTGCAATTTAACCACATGTGATTTTTTTCTATTACAAATCTCAAATTGTGGAGTACAGAGGCAAATAAATAAATCATGGGTCTTTGGCCCAAACAGTTTGGAGGGCACTGTACTAAAGACAATTTATACAAGTCAATTAACTTACTAACCTGCACGTCTTTGGAGTATGGGAGGAAACCAGAGCACCAGAGGAAATCCATGCAGTCGCAGGTAGAAAGTGCAAGCTCAATACAGAAAGCACCCACAGTCAGGATCGAACCTGGGTTTCTGGCGTTGTAAGACAGCTACTCTCCTGCTGAGCCACTATGCTGCCCTCACTGTGCTTCCCTGCATACTTTAAATATACCCTGTATACTTTGCAGTCTACTTTGTAGTTCATCTACAGTTCAGGGTATAGTTCATCTATTTTGCAAGTATATTTTGCACCAATTATTTTGATGTGATCTGGGAAGGAATAGTATTTAATCCGTCAAACTGAGGAAAAAAAGAAATCATGCTACTTAATCCCCAAGCAGATAAAACTGGAGCATTTTCACTGAAGGACATTGAGAAAAAGATCTGGCCGATCATATGCCATGACAAAATCACAAATCAAAATAGCTGTAACATAAACCAATACTCATCACATTCTGGATTTCAAAATATGCTGGACCATGAAAACGTAGCATGAAAACTTTAGAAGAAACATCTCCACTTTATCTCTTTGGCTTTGATAGTCAGATTTAATTATTATTATTATCTGGAATGGGAGACCTCACCTTTATTTATTAGTTTTTAAATAAATTAGCAGTCAAACCAACATTGTTAATCAACTGGCCTATTATATTGAGGTGTTGCGGGGAACAATTGCAAGAATTGCAACTGAATTACAAATATATGTAAAAGAGTGGGAACAGGGGTTAAATTCCAAGATATGCAATGATTTAATGGTAATATATCTTCAAGTGAAGGACAGATGAGAGATGTGCATGCATAGGAAACAACTGTTTTGCTACACATGTTAGTAGGGAAACTATGAGTAATCGGGTCCTGGCCTTAGCTTTTAGCAGTAACTGTGACGTGTTTTAGGCAGCAACATGAAAAATGTGATGGACTCATGACTTTTGTGTCAGTAACATATTAGATTTAACTTGGTCGGCCAAACCTCATTTAAAATCTTAAAATATCAAGCTGGTGCCAGATTCATGAAGGCATGACTGCAAAGTCGGCAAAAGACTCGAACCATATTCAGTAAAGAGTCCTAATAGAATTACAGCATTACTGAAATAATAAGATGCATTCATGGAAAGGTCTGTTCTATTTATTCATACACTTAAAAGAGTTTTTTTGCTATCTACGCAGTGAAAAATGAACATAGGAAAAATCTGCGTCAGATTCAATGACCAATCAAACAAACGCAGAAATATTCTTACAAATAAAAAAAAGTTCATCTCAGGAGAATGAATTGGTATGGATTTCAGCTAAAGACAATGAAAGGTTTATCAAGAGGAAAGCAGAGAAGATAATGTAGTTATAGTAATGGCTTTTTCAGTTGTGTTAGAGTTTATAGGGCTATCCAGGACTGTGGGCAGGATTGATGAAGTCTTCAAAGTTGAACTTGGATGTATCAAGCGATATGAAAGGCTTCCTTACTTTATTTTCACCGCAAGTTGAGTTACAAATAATACGTTGAAAATGTCAAATGACATGAAGGTTTGGTACTGTTGAGTGAATATCATTGGGGCCTGCATTTCTGTCCTTTAAGCAGTCACATAATGGACCTGTCCCACTTAGGTGATTTTTCAGCGGACTGCCGGCGACTGTCAAGTTGCTGGCAGTCGCCTGAAAATCCGGCAACTGGAACGGCGTCTGTCAGAGTGGAACACACACAAACACATCACTTCCTTCACCAGCCCACTATGCAGGCAAGGGACAGGGCAAGAAAAAATTCACATGGTGCACAGCCAAGGTGAAACAGACACACACGGCGATGAACAGGAAGGTTGGTGTTGTAAAAAGATGGCTAAATGACAGTGTACAGTACATCCTTTAAAAGTGGGGAGGAGAGGGGGGAGAAGGAGTGGAGACAACTTTTAAGAAGCCAGAGATACAAGGCTGTGAAACTCGGCGAACATTAACATTTCCGGTCGGTTATCCTTGGTTCTGAAAACCACTGCTTAACCTTTTTTTCCCCAATGAGCCAATGAAATTCACATGTCAACACCGGCTACAACCTACGAGAACCTCCGAGAAACTTCGACCTCCTGGCAACCTATTAGGACCTCCTGACAATCCACATTCGGCTCGAGAATTCTCACTACTCTCCATGGCGGCTTCATTCTAGTCGCCGCTAATTTTTCAACATGTTGAAAAATTCACGGTGACCATTATGAGGTCTCCTGCAGTCACCTAAAAAGTCACCAAAGTGGTACCGAAATGCAGGCCCTGATGGTATTCACACAAGGCATGGAGAGATGTGGTCTGCAGTTGTTCATATGAACTGAACCATGGTTCAAATAATTCCACCACATAATAAGACAGGAAAGTCACATTGAAAAGACCGAAAATGATCGATAAGCCTTATATTAATTGGATACATAATCAACTATATTCCACACACTGTATCTTCCCCTTCACTCCATCTGTTGCACTTACGTTTGACTTAATTGTACTTATATATAGTATATTTGATCTGTTGGAATAATATGAAAAACAAAGTTTTTCACTGTACCTCTATACACATAACAATAATAAAACAAAACCCAAACCTTAATTCAAGAATGGCTTACAAATTGTACAATCAACTGGATGGAGAATTAAAAAGATGGGATCTTTAACTGGTCTTTTGGTAAAACAGTCTTGGTTCTGTCTCATTCAAGAAAGCTAAAAAGTTAACGGATGTAGGTAGCCCAAATGGTAGTGTATATTTTATCCTTGAATAATGTATAGTACTAAAAGATACGAACTATAATCGGGTCGTCTTTACACATATAGGCATTTGACAGCACGTCTACAAATAGAACTTCAATATGGTTTCAATCAAAAATCCATACAAAGAATATAACATGTGTATTGTTTTATTCTTTTAAAGGTATTTCAGATTTGAAGTGATATTTGGGGGGCTTACATTACATCATATATGCAGGAAACATTTTTCAGAGTCAGCTCTTTCAGTCGTGAAAAATGTTTGAAGAGTTTCTCTGACCATAGAAAGGCACCTGAAACTTTTCTATTCAAACTATAGATTGTTGTAGTGATCAATAAAATCATTTGTTGTTTGAATGTGCCAGAACCTCACAGGGCATTTTCCTATACATCTGTCATTTTAACATTTTGAGTGGTGCAATGATTATAAATTTCTGGTACTCAGTGAAGTAAAGGTAAAGTGTGGCATGATGGCACAGCGGTAGAATTGCTGCCTTACAGCAGAGACCCGGGTTCGATCCTAACTACAGGTGCTGTCTATACGGAGTTTGTAAATTCTCCCCGTGACCGTGTTGGTTTTCCCTGGGTGCTCCCGTTTCCAACCACGCTCCAAAGACGTAAAGGTTTATATGTTGATTGGCTTGGTAAAAGATTGTAAATTGCACCTAGTGTGTAGGATAGTGCTAGTTTACAGGGATCGCCGGTCAGAGCGGACTCAGTGGGCTGGATGGCCTTTTTCCACACTGTTCTTCTAAAAACAAAAACTATTCCAGCACATACTTATTTGCAAAACAATATAAGGCTGCACTCCTAGTGAAAACAAGTGTTAGGAATTATTCAGCTTCCAGAGAGTAATGAAGTGAAAAAAAATCCAATACTTATCACATCTCAGCATTTACATTATGAGTAGCAATTCTGAAGGATTAGGAATGCTGACTTACTTGTAGATCCTGAAGAATGCCAACGGTTAATCTTGAATCTGTCACTTTGTTGGCTTATAGTACTGCCACTAGTTACAGAGACCAAATCTAAGTCGGAGCCTTCTCTGCCTATAGGACTTGCCTGAAGTCACAAAGCAAAAGTAAATTATTTGTTCTGCATGCAAATTGTTAATTTTTTGAACATGGAAACTGTTTATACATTTCATTGAATTACTGCGACTCCATGGGTGGTAAAGTATGCAATTCATTATTGGTTCACAGAGGCTTATTTCAGATTGTTGCTCTTTAAACTCTTAAAACTTCCACACTAATATTCTGAAAATAAATCCATGAATTAATCCAAAGTAAAAATACCCACCATATTTGTAAAGTGCACATAACATCTAAAATATAAATAAAATGAATTATCAGTTCAAATAAACATTTAAAAACAAGACTGAACTGCAAATTAACAAGAAATTATATATCATGACAAAGACCAAGAATATTAAATTTCCTCAGCATCAAGCTGGAAAAAAAGTTCTTACCATCAGTTGAACACGGCCCCCATTCAATACTTCTGGGTCCATCTCTGGCAGGAAATGATGTCTGAAAAAAACAAACATGAGAGTAATATTCACTGGGTATTTCAAGAAGTGAAGCACAAAGTTTAAAGTTTCTATTAACATATGATTTGAAAATAACAGTGTCAAAATAAACTTAGGCCATCATGTGGTGGTTATTCAGAGCCCAATACATTTAATGGGAAAAATCAGTGGAGTTAAATTCCACTGGAAACCTCATATTGATCCATGTTTTTGGTCTCATCGTGGAAAGTAACTCAGCCACTAATAACACTTATACCAAAAATATATAAGGACCTGGAAGATCCAGGTTCATATAGAGCTATAGCTCTCCTAAATACTGATCAAAAATATTAACTAAAATCCTAGCACAAAGATTAAGCACATTGATTAATAAATTAATACACCTAGACCAAACAGGATTTATACCAAAACGCTACTCTTCATAAAACCTGAGACGATTATTCAATATTATATACTCAAAGAGAAGTACTAACAAAGATCTAGCAATTATTTTGTTAGATGCTGAGAAAGCATTCGACCTGGTGGAATGGCCCTATTTATTTTCGGTTATGAAAATTTTTCAATTGGGCAAGAAGTTTAGTACATGGGTAAAACTTTTATATACTAACCCAACAGCTAGAATATCGACAAATCAAATGTTATCAGCTAAATTTAATTTATCTAGAGGCTGTAGACAAGGATGTCCATTATCCTCGCTATTATTTGCACTCACAATAGAACCATTAGCAGAAAGAGTGAGGTCCCATCCTGAAATATATGGGTATAACACTAACGATACCGAGAATAAAATTTCCTTACATGCAGACGATGTATTAATCTACATTACAAAACCTGAAGTTAGTATCCCAAACATATTAAATTTAATAACTCAATATGGCTCGTTTTCAGGATACAGAATTAATTGGAATAAAAGTGAAATCATGCCAATAATGGAAAGTAACCCACATATATTACAACAATTTCCTTTTAAAATAGTACATGAAAAATTGAAATATCTTGGAATTTACGTAACAAAGACATATACTTCTTTATTTAAATTTAACTTCCCGCCTTTATTGAACAAATTACATAAGAATATTTTATATTGGAAAACATTACCTATCTCAATGTTTGGTAGAATTAATGCAATAAAAATGATTTTTCTCCCGCAATTATTGTACCTTTTTCAATTAATCCCGATATATCTCCCAAAAACTTTTTTTTTAAATGTTGGCTCTATAGTCACTCATTTTATCTGGGATTATAAGAACCACAGAATAAATAAAAAACACTTATGTAAATGAAAAATAAATGGAGGTTTAGCCCTACCGAATTTATGCTCTATTTTTGGGCAGTTAACAATAAAAATATGACTTTTTGGTTGGAAGAACTGGACCAACAACCAGATTGGTTAAAAATGGAAAAGGAAGACTGTTTACCTTTTGAAATTGGGTCGATCTTATTTGCTATTACTAAATTAAGCAAAAAAACCTATAGTGAAAAGCCCATAATATATAGTGGAATACGCATTTGGAAACAATTAAAAAAGGCACTAAAATTGGATAATTTACCACTACTTCTTCCCATTGTAAACAACCCTACATTTAAACCCTCAGTGATGGATAAAGGTTTTTACAATGGAAAAATCACAGAATTACAAAGATGGGTCATCTCTACAGGAAAGGTACATTCCTCTCATTTCAGGAATTACAACAAATTTATGGACTTCACTCAAATGACTACGTTAGATACCTACAACTTAGAGACTTCAAATCAAATACACAGGACTATAGAAATAGAAAGACAGAAATTTGTGATGAATGTTTGAATAAACACCCTAACACAGAAAAATTGATATCTCATATTTATAATATCCTATTAGATGATGATGCATCCACGGCAGAAATATATAGGTAATCATGGGAAAATGAACTAGGCCAACCAATAAGGCCAGAAATATGGGACGAAAGCTTACAACATATACATCACTGTTCGTTAAATGCTAGACACTCTTTAATACAATTTAAAGTATTACATAGATTGCACTATTCGAAAACACAATTAAATAGAATTTTCCCAAGCATATCCCCTATTTGTGAAAAATGTCAGCACTCAGAGGTTTAACGCACACATTTGTAAGTTGTATAAAAATTAATAATTTTTGGACGGAAATTTTTAAGATAATTTTGGAGGTTGTCAATATCCAATTGGACCCCGATTCAAAACGAATAATATTAGGAATACTAGAACAAAATCAAATATTTACAACAAGCCAAAGAACTTTATCGACTATAGTTTAATAACTGGGAAAAAATTAATATTAACATTTTGGAAAGGCCCTATAACCCCCACAATTAAAATATGCACTATGGAAATGTCAGAGACCCTACATTTGGAAAGATTAAGATTTGTTTTAATGGACAAACAAGAACTATTTACTAGAATATGGTCTCCATTCATTGACTATTTGAAGGGGCAAACCGGTTCGGCACGAGAACCTGACTGAAACCCGAATCAAGGATTAGATGAAGAATTACATTTTATAATCCACGGACATATCTCCAATGATGTATAATTAGCTGATTATTCCATTCTCTTTTAATTTTTTCTGGTTTCTTTTCACTCCCTATTATTTTCTATCTATATAAAAATTAAAAAAATATATAAAAGTAGAATTATTATACAATTGATAATATAAACAATGTTAATAATGTATGACTACTACAAATAAAATGTTTTTTATTATGTATTTCTAATTAAAAAAAATTAAAAAAAAGAAAAAAGAAAGCTACTCATCATTATCAAAATGATTAGTTGGATATTTTCAGAGCAAAACTGTGCAGCATTATTGTTAGCTGATAGTTTAATTTCTCTTATTTTTTCTAAATTGCAGATCTCAAATTCTATGGCTTGTAAAATACAAGTTTTCTCAATGCACTTAAATTAGATGGAGACACTATTTATGGACCATATTCACAGTACGAGACAAACTGATCATAATTAAATTGGAAAGTGAACCATGCACAAGTATGAATTTATTCTGCAATTTGATCATTCCAATGCTGACATCAGTTTATCTGTACCATCAGCGCATATTTTTACTTTCAACAACCATTTCAGCTATGTTTTAAATGTAAGAAATTAGAGGCAGAAGACAACTGTCAATTTCAGTAATTGCCGAAATGTCATTCAAAATCTGTTTAAGAATCCAACTTTACATTTCTAAATTTATGAAATGTGAACTCAAACTATAAAAGTATCATCTGAATATTGCTCATCCTGAATCAGGAATCCATGCAGTACTTCATAGTTTTACTCTGTAAACGCAGTCTATTTCATATTTTTTAAAGTACGATGCCTCAGCAAAACTGCCAGTATTAAGTGTCTGTTTTTATCGAGTACATCTGATTGTTCTGATGCTTCATATTTGAATTCTTGTACCAAACAATGTGTAAATTATATGAATGTAACAATAATTGCATCATGAATAATTGACCAATTATTTTAGTTATGAAAATTCAACAAAGTTTTTAATTAGACTGGCAGTTTAATGCATTTTCACATAATGCATACCTGCCATTCAATGCACTGTTGGGATAAATGAATACAAGACAACAAAAACACAGCCTGTAACAAAATGCACATGATCGCTCCCAAGAAGCCCGAGGGTGGTAAAGTCATTTTATACAGCGTGTCTAATGGCTTCTTTGGACCAGTCATGGAAAGCATTCAGCTGCAGGAAATTGTGAAAGAAAAGTTATATTCCAAATTCTAGTTTAAGATTAAGAATCAGTGTGGGTAGGGTGCAGTTGGCTACTTATTGATGTCTCCCACCAAGAATGATGGCCTTTCATAGTTTCAGGCCATCCTACTAGCACTCTGTAACTCCACACCTTATTTATTTAGAATTACAGTGTGCAAGAAGAGAACTTACCCAGATGTAGGTTTCGGGCACTCTTAGAGAGAAATAATCCTTTAAGACATATTCATGTTAAAAATAAACTAGAGTAAAAAGTAAGACAGGATCGTGGAAAAAACAAATCATCGCAAACATACAAAGTCGTATTCTAATCATTGTTACATTTCTTGCGAAATACGTTGCAGATTTCTTTGTGAAAGAGGTAAAGCAGAACTGTTTAACTGACCCAAAATTGTCTAACTGGTAGATTTCTCCAGCAGTTTGTTTGTTTTTTGTTCAAAATTCGTCCCTTCTGTCTTCAAAGCAAATCGGTTGCTAAACCAAAGCTTTGGCCTAGAATTCTATAGTGAAGAAATGCAAAGATATTGAATGTAATGTGTAGGAAGGAACTGCAGATGCTGGTTTACACCAAAGATAGACACAAAATGCTGGAGTAATTCAGCGGGACAGGTAGTAACTCGTGAGAGAAGGAATGGATGAGGTTTTGGGTGGAGACCCTTCTTCAGTAATATTCTGTAATGTAATATTCATTTACAAATCACTTCCGTGAAAATTAGAAAGCAAACCTTGTTTACAAAGAACTGTACCCAAACCAACAAATTGCAATCCAAACAGTTAAGTGCAATATGCTTTATCTGTGAATATTGTTGAGAAAACGACCAAACATCCTATATAAAAATTATTTGTTTACACTTAGGAAACATCTGGCAAGGCTGACAATTATAGCCATTCTTAAGTGGCCTGTAAAGGTGGCGGTGACCTTTTTTTCTGAAAGCGTGATGGTAGGCCGGTCCCAACATCAGTGCCCAACATGGATGAATTTTCAGCCACAACAGTGCAGCTAAATTCTGCTCTGACTTTATTTATATGTTTGCAGATAACACCAGTGTATTGGACCGGACTTTAAACAATGACGAGATGGAATACAGGAAGGAAAAAGAGAGTATCAGGACAACCAACCTTTCCCTCAATGTCAGCTAGACGAAGGATCTAGGAAACAGAGTGGTATATATGGCCAGTTAGCACAGGGAGATGATTAAGAGCTTTAAGTTCCCAGAAATATACATCATAGTCATTTTGTCTTGGAACAATCACATTGAGGCTACAGTCAAGAAAGCACACCAACACCTCTACTTCCTCAGAAGACTAAAGAAGTTAAATGGTTTCCAACAACTCTTCCCAACTTCTACAGATGCATTGTAGATAGCAACCCATTGGGATGCATCACAACTTGGTTTGACAACAGCTCTGCCCAAAACCGCAACAACTTACAGAGAGTTGTGGATATAGCCCAGTCCATCACACAAACCAGCCTCCCACATTTAGTCCACCTACATTTCATGCTGCCTTGGGAAAGTAGCCAACATAATCATGGAGCATTTTTGCCTTCCCATCCTCACTTCTCACCTCTCTCGTCAGGCAGTTGATACAAAAGCTTGAAAGGACCCACCACCAGATTCAGGAAGAGTCTCTTCCCTGCTGTTATCAAACCACCGAGCGATCCTTTCATAAGTGAAAGGTGTAGGCCAAAAAGCCCTAACCCACCAGCGACACTTTAACTTTTTTCTCTCTGTGCCATCTCTAACTGTAACACTAATGTTTTTACACCATATATTCTGTACTCTGATATTTTCTTTTTGCACCTGTGTATGCTTGGATTGTACTCGTGTAGTATGATTTGACTGTTTAGCATTCAAACACATTTTTTTCTCTGTATCTTGGTATATGTGACATAATAAACCAATATCAAATAGGCAAGGTCACCAGACTACCCATCTTTAAGGACATGACTAAACAAATTGGGATTTGATAATAACCTGAACACCTTCATTTCTTAAATTATTACTTCTAGATTATTAAAAGACTCAATTCAAATTCTAGTATGATCTAAACTCAACTTCAGTGGGTTATTAGTCAAAGCCTCTGGATTACATGTTCAACAACATAACCCTTATACTACCTTGCATCAGTATAGTTTACCACAGGTAAATAGATCAGCCTTAAATAACTAGTGTTAACATGTCTTAATTCTGTTAATTAGGGGACAGGAGATTCTGTTGTCGCAAACGGGACTCCAAGATAGTGCACTAAAATGAATAAAATGCCTTCAAGATAGCGGCAGCAGGGTGGGGGGGGGGGGGGGGGGGGGGGTGGAGAGGATCAGTGCCGGTGAGCAGGTTCTGAGCTTTCCTTCCGCGCCTTAGGAGGTGCTCTAGGCGTTCCAAGCTTGGGTGAGGGATACAGAGCAGTAGCTGCACGAGGCGAAAGGCAATGTGTTTGCGGGTAAAAATGTCAATGCAGGCCCTGCAGCAGCCGGGGGATTGGATTGGGTATCGCTGGAGCCCAAACAGAAGACGGATAAGCACGCAAATCATTATAGGCCTGCAGCTGCACGGAGCAGCGGTGGAATGACATTAATAGTATTGCCAGGCCAGGCCGAAACCTGCAACACTTACCCTGTGCCGCTGCGAGGACAATTGGCCTTTAAGACCAAGACAAGACTATATTTTTTAAACAGAAAGTTGAAGGATACAAGATGGAGCCAGAAACATGGCAGTTTTAGGTACTGCATCAGTGTAATCTACTATTCTTATATTACAATCATTGCACTTTTGTACTTATGTATAATTGTGCTTATGCATGGCAAGATTTTACTGAATTGCGTGCAAAACAAAGAATTTCACTTTATGTACGTATATGTGACAATAAAGTACAAGCAAACCATTGTGTTTTGCCTCCCTGCTGCAAAGATTGAGGATGCATTGGCATGGCTGCAGAACATTCTCAAAGGTGAGGGAAAGCCAGAAGTCATTGTGCGCATTGGTAAAAATGATATCGGTAGGAAAAGAAATAAGGAACATCAGAGTGAATATATGGTTAAGCACAAGATTACAAAATAAGGCCTCAAGGGTAGTAATCTCCAAATTATTCTGAGTTCTGGATGAATGCATGGCTGAGAAGTCGGCACAAGGGGCAGGGATATAAATTTTCGGACCATTGGATCTCTTCTGCGGCTGAAGTGGCCTAAACAAGTGGGATGTGTTACATCTAAACTGGAGAGGAGCCAATATCCTCGCAGGGGGGGGTTAACAGGCGCTATTCAGGAGGGTATAAATTAGAGTGTGAAATGAGTGGGAACCATAGCAGAAGGACAGCAAATTGAAAGGCCGATAGAAAGGTAGAGGTTATGACCTGTAAGTATCAAAGGAAGGACAGGCAGATCAGCTGGATGGTGGAGCTGGCTCAATGGGTCGAATGCCCCAATTCTATTCCTATGTCTTATGAAGTTATGAAATGGGGCCATGAAATGCCATTGGCAAGTCGGATCAATGAAAATCCCATGTATATTACCAGCAAGAGAGTGACCAGGGAAAGTTTAGGACCACTCAAGGATAGAGAGGAAATTTATGCTTGGAATCAGAGAATGTGGGCGATGTACTAAACGAGTACTTTGCATCTGCATTCATCAAGGAGAAGGACATGAGGGACAGTGTGATCAGTGTGAAGAATACTAATATGCTTGGGTAGTTTGAGATCAGGATAGAGGTGTTGTGGTTCTTGAAGAGCATTAACGTGGATGGGATCTATCCCAGCTCATAGGCGAGAAAGAATATTGCAGGGTCATTGGCAACGGTCTTTGTATCCTCTCGAGCCACAGGCAAGGTCCTGGAGGACTGGAGTATAGTCAATTTGTTGAAATAAACACACTTCAGCATTCAGTTTCACCATATTCCTTAACCTCTCCCTGCCTGTCAATAGACAATAGACAATAGGTGCAGGATTAGGCCAGTCGGCCCTTCGAGCCAGCACCACCATTCAATGTGATCATGGCTGATCATCCCCAATCAGTACCCCTTTCCTGCCCTCTCCCCATATTCCCTGACTCCGTTGTTTTTAAGAGCCCTATCTAGCTCTCTCTTGAAAGTAACCAGAGAACCTGCCTCCACCACCCTCTGAGGCAGAGAATTCCACAGACTCACCACTCTCGGTGAGAAAAAAGTGTTTCCTCGTCTCCATTCTCTGTCCTTCTTTTGAGAATGACTGGTCAGAAACTCTATGTTCCTCAGTCCTTCCATTTGCTGAACTACTACTCTGGCTCCCAAACTCCAGCTATTCTAGTTTAAACCTTCCCACGTGGCACTAGTAAATCTCTCTGCAAGGATATTGGTCCCTCTCCAGTTCAGGGCATCCTGTTCCATTTGTATAGGTCACTCAGCCCCAAACGGGATCCCTTTCATGAGCATGCACTTTCTGCCTATACCTTGGGTATGAGCACCTCACTATAACTCATCCATTATACTCTTTTACTCCCGGTTGTTGAGCTGCAGCTCCAGTTCCCTCACACAGTCAGGAGCTGCACCTGGCCACACTTCCCATACGTGTAGCCCTCAGGGATCAGAAATCTCCATGACATTCCATACCCTGCAGGAGGAACATACCAATTCCCAAATTGCCATTTTCACTGCACTACCACAAAGGAACTTGTGAAGGGAAAAGACTCGCTTTATTTCCGCCACCTCGTAGAAGCCTTATCTTGGTTTCAGCCCTATCATTTATGAGAATAGATTTTTCTGAATTATTCTAACAATATATTTCATGCTGTGGTATGAAAAGTGGGGTGTGTAGATGCATCAAATGAAAATATTAGATGATAAACATTTGAGCTCATCCTTCGACAGTAGTCTGAAATGTCTATTGTTGTAAAAAAGTCACAGAGAAATGAGACAGCATACATCTATATGAAACTTTGTCAACATGCACATTAACATGAGTGCCACGGCACAGTCATTAACCTGAAGGAAAGCAGTATGAAGGAGATCAGTGAATTGAACACGTATTGTAGCAGGCTGTGAATTATTGTAAATTATTTCAGGAAAACACAAGAGGACTGGTTGAATGGCTGGATAGATAGCAGATGCAATATAACGTGGGGACATGTGAGATCCCAAATACTTAAAGTTAATGTATAATGTTAAGTTAATGTAATAAAGTTAAAATTCAATGTAAATTTTTTTTCAGACACATGAGCTTAAAAGCTGAAGCATCATTTTTTTTAAATTATGTGGCAAAAATGTGGGTTAAGTTGTCAAGTTTTTATAATTAATAGTTACAGTAGAAAAGTTAAAAAGTAATGCTAATAAAATAAAAACCAATGATGGGGTACTATAAGAATATCAGGTACAATTATCAATTTAAATGTAAAATTACCAGAGGATGGCAAGAAATCCACACTACTTGTCTGATGACATTGCTGATCAGCTTGAGGTCTTACTTTCATAATTACTAATTATCTGCGCTAATCTTACTTTCAACGGGATGGGTGGATTGATGGATACTTTATTGTCACATGTACTATGAAGTTACAGTGACATTCTTTGTCTTTACATACATAGTACACAGAGCCGCCAGAAGATGCAGACACAGTTACAACCTTTTAAACACCACTATTGTATCTGCCGCCACCACTAAACCTGGAAGTGTGATTCAGGTGCCCAGCACCCTCTAAAAAGCTTTGCCTGCACATCTCTTTTAAACTTCCCCTTTCATCTTAAAGCTATGCCCTCTAGTCTTTGAGATTCACACCCTGACAGAAAGGTTCTGACCGTCTACCCTATCTATGCCTCTTATAATTATATATACATTTATCAAGTCGCCCCTCAATTTCTGCTGTTCCAGAGAAAATAATCCACGTCTGTCCAACCTCTCTTCATGGCTAATGGCTCTAATCCAGGCAGCATTCTACTAAATGTCTTCTGCACCACCTCCAAAGCCTCTACATTGTTCCTGTAAAGATATTTGACATTGTGGCGCCACATGGTGGTCAGGCCACTTACTGGTCAAACACTCGTCATCAGAACGGGCAATGTCACGTGACAGGCTTTGGCGGGAAAGTGATGTAATGAGTTAAGGGGAATATCCTGCCACATCAGCAGAAACTCACCTCGAGATCATTAGTCAACAGACGTGCCTCGCAGCAGCGACAATGACTTTTGTTGTAGAGTACCAAACGTGCATGTATACCTAACCTATAATGCCTGAATGAAGAAACCGTTTATTCACAACGTTTGGTGTCTCTACATTGGTGACCCCGTCTGTCCAAAATGGTATTTTGGATTTTGCGTTATGGATACGACCGCCAACACCGCGCTGCAGCATGATGCTGCCGACGACAGCCTTCACGCACTACACTAACGTATCTGTGGCCTCCAACGCCGCAATTGGGCCGCTCGACTCCCGCCTGTGACTGGTCTCAGCAGTCCGGGTCGATGGCCGTGATTCAGGCCTTGATTGATGGCCGCCAACCCTGCCTCCCGATCGAGCAGGCCTACCTGGGGCAGATGCCACATGATGTCTGTCTGCTCCTTGCCGGAGCGGATTACGGCAATCCCCGGCCGCTGGTTGCCCGTGCGATCGGGCTGTGGCTGGCCCAACAGCGGGGTGGAGCCTCGGTCAGTCGTGAGTCAGAGGTGCCGCGATGGATCCCTCAGCCCCTTCCAGTCTCTGCCGAGGGCACGGCAGCGCAGCCGGTCTCGAGGGCCACCAGCGATGGTATGTGGAGCTCCTACCACCAGTGGTGGGGCGAGGCCCGTCGATGCCGGCCGCCCCGCACGCATCGGGGAATCGCCTTTGTCGGCCGCCAGTAAAGGCCGCCTCATGACAGGCTTTGACGGTAACGTGACGCCATGAGTTAAGGGGAGTGTCCTGCCACATCGGCAGAAACTTACCTCGAGATCATTAGTCAACAGACGTGCCTCGCAGCAGCAACAATGACTTTTGTGTCAGAGTACCAAACGTGCATGTATACCTATAATGCCTGAATAAAGAAACCGTTTATTCACAGCCATTTGGTGTCTCTACAATATGCCTTGCAAGCTGCTTTTCTGCTCCCTTTCCATAGTTCTTTCTTTATGTTTTGGCACCTTTTGTTATTCATCATCATTTATCAGGATCAGTGCTAGTTTTTACATTTTTGTGTGTTTTTTTTAAAGCCATCTGTTAGCTCCAGTTATTCACAGTGCATTTTTTAGCAAACTAATTTCTTGCCCCTTATGGATGTAAGAGTTCTGTGTCACATTAAATTAATGCTGAATGAAATCCGCTACTCTCTTCTCAAGGTGCCATTAACACATTTGACAGTGTACTTCGGAAAATCTATTACTCGATGTATAAAAATCGGCCCTGCCTAAATCCAGAATTCTCATAACAATCCATCTCACTCCTTTCCCAACAGTATATTGAATTTAACCATTTATTATCAATATAGGTTAAATAACAGATCATGCACACTTAGATTGTATATAGCACTGTTACATGACTTATTTACAAATCTAATATGGTCTTCTCCCTTATTAATTTCAGGCAAATTATTTCTAACATATTTTGAGAAGTACATTACCTTTCAGAATGGGATTGTCTGCCGTTTTCTGTCTTGTTCTACTTTGCTCTTTGCATTCTGCACATTCACATTCGTATCCCGAGAGCCAATAAGACTCTTAATATATACTCTCTATTAATTCGCTTCCAATTTTTAATTATGCCTGTGGTCTCCAGTCAATATTTTACTGTCAATATATTGTTTATCAAAAGGATAATTTGATCTTTAATTTCAGACAGTTCTGCTATCACGTGTGTTATAATCCCTCAAATCGGCAATTGATGAATTTGGGAAAAAAAATTATATTGCGATTTTCGAGAATGCAAGGGCTTTAGGAATGCAACTATCATGTTACAGCAGTGCTAGTACTAAGGTTGCTCCTCATACTATTTTCCTTTGCTATTGACACCATTGTCATGGGCCAAATCACAATCAATTATGAGACGGAGTACATGAAAAAGATAGAGAACTTAATGACATGGTGTCAGGACAATAGTCTCCCCTCAATGCGAGCAAGTTCAAGGAGCTAGTTATTGACTTGATGTAGCATGGAGGAGAACATGCCCCAGTAGCATCAATGGTGCAGATGTGGAAATGTTTGAGAGCTTCAAGTTCTTTGACATTAACATTACAATCTGTCGTGGACTAACCACATTAATACGACAGCTAAGAAGGCACACCGACGCCCATACTTCCTGAGGAGACCGAAGAAATTTGGCATGTCTCCAGTGATTCTTCCAAACTTCTACAGATGCACCATAGAAAGCATACTGACACGTCGTATCACAGCTTGGTTTGCAAATAGGTCTGCTCAAAACCGCAAGAAATTGCAAAGTTATAGATATAGTCATCACACAGCCCAAACTTCCTACCATTGACTCTACACATCATGCTACCTCAGAAAAGCTTTCAACAATCAAAAATGTACCCCACCTCAATCATTTCTTCTTCTCCCTACTTCCATTTGGCAGAAGGTACAGAAGCTTGAAAGCATGCACCATAAAAACAGCTTCTTCCCCTCCATCATCAGGCTTCTGAACAGTCCTTCCATAAGCTAGGGTACTGTTCAGTTCATCTTTACTCCATTAAGGATATTTTTTTACTTTGTCCAAGGACTTGATGCACTACAATGTGTTACAAAGCTGTGAGCTATATTCTGCACTCTGTATCTTCCCCTTTGTGGTCAAGGAAAGAGCGTTCACGTTACGGCCCTGTTTCCACCACTACACACAAGAAGCGCAAGACAGACACCATTGTGCGGATGCCGAGAAGAATGTTCAGCTCTGGCTGAACAACTTCTAATCTTGTATGTGGACTCGATAAGAAGATCTTCCGCTTTGCTCTGTTGATTGTACTTGAGTTTGAACTGATTGTTATCTATCTATGGTATATTTGTTCTGTTTGGGTAGCATGTAAAACAAAGCTTTTCACTGTACACAGGTACATGTAAAATAATAAACTTAATACCAAGCCTAGCCTATTTAGTCCCGACTGTCTTGGTAGACTTTCCAGCTGAGCCCTCCAACCCATGCTATCTTTAATCTATCAATACTTCACCTTCCTTCAAAATTTACAAGTTTAACTTTCTGGTGAGCACCATATTAACCCTTTCCACTTGGATATTGAGCTCATTGCAATTCAAGAGTTGTACCTAAAGTTTCAATTCTAATTTGGCCAGAAACAGAAACAATAATCCTTACAGCAATCCAACAACTGAATGTTCAGTTTTGTAATCTGCTGCCTCAACATTAATAATAACCCTTGACTTAAATATAATTCAGATGCTCTAACACCTGAGATCCTGTCCTCAAACGTAACCATTAGCACTCGTTATTAATCGAACAGGATTTTGCACATTCTCTTCCCTGTGTTGTGGGTTCCAACAGAGCCACAATAACCACCATCACCATAATCTTTTCAAACTGGGTTTGTGGTGTTCCTTATCCTGACATCAGGGGGGCAACAAACCACAGCTTCTCAAACCTATTTCTGAAGGATATTGCATATCCTCCAGGATCACAACATCACAATTTCTGTGTTCTTCCTATTCTGGGTAACCTTCAATTCCAAGATGCCATGATCAGTATTCTGGCTGTGATTTTGATACGCTTATAGGCCTGTCCCACCAGCATGCAACTCTATGCGATGAGAGTGACCTAACGTGGTCGCTTGAGCCGTCAGTGTCGCGGGGCCGGTCCCACTTCGATCGCCGGAGCCGTGCGGAATTGTGCGGAGTTCGTCCCGACATCGCGCGGGGCTCCGAAAAACTGACTATTTTCAAAAATTCCGCGCGGCAACGAGTTGTCGGCTCTCAGTCGCCTCGACGCATTACACACCGCCCCGACGTCGTGCCTCCGTGACCCTCTCTGTAGGTGCCTCCGTGACCCTCTATGTGTGTGGCTCCGTGGCCCTCTGTGTGTGTGTGCCTCTGTGCCTCTCTCTGTGTGCCCCTCTCTGTCCTGGCGAACTTACCTTTAAGATTTCGCTCCAAGTTCGCCTCACTTTGCGCCGCGTTGCGCCACTCACCCGACCTCCGCGCGGCCCCTGCTGCCGGTTTGGTCGCCCTTGCCATATGCAGGCGCATGCTGGTGGGAACGGCCCTGTACAGGGGATCACCCGACCTCCGCGCGGCCCCCGCTTCTAGTTTGATCGCGTTCATCGCATAGAGTTGCATGCTTGTAGGACAGGCCCTTTAGTCCTTATCTTCATAGAGAGCGAGTACATTGTGTCTGTTGGGTTACTCCAGCTCCTTATTCATTATCTCACTCCAGCTCTCTTTGTTCTGTAAGCTATCCATTATAGCATTCTGACCTTTCATCTTTTTGTCAGGCTTGGCCGAGGTGACTGTTCAGATATAATTTCTCCTCTCTCACGAGTTGAACTTGTCATATTGTCTAGTTCAATAATCTGAGCTGGAGTGATTCAAGGCAGAGATGATCTAATACAGGTATTGTCAGTCAGACAGCAAATGTTCCCACACACAGCAGTCCAGCCACACAACCTGGGCTGTTATACTATAATAGAATACCATAATTTCTGTTTTACTTTACAATTTTTCTCCCATTTGTTTTCTTTTTTAAAAAGCATACCAAGATGTACAAAAGCATAAAACAATGACTAAGACTTGCATTTCCTGCTTACGCACACACTACAAGCTTCCCATAACCAGTTACCCCACGATTAGTGGGAATTTTACACCACAGCCCATTGGGAATAGTGGTATGTGTGTCACATATGGGTTTAGGTTATAAAGATTAGAATTCTATTCTCCCTCCAACCAAAACCTGCACTGGTGCCAAGAAGCCAGCTTGGCCAGTTTGCTCAGCCTTCTCTCAAACAATATGTTCTCTTAAGCTGGATCTCCAGCTAATCACAAGCCCTTAATCTTATTCACAGGCAACTTATAAATTCAATTCAAAAGCCATTGGAAGAGTTCTGGAGTGGTATAAAATAAGGATTGGATTTATCACCAGTTTAATCATATTGTATTATCAGGAGAATTGGTCAGAACTTGCTGAATATGGTGAGCTGCCTGAGCTTAAGGTTGACCTGTGCGTTGAGGACCATATAACTAGCAATTGTCAACTTGCCCAATGTTAAGGCCCTGTGTAGCATTATGCTGTCACCTGGGTGGGAAGGGAATTAGTTTAAAGGGTAGATGGAATGGCTCTGGTCCTGACAAAAGTCAGATAAATAAAGCCAATCAACCTGTAAAATAATTAACATTCACAAACCATTAAAATCATAGAGTCTCGGAATTGTAATAACACTGGAGGATACCATTTCGCCCATCAGGCAAAGCCAGTTGCTATAACTATACCATTTGTTCCATTTGGTATTGGTGTATTATTGTCACTCGTACAGAGAAACAGTGAAAAATGTTTTTTTCCCCACTCTTTCCCCACAACCTTGTAAATCAATTAATCTTCATTTTAAAGAATGTTCAATAATGTTCATTGAACAAAACCAAAACATTCCCTGATTGTTGACACTACTTTCCATGTTTCAGCTATGGGGAGAGAATAAATAGTGTAGTTTGTTTTCCTTTGAGTTGGGAAAGCTCAGAGGGATCCAAATGTAGGATCATGAAAATTATGAGAGGATGAGGTCAGATCGATAGTTTTCCCCTTAGTTGAGTAGAGGAGTTAGAAAAAATCTGGGTCAAAAGTTTTTACCCTAAAGGGCCTGTCCCACTTACGCGACCTTTACAGGCGACTGCCGGCACCCGTGATAGGTCGCCAAAATTTTCAACATCTTAAAAATTCAACTGCGACCAGAAAGACGCTACGACACTTTGGAGACCTCTCACGACCATAGGAGACCTCTCACGACTATACAGGCGACCCCTAGCGACATGTGGTCATGAGAGGTCTCCTATGGTCGTGAGAGGTCTCCAAAGAGCCGTAGCATCTTTCTGATTGCTGCTGAATTTTCAACATAAAGGTCGTGTAAGTGGGACAGGCCCTTAAGGGTGTTCTAAATGTAGAAATCACCACCGAAGGTGGTCTCACAATATTTAAGGTGTATTAAGATATGCAATTGAAACACCATGGTACAGAAGGTTATAGGCTGAGAGTTGGAAAATGGGATAGCTTAGGTAGGTACTGGATGGCTGTCAAAGGGACTGTATCTGTCATGTTCGTTGATGATGAATGCCGCATATCCACTCCAACTCCTCCTTCGACAAACACAATGTACCATCCTAGGCAACCCCCTTCCTCCTGGCTACTCCACAATACCAAGATTACCATTGAACCCTGCTATCCACCGAATTCTTTAAAACATGCCCACAAGCACCTGCTGTCCTAATTAACAATACAGTTAACACCTGATCCTCAAGGAAACCAATTCTCACCACCATCTTCAATCAATCGGTCAATCAACTGGTTTCCATCACGCACTCTTATCCCAATTGCCATGCTTCTCTTCTGCAGAGCACAGGATCTGGCCAAAGTCCAAACCTTTCTGATTTCCTTTTGCTCCTGTGGACAAAGCTTTTTTGAACAGCAGTACTCAAAAGTCAGCGCGAATAAAGTGTTTTACAGATGTCAACTAATTTTCCGACAAAAAATACTTTTTGCAAAATTAAAACAGTCTAATCATAATCCTATGTAATAAGTCACTGCATGGATTGAAACAAAGATGGAATGGATGCACTTACACAGTAGAATTAGTTATGGTGGGAATTGAAACTGCCAGGCACAAATGCAATTGGATAATCCAGTTTCAAAGAATAACTCAGGAACAAAGTGACACAACTTGCAGGTGACATTTCACTTTCCTTCTTGAGTGGGTTGTAAATATTGTAAACGTTTAAATCCTGTATAATTTAACACAGAAACAATGCAGAAGCAGTGTTACCTACAAAGTCTCGCAAATGTCCTTTATCACTCAGTCACAGGTAGACAGTGCTTTTGGAACGTTGGCCTTCATTGCACGCGCTGTACCTGGGTCAGCGCAGGTGCATACATGGCAGCCGCGCCATCAGCCTGTCTCGTCTTTTTCTTCTTTTGCCGTTTTGGTCTGTGTTTACTTGTACGTTTTTAGTGTATCTTTAGTTTTTGTATTATGTGAAAGTGGGGTGGGGGGAAACTTTTTTAATCTCTTTCCTCGACGGAGATGCGCCTTTTCCATCGTATCTCCGTCTGCTTTAACATCGTGAAGCTGGCGGTCCTTTTGTTAGGGATCGACTGCGGGAGCTCCAGTCGCAGGAGCTTCGACCTCCCCAATCACGGGAGCTTCGATCGCCCCGATAGGAGAGCCTCGATCGCCGACTGCGGGAGCTTCAATCGCCCCGACTGCGGAAGTGTTGATTGCCCCGACCCCAGGAGAAAAGAGGGAAAGAAGGTATACGTTATTTGCCTTCCATCGCAGTGGGCAATGTGAGGTTGCCGAAAGAACACGATGGACGTGCTGCCTGCACTGGTTAGGACTCGGAAGGAGTACGGTGAGTGTACTGATCTTGGTGTTTTGCGGGGACATGGCTCCATGAGGATATCCCGGAGTCTAGTGCGAGCGTGGACGGCTTTCTGACTGTTCAGGCGGACAGCGACTGCAGAGGGACTAACAGCAGTCGGTATATCTCTGGTCACATCATGGTGAAGAAGTGTGTGTGTGGCTCGGGCATTGAACTGATGGCCGTGGGCTTCGGCTTATGCTCTGTGCCCTGGGGATTCTCACATGCTGTTGTGCGGGCTGTTTATGTTTAATTTTTAGGCGGCTATGTATTTTGTTGCTTTTTTGTATGACTGTTGGAAAATCTAATTTCTTGTATATTTACATACTTGGCTAATAAATTAATTACAATTAAATCATTCATGAAATTGAGTATTAAAGATGAGACAATTGCACAAGAAATTGGTGAGGTTGTGCTTGTAGTATTGTGTTCATTTATGGTCCTCCTGCTATTGGAAAGATGCCATTTAAACAAAAAAAGAGTGCAGTGAAGATTTATGATTATGTCGCGAGAATTCGAGGGCAGGAGAAATAGGAAGAGTTTTGGGCATGTTAGGACTATTTGGAGCGCAGGAAACAGAAGAATGATAAAATCATGATGGGGCATAGATAGATTGAATTCACCAAGTCGTTCTTCAGGGTAAGGAATCAAGATCTAGAGGGCATAGGCGAGAGAGGAAAGATTTAAACGGAACCAAAGGGATAACTTTTATAAACCACATGTATATGGAATGAACTTCCAAAGTAAGTAGTTATGTCAGGTATGTCAGTTAAACAGAATTTAAATATCCTTTTGACTGGTACATGTACAGGAAAGATTTTGATGAAAATGGGCAAACGGGGTACCTTGGCTGGCATGGACAGGCTGAAGGACCTGTTTCCATGCTGTATGTCTCAATAACTTCAATAGTTAACTTAATAACTATATGTGAGGCCATTAACTGTTGGAACTGTGAATTGATGTGGGCATATTTCAGTACATCACTCACTGTACTGTATCAAGCAGTCCACAATTATTTTTGAAATATGCAGAAGGTGCAATGGACATCAAGATTTTCTTACGGCTTCCCCCTCACTAACTGCATTCTCCATTTTCCTACAACTGCTTCATCCTGAGGGCCAGCAATTTTCAACTTTATTTTTAAAATATTCATAACTGTCTTCTACAATAGAAGTTCCAAATTTTGTTTTAATTAGAGTATCAACTACAAATCATTTCAGTTTCATCAATCATAAGCGGTTAGCAGTCATGATACCTTACACCAGAATATAACTTCAGCAAAGATGATAAAACCTGGTTGGATTATAGTCATGGCGACAATGTCCCCTGCATGAGAAGCATATTTCTGAATAGGTAATTTGACATATCTAGATCAATAGCAGTTAAAAAATATAATTTATTGAAACTGTCAGTCTGTTTATGTGGGCAATGAATATAGGAGCAGACTTTACAATAATGATGTTGCAGATCTTCAACTAACTTAAAAGAAGTCTGATTTTAAATGACATTGAGAAATCTGTCTATTCTGGTTAATAGGAAGCCTGTCACACAGCCATTTTTATATTCTGGTGTTATGTTAAAAATCTATCATCATCATCTGTCTCTTTGTGAAGGAAGTATTTATCATTTACCCCTGTCATGTAGCAAAATTCACATAATTTGTTACATAAACAAAGAAGATCTCACTGTTTCTTATTTCTGGAATTTGTTTCTTCGTGGTTGGCAATCTGTGTGTGGAGCCATTGATAGGTTAGTTCCCTGCTTGTTTGTAGTGTCTTTACTGAGGTCGTGTCTTGGTGACTTGGTTCTTCAGGCACTGAATGAAACAACAGAATAACTTATAACTACCATCTCCAACAATAAAGTGCAAGTAAAATACTGGAAGCAATAGTTAAATGCTCAACTGCGGTACATTAAATATTGGCCACAATCCCTATATTACAGCAAATAACAGAAATTTCATTGAGAAAATAATCGTTTACCGACATCCTTGTATTAAAATTAAATAACTGCAGATCATTCTTAAAAGTAGAATTTTTCAAATTCACCATATCACCAAAATATTTTACATAATATATGATTTTTAATCTGTACATGTTTAAAACAACATTCTAAAAAAAAGTATGTTTTATTAGGGAGATGATGTTGAGACATTTGACGCATGGTGGCTAGAATAAATTTAAAGACGTAAATCTCTGATCAAAAGAGGACTTTTTTTCCCCCCAGAATTTCCCAGCCAAAGAAATGAAATGGAGAAAGTCAGAAATCCATGTTGATCAAAGATCGTCTTATTCTTATCAGATTTGTTTTAAGTGAAGCTGCTTTTATTTAAATGGGTAAGAATAAATGGCCTCTGCTCCTTTATCCACTGTGGTGACTGACACATAGCATCTGGCTTGCATCCATTAGTGACTATTCCTTTATATATTTTTAAGAATCTTTGTGATCAAAATTATGAAATTAATATGAACAAATCCATCATATATCCAGATAATTGACAAATATATACACATAAAACTGAATTTGAGTAAAAAGTTTAGAATTGACAAGTGGCAGCTCAGGATTTTGTCATTGGCATTGGGACTTTACTTCCCTTCTAAATTCAAACACAAGTGGCAGAAAACTGTGCAATTAACTGAAAGCTAACTAGACAATTGACTGAAAGAAGTCCAGTCATAAGGCTTTGGTTTTATCTTTTTATTTACTAAATACTTTAAATCATTAAAATGTTTCAGATTTGTAATAAATGCCAATTCAATTTTTGAAAGACAACCGGATTAGTGAATGTAAGTGTTTGAAGAAAAAGTATATACTTCTATCAGGAATAAATGTGCATGCAGGCTTATCATGTAGATCTCTTGGGGATCTTGCACAATCAGAGGTCACTATCTACACAGAAGAAACAATATCGTGATATTAAAGAATGAAGGCATTCAGTGCTATGTTAGTGACAGTCATTGAGGTCAAGACCATCTGCCATTAATTTTCTCAAAAAGGAGAATAATGGACAGTCTATGCATTGCTTCAAAACTCCCTACTGAATAAACAAGACAAGGTCATCTGCAGGTTACATTTTGTCCAAGACATTTTCAAATACTTGTGAAGAGCACTATTACTTATTCTTATAGAAACGCTTCTACGGCTTTTAATCAAAGATCTTTATGAGTTTATACATGCAAAGAAATAACTTGACTAAACATTTTGGGCATCGTGATTAACTGGCAAGTGGGTTGCAACCAAGACCTTGTTGCTGCTGAAGATTCACGTATATTAAAAAAAAAATCAAGTTACTGGATTATCATCTCTGAAAGTGGTTCTGAAGAATTCTGAACCTTTTAACAACATTTTAAGAATAGCAGATGTATAAAGCTAGTGAATGCCGCCAGGATGCACTTTCAGTACGTAACACACCACTTGCATTCAACCTTGTACAAGCAGAATAATTATGTCTATTATTTGAGCAACCAGGTCATATGGCATGATAAATGCATCTTTATCTTGTTATACTCACTTAGGAGTAAACTTTTTAAAATTATATAAAAATACTAATTTGTGCAATCAAGATGAGAAAAAAAATCCTAAATTATACGAAAGTTACAAAAACATTTCATTTCATTTTTCAAAGTGCCTCATGTAACAAATGGTGTAGTGGGAGGAGGAGAGTGTAAGATGGACTTGGATTGTAGATCTGCAGTTAAGCCTTATTAATGAAAAAATAATAAAGACACAGAGTTAAATGTATTATAGTCACAAAAAATATTGTTCATATGATCTTCCCTTTTGTAATCAATTGATGTTGTTGATTTTTTTTTAGCTACTTCCATCAACTGAAGTTTGGCATATTTTTGTAACCAAAACAGGAAATCTAGCTCTGATCTGGGGCCATCAAAACACCTGCAGGGAGATTTCCATGTTTATTTTTAACAAAGCTTAGAAACAAGTCTAAATACTCTGGCACCTCAGAAAACTTGCTAAAATTAACAGCTTAGTTGAGATCAAGGCTTCATCATTCAAAGGAAAAATGTAGGGCAAAAATGTACACTGGCAAGTATTTGCTTTCTAAAATGAAACTACCTGCTTTTAAGCAGATTTTCTCCCAGGTGGTATTTTAATTACTTTGCCTTTTTGTTTTCCTTGATATGAAAAGTACAGCTTCAAAATCACAATTAACAACAAATAATACATACACACATCATACTTCAATAAGATTTTCTGTCCAAGAATTTTCATCAAAACCTAAAATATTTTCAACATTTAAAAAAAAAATTGTTGTTCACTGTTGCTGACTATCCTGCGGATAGTATTTTCAGTATTTATTGTTTAATTTATAGTTTATAATTATGGATTATAATACCACAGTAAGAGCAATTTTTCTTTAAGTGACTTTGTCTACAATGCATTATTGAAATTGACAAAGGAGCTTAAAATTTGTTTATTTTGTTCCTCTACGAATTTCTTGCCTGTTCCTAGGGAAATGTTCCATTTGTGTAAGTCCCCACCAACTGGAAGCTGCAGTACAAAAGGCTGATTTTAACCCCCATGCCCAATGAGAAAGGTGAATGCAGGGGCTGAAATAGAGGATTACTCACTCATTCCTACTGCAGCCTTAGCCAACATCAATTTAATGTTGTCTCAGAAATACAGACCGTAAGAGTCCTTGGACTCGAACAGGATCCTTATCTGCCTGCTACTCTCAGTCAAATAAATCCCAACTAGTGCCACAGCAGCCAGAAAACGGCAGCAATCAAGATCAGAACCGAGAGCGCCCAAGCGACATTGCTTATTTGAATTTAGTAAATAATTATTTCCTTATGGGTCCGGAGGAGTAAGAGTGCTTCTCCAGTTCATAAAGAAAATTTGTGTCTCTCTTGTCTCAGCAGACTGTCCACTGGAATCCCCGGAGGTGGTCTCCAGCCACCCGAAATCCTGCTTCCACCCGCCAAGCTGAGTCATTCCCATTGGATTTGGGCAAGAGGTGGAATACAGTAATGAATCGCAGGAGTTAATATCTCTCCAGGCCTCACACAGTGATTTAATGTAAGCATGCTGCTTGCTATCACATCCACACCAAGTACTCAATCTGTGAATTGGGGCTGAAGTGTCATAAAAAGCAATCTTGTAGTATTCAGTCGGTTTGTCTGCCATATTTCCAAGAGATATAATCAAACATGAAATATTGGAAATAAAAGAAAATCAACGATATTTAATGAACACAGAAAGTCAATATGTTCAATTTTATTTTCAATAGTTTATTTTCCTACATCGTAAAAAATGAAAAAGATTGAGAACCTCCAATCCACGAGGATTTTTGACTGCAGCGATCACACTATATTAAGGTTAGCTTAAGTTTAGTTTAAAGATATAGCATGGAAACAGGACCTTTAACCAACTGAGTCACGATGACCATTGATCATCCATTCACACTAGTTCTATGTAATCCCACTTTCTCATCCATTAAGGATAAAGGGGTATAATAGTACTTTTGGTCATTTTATGAGATATTTCATAGGATTACACCATCTGTATGTTACTCAGAGTTTTGGTTCCTAATGTATTAACATTGAAACATTTCCGTTTATGTATTGATCTATTCACTTTACTTTTAATATGTCCCAAGGTGTTTGTGGTAAATACTTTTGAATTCTTGTCACTATAATATTATGGCATATTAAAACATGTAGGAGTCAAAATCCTATTAAAAATGAGGTACAACTTCCATTGTTTCCAAGTTGATCAAATTTCTGACAATTTATCTGAGTTACACAGTGGGACAAAAAAAGAAACAAATGTTGTCATAAAGTGCAAAAGCATTTCCATTACATTTTAAAACAACATGGAAGTGTAAAGATCAGAACATTTGTCGTCATGTTTCATTTGTGAATTACTTTTAATGTTTACCATTCGTCTTAGGTAAGACGCCACACATGTGTACAATGATTGGTTGATATAAAACAAAATTCAAATGGCTACATTATAAACCTGCAGGAAACTATTATCATAACTTAGTAGATGCTTGCTCGGAAAATTAGTGCAGGCTTCACTTTAAATTTTATATTTTAACAAGTGACAAAGCATTTAACTATAAAATAAAAATGAACAAAATGGTATGTAGCATTGACAACACAACTCCTGCACTGTTTTACAGTTCTCCATGAGGCAATCCTGTGAACTGGGGTTGCACTCTGCCAGAAAAGTGGCTCTGACCCATAGAGAGCTCCTTGAGATCACCAATGCCTCAGGCCTTACTGCTTTCTCCAAGTCTTATGTTTCAAGTATCAGTTTGGATTTCTTCTGGAGATGATTAACGCAAACACAACACAGATTTTTTCCAAGTTATCCAAAACCATGTGTTTATATTATTCTAGTTCTTTTCTAGATTTTGCTGGTTATATCTACCTGCTTGAAGTCCCTATCATTTTACACCCTAAGAGAGCTATTAAATCCATAGTTTCACAAACTTATATATTTCACTCCTTGATTACACACAACTGTCCTGCACAGATGTGAAACGAATTGTAAAACAGCTTCCATAAACATTTTTTTTTCATTTCAACACTTTTAACTCTTTATTGTAAATGCTTTAGTATTGGCTTTGACAGTTGATGGCCTCCAGTCATCTTTCTTAAAGTTAAGCATGTTGCATAATCCCAAGCTGTCATTTAAAAAGAAACGTGCAAAGATATAGTTGTTGGGGGAGTTGAAATGGAAGAATAACAAATCTAATTAAAGAACTAAAATTGAATGGTGCATTCGTTGTATTATCTTCCCTGTCCAACCCACCCCACCTCAAATACTAAACCCCATATTTTCTTTCTTTTTTTAGCCCCAATATTGAATGTCATCGCATTTCCTATTATAGCCTGAAGGGTGAAGCGCCTGAGACCATGGACTTGTGTATAATAGGGCTCAGTGAAGCAGTTGTCAGGAAACACAATCTCAGAAGGTCGATTTCAGGAGTTTTTAATCTGGTACTGATATGTGCAATGATTTTTTTTTCATAAATTAACTGATAACTGTTCTAATTGCTATTGTAGAATATAGGAATTTGTACAAAATGGAACTCCACCTTGTAATCGTACATTAACAAGATTGCTGCAAAACTTGCCATTTACCCAGGTCTTGTGAATAAATGCTTACTCTTTTAAATGGAACCACTGGAACATACCTCTTTAAATGGAAGCAAGCCCATGAAAGGCTGCCAAATGCAGAGCCCTTGAACACATTGACAGATTTGGAATGCTGAATTTGTCAGTTCACTCGATCATTGTACTCCTTGCAGACTGCCCAGCACTTGCACTAGGGAATTACCTCTTGGATTCAGCACCAGATTAAATCTGGCACAGGATCTGAGACCACATTGAATTTAATGTGGAATATAGGGCTGTTTTTTACCAAAATTATTTTGGTTAGCTTATTTTTTCGTGGAGTGTTTTTAGACTTAAACGATTATTTTTTTACATTTTGTAATATTTCTGATTTTGTATAGTGGACAAAGATGAGGTGAAGCTTCCTTAGGAGTTTTGAGGTGGAGCTTCACATCCCATCACTAAATGCCTGGAATGGTCCATAATACTTTAAGCAAGTAAGATAGGTCATCACATGGACATAGTAAGTGCAGATGTAGTGACAGTGAGCAGAGGCTCCAGGCTCAGGGCCATAGAACATAGAACAGGCCTTTTTGCCCACAATGTCTGTGCTGACCATGATGCTAACTTACTCTAATCTCCTCTGACTGCATGTGATCCACATCTCTCCATTTCCTGCATGTGCATGTGCCCATCAAAAAGCCTTCTATCAGGACCTATCCCTGAACCTCCGATGTTCCAGTGAACACAATATAAATTTGTCCAACCTCTGCGTATAGCTAATGCCCGTTAATGCATACAATCTGGTCTATTATTAAAGGACAATGGATGTAAAAATATTAAGAGGGCAATGACGCAGACATTTAGTACTGCTTTGCATTGATATTTTATACTAAAAAAAAATCAAATGCTAAATACAATCTGGTTCTTATTTCATTTTGCGCACACCTTTGAAGATTAGATGCCGAGGCCCCTGTGAACATAATGCACAGAGGTGGCTGAATGAGCTCAAGGAAGTCAAGTGGCATGGTATGGCTGTTTTGATGTCACTTGCGCACACTGTACTGCACATATGAGTCTGCAAACAATGTGAGCATAGCCCAGGGAATTTAAATTTAACCTGAGATAAAAGCACTTTCTGGTGCTATTTAAGGGCTCCACCATCTCCATGCTTTTTCTGGGGAATATTTTCTTCATCCATATTTTTCAGGGCAGGATTCTCTTTAAGTACTCTTCCTTAGTGAACAGTCTCACTATACCCTTCTCTGTTTCCTTGGTACTGTTATCTGCCCAACCTTTCATCCCAGAATCACTGGCATTTCCTGTGATGTTTACCCTGTCAATTGACTGCCCAAGTCCTATCAGCTCATCTCCGCAAACAAACAGAATCACCCAATACATCGATCAGTCACCATTTTCCAACTGGTCATGTGGGATCCTATTCTCCTCTCCACCACCTAACCTGGCCATTCCGATGGTCACTTCCTCTGCATTCTCCAGTGTTAACAATGGTCAGACATTAGGGAAAAACAGGCGATATGTATGAGCTTCCTTTTGTAAGGCTTATATTATTGTACCTGATAACTTCAGCATCCACATTGTTCAGAGCAGGTTTTCTTTAAATACTCTTTCTTAGTGTTCAGTGAGCATATAACTTGAGCACATGTGTAGTAGAACATGGCTGCATAAAATGCTTGCACAATCCTGATACTGAATCCATGAGCTACTTCACGTTTATATGCCTTTCTCGGCCTAAGTCAGTTGTCCTTCAATAAGATATGCCTTGTTTAATGCACAAAACTACTCTCTTGCTAGTAAACTATGGGAAAATTATTCAAATTTGTTAGCAATCACATATTTAAATGACTCATTACTTTTTAGAAAACATGGAATATGGGTAGATGAGTAGTTCCTTTGTGTAATTTTTAAGGGGAACGTCACTGGTAAATTACTAGTGATTGGGATGGCAGCAATGAAAGTCAGATGGAGCTCAGTGGGATAACGGACTGAGATTAGATGGCAGGAGGGAGACGGGGAAGCTAGAGTAGCTTGGATGGTGCGCCCTCTTCTTCACCACAGATCTGCTAAAAATCACTAACCTCAGGGAGTAGCTTCTCACGCCAGACCAACTACCAGATAACTCACGGATTAGGAAAAGGGTCTCAACCCGAAACGTCACCTATTCCTTTTCTCCTGTGATGCTGTCTGGCCTTACACAAAAAGCTGGAGAAACTCAGCGGGTGCAGCAGCATCTAAGGAGTGAAGGAGATAGGCGACGTTTCGGGTCGAGACCCTTCTTCAGACTGGTCAGGGATCAGGGAAACGAGAGATATAAACAGTGATATGGAGAGATAAAGCAAGAACAATGAGTGAAAGATATGCAAAAAAGTATTGGTGATAAGGAAAGCAGGCCATTGTAAGCTGTTTCTGGTGTGAAAATGAGAAGCTAGTGCGACTTGGGGGGGGGGGGGGGGAGATGGAGAAGGAATGTCAGGGCCCGAGGGCTGAGGGAGAGGTGGGGGGGGTGGGGGGAAAGGAGCAGTCTGGGTTAACAGAATTGAGAAAATTCAATGTTTAAGCCCAGAGGATGCAGACTCCCCAAGCGGAATATGAGATGTTGTTCCTCAAACTTGCGGTGTTGTTCACTCTGGCCATGGAGGAGGCCCAGGACCGAGAGGTCGGATACGGAGTGGGAGGGGGAGTTGAAGTGCTGAGCCACCGGGAGGTCGGGTTGGTTATTGCGGACCGAGCGGAGGTGTTCGGCGAAACGATCGCCTAGCCTCCGCTTGGTCTCACCGATGTAGATTAGCTGGCATCTGGAGCAACGGATGCAGTAGACGAGGTTGGAGGAGGTGCAGGTGAACCTCTGTCGGACTTGGAATGACTGCTTGGGTCCCTGAAAGGAGTGGATGGGGGAGGTGAAGGAACAAGTGTAGCATCTCTTGCGGTTGCAAGGGAAAGTGCCCGGGGAAGGAGTGGAGCAGGAGGGAAGGGAAGAATTGACGAGGGAGTTGCGGAGGGAGCGGTCTTTGCGGAAGGCAGATAGGGGGGGAGATGGGAAGATGTGGCGAGTGGAGGGGTCACGTTGGAGGTGGCGAAACTGGCTAATGTCAGGGCCCGAGGGCTGAGGGAGAGGTGGGGGGGTCGCACTAGCAATAAGTCGCACTAGCTTCTCATTTTCACACCAGAAACAGCTTACAATGGCCTGCTTTCCTTATCACCAATACTTTTTTGCATATCTTTCACTCATTGTTCCTGCTTTATCTCTCCATATCACTGTTTATATCTCTCGTTTCCCTGATCCCTGACCAGTCTGAAGAAGGGTCTCGACCCGAAACGTCGCCTATCTCCTTCACTCCTTAGATGCTGCTGCACCCGCTGAGTTTCTCCAGCTTTTTGTGTAACCCTCGATTCTCCAGCATCTGCAGTTCCTTCTTTAACAACATGCTGTCTGGCCTGCTGAGTTGCTCCAGCTTTTTGTGTCTCTTACTCTTTTACGTTAACATTAAATTTAAATGATGGTACCAAATATATTGTTAGGCCACAGATTTGGAAAGTAGGTTCTTATCTGCCTTTTATGAGTGTTTATTGCTCAATTTTTGCATTTAAAACATAAAGAACTGTGATGTTTGGTATTTAACTAATTATAATCTACCACACAATTGTGGAAGAGGTGGGATGGTCTAAACAAGCCCATTATTTCTCGTAATAAAAAACTACACATATTATTTCAATATCTAAAATAATACAATATGCAAATAAGAGACGACATGTACATTCATTTAGATAGGGAGCTAAACGAGTGATAACTCTTCTTGGGTCGAATTAAAGACCAATATTGTTTGATTATTGCTTAATGTGCTTTCACATTTACCGGATTTTCTCATGACAGAAGAGAAGGCCATTTGTGCCATCAATCTTATGCTGGCTCTCAGCAATTCCATCAATCCCATTTTCTCTACCCTGTAATCTATTCTGTCAGATGAGCACTTTAACACACTCCTACTACTGATGTACACTAGGTGCATTTCAAGTAGCTAACTCACCTAATGACCAACATATACAAAAGCACTCAAGGGAAACCCACATGGTCATAGGGTGAACTACCAAGGTCAGAATCAAATCCAGGTGGCTGGAGCCACGAAACAGCTGCACTCACTGCACAACTTTGCAGGGAGGTTCGCTAGTGTTACTTGGGAGGATTTAAACCAGAATGGCAGAGGAGTGGGAACCCCTGAGCAGGAGGTCAGTAAATGGAAGAGTTGATGAGAAAATGTACATTTTGACAAGTAAAGGACAGGGCCTTAAGTCTCATGGAAGGACAGGCAGGGAGAGGTTAATGAGTATGGGGATGAAATGTGCTTAATTCAGTGCAAGATGTATTGTGGGTAAAGCTGATGGAAACTTGGATGTTAAGATACAATAGTGGCGTACAAGAGGCTTTTAGATAGGCACATGGGATTGCACAGAATAGAGGTATATTGATCATGTACAGGCAGATGAGATCAGTTTGGCTTGACATCACGTTCGGCACAGACATTGTGGGCCGAAAGGCCCATGTACTTTTCTGTGCTCTATGCTAACTAGTCCACTGACCATTGTGTTACTTTATGCTGACAGACGTTACAAAATCAGAATGAACTTACTGTGAGATTATAAAATATAATTGGCACAAAAATTACTTCTAAACTGTGGAAGTAATTCAATTGTAAAGGAACAAATATATATTTTTCATTTCTAGGGTTACACATTAGTACTTTGAAAGGATATTTATAATGAATATGTGGAGGATGAAGGGATATTGGCCACATGCAGGCACTGATTTGTTTAAATTGGCATTATGGTTGGCACAGATATCGTGGGTCAGAGGGTCTGTTCCTGTGATTCTATGATCTATGTTCATCTTCCATGAATGCATCCGCTGTCATGATAAAGTGGCTTAAAATCAATGGTTATCTTGAAATCAATGATCCAAGATAATTTGCTGTTGCATGTTACATACATTCTTGTAACAAATAGAAGAATGAATTATATTGAACTTTCAACTCATGTACAGTATTCGCATTATTTTCACGAATGTCAGCAATTTTATGAAATATTATGCAAAAGATAAAGTGGTAGAAATGCATTTTCTGTGGTGTTGACATTGCATCTATGGTCTGTTACATACCTCTGATGCTACTGCAAGCAAGGTTTTCATTTTTCCATACTTACACATGTAAAGGGCCTGTCCCACCAGCATGCAACTCTACGCGATTAGCGCGACCTAACGTGGTCGCTTGAGCCGTCCGGCGTCGCGGGGCCGGTCCCACATCGATCGCTGAAGCCGCGCGGAATTGTGCGGACCGAGTTCGTCCCGACACCGCGCGGGGCTCCGAAAAACCGACTATGTCTAAAAATCTCGCGCGGCAACGGCTTGTCGGCTCGCAGTCGCCTCGACATTTACACACCGCCCGGACATCGTGCCTCCGTGAACTTATTTGTAAGTGCCTCCGTGACCCTCTATGTGTGTGGCTCCGTGGCCCTGTATGTGTGTCTCGGTGCCCCTCTCTGTGTACCCCTCTAAGTCCTGGCGAACTTACCTTGGACTTGCTTCAAGTTCGCCTCGCTTTGCGCCGCGTTGCGCCACTCACCCAACCTCCGCACGGCCCTCGCTGCCGGTTTAGTTGCGCTTGCCGCATGCCGGCGCATGCTGGTGGGAACGGCCTTGTACAGGGGATCACCCGACCTCCGCGTGGCCCCCGCTGCCGGTTTGATCGCGTTCATCGCATAGAGTTGCATGCTGGTGTGACAGACCCTTAACAATAAACATGACGACATTATATAGCAATATCAATCAATGCATATAATTGCTTAATGCACAACCTGTCTCTCAAATCGCTGGGTTTAACACTTACCATTAAAATATTTCACTCCATTGTGCATCATCTTTGATGATTTTATGGGAAGATATTTATTTTTCTTGAACAAAGCCAATCGAGCTACCGGGTCTAGAATAAGGAGAGCAGGAAAAAAGTTCAGTCTGATTCGCAAAAGGAGAAAAAAGATCAGAATTAATTGCAGTATGACTAGTTGACATGAACAATTCCCTTGACTTTATGTCCCGTTGATTATAGACAATAGGTGCAGGAGTAGGCCATTCGGCCCTTTGAGCCAGCACCGCTATTCAATGTGATCACGGCTGATCATCCACAATCAGTACCCCTTTCCTGCCTTCTCCCCATGTTCCCTGACTCCGCTATCTTTAAGAGCCCTATAAAGCTCTCTCTTTAAAGTATCCAGATAACCAGCCTCCACCGCCCTCTGAGGCAGAGAATTCCACAGACTCACAACTCTCTGTGTGAAATACAGAGGTGTCTCCTCCCCTAATAGGATGCAAAATTAGCAGGTGTTGAAACACCTAGCGTGAATAACAATGAATAATCCAACCAATGGAAGTCTGAAAAAAAAACTAGTTGAGACAAAGATCAGGACTTTAGCAGTCTAGCTATGAAAATAAAAATACTTGCCCTGCAAAAAGCAAACAGGACATTAACGATGTAGGTGTACACCACAGACTCACAAAAATTAGGATAATGTTTGCAAAAAGAATAGAAAAAGCCAGTGGCAAGGAAAGTAAATTGCACAATGATGTATCTTGTTCATAAGATGCAAAATTAAGGAAAATATAATGATCTGCAATTTGGAACTCGATTTGGCAAATCACAAAGAGCCTCAAATGCGATTAGCTTCACAAAATGTAGAGACATGGAATTGCAGATGCTGATTTACAAAATAAGACAGAGTGCCGTTATAGTTCAACAGGTCTGGCAGCATCTCAGGAGAACATGGATAGGTGACATTTCCAGTCGGGACCCTTCTTCAGATTGTAATGTTGACCTGAGATGCTGCCTAACCCGCTGAGCTATTCATGCACTCTGTCTTCTCTAGTGCCATGCAAGTGCCCATTTAACTGCAGTCTGAACTTCAGGGTTTATAAAAGATGGATTTCACCAGATTTTTTAATGAGAATTGAAAACAAAGGTGTTTTGTAAATTATATTAAATTGTATAAACTGAGATAAACACAAGGATCAGGATATGTGATTATACCAAAGCCAAGGTTTTTGAACATTGCATTGGAGTTTGCTGGAAGAATTTCAAAGGAGGTTTCTTGTATTCTCATGGGGCTAGACTACCTTCCAGACAGACATTCTAAAGGTGGTAAGATTTGGTCATACATGAGAATCATTATTTTCGACAGTTTGCAGCACCTCAGAATGGAGGACAATAATTTCAAAACCTCACCAAAATGGACCGAAGTATCAAAGTATTCAACCAAAAAACTTCCTCCTCAAAGCCCATGGTGGTATCACTGAGCCATGAGTGACTCCAGAATACAAGAGGCAAAGTAACATTTTGGTACATAGAAACATAGAAAATAGGTGCAGGAGTAGGCCATTCAGCCCTTCGAGCCTGCACCACCATTCAGTATGATCATGGCTGATCATCCAACTCAGTATCCCGTACCGGCCTTCTCTCCATACCCCTTGATGCCTTTAGCCACAAGGGCCACATCTAACTCCCTCTTAAATATAGCCAATGAACTGGCCTCGACTACCTACTGTGGCAGAGAATTCCATAGATTCACCACTCTCTGTGTGAAAAATGTTTTTCTCATCTAGGTCATAAAAGATGTCCCCCTTATCCTTAAACTGTGACCCCTTGTCCTGGACTTCCCTAACATTGGGAACAATCTTCCTGCATCTAGCCTGTCCAACCTCTTAAGAATTTTGTACATTTCTATAAGATCCCCTCTCAATCTCCTAAATTCTAGAGAGTACAAGCCGAGTCTATCCAGTCTTTCTTCATATGAAAGTCCTGACATCCTAGGAATCAGTTTGGTGAACCTTCTCTGTATTCCCTCTATGGCAAGAATGTATTTCCTCAGATTTGGAGACCAAAACTGTACGCAATACTCCAGGACCAAGACCCGGTACAACTGCAGTAGAACCTCCCTGCTCCTATACTTAAATCCTTTTGCTATGAATGCTAACATACCATTTGCTTTCTTCACTGCCTGCTGCACCTGCATGCCTACTTTCAATGACTGGTGTACCATGACACCCAGGTCTCGTTGCATCTCCCCTTTTCCTAATCGGCCACCATTCAGATAATAGTCTACTTTCCTGTTTTTGCCACCAAAGTGGATAACCTCACATTTATTCACATTATACTGCATCTGCCATGCATTTGCCCACTCACCCAGCCTATCCAAGTCACCTTGCAGCCTCCTAGCATCCTCCTCACAGCTAACACTGCCCCCCCAGCTTTGTGCCATCCGCAAACTTGGAGATGTTGCATTCAATTTCCTCATCCAAATCATTAATAGATATTGTAAATAGCTGGAGTCCCAGCACTGAGCCTTGCGGTACCCCACTAGTCATTGCCTGCCATTCTGAAAAGGACCCGTTTACTCCTACTCTTTGATTCCTGTTTGCCAGCCAGTTCTCTATCTACATCAATACTGAACCCCCAATACCGTGTGCTTTATGTTTGTATACTAATGTTGGACCTTGTCGAAAGCCTTCTGGAAGTCCAGATATAACACATCCATTGGTTCTCCCATATCCACTCTACTAGTTACATCCTCGAAAAATTTTATAAAATTCGTCAGACATGATTTACCTTTCGTAAATCCATGCTCAATTTGTCCAATGATTTCACCACTTTCCAAATGTGCTGCTATCCCATCTTTAATAACTGACTAGCAGTTTCCCCACTACCGATGTTAGACTAACTGGTCTGTAATTCCCCATTTTCTCTCTCCCTCCCTTTTTAAAAAGTGGGATTACATTAGCTACCCTCCAATCCTCAGGAACTACTCCAGAATCTAAAGAGTTTTGAAAAATTATCACTAAGGCATCCACTATTTCTGGGGCTACTTCCTAATGTATTCTGGGATGCAGCCTATCTGGCCCTGGGGATTTATCGGCCTTTAATCCATTCAATTTACCCAACACCACTTCCCGGCTAACCTGGATTTCACTCAGTTCCTCCATCTCATTTGTCCCCTGTTATTTCCAGCAGATTATTTATGTCTTCCTTAGTGAAGACAGAACCAAAGTAGTTATTCAATTGGTCTGCCCTGTCCTTGTTTCCCATTATCAATTCACCAGTTTCTGACTGCAAGGGACCTACATTTGTATTAACTAATCTTTTTATCTTCACATATCTATAAAAATGTTTGCAGTCAGTGTTTATGTTCCCCGCCAGCTTTCTTTCATAATCTATTTTCCCTTTCCTAATTAAGCCCTTTGTCCTCCTCTGCTGGATTCTGAATTTCTCCCAGTCCTCTGGTAGGCTGATTTTTCTAGCTAATTTGTACGAGTAAAAGAGATTATAAAATGCTTAAGAAACATAGGTCGAAGGCCTTTACTGTGGCTGTTTGTCAGCAAATGGTGGATGTTTGCATCTAACGTTGAAGAGAACCATCTTCAGTCATTTTTGGTGCCAGGATCCACAGATATGACTTGTTGGATATAAAAATTGTGGATGGTTGCTGGACTGATCAACATGATGCATATTGAATGTAATCAATCAACAGTGGACTTATTGCACTTTTGGGATATGATTCTGACATAGTGATCAGTCATATAAAGGTATGATGCCATAAATGTAAAACATAAATTAAATGAAAAAAGTTAATTAGGTCAAGAGTCAAGCGTGTTTTATTGTCATATGTCCTAGATAGAACAATGAAATTCTTATTGCAGCAAAACAGAATATGTAATCGTAATAAATAATATAACAAAAACTCAGAAAAAAAAGAAGCGTCTGTGGAGCGAGAGATAAAATTGAAGGTTAAGATTATTAATGTATTATTGCAAAAGCTGGAATTCTGTTTTGAAGCTTTGGTTTTGAATTTTTTTAAACATTTACCACCCTTCTTTTACAAAAAGCAAAAAGGCGCCAATACAATGACATGACCATGGATGCTCCCATAGGCAGGCAGCCAAAAGGCATACTGAGTGACATGGAATTAATTCTTTGCCAGCTATTTTTTTCCCTTCCTTTTCTGAATACTCCATGAAATATGACAGTAATTCTTCTGAGGCACATAAATTATGCTTGAGATATAATGCTGAAATTCTAGTGGGTAATCTGGAATATTTCCACTGTTTTGCTATCTTGTCTTACACTCGTTACTTTTTCCAAAGCCATATTTTTGTATCATTTCTTCCTGAAGCTATTGGCTTTTATTTTAGTATCATGCACAAGAATTCTTTAACTGTTCCTGTCCTGGAAAAGGTACTTCACCAAGTTGCTGGAATGGGAGATGAAGGATTCAGAACTAGCGATGATGAAGGTATTGAAATATATTCACAAATCAGAATGGCATAAGACATGAAGGGGAACTTGCAGGTGTGATATCCTCTGTGCCTGCTGCTCGAGGCCATGAAGATAGTCATGAGTTTGAGAGGTACTGTCACAGTTACCTAGATGAGTATCTGCAGTGCGTTTTGTAGATAGTGCATCTAGCAACAACAGTGTTTCAATGGTGGATAGACTGACTGTATAGGCTTATTGATAAGGTACTAATCAAGCAGACTGTTTTGCTTTCATTGGTGTTGGTGCAGCATTCATCCAAACAATAGAGATGATGGACAGGCCTTGCGGAACAGATTAGGCACTTGCTGCAGGTTACCCAGACTCTAACCTGCTCTTTTACTCATTGGCATTTGTGTGTCCAATGGTAGTTTTAAAATCTTCATAGCTCTCGCCAATCAGGGTTCCCTAAAATAATTAGCCTTGCCATTCATCATAACAGGAACATATTGTCCTTAAATTCTTGCTATCACACTTTAAAAGTCTCCCACATACCAGAATTTCTTTTATCTGCAACCAGTCTCATGAATTCGACCTTAGCAAGTTCTGCATAATGTGTGCAAAATTGTCCTTGCCACAATTTAGTGTCTTAATTTGTGGAGCAGTTCTACCTTACTCTACCTTACCTTATCTTAAACCTAATAAGATAACTAATGGGAATTATGCTTAAAGTCCTCAACCAATGACACAGCAGTCACTTGTCTTGCCTCATTCCACTGTTCCACTTGTGGTCAAGAGTCCACTTGAAACAAGCAACTGTCACATTTTAATATAAATTTGGGTCTATTGACATGTCACGGGGTGTCGCCTATATGGTCGCGAGTGGTCACCCAAGGAGTCATACCTTTTTCTGGTTGCCGCTGGATTTTCAACATTTTGAAAATTTTCGGTCATATGCTGGGACTATGACGGGTGCCGGCAGTCATCGGAAATAATCGCATAAGTAGGACAGGCCCTTAAGCTATTCTACCAGCAAACGGGGAAGTTGAAGAAAATTGAAGGGAAAATGGTGCTCAGTATTGGGATAATATTACAGAGAGAAAAGGGATGAGGGATTGGATAATTTTCCTTCAGCTTATTGAAACCTTGTTTTGCCGTGCAATAAGACTGCTTCCTATATTGGCAGATTTAATGACAGTCACATCACATTTGTAACTTAGAAGGGAGTAAAATTCAAGTTCCGATGAGGTAAACAGGAATCGGTATCCTTCAAGAAAAAAATCAAAATTATTGTAGCAATGTTACAAAATTTTGAGATTTTAAAAATCAAGTCTGCAATTTATCCCATCAGATAAAGCATAAAAAGAAGTTTAATTTGACACCTAATTTACTTTCATATCTTCAGTATTAAGAAAGTTATGGCCATTTTCATACTCGGAAATGAGCATCTTGCTTCCCATTGCCTTTCAATTGACTTAACTCAAAAGCTGTGATCTGGAAAAGTTAAAAGTCCATAACATTCTTAAAAATTAAGAGAACTCAATGAAATTTTCAGTTATTATAGATTGAAGCATTCTGAAACAAATATTAAACAATCTTACTTGGATTACCTGAAATTAAAGCATATAATTAGTTAGTTATCTAATTGTAGCTAATTACAAAATTCAATGAGTAGATCTAAACATCTATCAATTTCTTAAGAAAAGATAAACTTTTTTAAAATTGCCTAAGTGTCCAAATAACATTCACACAATAATCCACAATATAACATAATTTTTAAATTTCATTTTCATGAATTTCTGGGCCAAATGGAAGGAATTTAGTGTTTTATGCCTGTAAATTAATGGCCATTTAAATCAACTAGCGAGTGGGTTTTAGTGGAATGCGGTGGATTGGAACGTTGCGGTTAGCAGTGAAGTCGGGGGGAAAAATACTGGGGGTTCATACATTTTTTGGGGACCCCATTTCGCAACATGAAAATATTATTAATGCCTCCCGAAAAACCAACTTTTAATACAAAAATAAAGTATTTACCTTTTTTTCTCCCCTACGCAAAATGCTTCCGGTTGTCTGCGGTCACGGCTTTTGAAGGTGATTTTTAAATTACTCTAGTTAATAAATAATCTAGAGTAATTTAAAAATACCACCATTCATTAAATGTCGGAGCGATTTTTCTTCAGCAACCAAATCGCCCGACATTCATCGATTATCCAGGCCTGTGGAAAAACGGCACTTTAAGCCCGCCCCCCTCTGCAAGGCGCGAAAGTCGCGCACACGGGGAGCGGCAGAAGTGCAGCGCCGGTAAAGGTAAGTTTTGTAACATACCTAATTATTGGTTAGGGAATTGACTACTCGAAGGATTAAGAAGGCTGATAACAGAAGGTGGAGGAAAAATACCTCGGTCCACCAAGAAAGTAACTACCCAATAAGATCAGAAAAAAAAAAAATATCATGCCACAGGCTACCATTGCTCTGATGCCTGTAATTGCAAGTACCTTCCTTAGCAGTAACTTAGCCTGATGTTGTCACAAATTCTGCCAGCCTGGTGAGACCATCTATGCAATGTTCATGAGTGTGTTGCCAATTATCTAAATAATGCACCTAAAATGGTTGAACAGATGATAATTTGTAAGAACTTTGTGATGAATGCACGAGTGTTAAAGGAATGTGTTTGAGTGTGTTGTGGAGCTGATGCATGTTATTTAGGGAGTTAAATTAACATTGTTGTCAAATAACTAATGGATGAGTGTTACCTGGATCATTGAGTGTGCCGAGAGGAACTTGGGAGTGATTTCTTGATGTATTTAATAAACTTGATGATGTGAATGAAATCATTAACAGATCCTTTGGATCTTATTCTTTGCTTGAAATCTCAGGCAAATTGTACCTACTTTTGCTGCATTTCTATTGTAAATCAATCCTGGGTCCAAAGGTGTGGAGGTGCACTTTCCTCCTCTTCTACTCTGAAGTCAGATAATTAAGGTGTGTTGTTTCATCACTCCCAAACAATTGGAGTGGCTTCCAGCAATGGCTGCAAATATTGCAACTGCCTTTTAAAAGGTACAGGCATAACTTGAATAAGTACCAGTTATAGTGAGTTGCTGCTAAACACTCCTGAAAATGCAGTCTGTGATTTTACACAAATGCAACATCTTTATTCAGTAATTATTCCATGGTGTCTTTATATGAATTTCAGATGTGTGTGGCTCCAGGTCAATCCGAATCAAGTTTCTCATGTATTACTTTTCTAACAATTGTTTTCCAAATCAAATTTCAAGGCCCAGGATTCTTATTAATGCAGACAGAACAAGATGGCCTGGAAAAGATGAGAAAGATTGGCACAAAATGCACATTATAAAACCCTCAGTGCCATTACATTAATTTTAGAAGAGCAAGTGATCTTATGAGGATTATGTATCTGCATATTGTCCTTTTTCACTTTTATCCCACACTGTGGGGAAATGCCAGCATTATCCTCTTCATGGCTCAGCTCATCTATGACCTGTGTTTGCAGCACAGATATGAATTGCAATCAGGTGCACTGTGTTGAATCCAGAGAGTCAGACTCATTTAACATTTGGGCCCATTGTGTTCATGGAGCATGATCCCATTCAATTAATGGAAATTAATGCATTAGTGATATGACAATTTCCTTGAATTTTTCAAAATTAATGTCATGTTCAATATGGTACTTTAAAGGAACTTTGCTATTAAAAAAAAATATTTAAGTCTATTTGAACTGTTGTTAAATGTCCTTGACTGTTAGAGGCATTTGGAAAATCATTCGAAAGCTATTGACAGCAGCAAGCTGTGAAAAGCCAATTTGGACAGAGGCTCAGTCTTCACTGCCTAGTTACCATTCTGGGACATTCTGCTTCAGTAGGCGGCCATGCAGTAACGGTTCCAGATTGAAGGCTGCCATAGAGCTGCAAAATTGTACCCACAGGAAAGCCATGAGGCTGGTGGGGGATGGCAGGAATGGTGGCAGTTGGTGGCGAGTGTGGGCAGCCGGTCAGACTGGGTACAATGCCAGTCATTCATTTTACGTTCATCCATAAAAAAATTACAATCGTATGATTATAGCAAAGCTAATCAAACACAAATTTCTGCACAAAATAACTCAAAACAATAAACTTCCTTACATATAAGTTAAGGCTCTTATACTAAAGGTAAATGAAAGAGTGCACAATTTTATCAAGAAAGAGTACATGAATTGAGCACAACTCTTTGCTCTCCAGACTGCCTTGCTGGATGGCTGTCAAGTTGCAGAGGGAAATGCAAACATACCCTGCAATTTTCTCGCCTCTGCTTTCTTGGACTTCATTTTTTGAGCTCGTTTCAGCATTAGCTGTGCAGTGTGAACATCCTTAAAGCCCCTATTAGTAGCAACAACAAGAAGCAAACAGTTTTAGATTATCTGTGTCAAATAACATGCCTTGAAAGAAATTATGAAAAAATCATACCAAAACCACAAGGAAGTCAAGTGACAACATCAACAACATTTAAAAACTACAAAATGCATGCACAACTACAACATTTCTGTTTTTAGAAATTATGAAGAAACAATGGTATCTTTCTACATGTTTCCTACGCTTTTAATGTACAGTATTCAGAAGTGTAAACAATAAGAAATATTTTGTCATCAAAAACTATTTAAAAAAACCCACTCAAAACCTTTAAGTAACTGAACAAATATTTATTTTCAATTGATGGGGTAATAAAAAACAAAATTGTGAATTTTTATGAGATTATTTTATGGACAAATATGGTATACTATTCCATGTTTCATTTATTCTATTCAATTCTATTAATAGAATAGATTATATTAATATAATATAATGTATTCTATTCTATTCTATTAATCAAACATCTTAAATTGGACTTACCATTCCAAAGAGATTTTTTCTTCTTTCTCAGACATGAAGCTTTGTTTACCACAAGATGTAGTTTCAGAGAATGCTGACACTGTTCTGCTGTGTGAACAAACAACAATCATACACCTTTCCATTTTTGGGTCTCTAAATGACCCTAAACGCTCAACAGATGCGTACCTTAAAATAAGAGGCAAGTAGAAATAAGTTTTCAATTATAAAAAAGAGATGCAGCCTATAGGAATAAAGTTCAATATTTTTCCAATGTTGTTTGAATCCTGAGTAACAACACTCTTAAATCTTGGGCGTTGCCTTGACATCACAGTTAATTTAGTTTCAATATCAAAGTTCAACTTTAACAGTCTGAAGACAAATTTTTAAGACTGTTCTTTTAGGTTTCTTGGTGGACATTAATTAAGTTGATCGTTACCGAGATGTATCTGAGGAGGGGAAGAGGGGGGAGGTGAAGGGGGGGAGGGGAGGGGAATGGGAAGGGGGAATGGAGGGGAATGGGGGAAGGGGAAGGGGTTGGGGGAAGGGGAGGGGAAAGGGGGTGGGGGAGGGGGAGGGGAAAAGGGGTGGGGGAGGGGAAGGAGGGCAGTGGAGAGAGGGAGGGAAAGGGGGAGGGGGAGGAGAAGGGGTGGGGAGGAAGAAGGGTAGGGGAAGGGTGGGAGAGGGGTAGGGGAAGGGTGGGAGAGGGGGAGGGGAAGGGGGTGTGGGGTGGCAATTGTGATCTAATCTATATCAGCCCGAAAGATGTGTGTAACTAACAAGGCAACCTTTTTAGTTTAGTTTAGTGTAGAGATACAGCGAGGAAACAGGCCCTTCGGCCCACCGGGTCCATGTCGACCAGCAATCCTCGCACACTTACACTCCTACATACACTAGGGTCAATTTTTACATGTACCAAGCCAATTAACCTACAAACCTGTAAGTCTTTGGAATGTGGGGGAAAACGAAGATCTCAGAGAAAACCCACGTGGGCACGGGGAGAACGTACAAACTCTGTACAGACAGCACCCGCATTCGGGAATGAACCCAGGTCTCCGGCGCTTCCAGCGCTGTAAGGCAACAACTCTACCACCGTGCCACCCGAATGTAGCTCACCTGATTACAGCCAATCAGTGTTAGCTCACTTAAAACCTTATCAAGTGTTAAGGAAAGTGGAAGTTGTGAACTTGCGTGGTGGGCAAGGGGAGGGAGTAGGTATCTTAGTGATTGATTGTCTTCACGATTAATGACCGAGTTTTTAAATGTATCCACAAGAAGTAGTAATTAAATAAATGCCATTGCGAAAATCACAGAAAATACACAAAATAAGTATTATTTATCATCATGAGCAGCTTGATTCAATTATTCAATGTTTGCTGCAATGTTTGGTCAAACTTTAATCGTACAGTTAAAAAGTCACCTACAAAGCATGTAGATACAATACATGGACTTAATTTTGAGTTACTGCCTCATGTATCTAATGCCAAGATGAAGGTAAGCAAATAATTTATTATGTGCTTTGGGTTTCAAGTATCTCTACTTGACAGACGAATATTAACACATATTGTAACGTTACAAATAAACCTCAGTGAGATATTCAGTCATTTTCTACCTGGGCGAACGCAGTTGAAGAGATGAAGAGGATGGATATTGATATTTTTCAACAGTATTAATATCATCTTCTTGCCATGCCAGTTGAGGTTGCCTTGATAAGGCAAATGAATCAGGAGCATAATGAGTATGAGCCTGGAAGATACAGAAACACCAACTTGATAATAGAAATTAATGGCGCACTGCACTGTAACGGCATTCTACGACAAAATCAGGTTAAAAATATTTTTTAACCTGATTTGTTAGCAATAAACAGGTTAAAAGAAGCAGTGGGAGGAAAGGAGAGTGAAGATGATAGATTAGAAGGCAGAAGAAAATGGTTCTTTTCATCCATATTATTGGATATGATTGCAGATGACTAGTGGCCAGCATTATTATCCTTCTGCAATTGCCCTTTAGAAAGTGGTGGTGAGCTACATTCTTGATCTACTGCAGTCAGTTCCATGGTACCCTTAAGGATCTCTGAAATTTAGATCCTGCAAGGTGATATATTTCCAGGTAAAGATGATGTGTGATTTGATGGGGACCTAGTGATGGTGTTCCATGCTCCTGCTGTCCTTGTCTTTCTTGATGACAGAAATGATAAACAAGATGAAAGTGAATGGCGATGGATGGGTCAATCAATAGACCAGCTTTAAGGGCGTGTCAATGGGACATATTGACTTATTATTTGAAATTATTAAAGGAAAATGTTGAAGATGCTCAAAACCTGAAATAGAAAGTGCTTAGAATGCCTATTATATGAAAATGTTGAACTCCTTGTTGAGACTTAAAGGATATAATGTGTCTAGTTGGAAGATGAGGTGCCATTTTACAAGCATATATTAAACTTCACTGGGATAATAAAGGTAGTCAAGGGTAAAGATCAGATTGAGCACGAGACATGGAATTAAATAGAGAGTTGACTCTAAGCTCAAGGGTGCCATTTGTAGAGTGCAGTATTACATTAATCAGGTATTGTTGGAAGTAAGTAGTTCCACCATTTTCTGTTTTCATTTCAAATTGACAGTATCAAAATTATTTTCTTTTGGTTATGATTCTACATCTCTCATTTACACCTCCTCGACATCAATCCTCCCTTTCTGTCATTGTTCCAATGGTCTGGCTTTGCCTTGTAGGAGATTCCCTTTTTATCACTTCATCTCTCAGTTACTCCACCCTAACTCGAACCTTCATATTGTTCTTCCCTTTCCTCCCCAATTCTCTGTCTTAAAACCTATTTAAAGTTGTTTTCTTAGTTCTGATGAAAAATAATAGACCTGAAATGTTTTCACTGTTCAACTCTCTGTTAATACTTCTCCCATTTACTATTTCCTTCATGTTTATTGTTGATTCAGTTTTCTGGCAACCACAGTAATATGCTTCTACATTTATATTGGTTTTACCAAAAAATAACACACTCCAAGTGCTGGAGTGTTCTTTTAATTCATGTGGGCATTCCCAGCACGTTTAACATTTATGACTAATTTCTAATTAGAATCATAGAAACATAGAAAATAGGTGCAGGAGGAGGCAATTCGGCCCTTCGAGCCAGCACCGCCATTCATTGTGATCATGGCTGATTGTCCCCAATCAATAACCCGTGCCTGCCTTCTCCCCATATCCCTTGACTCCACTAGCCCCTAGAGCTTTATCTAACTCTCTCTTAAATCCAGGGAATTATGCTCAGGGAAGAGGTAGTGAACCGTCTTCTTGAATTGTTGCAGTCCTGCTGAAGAAGCTTCCACTTTGTTGTTAGGTTTGGAGTTCCACGATTTAGATTCAATAACAATGAAGGAATGGCAATATATTTACATGGCAAAATGGCTTGTGTCTACGAACAAACCTTTAAATAAAAATATTCCCATGCAGGTGCAGTCTTTATGTTAGTTAAGGCATAGGTTTGGGACATGCTGTTGGACTAGCCTAGAGAAGTAATTGCTATTGTTTTAACGGGTGGCACACTGCAGCCACAATGCACTGATGATGGAGGGAATGAATGTTTCGAATGCCTGGGTGCTAATAAGGTTGACTGCTTTGTCCTGAATGATGTCCAGCTTCTTGGGTGCTATTGGTATTTTATTCATCCAACTGGATGATAGAAATGCTGTTTAATATTAGACTGTGCTGCAGTATTTCCATCTTTACAACAACTTTTCAAATTGTCCTCTAGTGCAATCTGAAACGTTACTTCTATGTTTGCTAATCAAAACATATTTTTGTATTCATTGTGTTCAAATTCTGTGCCAAATGTACAGCTGTCGTGCATCACTTGAAACCCATTGCCATAGGACTGAAAAACAAATAATAAGGCAATTAATTTAAGCCTTTGGAAGCCATAAGATAAATTCCATGTGTTGCTGGTCAGCACATTCTAAATGACTTGCTTTTTATGCTTTTATATTTCTTGATTCATGCCCCAATGCCCCATTTAATCGAGGACCAGTTAAAACAACAATGGAAATAGTTTCCATAAAGCAGTACATTACCTTTGGTTGCAGGGCAGAATTTGTGAGTGGGAGAGTTTGGGAAGAAATCTGACGATCTAATCTTGTCCAATCTTCATCCAAGGTGGCCTGCAGGAAGTAGTAGATTGTATTTAGAAATGATTGAGTGAAGTATTGAAAAGAACAGATCAATTGGTTGTTGAGGTCTGAAGAATGGTCCTGTGCCAAATCATTGTCTATCCAAAGGCTTGAATAGAGTGGATGTGGAGAGGATGTTTCCACTAGTGGGAGAGTCTAGGACTAGAGGTCATAGCCACAGAATTAAAGGATGTTCCTTTAGTTTAGTTCAGTTTAGTTTAGTTTAGTTTATTGTCACGTGCACCGAGGTACAGTGAAAAGCTTTTTGTTAGGAAGGAGATGAGGTGAAGTTTATTTAGTCAGAGGGTGATGAACCTATGGAATTCTTTGCCACATAAGGCTGTGGAGGCCAAGTCAATGGATAATTTAAAGTCAGAGATAGCTAGATTCTTAAATGGCCTAATTCTGCTCCTTTCACTTATGACCTATCCATTCCCTTCACAGATGCGGCCTGACCTGCTGAATTACACCAACACTTTGTGTTTTGATTACAAAATAGGCCTGTTCGCAAGGCAATCAATAAATCTTTTTTTCAGCATTCCAGTGATAATTTGGCAGAGATGATTTTGTCTTTTAATCAAATATCTTTATAATAAAAAGCTTTTGGCATTAGTCGAGCGAACATCCTTCAAAATGCTTTGGGTCTTGCATATTTTGTGCCAAAAATAATAATGCTATATTCAGGTTCTTTAATGTTTTTCTCCTGGAATAATTTTATTTTCAAGTGTAATTTATCGTATTCCTCCAGAACAACATGTTGGCTTTATTTGGTTAAAAATTATGGTAGTAATACTTCAGAATTCTTTTTATTCAATTGGTGTCAGCTATTACATCAGTTCTTTTGCATTTTTCTTTTTTTACTTTAGTTTAGTTTAGAGATACAGCGTGGAAACAGGTTCTTCGGCCCACCGAGTCCTCATGGACCAGTGAACCCCACACATTAACACTATCCTACACACATTCGGGACAATTTACACATACACCAAGCCAATTAACCTACATACCTGTAAGTCTTTGGAGTGTGGAAGGAAAGCGAAGATCTCGGAGAAAACCCTCTTGGTCACGGGGAGAACGTACAAACTCTGTACAAACAGCACCCATGTCCTGTCAGTTAACAAGTCCATATGGCTACCGTAATGTACTTGTCAAAGTGTCCATTTATAAAACATAAGAATTTAAAATGGAACATTCGTTTTCTAAAACATCCCCAGAGCTCCTTAAATGAAGATTGCTAACTAAAAAAAACGGAAGTAGAATATTTCATCTCTGCAAAATGTATTTAATTAAGAATATTAACCAACAGTGTGTGTTAACATCACTTCCAGTAGCTCCACTATTTTCATGGGCACTATGTGATCTAAAGCTGTTGCAGTATAACATAAACATTTTATTGTGCTGCATTTATTTGATTTGATATTTGATATCATGTATTGACAATATTTGTTAATTAACCTAATTATTTTTTAATAGAAAATATGTTTAAAATTAGAAACATTAGGTTTGAGTTACTGAGCCAGGAATAAGATATAGATAGCTGTCACATCAATGTTCAAAAAATAAACAAAATGGTTGAGTAACTTGGCGGGTCAGGCAGCATATCTGGAGAACATGGAGAGGTGATATTTCGTGTCGGGACCCCTTACCTATCCATGTCCTCCAGAGATGTTGCTACTGAGCTACTCCAGAGCTTAGTGTCGTTTGTTTGTAAATCAGCATCTTGTACCTTTTTCCAAATCAACATCCCTGCAATTTTACCCCGGGCCAGACTCCCCACACGCTGTGAAAGGAACTCTCCCCTCCTCAGTGAGGCTGTCCTTTTACAGCCACTTCCCATCAGCTGCCAGCAAAGAGCGATAGACTTGGCTATCCCTCAGCACAACAACATCATTCTTGATGTTGCTGTACTGAGGGATAGCCAAGTATCTTTCTTGGCTAACAACCTTCCAACTTCGGCTTCCAAGACACATGTAAATTTTCGTGCCTTATTTTTAGGTAAAAAATAGCGTCTTCATTGCCGGGAAATACGGTATTGAAAAACATATAGCACCAAGAAATTTACTTACCACATCATTTGTACACAAACTCCACTCTTTGTTTCGTTAGATACTCTTAAGATAATGGCAATCCATGTTTGAAAAACCCGCCAAGAAACCTGCGCTGCGCATGCGCAGTATGATGCTGCGCATGCGCAGTACTGCAAAGGCAGAATTTCAGCTGCCCTCAGTCCCCTGGAAATTGACGGCTTGAAGCAACGTCGACGGCACGTGGGCTGCACAGACCTTCGCGTGTTACATGCACTGCGGATGAAAGGCACGGAGAATTATGCCTACCTAAGAGATCGATCTCTTAGGTAGGCATAATTCTCCCATGCCTTTACTATTTATATTTAATAATTACCATTTTATAATTTTAGTCAGGGTAGGCAGTGCCTACCTTGCCTACCCTGATGGCACGTGCCTGCTGTCAATGCATTGTAGATGATAGTTTGAAGATAGTAACAGCTAAATTAATGATTGCTTTGTGATTTGTATAACTTTTGACCTCAGCCAGCGGCACTCATTATCTCAAGCAGCTGCTACTACTGCTTTGCCCAATACTACATGAATCTGTTAATAGTGTTGAACATAATGTAAGCACATTAAAATCTGAACACTTCAAATGAAAGGTTTTAGTGTTGTTGGGGAACATTAGATATTGACCAAGAATGAGTGTTTTGAAAAGCAAGAAAAAATAATCTGGGTTGGGGTAATTTGGCCAAAACATTCCATTTCATAGTGCGGTTTATTTCCAGCTTTGCACGTCACAGTGAATTAATCATTTTGTTAATAATATTTTTATTAGATGTAGTAATTTCCAAGTAGTAAAACAAATTTACAAATACCAACGTAATTCAGTAAATGTACAACTATCATATTCGCTATTATTATCTTCTGTTTTTTAGAAATAAAGAAAGAATAAGAAAAAAAGGAATAGACTTTAAATCGAAAAAAAAAGAAAGAAAATGATTGTGTTTGAATAATAAAAAAAGATAAAAAGTCAAAGAGAAAAAAAAAGAAAAGAAAAAGAAAACAAACACTACTTAGTATATATCTATTCAGTATATATATATAATTCCCCTTTATGAACAATATATGGTATAATATGAATATTTAAGATAGAAACAACAAAATGTATTGTAATTATAACGTCGTATTGCGGAGACGTGTACACAAAACCCAATTAGAAAATCCATATTTTTTTCGTCAAATCCTGTCTAGTACCCATTGAGTAGTAATGCCAAGAACAGCTAGCCCTTCAAATATTGTATATATGGAGACCATATTTGTTCAAAGATTTCACATTTGTCCATTAGGACAAATCTGATTCTTTCCAAATACAAAGTCTCCAACATCTCTGCTGTCCACATTTTAATTATGGGGGTTAATGTTCCCTTCCAAAATTTCAATATTATTTTTTTCCCTATTATCAAACAGTAATCTAAGAAAATTCTTTGATTTACTGTTAATACGCATTGTGAATCCGGAATTCCTAATATTATTAACTTTGGTTCTGGATCCAGTTTAACTCTAAGAACTTCAGATATAACTCTAAAGATTTCTGTCCAATAATAACTAAGTTTTGAACACGTTACAAAACTATGTATTAAATTAGCCTCTAAATTCTGACATTTATCACAAATAGGAGAGACATTAGGAAAAATTCTATTTAATTTAGTTTTTGAATAATGTAACCTATATAAAACTTTAAATTGTATCAATGTATGCCTCGCGTTTAATGAACAGCGATGTATGCGTTGTAAACTTTCTTCCCAAGATTCTTTTGTTATAGATAAACCAATTTCATTTTCCCATGCTTGACGGTATATTTCTGTTGTTGGATTCTCCCTATCCAAAATAAGATTATATATATAAGCTATAAATTTTTCTGAATTTGGATGTTTATTAAATACTTCATCTAATAATCCTGGTTCTATAATTTTATAATCTTGTGTGTTAGACTTAATATAATCTCTAATTTGTAGATACCTAAACAAATTATGTGGTGGTAACCCATAAATTTCTTGTAACTCATGAAATAAAAGAAATTTTCCCTTTCTATACAGATGTTCAATCCTATAAATTCCTAAATCCTCCCATTGTCTAAACCCCCTATCTAATATAGAGGGTTTAAATAAAGGGTTATTCATAATTGGTAGTTTAAGTGACAAATTATCCAAACATGAATTAATCATTTTGTAGCCTATTTTAACTTTCCTTTCTGAATATAAGCAAACAAACAACATTATTTCTAAAATGCCATAAGGTGAAATCATACTTCCACTACCAAAGCCATAACACTCATTTCAATTCTCATGTCCAATGGGCATTTCTAGACGTTAATCACTGCTCTGAGCTTGTGCACGTGGGAGATGGGTCTGCAACTAGCTGGATCATCAGCAGATTTCCCAGGCTTGAGGATGGCGACTTTAGACTCTCTCCAGGCCTTAGGAATAATTCCATTAAAATTGACATGGGTGAAAAAGCAACCGGACAGTTGCGTCCATGGGGGCCAAGGAGGTTCTTCAGAAACTCTGGGTAGGTCCCATCAACTCCTGCTGCTTTCCCAGCTTTAGTAGAGGACAGGCCTTTGTCTACATCAACTGGAGTGTATGGTTTAGAAAGGGGGCTTGAGGATAGTGAAGAAGAGATGGACTTTGTCAGGCTCCGTCTCACTTCTTGTCAGGCTTCTTTGGAAGTGGTGACCATCGAGTTTTCCAGCAGGTGAGAGGCTACAGCATTTGCTGACACCTGGGGGGGGGGGGGGGGAGGATTGTACCGGGTAGGAGCAGCTGAACCAAGATTTCTCCATTGGTAGAACCTGTTCTGCCCAGAGAGCAAGCTGGCTTTAGACTGGGTAGAAACTGTGCAGATCAAGTCCTTGCCCTCACTCCCAAATAGAGGCTGGCTTCCAACCCTGAAAACTGGTGTTGCTCTCATCAATCTGTCATCAGCTTATGACACCGAGTGGAGACATGGTCTGTTGCTGAAAGCTTCCAGAATCTTGAAGTGCCAAACCACCATCTGTGCCCTCTCATCCATCCTCAGCAACCGTAGATTTAAGGCCTCGCTTGGGAACCAGACCAGCTCTGTCAGGATCCTGAATGATGGTCTCCCCCAGGGCTCTGTCCTAGCTCCCCTACTCTTCAACATTTATGTGAGTGATATGCCAACTACCTCATCCAGGACGTTTGCGAATGCAGATGACCTTGCCCTTGCCAACCAGGGAGCTGCCCCTGGGGATATCAGCAGAGTGCTAACCCAAGACTTGAAGGGGATGGAGTAGTACTTCACCTTCTGGCGACTTCACCCTAACCCATCTAAGACAGCTGTTACTGCCTTTCACGTCAGCAATCGGCTCGCCAATGCAAAGCTCCGAGTGTCCTTTTGTGGTAAGCCGGTGAAGAATGAAGAATTCCCCAAGTACCTCGGAGTCACCCTGGATCGCAGCCTCACCTATCTTGAACACCTGAAGAGGGTGGCTGATAAACTGAAAGCAAGGGTCAACATCATCAGGAAACTTGCAGGCAACAGCTGGGAATCTAATGCACACACCCTCCGTACCGCAAGCTTAGCCCTAGTCCACTCAAAGCCGAGTTTTGCTCAACAGCTTGGGCTAATAGCTGTCTTACCAAATGAGTTGACACTGTCCTTAACTCTGCAATGCGGTTCATCACAGGGACGCTTAAGTCAACACCTTTGCAGTGGCTCCCTGTCCTCTCTCATCTTGCCCCTCCCAGCATACGCAGAAGGGAGAGGACATTGAAAGATTGGTGCACCATCGAGGCTAACCCTGACCTACCCATCCATTCTGACTTGAACAATCTGCCCAACATGCGCTTGAAAACCCGCAAACCCTTCTGGTATTCCGTTAATCCCTGGAAGACTTTGACTCCAAAACTGAGTGGCGCAGAGCCTGGAAGGATGCCAACACCAACAACGGAGAGGTCATCACAGACCCCACAGTGAACCTCCATCGCAAGCAATGGCTAACCATGAACAGAACCGCACCCTCCTTGCAAGAACAGCCCATCACCTGCATAAGTGGGGGATGACAGACAGCCCTGCTTGCGACTGCGGACATCCAGACCAGACCAGACCATCCCACATATCGTGAATGACTGCTCACAGAGGCTCTTCCCTGGTGGCATCAAAGCCATCCACCCAGTAACTGATGCTGTCCTGAACGTCTTTGAAGTGTGGGAGGAAACCGGAGCACCCAGAGAAAACCCACGTAGTCACAGAGAGAATGTACAAACTCTGTACAGACAGCACCCATAGTCAGGATCAAACCTGGATCTTTGGCGCTGTAAGGCTGTAACTCTACCGCTGCACCACCATACCACTCACAATCTGGGTACTTTTTAAGTTAAGAACCTATACATTCAAAAGTCTCAGAATATCAGTTTACATTTTTGTACTAAGATCACTGGAGTGGAACTTTGGTTTAGTTTAGTGATACAGCAGGGAGACTGGCCCTTTGGCCCACTGAGTTCACACGAGTTCTGGGTTATCTAATTTTCTCCTCCATTCCTTACACACTAAGGACAATTTACAGAGAACAATCAACCTACAAACTCTAATTTCTTAGGGATGTGGGAAGAAAACGGATCATCCGGACATAGGGAGAATATGCAAACTCCACACAGACAGAACATATAACTCCGAAGTCAGGATTGCACCTGGGTCTCTGGTGCAGTGAGGCAGCAGCTTTACCCGCTACATCACTGTGCCACCCTAACCCAGGTTATTTTTTTTTTTGGTTTTCCAAGTCAATACCACTGCTTTTCAACAACACCACCAGTCCTGCTCTCTTGATCTAGGCCCCATTCTCTATCTTATTTTCTTACCCAAACTGACCCTCCATGTTTTCATGTAACCTCCCCACAAAAACTCTGATTTCCAGATTCAAATGCCCTTTCTCTTGCAACGAACCCTGCAACAGGACTCAACGTCCATCCAATGTCCTAATAAGATCTTGATTATTACTTCACTCTCCCTTGCATACACCCTCACCTGTACTTCCTGCCTTTCCATTCCCATGAAACCCCAGGCTCAGTCTCAGTCTGACTTGCTTGGGCCCGAGGACATAATGAATTTTGCAGCCAACACTTTGAGGCCCATAGTCCAACCAGATACAACATAATCATTTCACAACTCTTAACATGATAAACTTTGGGGAACATGCTTTGATATTTACTTACCTCATCAAATACAAATTCATTCAAATTAACTTCCTCAAAGACATCGTCTTCCTCAGCATGAACTGCTGCTAAAGCACGAGACAACTTCTTCCGTAAGAGGCAACCTCGCCAATGTGCCTAAATAAATCAACAATAAATTCATTTGGAATAAAAAATTACAGCGCTAAGATCCAAATAATCAGAAGAAATTAAGAGCTGAATGTTGAAATTTAGTTTAGTTTAGTTTAGTTTAGAGATACAGACCCTTCGGCCCACTGGGTCCATGCCGACCAGCGTTCCCTGCATTTTAACATTGTCCTACACATACTAGGGATAATTTTTACATTTACCAAGCCAATTTACCTACATACCTGTATGTCTTTGGAATTTAGGAAATACTGTAATACAAAAGTTAATACTGCACGTGCTGGTAATCTGAAATGAAAACAGAAAATCCTAGACTAGCTTTAGCAGGTCACATAACAAGAAAAGTGTGTGGAGCCAGAAACAGTTCATCTTTCAGGTTGACTCAGGTTGCTAGATTTGTGAGGCAGCAGTACTACCTGCGGCACCTTAATGTGGCCAGAAATGTCGCCATATTTAATAGTAAATGACCTGCATCTAGGTTTAGACCATGAAATGGAAGATTTTAAAAGTTACCCCCCTTAATTAGAAATACTACAGTTCAAAGGTGATTTTGTGTTGTTCTATTGCTTGCTCAGTCTTTGGAGGACTGAATTCCAATTAAGCCAGGTTCAATGAAGAATTCCCTTCTCATACTTGGATATGTCCAGAAGTTGTGAACAATGCTAAAGTGACCAGAATATTGTACTCACTAAAAAAAACAATAACCTATAAAAATGGAGATTCAAACAAACTTAACACCTTAATTGCTGAATTAATTACTTTTGTTGTTTTAAAATGCTGACTATAATGTATTTCCTAGAGATGTATTCTAGAAAGTTAAAGGGGGGGGGATTAATTTTTCACATTCGGAAAAATTAATCCACTTCTTTGGAGTCTGAAAGTTATTTTAAGCCCATAATGCTTCCTATTTCACGATGCTGTATCTATGCAGCCCTGGCATTAGCCATGTTTGGGCATCCTCAACTCTCTAAAGGCAAACTCCCATAGAAACATACAGGAGAGGTACCCAGAAAGTTGAGGACAAATACACTGCGACCTACTCTGGTATCGTTTATACATGTTGATAGGGTTGTTTGTTTTTAAATCCAAATAAAAAATGCAATCCACTAGTTTAGCTAATGACATAAAGACAGATAATAAAGCAAGTTAGGAAGACGCTACAAGTCTGTAAAATGATAGAGGCCAGACATCATATCATACATTCGGCCATTCGGCCCTTCGAGCCAGCACCACCATTCATTGTGATCATGGTTGATCGTCCCCTATCAATAACCCGTGCCTGCCTTCTCCCCATATCCCTTGACTGCACTAGCCCCTAGAGCTCTATCTAACTCTCTCTTAAATCCATCCAGTGACTTGGCCTCCGCTGCTCTTTGTGGCAGGGAATTCCATAAATTCACAACTCTCTGAGTGAAAAAGTTTGTTCTCACCTCAGTCTTAAATGACCTCCCCTTTATTCTAAGACTGTGGCCCCTGGTTCTGGACTCGCCCAACATTGGGAACATTTTTCCTGCATCTAGCTTGTCCAGTCCATTTATAATTTTATATGTTTCTATAATTTTATATGTTTCTACAAGATTCCTCCTCATCCTTCTAAACTCCAGTGAATACATACATGCCATCAAGCGCCAAACAGCAATCCAATGTGCTTAGTGCAGAGATTCTGTGCTGGTGAACTTTTCCAGTTAAGTTCATTTCCTGTGCTATTATTGCTGTGAATCAAGTGTCATGACGTTTCCCCATTTCTAAGCTTTCCTCATCATTTTACTTCTAAAATTGTTAACTCATGCTGGGGTATGGTTCTGCAGCCATTTGCAGCCCTTGCTAATCATCCATGCACTCATTCATCATGTGTTAGCCTGGACAGAAAATGTTTGCAAACCATTACATGATCAAAAAGAATCAGAGAAAGTAATCTTGTAGCACAAACAATATTGATAGAAAGAGTTCATATCCCAACATGTGGGCCTCTCTTGGTGACTCATCATTTGATGTCAAGCTGGGAGCTCAAAGAGCATACAAGTGATCCAAATAAGGCATGGCTCAGGGTTGCTACAAAATAGAGTGATAGTTCCTATGAGCTCAGACATGGATCTCTTTTCCCTACTTGGCAAAATAGAGCACAGAACAACAGGAGCAGGCAGAGAACTAAAAATGGACCTTCATGGGTTTCACCCATGTTGCATCTGCAGAGAAAGTAGCTTTGTGAAAATAACAAAATATCCAAGTATATGACCGTTGGACATGAGGAAAGTGATACTCAATAGCTACTTTGAAATAGAATTTAAAACCACACAGCGATGTTTCCTATACCTCCATATATTAACTTCCAATGAACATAGAGTTGAAAATTAACGTAACTGTACTTTTGTCGACAATTCTAATTCATGCACTGAATCACATTGGTTTTGTCTCATGGTTCTGATTTGAATCGTGAGAGATTAACCTTTGAAAATGAGGTATGGTCCAGACTTCCATGGAACTCATGGAAGTTTGAGATGTACTAATTGATACGGGGCCAGAACGGTCACAACTTCTCACGTTGTTGGAATCAATGTCAAGCCAATGATAGACTTCGATCTTGCTGGGGAAAATCACCATTCAGATCCCACCTGCTGCGACATGCAAAACTCCTTCGATTTTAATGGAGATCGCAGTGTGCAGATTTAGGAAGCATCAACGAATAGTGATTTTTTAAAACTTATTTTGCCTGATTTTAATTATTTCTAAGTGGTTTATGTCTATTGCTCTATCGTTTTTTTGAAACACGTTTCTTTCAATTTCAATAGTTTTTCAACATCAAGGACATTAACAAACATAAAATGACTGATAACTTTGCCAGAAGGAAAATCTCCACCACAGCTTTGCTTTTGCCCAGTGGGGGTGCCCCATATCAGACCACTTACAGCCCAGCCTCCAGCCACACCACATCAATGGACTCTTTGATGCACTTTGTGTTCCCCACATCCTGGCTCAACAATTCCAAGAATGAGGACTGTGTTAACATATTCCAGTCCTAAAACATTTTTAATCTGCCACAACCACATCATGCATCATACAAGATATACTGGGGGCTGACAATGAAGATTTGTCCTTATGATCACATATTAAAGGTGTGCCATTATTGGATTCCTACCAACTGAGCACATCTTCAAGGGCAGAATGAGTAAAACATTTCGGACTTTCACTTGGTGGTTTATTTGTTGTAAACAAGCAAATGAGTCTGAAGAAGCATTCCCACCCAAAACATCGCCTATTCATTCCCTCCAGAGATGATGCCTGACCTGCTGAGTTACTCCAAGACACCAGTGGAAAGTTCACATTGGATGGCATACACCAAGCTGTGAAAGTGTGCCCAAAGACAAAAGGCGATAAGTTTCCAATGGCAACGAGTTATCACCAGATTCATTTGGCAGCGAGTTCTACACCAGTTGGCTACAAATATCTGCCACCTCAAAGCCCAACATGCTAAGCTTTGTGAGATGCTGCTGCTCATACATTTCTAGTGAATGTGGGCTTCTGGGAAAGGCACCTCTGCATTGACAATCACCCCACCTCATGGATGTTACTTATTTTTGAGTGGGTTTTCACAGGCCTGCTGCTCCTATTGATCCTTCTACTACTCCTGCTGGTATTCATCTCAGTCCCTGTCGGCGTTTTACAGTAAGGAAACATCAGCAGTCACCCTTGTGACATGATGGTTCAAAGCCCTAAAGTGCAAATGATTCAGAGTCCTAAAGAAGTCCTGTGCAATAATCTCCAGGCTTTATAAACCAAGCTCACAGGTCAAGGACCCAGAAGACCTGCGAAAACATTTGCATACTTACCAACCTGTGTTGACATTACTCTAATTAAAAGGAGGATAAATCCAGAACTTGCAGGTTTGAATTGGCCTCCCAATAAATAGTTTCAAATAATTCAATTCCCAGACCTGCTCAGACTAAAATATTAACCCACAGAGAATAAAGCAGTAGAAATCAAATGGAACTCAAACTACTTACAGTACACGACTGTAGCTTCCATAGACATAAATGTATAATACGTGTTTACATAGTTTAGTAAAAAAGGAAAATCTTGCTTTGTATATTTCAGGACTTTGCGTCTTTGAAAATGACACGTACTCAGCTTATATGTTGCATATGAATGGGTTTCAAACAAAACTGACGTAAAAGACTCTCTCAACAAATGGGGTGAAAGCTCCTTCTAATCACAAAGACACTACATAAAACAGAAACGATAAGGCTGATTGAAAAGGTGTCATTAAGGCCAATTATTTGAGAGGCCAATTAAGAAAAAAAAAACATCTGATTATAATACTGGGGTATATTCTTTAAAATATTGCTCACATTAAAGTTAAATTCTCCTCATCTTATAAAAGATTCAGAGGGGTTAAGATATGGGTAGAACTATGTAATGTCTAATGCTCCTGCTGCTATTAATTAAAACTTTCTTAGCAGATAATTTATTTCTAGTGCTGCATTGTCGATGTCATGGACAGGTATACCACAAGAGAAATGCCAGGGTGACAAGTGTTTGCCAATTTATCAACTGAAATATTTGTCTGCATTATCAATACTCCACTGTGATATTTCTACTCGTTTTTTTATTATTCTTATCGTGCAAAATTGGATATTTTGGTCATTGCAAAACTTAGAATTTAAAAAAAAAATCAGTTGCTGTAATGCCCAACAAATTCAAAATGGTTAATAATGGTAATTGTGAACTAATTGAGTTTCTACCTTAATTATTTTAGGGACAAATTTTCACTTTGACATAATCACAAGCATGTTTTGATTACCATCCACTTCTACCCCCCTGCTTTTACACTTTTCATCGTTGGAATGGCTGCTACATAACTGACCATCATAGCCCACTGACAAATGGAATTGGTATGGAATCGGTATGGCCATTTCAAAAGCCACATGTGGCAATTGTTAAAGTGAAGTAAATGTAAATGTAAAATCTGCACGGTTGATATCCATTGTTTGCACATAATTTAATTGGTGAATAGAAATTATATTTATTTCAGTTTGGCCTTGAGGGGATTTTTTTTTCATTATTTTATTCATTAAAACCAAAAAAATGAAGCTCTATCCATGCAGTATCTCTACAATCATTGCACTGGTTGCCTTGAAAGTATGTGCGAGTTAGCTGTGTACCTTTGCTTCAAAGCCTGATGCACCTGCAGTCAGCTTGAATGGATCAGGAATGCCATGCTGAGAAATTGATTAGGCATGTAGATCCTGAATGAAAATATTTTGGTGCACTTAACGATTTCACTGATTATATTCTCAATTTTTCCTGAGTCCATATGAAGATGATATTTGTAAATTTTGGCCAAGATGTGTCCAAAGTAATTCTGAGAAACCAGAGAATAAGAGATTCATTCTTTCATAGGTACCTTATCACTGATTGACATCTGCCACATGAGTAAGTAAACATCTTGTCCAATTTGCTATCAGGTCATGTCCTTTTCACTCTTCACTCAGAAATCATTACACCGCAGAAAATATTTTCTTGGATGTGCAACTTTCAACGATGTACCCTAGAGTTGATGGTAGCCTTCATGTAGCAAACCTTACTGATGGAATTTTTAATTTATTTTATTTTAAAGATACAGCATGGAAATAGGCCCTTCTGCCTAGCGTGTCCTGCCGACCAGCGATCCCTGCACACTTACACTATCCTACACACACTAGCGACAATTTACAATTCAACCAAGCCAATTAACCTACATTTACACCTTTGGAGTGTGGGTGGAAACCAAAAATCCCGGCGAAAACCCATGCAGGCCAAGGGCCGAACGTACATTCTTTGTACTTAGTCAAGATCGAACCTGGATCTCTGGCACTAAGGCAGCAACTCTACTGCTGTGGCACCATGCTGCCCTAATTGCAATGTTACTTCCTTTGGTCGCTACCCCATGGTTTGTCATATTGCATGAGTGCAATCCCTTAGGAGTAGAGTCTTCAATGAAACCATGTTGCAACATTTTGACTACCTTTTTTTGCTATCTAATCGCACACTTTCTCCATGCCATTTTTTATCCCTATGGCTGGTTTATCTTCTCCTGCTTCTGGCAAAGGCTGAGCCCTTGTAACAACAAGTTTTGTGCAGCAATAACAGAAGAATGAAATCTCTCTGCAGTCAGAAACAGTCTCTCTGCACGCAAGGAGACTTTTTGATGAAAGTGCAAGGTTGACAAATACCACTAAATAGAATAAATCTTTTCTCAAGGCCGTACATGAATTGCATGCTTAGAGATGATAGCCATTGTGATTCACGCAGAGCTCTATCTCTGCAAGAGAGTTCTGAACTATCACAAGTTAAGCCAACTGAAACACACAGGAAAATAGGAGCAGCAGCAACAGGCACATTACTCCTCCCCTACTGTTCAATATTAGCATAGCTGATCTATTCTGGCCTCTTCGGTGCCAGTTCCCTATAACCTCAATTCCTCCATCTTTCAGGTATTTATCGATCTCCACCTTAAGCATTAGCATGTCAATTGATCTGACCTCCACCACCATCTGGGGCAGAGTTTCCAGAGATTTGCCACCCTCTGAAAGAAGACATTTCTACACACCTTAGTCATAAATGACCAGATTTATCTTGTAACTTTGCCCAATATCACTATGTATGTATCAGCAGCCCAAAAATCAAAGAACATCAAAGAAGTGTCCTGACCAAAAAAGTCACCTATCCATGTTTTCCAGAGATGCTGCCTGACCTGCTGTTACTCCAGCAGTTTGTGTCTTTTTTTTGTAAACCAGCATCTGTAGTTCCTTGTTCCACGTGGGAAACACAAACAATAGAATGTCTATGGTTCAGACAAATTACAAAGAAAACTGGAGATTGCAGTAAAAGATTTCATTAACACGTAAAATATAAAGGAATGATTAAAGAAAGTCTGACCAAAGAGAATATTCTTCTTATAAAGAATGAAGAATTGTATCATCATTGCACCTTTTATTTCCACAGATAAGTGGGGGTGATAGGGTACAAGAGAAGGGGCAATTAAATGAGTAAATAAAGATATGGAAGTAGCAATGAAATGTTGGCAAAAAGCATTGGCCTCTACTGGCATGCATTCAATAATGTAATGGAAACTGCAGAGGCCCTTACTAAAAACAACATCATTTTATTAAGCATGGAAGTTATACCAAAGTACCAGATGATCACTGTTGAAATACCTCTGTGGATTAAAGGAGAAATGAATGAAATAGAGATCACCAGAGCAGTTAGTCTTATACAATAGCAGGAAGCTTCCTTTAAAATATTGGTAAACATTCCCTCATAAAGAACTAAATGAAAGAGATTCACAAAGACATGAAAACCAGTCTGTATTTGTAAAAGGCAAATTACACCACTTAAAGTTAAAATATTTCCTTGAATAAAATAGATTATTGGCAAGGAAATTAATATGATGTTAAGAACATAGTATTTGTTGGATGATAAAGAATCAAGATTAAGCTTGTTCACACTGCTGGCCGATGCATCATATAACGATAATGGCGTTATTCACACATGATAGTCAGTATTCTATAATAGACCCAGTCAATGTCACAAGGAAAACCCAGTGCTGGAATCCCAAAGTCACATTACTCCTAAGTGTTTATCACACATGCTTTATTAAGCATATATGAAATGTTTTCTCTAAATTATTAAACCCAAATGAAAGTACATTTGTTAAAGCAAGCAATGGAATGATGATTTTCTCTAACCTGGATGACAACAACTGCTCTTTTTCTACCCTCTTCACTGTCATCAAATAACTTCAATTTCTTTGGTGGATTGCCTGCAGAGTACCCAAAGGCAACTTTCTTTCTGTTGCAGTAATCTCTCCATGCATTTTGAATCACTGAAGCTGCATTATGAAATAGCATGTATTCAAGAATATCTCTACGAATGATGTAACCTCGCCAGTGGGATTGCAAGACAGTAGCCGCATAGCTGTCAATAAAAAGGAAACATATTGTTAACCAGGGAAAATTACAAATAAATAACTAAAACTATTTCAATTAGCAACAAACAAGGAAATGTTTTCTTCCAACAACTTGTTTTATAAATAGCTTTTCATTTCATCTGCATTATTAGCATCAGAGACACCAAATTACTATTTGTGACCACTTTTTTTTCCACCAACATATCAATGATATCACTTGAAGGCATTTAACAGTAGAGGTTTACAACAAACAATTTTACCTGCTTATTCTCATCTAACTGACCCCCCCCCCCCCCCCAAGTTGTAATTTTTTTTGCCTCATGTCCTGTACCGCATGAACCACAACCATATTAAACATAGAATAAAACTAGATCATAATATCAGCCTCCACGTCTGGTTCCATCTCCAAAGCAGTTAAAACCTGGAGCTGGCTGTTGAAACCATTGTCTTCCTTACTGTTCCCAGCCTGACCTTATTATTCTACATTCTTTCCATCACCTACATTCATATCTATAACACTGACTTTACCCTTGGCAGGCAGCTGATTAAACTTTTATCCAAATGTTTCTGTCTGTCCAGCCTTGGTTATTCCAATGTTTGTGTGATTGGCCTCATATCTTTCATTCTTGGTAAATCACCATGTGGCACCCAAGGTGTGGAGTCTGATCCACAATTCCCATTGTTGATTTTTAATGACAGGTGATGTCTTGGGCCTAGCTGGTAGAGTACCTTATTCTCTGGATGCTTTATGCAAGGGTCATTTTCCTGTATACTTCAGTGAATGAGTCAATTATGATCTGGCTCTCAGCCTCTTAATGTGTACATGAACACCAACTGTTTGTATACTGTGGCTAGATGACTGAGGCTGAAGTGCTCATTTCTGGAATGGATCAGTGGAGAATTAACACTTTCCAATTCATAATGTAGATTAGCAGGAACTATGTCGGAACTGAGTTGCAATAGCACAGAAAGAAAGATTAAGAGAGTTGGAACAGTGACACAGCTCTGCATGACCACAGTCTGCACTGGGATTGGGTCTCTGGAGATCCGTTGTTTGGTATCAGGATTTGTGTGCCTTTGTGCAGATCTAGACTTGAGACTAAATTCTAATCTTAAAGGATTCTCCATGAACTCTCCCACCTAACATAGTCAAAGTGGTTTGTAATATTGATGAGGACCACATAGATCAATTGATATTGATCCTTACTGATTGGAGTTGTCACACAGTGATGACCATATCCTTTGTACCAATTTTTGTGAGACGGCATACTGTATTCAGGGAGAAGAACCTCAGCTGCTGAAAGATGGCAACTGAAAAGGATGTTTATTACAACTTTCCTACCAGTAGCTACAATCAAATTTGTTTCCTTTCTTGGAGGGAAAAAAAATGACCATAGTCATAATTACAGTGCCTCTATGGTCTCTCGGTTATATTCCTATTTTCCCCACGAGGGGGATGGGGCAGTAAAGATGTCTCACAATTTATTCTCCACCCAGTCATAAAAGTTAACTTCTCAGAAAATCCTCAAAGCAATGATAGCAACAAGAAAAACAAATCTCTTCTCAGGGGGTTTTAGAGAATGGCCGATGAATCCCAATCATAAGAGCCGCAGAACAATCAAAATTCTTGGACTGCTCTGAAGTACACCATAAATTGCTTCTGTGAAGAGCCCATTTAGTTTCTTCACTGTAAAAATAGTAGGTTTATTGGGAATGCTCAAGGAATACAGCAGTTTACTAATCACAAACACAACAATAGTTCTTGAATTGGGATCTCTATCCCAGGGGGAAAAAAAGAAAGTTCTGCAAGCATCAGAAGGGCATGGTCCAACAAAAATCTCATGACTCAAGAACAAAATGTGGATGGATCACAGAGGGCCTGACAACTAGCTGATAACCATAACATGCATGGATTCTTAAGTATTGTTAAGACCATCAGTTCAATCTAAAACCTGAAACAAGATTTTTCTACCAGTCATTGCTATCATCAATAGTCTGGTTTTGCCATTCGATCTTCCAAAGACTCCAATTTACCTTCATATTCAAATTCGTTCACACTGACCTCATCATTTACAAATCTAAAACAATGTTTCACTCCGATTTTAGCCTTTTGCCTTTTTGTTTTTTGCCTTTTACTCACCTGTTTTCTGAGACATAATCTTTTCCTAAATGTATCTATCTCTGTCTCCTCCATTCTAATGTTCTTTTAAGATATTTTATGACTAATGTTTTAATCATACTACTTTTCCAGCTCAATGTCAAATTTTGCCATATTACTCTTTTGTAAAGCGCATTGGGAGTCTTTTGTTACATTAAAGGATGGTGCAGAATGCATGTTACTGAACTTCTGCTAAAATTCCTGAAATTTACATTGGATTACTGTTAACCTTCTTCAAGGAGTAAAATGGAAATCTTGTTTGATATTTGAAGATAGATAGGTTTCATTAACATAAATGTAAGTTAATTGTGATTATTTGGAATTTGTATCATCTAAATGAATACACCAATGCATTATTAGCTGTTGTGAATCAATAAGAACATTTTCTCAATGATAAATGGATATTTTGAATATTAGTGAATAAAATAATAGATTCAATAACGTATGCTAACAATGGAAGTATCTTAAAATAACAAAGGTTCTTAAAACCTTATGTAAAAATGTAGTAACTGCCCCCTTGTGCATGTTCCACATTCAATAAGATCATGACTAAACTAATCTTGCCCTCAACAAAAGCCTTCTGCTCTTTCTCCATACCCTTTGAATTTTAAATTGTAAAACACATTATAGTTTGTAAATCTTCAAATTCTTCTCATTACAATTTTAGACACATTTTATCAACCAAGCAGTCCACTGGACCAATTAAATTATTTTCACTCTAAAAATCACTGTTCTGAAGGGAAAAGGACACTATTGAATGTAATTAGCTGAAAAGGGTAAATGTAAATTTAGGTAAATCAGATAAAGTTATTATTAATGTTCCCGGCCTTATTAATGTCAGGAACTTGTGAAGAGAAAATCTGATGCAAATTGCAGGTTACTGAATGAACTGAACATCTAAAACCATAAACCAAAATGGTACATATACAAGACATACAAGTACAAGCATTGCATGAGGAAAACTAAGCCCCACATTCTATAGGCTTAATAAAATTTAGAAAATAAAGTGTCCTGTCTTCAAAACTTCTGACTAAATTTATTGTGTGTTTCCTTTTACACAGAACCATTCTTTGACTGCTGGTACGTCCTGCTTCATTGCTGCAACCACATAAATTGCAGTTCTGGCTAACTTAGCTTTCCCCCCTCTCCTCCCCCATGCCCCCAACTTAAACTGGAAAACTATGCAGAAGAAATCAAAGATACAAAGCCAGAAGCAGTAAGGGACAAAGATAAATATTAAAAGTCAGAGTTTAAGAGAGCAGAAGCAATCAAAATATCAATTTTCCTGTGGCTGAGAATATGAATATCACAGTCAAACCTGCTCCTTACATTAATCAACCACCTCCAATATGCACTTGCTCCACATGCTATGCGAGGCATACAGGGTTTTAACTGCAGGAGCATACATTTAATAGTATACAGTAGATTGTAACTGTCAGTTTTGATGTCTGTTTTAGAGTAAGTTACCTCAAGCTCTAATTTGGCTTTTACAACATTCAGAATTCCTGAATTATTATCTAAAATTAAAATACATCTATTTGCATTATTACTTTTTAATGTTCGCCTCTGAAAGTTGTTGTGGACATCTCCCCTTCAAACTCTCTTTATTCTGTATTTCAGATGTCATTCTAATGGATTCAGAATTTATTCGAGCTTTCTTTATTCTGAAATCCTGCAGAGGAATAGCAGTTCCTTCCAGTTTTGCAAGAAGTCTGGGGTCACAATCCTTTGCATCTTGGTAAGATGTGTGTGAATAATCACTTTGCTTTCTGTTTCCACCCATAACAGGAGCTTGAACCTGGTCAGAATCAACTATGTGATCAGAGTTCTGGCCAGTTACACCTGCACTATTGATGGTCAGCTTTTTGTGTTGCTTTTCAACATGGAATTCTTCTTCATCAAGACCAGTAGGGTGCTTCTTCCCTTTCGTAATATATAACTCTCCATATTCATGAGCATATCTACATTCTTCAGCTAGCTGCATCAGTTCTTCACAGTGACGAGAATGTGTATCGGCAATCTCCAAAGAATTTGACCTGTTATTAAAATGGAAATAAAAAAACATTAAAATAATATGTGGTGCAATTTATCGCAGAAAAATAGGTTTGTGGCAGGATTGTACAATAGGAGCACATTTTACTATTTTCTGTTTGTGATGAGATGTAATATCACGTAAAATTATTCTTGAAAAATCGGGGCTGCAAATCGTATAGACTTACCACACTGCAAATTTTCAAAACAAGCTCCCACTGTGTGATATTTCAGACAAGGAGTTTCAAGTGCAAAATTCATGACACAGTTTTCACCATTTTATGTTTCTGAGGATGTCATTTCACATAGCTTGGAAGGGATGATGGGTTTCTGCACATGCAGCTGATTCTTTCAAAAGGTTTAATAAAAAGAGAAATTCAGAAAATATTCAACAGGTCAGGCACCAAATGCTGCCAGAACTTTTGATTATTTCCTGCATTTTCACATTTCATTTTAGATTTTTAACAAATGCAGTTCATTTTTGCTTTGGTCTGGAGACATTAATAATCTATTCTGTAACATTAAATCACCGGGTGAGACAATGCGGGTAATGTAATTCTTTTAACAATAGTAAATGTGAATTTACAGGCACAATGATGTAGGGAGAATGAAAACTATAGGAAGATTTTGTTTAAAGAAGAATGTTCCATATTTCAATGCTGCAATGTGCAGGTTCAGTGGTCACAAACATGGTTTTGCATCAACAGATCACTTCCAAGTTGCAAATTTCCATCAAAGAACCAACTCACTTTCCACAAGTGAATCGACCACTAACATCCTATCTAGTCTTTATTAAAACTGGATATTTTTCAGTTTTGTTGCATTTTAACCTTTGACCCACCAGCTGCTTCTTTTGTAGGTGCATAAGCTAGCAGGCAGAGCTGCGCTGCACTGGTTTATCGATGAATTCACTAAGATAAAGGGTATCATAGTAAATGAGAACAAAATAAGACATTTTTCAGTGCGGGAATGCAAATAAAGACTAAATTATCCCCTCAAACCCAAATGAGACACATAGAATTGCCATAGCCATTTATCAACAGGTCAGTTAGACCACCTCAAACATTTCAGTTTCCATAATCATCCTAGAGAGATGTTTTTTAAATTTATCTTTGTTTATTCTTCCTTTACTTTTTCTCTACAAATAATTCTGTTAAATTTGTGCTAACAAATCTGTGTGACACTGGAATAATGTTATCCATTTGACTGCCTTTTAAAAACACTGTTCTTTGCAAAGTTGAGCCTTTTCAGAGGCTCTCCTCTCTCAAGACTATAAATCAAATCTTCTTCTTCCTCTTCTTTCTCCCTTTACATCCTCATCAAGTTCATCTTGTCCATGAAAGCTACCGACTCTACCCTAGATTCATTCCCATGAAAATGATTGCCTCCTCGGCTCCATGTCAGATGATGCGAAAAAAAGGTCTCCCCCCCTCTCTTGTATCATTCCTCTTTCAATACAGTTGCCAACAACTGTTGGGGGAGACAAATTGGAAATGCAAGGGTGGAGTGAAAGGGAAAGAGAGTAAAGGAAAAGTTAAGAAAGACACCAGAATTAACTGGACAGAAAGCTCACGAAGGTATAGGAGATTATGGCCAAGTGAAATAGGAATTGATGTAAAAAGTGAGGTCAGTAATAGATTAAAAGTATTATATATGAATGCGCCAAGTATAAGAAGTAAAGTGGATGAGCTTGAGGTCAGTTAGAGATTGGTAGATATGACTGTGGGGATTAGAGAGGCGGCTGCAGGAGGATCGGACTGGGAACTGAATATTCAGGGTTATACATCCAATAGAAAGGACAGGCAGGTGGGCAGAAGAAGTGGGGTAGCTCTGTTGGTGAGGGATGGAATTCAGTCCCTTGTGAGGGGTGACATAGGGACTGACGATGTAGAGTCGCTGTGGATAGAATTGAGGAATTGAAAAGGTAAAAAGACATTAATGGGAGTTATCAACATGCCCCCAAACAGTAGCCTGGATATAGGGTGCAAGTTGCAGCAGGAGATAAAATTGGCACGTAACAAATGTAATGGCACTGTGGTTATGGCAGATTTCAATATGCAGGTAGACTGGGAAAATCAGGTTGGTTCTGCACCCCAAGGAAGGGAGTTTGTAGAGTGCTTCAGAGATGAATTCTTAGAGCAGTTTGTACTGGAGCCTACCTGAGAGAGGGCGATTCTGGATTTAGTGTTGTCCAATGAACCAGATTTAATAGGGGAACTCAAGGTTAAGGAACTGCTAGGAGGTAGTGACCATAATATGATAGGTTTTAATCTCCAATTTGAGAGGAAGAAGGTTAAATCAGAAGTATCAGTGTTGCAGTTGAACAAAGGGGACTATGAAGGCAAGAGAGAGGAGCTGGTCAAGGTCGACTGGAAAAAGGATCCTAGCAGGAATGACGGTGGAACAGCTATGGCAGGAATTTCAGGGCATAATCCAGAGGATGTAGGATAATTTAATTCCACAGAAGAAGAAAGATTCTAAGGGGATTAAGAGGCAACCGTGGCTGACAAGGGAAGTTAGGGATGGAAAGAACTAAAATAAAAGGAGTAGAACAAAGCAAAGAGTAGCGTGAAACCAGAGGATTAGAAAGCTTTCAAAGAACAACAGAAGGTAACAAAAATGGCAATACGGGGTGAAAAGATGAAGTACGAGGGTAAGCTGGCCAAGAATATAAAGATGGATAGTAATAGCTTCTTTAGGTACGTTAAGAGAAAGAGTTCAGTAAAGACATATGTGGGTTCCTTGTAAGCAGAAACAGGTGAAATTATTATGGGGAACGAGTAAATGGCAGAAGAGTTGAACAGCTACTTTGGTTCTGTCTTCACTAAGGAAGACACAATCTCTCAGATGTACAAGAGGACAGAGGATCTAGGGAGACAGAGTAACTGAAAGAAATTTGCATAAGGCGAGAAATAGTATTAGGTAGACTGATGGGACTGAAGGCTGATAAATCTCCAGGGCCTGTTGGTTTGCATCCCAGGGTACTCAAGGAGGCGGCTCTAGAAATTGTAGATGCATTGGTGATCATTTTCCAATGTTCTATAGATTCAGGATCAGTTCCTGTGGATTGGAGGGTAGCTAATGTTATCCCACTTTTCAAGAAAATTGAATTATAGACCAGTTAGCCTGACATCAGTGGTGGGGAAGATGTTGGAGTCAATTATTAAAATGTAATAACGGCACATTTGTATAGCAGTAAAAGGATTGGTCCAAGTCAGCATGGAATTATGAAGGGGAAATCCTGCTTGACTAATCTTCTGGAACTTTTTGAGCATGTGACAAGTAACTTGGATGAAGGATAGCCAGTGGATGTAGTATACCTGGACTTTGAGAAAGCCTTTGATAAGGTCCCACACAGGATATTAGCTCATATTCAAGGGAACTATACCATTTTACTATATTCAAATTACAGAAATTGCACATCTTTACCCACCACAGAAGTAAATTGACATCCTTCATGACTATGATTATGGAAAGTTTGTTTTCATTCCTTTAAGTTGTTTCTGCGACATGGTTCACGGCAACCCCTTTTAGCTAGAATTTTCTTCATGAATCCTTGCCTTCCATTCTCCCATTTTAAAACTTACATTCTTGACTAAGATTTTACTAAACCCTTCTAATATATTCACTTTTGTTTCATGTCCATTTTGCTGGAGTATGATTCAGCAAGGTGCTTTGGGAAATTTTGATTATTTAATAGTTATAACATAAATTGCAAGCTATTATAAATATGACAATCATTTTTATTAATTTATTTGGGCACAATGATATAAGGTAATTGAAAGATGGTGCAAAAATAGCAGTACACCATTGAGACAGTTTTACTGCGTATTGAATTTCATTTAAACCCATACCGGAACCAACCTCAGTGGAAATCTCAAGTCTAGTGTTGATATATTAAAACTGGAAAATACTTAAACTAAATTGTCCTGTTTCCTGTTTTGTGCAATTCTTTAATCAAACCAACATACGTGTCAAATAACTATGTGGTTGCAAGAGGCAGGGCCTCATGTTGCAGTCAAAGCGGACAAAATGTGAAAAGAGAGACTTACTCCATTTCAGCTTTATGTCTCCTGTGTAATAACTCAAAGTCCTGAAGCTGGGTCTGACATAGAGCCAGGAAACTCCCTACTGAAGGTTTGTTAAACCTCCTTGCATAAGCTTCATCGGTGGAACTAATCCTCTCACCATCCACCACCTCCAAGTTTGGCAGTACTTTTAGGATTGAACATCTGAAAGAAACAATATAGAAAAATAACATTAAAAGATTGATGGTGTATTTTAATGTTGAGTAATTCTAATAGTGAATGGTTGTCTTCAACCCAAATTCAGCACTTCTCTGTATATCACCTTATGTAAATGCTCAACATTGAACATCAGATTGAACATTATCCTATGGTAGGATTATACTATGCAAAAATGCACATCATAATACTTTAGGATAATTATTGATTAAAATATAAATCGAGGTGAAAGATGAAATAGTTTTCTAATTCGATGTCTAAAAATATGGTCAAGTAAATTGCAAACTTTCAGTAAAGTTCCCACTTCAGAGTAGAAAAATAATGATGCTCTTAAGCTAGAAACTCACACATTTCAGCTCACGTGAGATTTAAAGCGAGAGAAAAAATATAATTTGTCACATTCCTCTGTGAGTACTGAATTATGTGTTGCTGGGGAAAAAACACAGCACGTTCGTTTTTGTGCCATAACATGTCAGTTTTCTGTTTTATATTAAACGTTCAGGAAGAATTATCTGAAAGAAAAATAGAGTAACAGGAATATTATAGTGAACCTAAATATCCTTGTAAATGACCTGTCAACATGTTCAATATGAAAAAAAGGCTCAAGTTTCTCAATACGTTTAAGATGCTGTATTTGATTGATAATGTGAATAAAACATACTTAGCTAAATTTTAGAGAAAATGACCATTTATAAAAGTTGTATTTTACATCTTCCTTTGCTTCAGTGTCCTATTTTTCTCCTTACACTTCTTGGAAAAAATATCATGGTACCCTTATTTTAAAAAAAATATTTTTTTTAACCTTTTTTATAATAATAGGGTGATTTTGACGTACTTCATTACTGTCGAAAAATAATTTATTTGATACGTAAGGTTTAAGGTGAAGGGAAAGAGATTTAATAGGAATCTGTGGGGTAAGTATTTCACACCAAGGTTGGTGGGTATATGGAACGAGCTGCTAGAGGAGGAACAGTAGTTGAGGCAGGGACTATCACAATGTTTAAGAAACATTTAGACAAGTACATGGATAGGATATGTTCAGATAGATATGGGCCGAATGCGGGCAGGTGGGACTAGTGCAGCTGGGACATGTTGGCTGGTGTGGGAAAGTTGGGCTGAAGTGCTTGTTTCCACGCTGTATGACTCTATGACTCTAAGTAGATGTCAATAGATATTACAAAACTGGCTAGTATTAATCAGTAGAGCTAATAGGACTTGATGTTTCAATCCCTGTAATAAGTCGGCACTCTTGCTATTTGCAGTGGGATTGGAGTGGTGAAAGGTAGGATAGGTACATCATTGGGGTCATCAGGTGGGCACCCTCCTTCTTTGACGTTTCATTGATAAGCCCACAACATCTCCAGAGGGCTCAACGGTGATACCTGCCGTCCCAGTTACACCCCTCTCAATTCCATACCCTCCTGTCTTCATCTTGCAGCCCAATTGCTGTCTCTCCTTTTGATCCAAAGCCAATTGCTGCTTTTTTTCTGCAGAATTTGATAATGACTTGATTGCTTGTTGGAGGGAGCGACCTCTCACCCACATTTTCTTTAATAGCCTGGTCATAGATGTAGCAACAAATCCTCTGCATCCCACTTCGACAGGGAATATCTTGGTCTTCCAGCCATTCTGGGAAGCTTCAGTTGGCAGTTCAGAGTACTTGGTCTTTTTCCTCTCATAAGCTTCTTCAACTCCATCTTCCCATGGAACTGTCAATTCCACAACGTATGCCAGCTTGGCTGTTGTGGACCGCAGGATCATGTCTGGCTGGAGTGTTGTTGCCACAATGTCTCGGGGAAACACAAGCCTTTTTTCCAAGTCCACTTCCATTTTCCAATCTAACTTCATAGAGTTATAGATACATACAGCATGGAAACAGGCCCCACCTCGTCCATTCCAACTAAGAATGGTCCATCTTGGCTCGTCCCCTATGCCCACATTTAACACATATCCTTCAAAACCTTTCCTTACCATGTACCTATCCAATTGCCTTTTCAATGCTGTTATAGTACCAGCCTCAACTATCTCCTCAGACACCTCATTTCATATACCAACCATCCGCTAAGTTAAAAGGTTACCCCTCGCTTTCCTATTCATTTTTTCCCCTCTCATCTTAAACATATGTCCTCTGAATCTTGATTTCCCTACCCAACTTTTACCCCTACTTGTATTCACTTAATCAATTACCCTCTTGATTTTATTCAATGCTATAAGATCTTAACCTCTTGCGCTCCAAGTAATAAAGTCCCAGTTTGTCCAACCTTTCCCTATAGCTCAGGCTCTCGAGTCCTGGCATCATCCCCATAAATCTTCTCTGCACTCTTTCCAGCTTAATGATAATAGCACAGATACTAAAAAAATGTGTAAATTAGATTTCTGTTCCATATAAAGGTTTTAAAAGTTATGTGCAAATTACATCTTTACATAATTTTCACACCAATTATTTACACAATTTTTTTTTGTCTCAGTTTTTCATCCACGTTTAACTGAAATTCTGTGTGGACATCAACCCCCATTTTTCAGTTCACAGCCAACAATTCTGATCAGAACTGTCAGCTTTTACTTACTTCACTGTTCAATATTTCAGGACTTCCACAAAATAGATACGTCCCAAACCTCAAATCAGCTGATCGCTGATGCTGGGACAACTTTACTCAGCCATTGGACTCCTCACAAAACCCAGTGAGACACCACAAAATGTCATACATTCCACTGCACCTCCACAGGAAAATCTGCCCAATCAACCTGGCACAAATTAGTGGGCTACTGGCTTTAATGAAAGTAAATGTCTGTGGGAAGAAGTAGAACTACAAGGTTTAAAAAAAAAATTATATTGATTTAAATACCAATACAACACAGGAAAAATTCTTCAGCCTACAATGTCCATGCCGAACATGGCGTCAGGTTAAACAAATCTCTGCCTGCACAAAATCTATATCCCTCCATTCCCTGTATCCATGCGCCTATCTAAAAGCCTTTTAAATGCCACACTTGCATCTGCCTCCACCACAATCCCTGACAGTACGTTCCAGACACCCAGTACTCTCTGTATTAAAAAAAAACTTGCTCTGCTCATCTTTAAATTTTGCCTCTCTCATCTTAAAGCGATGCTCTATGGCCTTTGACATTTCTACCCTTGAATAAAGGTGATGAATGTTCACCTGATATTACCCTTCCACTGCAACGCTCTGTCTTCTAAGAGTATTCTTGTTCAGAATTCAAGCAATCATTGAAATTCTGCGACTAAATGGAATTCAAAGTCACCGAGGATCTCATGCATCTTAATCTTGTGGATCGGCCTGCTATGAGGGATTTTAATAAATCGTTAATTGCTTTTGACAGTTTAATTCTTGTTTTATTATTTTATTTAATAATAACGTGTATTTTAAAGTAGTAATAGTTATTTGTGAATGGCAATTATGGCAGTTGGTAAATCCAATGGCACCTTAATCTGCTCTTGAAGCAACTCTGGGCGAATAATTCATTCTGTGTAACAATGAACTGAAAATGCTAGTCTAAACCGAAGATGGACACAAAAAGTTGGAGAAACTTAGCGGGACAGGCAGCACCTCCGGAGAGAAGGAATGGTTTCAGGTCGAGTCTGAAGAAGAGTCTCGACCCAAACGTCACTCATTCCTTCTCTCCAGAGATGCTGCCTGTCCCGCTGAGTTACTCCAGCTTTTTGTGTCTATCCTCGGACTAACTCATTCTCATCTGGAAAGGTCCTGAGTATCACCCGTCATCTGCGAATCGGTTTTGCAGCACATGAGTGCACTAGGAGACCAGCACCAGGGAAGAGGATTCTTCGAGGGCACGCAGACAGCAAGTTTAGTAGAAACAGCAAGCCTAGTAAAAATAACGAAAGCAGAAAGCTCATCAATCAGTGGAAAATTGGGGCCAGAGCAGTGGGATGCTCCATTTAAGCAGTTCCTATAATAATGTAGATACAGGCATTCTGCCACAAGATGGAAATCTAACACCTTTGTTACCAACCATAAACAACGTCTAAATTTACTGGCGCTGGCCGTTTATAACTTCCACTTCATATATTTTGGAATTATGAGCGAATTGAAAAGATTCTAAATAAAACCACACCATTTAAACTTGGAATAATGCTGTGTTTGCATCGGAATTCTGTTTTAAAAAAATCTGTCATCAGCCCTGTTTGCTCCAGCCCTAGTGTGCTTTGAAGTTTAATGGTACTGTCAACTCCATTCCAACTCTCCATAAATTCTTTTCAATTGCTTCTGCTTCCTCCAGCTCCTGTCAAGGTACCAATAAGTTTTACGTCGGCCAGACTTCCTCCAGCTCTAGATTGACCATGTTCATTTATGTTAATGACAGCAGTAGCCGTTGTCACCCATTCCCTGTCCTGATCTCAAACTTCATGGGATCATCAGTATAATTCAGTATTTTCAATTTAAAACTGAAAACTGCAGACTAGTTCCCTCGAGCCATGATTTAAATTCCCATGGCATGCTAAACTCTACATTGGTTCTCATAAAAACTGGCCTCCCTTTCATCATCCCCCTGATAGATATCATTCAATTTTTATATGGTTCTCATTCCTCCTAGACTTTCGAGCACTGGATAATTTTTTGATGGCTCTGCCAAATTCCATTCAACCTCTTTTGAAAAAATGTAAGAGTATTTTTCATGTAATTTAGAATCATAGCATAGAAACAGGACCTTCAGCGCAACTCATTCATGCTGCACAAGATGCCCCATCTAAGCTCGACCGGTTTCCTCTCCCTGGCCAAAATTCCTCCAAAACTTTCCTACCCATGTACCTGTCTTAAATCTATTTATAGTTCCTGCCTCAACTACCTCACCTGACAGCTCGTTCCATTTGGTCACCACCCTCTATGTAAAAATGTTGCTGCTCTGGTTCCTATTAAATATTTCCCGTTATATCTTAAACCTATGCCTTTTAGTTCTTGATTCCCTTCCCTGGGAAAAAAGAATGTGCATCGACCTATTTATTCTCCTCATTATTTCATACACCTCTATAATATTACCCCTCAGCTTGGAGTTCTCCCCTGATTAACCTATCCCTGTAGCTCAGGCCCTCGAGTACTGGCAACATCCTATTTAATATTTTCTGCACTCTATTCAGCTTAATGGCATATTTCCTATAGTAGAGTGACCAAACTGAACACAATACTCCAAGTGCAACCACACTTATATATTGAACAACTGTAACATAATGTCCTAATTTCTCTACTGAATTACCTCAATGATGAAGACCTGCATGCCAAAAGCCTTCTTCAATACATTATGTACTTCTGACACTATCTTTAGGGTACAATGTACTGATACTCCTTGATCCCTCTGCTCTATAACACTTCCCAGAGCCCTATCATTTCACCATGAAGATTCTACCCTGGTTTGACGTCTCAAAATGCAACACCTCACTTAAACTCCATTTGCCAATGCTCAGTACAACTGGTCAAGATCCCACTTTAATTTTTGATAATCATCTCCAATGTTTATGGTACTACCTATTTTAGTATCAACATACTAATCATGTCTTGTCTGTCACTATTTATCTAACAGGATAATTATTTCAATGATCTCAGCCTGTCTTAAGCGCTACACTGTCTCTGCATTTTTTAAAGATCTCAGTCGATAGATATATTTTAAATCAACATGCTTTCTTTTCATTCAGTGAAGAACCGACACCCAGATTCCTGAGAGATCACACCATATGTGAATTGCTGTGATGAACAATATAATCGAGCATTTGGTTTTCCCAAGGCAGTCATCAATGAAATACATATAAACATAGAAAATAGGTGCAGGAGGAGGCCATTTGGCCCTTTGAGCCAGCACCGCCATTCATTGTGATCATGGCTGATCATCCACAATCAGTAACCCGTGCCTGCCTTCTCCCCATATCCCTTGATTCCGCTAGCCCCTAGAGCTCTATCTAACTCTCTTTTAAATTAATCCAGTGAATTGGCCCCTACTGCCTTCTGTGGCAGAGAATTCCATAAATTCACAACTCTCTGGGTGAAAAAGTTTTTTTCCCATCTCAGCTTTAAATGGCCTCCCTTTTATTCTTAGACTGTGGCCTTTATTAGACTTTATTCTTAGACTGTTCGGGACTCAAACCAACATTGGGAACATTTTTCCTGCATCAAGCTTGTCCAGTCCTTTTATAATTGTATATGTTTCTATAAGATCCCCTCTCATACTCCAGTTGTGGTCTCACCAAGGTGCTGTACAACTGCAGAGGGAACTCTTTACACCTATACTCCAATCCTTTCTTTATGAAGGCCAACTTGCCATTAGTTTTCTTCACTGCCTGCTGTACCTGCATGTTTACTTTCAGTAGCAGGTGTACAAGGACACCCAGGTCTCGTTGCACTTCCCTTTTTCTTAATCTGACACCAAATCTGAGATAATAATCTGCCTCTTTGTTCTTGCCGCCAAAGTGGATAACCTCACATTTATCTACATTATACTGCATCTGCCATGCACTGCCCACTCACTCAACCTGTCCAAGTCACCCTTTAACCTCCTAGCATCCTCTTTGCAGTTCACACTACTACCCAGCTTTGTGTCATCTGCAAATTTGCTACTGTTACTTTTAATTCCATCATCTAAATCATTAATATATATTGTTAATAGTTGCGGCCCCAGCACCGAGCCTTGCAGCACTCCACTCGCCACTGCCTGCCATTCTGACAGGGACCCGTTTATTCCTACTCTTTGTTTCGTGTCTGCCAACCAATTCTCTATCCATGTCATTACCCTACCCCCTATACCATGTGCTCTAATTTTGCCCACTAATCTCCTGTGTGGGGCGTTATCAAAGGCTTTCTGAAAGTCCAGATACACTACATCCACTGACTCTCCTTTATCCATTTTACTTGTCACTGTGAAATTCTCTGAGGAGACTATTAACGATACGTTCGTGCTGGATTGGATTCCCTGTGAAGGTCAAAGTTATGACAATTCTGAACTTCATGACATGATTTTCTCAACTGGCCATGGTAGATTACTGCAAAGGCACCCACTTTTCTGCTACAAAAAAAAAATTTTAATGCTCCTTCATTTCAGTGAGGAATGTTGACACTGTGATTTCCCAATTTTGATGGCATCCCACAAATGCAGTCTGCTATTAACTGTACTCTTGTGAATATGGGCTCTCCGATTAATAACCTGGAGCTTTTTATGAACAGCAAATTCTCCCATAATTTGCAATATCAAAGGAAATGTGCCTGATGGTGAATACTATATCTGGAAAGCATGCTAACGCTGAATGAAAGATGGATCCTGAGGGACAAGGATTCTTGGCTATACTTATTAGCTCCTCGTTTGTATATACAACTGGAGCATCATGGCAGGTATTATGAGAGCTACCAAAGTAAGAGAACCAAAATGGAAATTGTCAGAGGTTTCCTAAATATGTGATGTTGTTGTTTGCATCAGTCCAGAAGGACATTCAAATGTATACCAAGCAAAGGCAGGCTTCATCATTGTCTGTTGCATGTTATAGATATCATTGTGTCTTGCATGTGCCAGACGCCAATGCATTCTCCTTCATGTTTCAAGTCCCAATTGGGACCAGTATTTCAGAGCAAGAGAGTCTGTAGAGCAGCAGTAACTAGAACAGGAGGCACAACACAGCCACCTGGTGAAAACTTTACTAAAGATCCAGAGCTTCATTACTCTGCTGAACAGACAAAACAGGCACTGGCACAAGGGTTGCAGGGACTTCCTTATCCAGGGATAGTTTTTGTAAAAAATCTGCAAAATCACTTTCTCTAAGGTAAACCAAATTACCTTTTCCACACATTGTTCATCACCAACATAGCAAAGCAATAATCATGCAGGAGATTCCAGACAATATAGGCTGTGGGCCGAGGAGCTTTTTTGTGCAGTTTCGTGACCCAACTCACGGAACTCCATGAAATATCTTCACATATTGTGTAAAAATATTATATAAATCATCCCTGAAACTCGTCAAGAACAAAACCTGCAAATTTTTATTAAATTAGAGAAAAAACAGAAATTTTTGGGGTATTTTTAGTCCAATCAAAGCACGTTTTACATTGAATCGGACACCAATTGGCCAATGACATACTTTGTTTCAGGCTAGCTAGGCAGGGTTGAGAGTACTTCTACTGATTGAAACATTGTGAATCAACTGGAACTGAAAGGTAAGATCTAAAGTCTGAATTTATGAAAATTAATCTGTATGGACTTTAATTAATTTAATTGCACCCTTTTTATAGTGTGAAAAAAAGAGATTTGGAGGCTGTACATTCATTCATTATTCATTCATGAAGTTGAGGGCCTAAACTATGTGTACCCATAACAAAGTAAATTAAGCATTTTCACTAATGCCAGCTTGTTGTAGTCTAATAAGTCTTTAGCATCTAATGTCGGAGCTGCCTGCGATCACTTACCGAGTGAAAGTGCTCCGACCGCGGGGCCTATGTACTTAACATAGTGAAGCCGCGGTCTCCGTTAAGAAGCGGCCGATTCGCGAACGCGGAGCCGCGGGGTGTGTTTGGATCATCTCTGCGGGCGGGAAGCTGTACATAGTGCCGTCCGTAGTGACTGTTTCCAGGCCCCGACCACGGGAGAAAAACGGAGGAATATTGATAGCACTCTGCATAATAACCCGGGATACACTGCTGCCTCCCAATAATAGAAGATAAAATATGTCAGGGAGTATTTTACATCTTTTCATGTTTTATATTATGTAAGACAATAGCGACATATCAATGGAAAAAAAATAAATATTGCACGAGTGACAACAAATCAGCGCTTATCAGGTTCCTTTTTCAGACTTGGCAGAACAAACCATCTGCATGCCTGAAGAATGTGACAGTTTTTGTTGCTCATGATGGGTAGTGTCACGAGTTGACAGATGACAATGGGCAAATGAATGCTCGCTTGGTACCAGAGCTGGAGTGCAACCACGAAGAAGCAAACACTCGTCTTTTCCTTCATTGTCAGTATGCTGCTAGTCATCAACCATCAACAGATACAGCTAGATACCCAATCCTAATCAGGAGTCCTGACACAGATGTGTTTGTGATTGGAGTCGCTGTGTCACAACATATTGGAGCAGACTTATTATTGCACACTGGAAAAGGCAACAGTAGAAGGAGTATGAGTCTATCAAAGATTAGCTCATATCTGGGACCAGCTGTCTCCAAAGCTTTGATATCTTTGCACTGTTTTACAGACTGCGATTCAGTTAGCTCATTTCATGGAAAATCCAAATCCAATGCCTTCAAGTTGCTTGCAAATGACACAGCTACCCAGGCCACCTTTCATGAAATGGCAAGCTCATTCACAGTCAGTGATGAATTGGTGAAAGGTGTAGAGAAATTTGCAAGTTATATGGGCAGGGCTGTGAGAAAGTAGATGAAACTAGATACAACCTGCTCCTTTATTAACAAAATCAGAGGCTTGTCTTCCACCCACCGCAGACTTGCTCAGAAAGTGTGTCCTGAGAGTAAATTACCGGACATTCAAAATGTCTGGAACATTTTCCACAAATTCCCAGTCCAAAGGGACATGGGTGGAAAATTGTAGGTGGTGAATTGGACATTGACTGGGTGATCTGCTTTGAGCCCCAAGCACCTTGCTAGAATTAACATACTGTTCATGCAAGAAAACAAACTGTGAGAAATCAAGTGCAGGGATAGGAAGATGCTCATGTCAACAGCATGGTGTACCATGCACAGATTTATGTAAGTGTGTTGTCTATAGAAACTCTATTACTGCAAAAGACTTGGAATCGGATGAAGAATATTCAGATGAAGATCAGTTGTAATGTAAACAAATAAATTGGCTAAATAAATGATTATATAAAGTTTTAATTTAATGTCGATCGTTTCACTGTTTATTTGCTCAAATTATTTAAACAATGAGTGAATTACTTATGATAATGGCGTGCTGGAGAATGACAGTGCGACAGTGCACCCATCCACACATACATACACACATCCACACACACATCCATCCGTACGCACACTTCCATGCATGCACACACACATCCACACATCCATCCGCACGCAGACATACATGTACACATCCATGCACACATATACATCCATACACATACATCCACACGCACATCCACATATACATTCACACAAGCATCCATGCACACACACATACACACTTACATCCACACATCCACAGATATACGCTTGACAGGTATACACAGACACACACACAAACCACAGATACTCAAACAATGCAACACTTTTAGGGTTATTTTAGGTTAAAGGTAAGAGCCCTCATTTGCAAAGGCACCATCGGGGGGGTCTCTAACATAAATATAGGCTCATTGTAGCTTAAAATGAATACTCATCGAGTAAACATCAGAGCATTCGATTCTTGGTCAGGATGTGACATTTACATCAGAAATAAGACAGGTCTCTTACAGGTCTGTCAGCCCTGCCCCAGTCCCACTATGGCCGTTACCCTCATTCTCCCCACTATGGCAGTCAGTGGGGTTCAGTAAACGGGGGAACCCAGAGGATCTGTCCTGACCCTTTAATTAAGCAGGTTCGTGAGCCCTTAAAACCTGGGACCTCTGCTGCAGTCTCATTACATTTCCTATTAAAGCGACTGGACGATGCCTCGCAGGGCTGTCCCCCAGCCTGGCACTGCCCCAGTCCCACTATGGCCGTGACCCCCACTCTGCACACTGGCAGTCAGTGGGGTTCAGTAAAGGGAGGAACCCAAAGGAACTGCCCTCACCTATTAATTAGGCTGGTTCAGGAGCAGGACCTCTGCGAGAATGAAATGGTGAAAGGTGTAGGTCATTAAAAAACACACAATTTATTCATCATATTATTTCTATATAATATAATTATACTTAATAGGTATAATAATATATAGTTTAAATGGATGGCAACACGGAAATAGGCTGCCCATGGTGTAATATGGGAATTGGTCTCTAGATGGCGCTTACTTTCCTGATCTCATTTTCTAATTAGTTTAGTAAATTAATGTACAACTTTTGGCACTGACGAGTTATGCCATCCTTTAGTTATATTATATTTCATCTAAATTATATTTCAATTATATTTATATTTAAATTATATTTCATTTCAATCTGTGGAAAATTTCATGTAGTTCCGTGACGTGGGTCACGAAAATGGATTTCTAGACATATTTTTGATGCTTGGCCCACAGCCTAATATTCCCTTTATCTTGCTTTGATTGTCTATCTACCTTAAGTTCAACACATATTAATGATTACATTTCTGAAATCATATCATATCATACACTTATTAAAACTCTGGGTGTTTTCCCTCTTGCTTTTCAAACTTAAACTTTTTATATGATTCTCATCTCCTCGTAAACCCGATGCGGTAACAGAGAAATGTTTACATATTCCGGTAGAGATTTGCCTCATGGTTTCAAAAATCTCCCTCATTTGAAAATTTGGTTAATTATTTCCTGATTTTGTACAATTTTTCACAAATCAGACTTTTTTTTTCAAATCTAACCGCTGGCCAGCTGATGACATCACAATGCCTTTGCTCGTGTCCCACCTGGCTCATGGCCCAGCCCCCCAACCCCCCCCCCCCCCCCCCCCCCCCGGCTCTGGATTAAAGCAGCTGTTGTCAACGTGCAGACGCACTGTTTTCTACGAGTTACGTCACCACCTTCCCCCACTCTTCAAAAGGTGCAGAAAGAACGAGCAAGTTCTGCAGATCCCTAGGTCCCTGGAGGTCACCAGCGCTCACGAGCTTCCCGGCTTGTTTTGAAGAACTTTCTCCTTGCAGCCTGCGCAGCAAGTGAAGTCACGCCCCTCCCCCGCCGCCTCCCCCGCTGCTAACTGCTCCTATCCTGCTCCTCCCTCCCGCTACTACCCCCCTCTCTCTCTCTCCCTCTTCCCCCCCCCCCCCCCCCCCCGGGCTCTCTCTGCTTTTCGCAGCCCGGCACCCCTCCACCTCTCCCCCCCCTCCTCTTCTCACCCCATCCCCCTCTCTCCTCTCCCCCCAATCCCCACTCTCTCCCCCCTTCCTCTCCCTCTCTCCCTTCTCCTCGCTCTCTCTCTCCCTCCTCTGCCCCACTCCAGCCCCCCTCCCTTTATAAATAGAGGATAAGCATCATAACAGTAGAAACAATGTTGCAAGGAGGTCATACGGAATATTTACTAGAATAATATGGAGGTAGTGCTAAGGGTATAACAAGGTAGGGTGTACATTGATACCAGTAGCTGCCACTTCAATATGACTCATCTCTGCCAGTGTTAAACTGCCTTGTTGTAAACTATACTAGAAAAGATTATGATATATAACTCAAAAAAATTCATACCATGGCATCTTTCCCATTTTTAAATCTGGTCTGACATTGTATTAGCCTCATCATGTAAACACTCCAATCATGGTACTAATTTGACTCTTCTGGGGCAATAAATATATACAGATTGTGCCTCAAACCACCTTTACCCAACCCTGACTATCTTTCCTGCTTTCTTGCTCGTTTACCTCACACCATGTTCTGGGGAGAGAAAACAGATGGGCATCACAATAATATGCAAAGAAAGATCATCTTCACTCAAAATATATTTATGATGATGGAACAGTATATATGTTAATGAGATTAACTGAATTAAGTTTCTTGAACATAGCTATCTGATTTCATAAATACTCTGCTTAAGAATGGGTGGCACGATGGCACAGCAGTAGAGTTGCTGCCTTACAGTGCTTCCTGCGCCAGAGACCCAGGTTCAGAGAGGATAGGGCACGTGTGCCTACGTGTGTGAATAGAGTGATGATATTTGAGTGCTTCACAGTTTGTGTCAATGTGCATATGCATGCATGCTTAAGTATATATGGATAAGATTAATAACTTTAATGGCATGAATTCTGAGGTTGTGAATTTCCCATGACACAGCTCCAGGGTTTGGAGGAGGTGAAATCTTAGTGAATCTAGTGACCTAATGCAGTTTCCCCTACCCCACAGTGTTAAATATACATTGCAGTCTGCTCGTCTTGGCAAATGTGCTTTTAAGAGCTGAGATCCTCTTGTAGTGCTCCTGTGATTGCTGTGCAGCAAATTGTCCACAGCTGCTCTGAACTTGATGTCTTCTCACCATGATCCACAGATTCCCCTTTAATATCTAATTCTTGTGTAAACCATACCAAAGAGTTTCAAATGTTTTGCCAAACTATTTTAACTTCCCTTCCCATTCCCATACTGATCTTTCTCTCCTCAGCTTGTTGCACTGCCAGAGTGAGGCCACACGCAAACTAGAAGAACAGCGCCATCTATTCTGCTTGGGTAGGTTACAATCCAATGGTATGCATATTGAATTCTCCAATTTTAAATAAATTTGCTGACCCCACTTCACATCCCCTACTAGACACATCTTTCTCCCACTATCCCCATCAACCTATTCATTCCACCTCCTTCTTCCACTCATCTCCCATCCTCCCTGCTCTAAGTGCCCCATTTCACTTTCATCCTGCATCTTTTCCCTCCCTTGTCCCCTTCCACCTATTTCTTCCAGCATTATGCTTCACTGCTCCTCTTCCTTCCTCATCTGGCATCCTTTTGTCTCCATTTCATTGTAGCCTTTGTTACTACCTCCTCCCATCTGCCAATTACTTCTCCTCACCAATACCCACATATCATCTGCCAGTTTTTGGCCAATCCTAACTTTCTTAATCAGCTTACTCCCTTCTACGCCATTAGTCTGAGAAAGTGTCCTGGAAGTGAAATGTCACAGTTCATTTCCTTCCAGAGGATGCTACCTGACCTACTGAGTCCCTCCAGCACTTAGTCTTTTGCTCAAGATTCCAGAATCTGCACACTTGTGTCTCCAGTTTTAATATATTTTTATTTTTTTAGCTATATTTTTAGAATATAAAAAGCTACCATTAAAGCCACGAGGGATTATTAGTATTATATCTATACTATTACTAAAACGCTCATATTGACCACTACGTTGTTTTTGAATTTGCGCAAACAAACAGTACCCTATATCGCTAAGATTTCCTCACCGCTTTACTCACCGTTCTCCTCTGCTCCAAGCGCACCAAGTCTTGTTCCAATTGGTGGAAGATTACAAAAGTTATGGAGGTTTAAAAATCCGTGAGATCAGCAGATTGGTCTTCTCGCCTGTCATTCCCCATGAAGCTCAAGGGCCTGTCCCACTTACGCGACTTTTCAGCGGATTGTCTGCGGCCTTCAAGCTCGGGGACACTCGCTTGAAAAACCGCGAGCTGGAACGACCGTCAGCTCAGCGCACACACACACACACACACACACACACACACACACACACACACACACACACACACACACACACACACACACACACACACACACACGCGGGGGCCAGGGAAAGCGGGGGAGCGCTGTCTGAAATTCACACGGTGCAAAAGCCAAGGTGAAACCCGATATGAACAGGAAGGTTAAAGATGGCTAGCACAGTGTACGGTAAGTCATTTAAAAGAGCGGGGGGGGGGGGGTAGAGGGGGAGACGGGGGGAGACGGGGGGAGAAGGGGGGGGGAGAAGGGTGGGGAGAGAAGGTGGGGGGAGAAATGGGGGGGGGGAAGAATGGGGGGGAGACACATTTTTAGGGGCGGGCTGTGTTCTCGGGGCGGGGGCTGTGAGCACGGCAGGCGCTGGGGACAGGAGTAGTTGAGTGAGTCTGGAGCCGGGACCTGGAGCCAGGAGTGCGGTCGGAGCCGGAGCCCTGGGGCCGGGAACCGGTGAGCCCCACATACCCCCCTCCCCCACAAAACTCCCCCTCCCCCACACACAGCCCCCCTCTCCCCCACGCCCCCACACATAGAAACATAGAAACATAGAAAATAGGTGCATGAGTAGGCCATTCGGCCCTTCAATTCAATATGATCAAGGCTGATCATCCAACTCAGTGTCCTGTACCTGCCTTCTCTCCATACCCCCTGATCCCTTTAGCCACAAGGGCTGCTATCTAACTCACCCCTTACCCGTACCTCACCCCACACACACCCCTTACCCCACACACACCCCTTACCCCACACCCCCCTCACTCCCCCATGCGCCCCCCTCACCTCTCACGCGCACCCCCCGCTCCCCCACGCGCACACCCCCCACCACCACACACGACCCCCCTCCCCTCTCCGCCTGCGCCCCCCTCCCCACGCGTGCTCCCCCTCCCCCCACGCGACTCTCCCCTCGCCCCCATGCACCCCCCTCTCCCCGCGTGCGCCCCCTTCCCCGCACGCCGCCCCCTTCCCCTCCCCCGAGCGCGCCCCACCTCCTCAGAGCACGCCCCCTCCCCCGAGCGAGACCCCTCCCCCACGCACCCCCCCTCCCCCACGTAACGCCCTCCCCTAAACTGGGCCTATTTTCCATAATTTTGTTGTTTGTCATTTATTTCCCGTTGCTCAGTTATTCTGATCACTTTGGCTCTATTCTCAACCAAAATAACAATTCATTTCTAAAAGTCAGAGATAGCTGGTTCTTGTACAGATATATTCCAAAACCTTCATTAGGAAATGGCGAGTCCATGCTTTCTGCAGCAAAAAAGCCAGTAAAAATATTTACGATTAAGATATTTGAAGGGAATGTTCAGTCTGGTTGCTCTGTGACAGAAATGATCTACTGGTTTGACTGTTGAGCGTTTTTTAAATGAGTTTTCGTGAGGATTATTCAAAGGCTCTGAAATAATAACAGTTCCCTTTTATGAAACATGAAATCAACTCCAGGAGGCTATGACATCCATTAAGATTTAAAAGTAAGCTATTGAGGGCTGCGAAAGTTTGAAAGCCAGCATAATCCTTCCAAAAATAAAAATGACTAAACAGTGGACTTGTTGTTATCACGTGCATTTTCAAATATCTTTGATACAAAAACTTTCAAAGCGCAAGTTGTTTACTTTAACATGACTACCCTCACAGTTTTTGAAGATTCATCCCATGTAAAGAAACAAACATCAGTTTTCATTACCTTATTTATTTTTGTAATCAACCAAAGTTCTTCCGACATGCAACAATGATTCAGTCAGTAGTATATGGTTAAAACTTTGTCTCATGCATTAGCAATGAGAACTGTATTTTAAACCCCTGAGAAGGAATACGAAGAAAACAAAGCCCAAATTATAGCCTGGCTTGATGAACTGAGGGGCAGGAGGATATCTTTCATTTGAATGGGATTGCTGACATTAAATATTTTTGTTTGTTTATGCTGATTTAATTAGCATTTAACATTTTAAATAAATCTGTTATCTTTTACTTAAATTAAATTTCAACTGTTTTTTCTGTCTTTGCTTATCAGAAACATTTAATAACAATGGACTTTTGAACAGCATGTGCAGTGCTTGAGGGTGTTATATCTGGAGTCATAGTCACAATTCCTGGCATAATCCCCTCATAAAACAAAATGAGGGAACAGATCGTGTATGATTTAGCCAAATGCCCTAATATTTCTCTGTTTTCTGCATGGACATGCTTAATATAATAAATGCTCAATATAATGTACTATTTAAAAGCCAGTCTATTAAAGTACATAGACATGACCAATAGTCTTATTCATTATCGTTATAACATTTCTAGAACCAGCTTATTTTACTCACAGAGCTTTGGTTTTCATGATGCTACCTAGCAGTAATAAATACTGTTGTTCTGTTTGTTTCTAAGATCTATTTTACCAAGAATAGATCAGCTCACATCAGGTTGTGATCCAGGTTAGCAAACATGACCATTCTCGTGTCAGGTGTGCAATGGACACGCATTTCTGCATCGGAGTCACAGCCTCCACACAGCAGCCTCAATTTGACTAAGAGCACATTGTGCTACATTCCCCCCCCCCCCCCCCCCCCCAATGCTATTTATGGTAATTCTCAAGTATGGGAATGGACATGGGTCCAAACCTAAAGAACCAAACGAAAGAACTAGTCACATATTGGCTGCTTCTATTTCCTCAATTGGTTGACTGATACATAAAGGGTTCCATTGCAATTGTTGGAAAAGCTCGGGTGCTTTTTGACTACATTCTACAAATTAAATTAATAAACTTTTGAATTTGTTTTACATTTGAATGTATACCTGGAAATCAAAAGAGGATATAAATAAGTTTGCATATACCAGCTTTAAAGTTACACAAATTACTATTGTGCATTTGAATTAATACAAGTTCTACATCTGCTAGAACATGTAATATGTCATTTATATTTTAATGTTTTAATATACTGCATTCAATTCAATAACATGCAATATTTCAAGTTAGAAAGCAGTAGTTGAAAAATGGATTTGGCTTACCTCCAATCTGACTCTTGCTGAAATGGGTTCTCATCCAAAATCAACTCCAGGAGGCTATGACATCCATTAAGACTTAAAAGTAAGCTATTGAGGTCTGCGACAAAGGAAAAGTATTCAAACTGATTAAAACAGATAAAATGAGCATGTTGAGGAATTTATACGTTTAAAAAAATCAAGTAGTTTGAAGGGCATGTTTGTAAAAGAAAGTATTGCATATTCTACAATTTACGAGGTAACCACGTTGTTACTTTATGACACTATAAATGATATACAGAGTACATTAAAGCATTTATTTTCCTTACATGCAATTGAGGAGAAAAAAGAGTAAGTTGAAATTTCGCTCCCCCATCCACAATCTTAGAAACTTGAGGTCTATCTTATAAACAAGACAACATGAATCGCAAGATTTAAAGCAACAGTGATAAAACAAACCATATTATGAGATGCAGGAGAGGCAGTGGATTTATGGTAGTTCCAGAAACTCTAATAAATGCCAGGTGGAATTTACTTTTGTAACTAGAAGGACAAACTAACAGTCATTTGCAGTCACTTTCTTTGAATGTTTCTACTTTAGCGGATACTGAAAGACCAGTGGCACATTCCCTCTATTTATTATTTGGATGTTATTTTCAGAGTTTGCTGTTCTATTTGTCTCAAATGAATTTGACAGTTCAGATTATGACTCAGATCAGGCTGACTGTGTCTGGGAATTCTGGTGGGAACCACCAATGCTCAGTTCGATGGAGTGCTTTTGTAATTAAGTGACCCCTCAGCATGTACAACATACTTCCAATGACAGAGTCATAGAGCAATACAACACAGCAATAGGCACTTGACATCCCATGTCAACCAAGCAACCTAGTTCCACATCTGAACTTGGCCTGAATCCCACCAAAGCTTTCCCATCCATGTACCTGCCAAAGTGTCTTTTCAATGTCACAATGTCACAATTACCATTTTCTCTTGAGAAGACTATGACTGTTCACTTTATTTATGTCGCTGGGACTATGTTGTTGGAGGGCTTGTGGTATAAGGGGCAACTGGATAGGAACTGGAACAATTTTTATTGGAGTAAGGGAGGCTCAGCTCACGGAGGCTGAGAGGTTTATAATATCGTGAGGGGCATAGATAAGGTGGATGGTCACAGATCTTCTCACCGGATAGGGGAGTCAAACCAGAGGGCATAGGTTTAAGGAGACAAGGGGAAAGATTTAAAGGTGACCTGAGGGGCAAGCTTTTCACACAGAAAGTCCCAGGTTAATGGAACAAACTGCCAGGGGAAGAAATAGAGGGTAGAATTGCTATGTTTACAATACATTTATATAGGTGCATGTTGGACTGAAGGGCCTGTATCAAATTGTATCTTCCTGACCTCAATTCTATTTTTTGAAGAATGTTATGAAAGATGCATCCCACAATACCACAGATAGCAATGCTAATGCTTATGCTTAACAGACAGTTTCCTCTGATGCTATGTTGAGATATGATTTATAACTTCATGTCATGAAATATTGCAGAAACAGGGAACTGCAGATGCTGGTACACAAAGGAAGACATAAAGTGCTGGAGTAACTCAGCAGGTCAGACAGCATCTCAAGAGAACATGGATAGGTGATGTTTTGGCTCACGACCTTAGTTCAGGCTGACTGTGGGGGGGGTGAAAGAAAGCTGGAAGAAAGGAGCAGGACAAAGCATTGGGCCAAAACAGGTGAGGAGGGTTATTTGATAGGCAGATGGTTAAACAAAGCCCAGAGTTGAAAAGACAGAAGGTGTGAGACAAAAGGATTGAAGAACTGCAAATTGTGAAGGGATGTAGGTGGAAGGGGAAGGGACTTTACCCGCTGAGCTACCCCAGCACCCTCATGGTTTCATGGTGACAGATGATTGAGCTGCTTCAGTGGCACTTTAATCCATAAAACAAACAATCTACACCAATCAACTAAGAAATCAGATGATACATTTTTAATTGTCTGAAGTCACTGAAGCCACACACAGTCATTGCTGAAGTCCCATCATCTAGATAACAATGATGGAATTTCTCAGGATAGTGTACAAATATCACTGATACCTAAAGACTCCTTGCCGAACAGCGCAATAATAGTACCTTCAACACGTGAACTCCAGTGGTTCAAAGAGGCACTGATTACCATTTTCGCTGAGACAATTAATGAGGCAAAGATGATACTATAAACAATTATACACATATCCTAATACATTAGAAATAACACAGTCAACTTTCAACTCATTAACCCCACAGCATGCTGTCAGAGGTTGGTTATGACACATCTACTCCTGCCTTAGTAGGGACCTGAATTCGCCTGTCACTACAACAGTACAGTAGTGAATGCAATCTCTCAGGCTCCCCACTTTACACTGGACAACAAGTACACATATGTCAGGCTGCGTCGGAAGGAACTGCGGATGCTCCTTTACACTGAAGATAGACATAAAATGTTGGAGTATCTCAAAGGGACAAGCAGCATCTCCGGAGAGAAGGAACAGGTGACATTTCGGGTTGAGAGCCTTCTTCAGTGAGAATCAGGGACAGAGGGAAACTAGAGATATGGAAGGGTACAAAGAGTGTGTATGATGTGAAAGCGACTGATCAAAGCAGACAATGATCAAGGAAATATAAAATAGTTCATTGTTGGCTGAGGGCAAGGTAACAACGAGGCGTACAAACAGTAAAACTAATCAAGAGTGCATTGAAAATAGTCGGAGAACTAGGGTGGGGAGGGACGAAGAAAGGGCGAAAGCAAAAGTTACTTGAAGTTGGAGAAGTCAATATTCGTGCCACTGGGCTATGCTGCCCAAGCAAAATGAGTTGCTGTTCCTCCAATTTGCGTTTAGCCTCACACTGACAGTGGAGGAAGCCCAGGCCCAGGTCAGTATGGGAATGGGAGGGAGAGTTAAAGTATTACATGTCAGGCTGTTGTTCATTGCCTATAGCATTCAGCACTATTAACATGTTTAAATGAATAGTCAAACTCATTGAACAGGGTCTCTTCTCATCTCTATGCAATTGGATTCTTGACTTTCTCATCAGTACAAATTGGTAATAGCACGTCCTTCTCACAAACTGGCACAAGAGCACCTCAAGGCTGTGTGTTCAGCCCCCTACTCTCTCTTTACCTATGATTGTGTAGCTGGTTACATCCCCAATGCCATCTTTACATTTGCCGACAATACCACCGATATTGGATGAATATTGGGTAACGAAGAGTCGGATGGGAGATTGATAATCTGTTTGACTGGTGCCAGAATAACAATCTTGCTTTTAATGTGAGTTAGATCAAGAAGGTAATTGCTGACTTTAAGAAGGGAAAGCAGAGTATCCATGAACCTGTCTTTGTTGGTGGGAGTGCTGTTTAGAAAATCAACGGCTTTAGGTTGGTGGGCATGCAAATCTCTGAAGATCTGTTCTGGTCCCTACACATTGATGCAATCAGAAAGAAAGCCTATCAATGCCTCTGCTTTTTCAGAAGCTTGAGGAGAATTGACATGTTGCCTAATATTCTATTAAACTTCTACACATGCATGATGGAGAGCAAACTGATTGGTGACTTTACGGCTCAAACGCCCAAGACCGAAGAAGGTGGCTGCAGAGAGTGGTGGACAATGCGCAATCCATCACAGGTACTGACCTCCCTAACATCAAAGATATCTACAAGTACCACAGCCACAGGAAGGTAAATAATCTCTTCAAAGCCAATGTCCAGCCACACCCACCTGGCCATGCTCTCATCTCACTGTAATCATTGGGAAGAAGATACAGGAGCCTGAGAACTATTATCTCCAGGTTCAAGAACATCTACCAAGAGACTCTTGAAATCACTTCTCGCAACTCTAATCATAACCGTACCTCAGCAAAGAACTACTAAGGACTTTATATATATTACGCTACTTACTTTGGCTTGCAAGTTATTGTCTGGTTACCTAGTATCGCTGATAATCTCTTGCATTATTGGTTATTCAATTTTTATTTATTATATTGTTGTGTTCATGTGCCTGTAAAGCTGCAGCAAGTAAACATTTCACTCTTCTGTTGTCAGTGCATATGACAATTAAACACTCTTGCCTCTCTTACTTTAGGAGCATTTACAGAGTCAAATTGTGTGCCTCATCAGTTTTAGTGAAAGTAATATTTTGAGGCTATCCATGCAAATTCTAGTTGAGTGCCCCTAGCATGATGTATTGATATTTGTGTAGATGACTCAAAATCAAAGAAATGAATAAAGCCTGACATACAGCATAATCTTAATCATTTAGAGAGCAATGGGTCTTCCTGGGCCATTTCCAACAAATATTCTTGACTGTTTAGGAAAGAACTCCAGATGCTGGTTTAAATCGAAGATAGACACAAAATGCTGGAGTAACTGGGATGATGTAGGCATCTAGCCTGCAAATCTTTTAATCCAGTGATTGAATTTTAAGACAACTGCTAGTTAAAAATATTTAGACAAACAGCATCTCTGGAGAGAAGGAATGGGTGACGTTTCGGGTTGAGACCCTTCTTGATACCCGAAACGTCACCCATTCCTTCTCTCCAGAGATGCTGCCTGTCTAAATATTCTTGATTAGCAGTTTCTTAAAATTCAATCACTGGATCAAAAGACTCTTGTAGGCTAGATGCCTACATCACCCGGGCTCAATACATTTATTGAAAAATGGAACGTAAACAATGTTGAATGAATGTTTCAGTTTTCAAATGACAGTTATTTTTGTGACAATTACGTTTGAGATTTGAGTAGAAAGATGGTTAAATCCAGGAAATCCTGTACACTTGGATATTTAAAATCTCAAAAGGAAATCAATTAATTTGTAAATTTTGAAATAGAAAAAAAAACTTTACAATGTCTCCTGCAGTGATATGGAACCAAGGGGAAAATGACATTTATTGGCAATTTATAAACGATTTGTTGCTTTGAGGTTACAGAAAGACAATCCACCCATTGAGTTAACCAATGCAAAATCAATCCAGCTGGCCCTATTCTCAGGCCCTCATCCCATTCCCTGCAAATCCTTTCAAATACTTATCCAATTCCCTTTTGAATGCCACAACTAAATTTGTCTCTGCTATGTGTAAAAGAGTTTGTCCTCTTGTTGGTTTTTTGTTTTTTTCGTCAAACAATTTCATTCCAGTTCTTGACCTTTTCATCATTTGGAACAGTTTCTATTTTAAGTAACCCTTTCATGGATTTAAATACCTCTTGCAGATTGAATATTCCTCGATATCAAGAACCCCAGCTTCTCTCTATCCAGGTATATCAAATCTTGCATCCCTGCAATTATTCTAATAAATCACTGATGTGACATTAAAGTTGCTTTTAAAATGTAGAGCAAATACCTTATGGAGACATAGGGCAAGGCCAAAAGCGAAAAGTAGAAAGCACGAGAGGGAGGGAGGGAGGGAGGGAGGGAGGGGGAGGGATAGAGGGAGAGAGAGGTGGACAGGGGCAGAGAGAGGGGGGAAGGGAGAGAAATAGAGAGAAGAAAGAGAGAAAAGAGAGGAAAGAAAGGAAAGTGAAAGAGAAAAGTGAAAGAAGAGTGAAGGATCTGACACAAAGTCGTAAACGTTTGTGCACAGGTCCAAAAGTAATGAAATAGCCTGGTGAAATGTTGATTTTTTATCACTTGGAGGATGGAATCCAAATACATGAATAGCAGAGCAAATAGATGACAGGCTTGTATAGATATTGAGTAGGCATTTGTCAAGGATGATTAACAAAACTGCATACCATGAAAAATAAAAAGTGCAATGGGAACATGGATCAAGAAAAAAAGGATTAGAAAGCAGAGTTATGTTAAATAGTCCCATCTGACAGATGATATGCAATAGATTTCCTCGTGAGTGAAGGCTGGGACCACTGTTTTTAGTTTTAAACATTACATGGTCTTGCTCATGGTTCTATACAGTAAAATATCAACATTTTACGTCATAGTATGGTAAATACTGAGGCGAGATAGGCTTGCAAGACGACAGACCAATGGCAGACAACATTTTAATACAGTGAAATGTGAAATGATATAATTTGGCAGAAAGAATGAAAAGCAGCAATATAGACCAAATAACACGACTAAAAAGTGTGCAGGAGCAGGGGGATCTGGGTGTGCATGGAAATGAATCACTAAATGTGACAGGACACATTGAGAGAATAGTCAGGAAAGTACAGTATATGGGATCCTGAGAATGAATAAAGCCAGACCTTCAATGATCCTGGGCTTAATGAATAATGACATGCAGTTAATGAATGAAGGCATACAGCGTAAAAGCAGGACCTTCAGGAACAAAGTGGGAAACATACCTACTAAATTTTGAGCCTTAGAATATACCGAGTAGTAATAGATTTTGAATACTAGGAAGAATTGGCTAGGCAGCCATTTTGAGGGAGTAAGCAACCCCCCTGAAGAATACCTGGAATGCAAGAGCCTGATTATAATGCACTATAGCATTAGGAGGCCAAGTGAGAAGGTGGATATTCACCCACACTTCTCTGGGGGAGATTAGGGGGATCTAACCTGGGCCCCAGGCAGCATAACTGCTGGATTGATGGAGTTGAGGATGAATACCAACTGGAGAGTGGCACTGCAGAGGGCACTTGGAGAAGGCACGTGGGTGGGTGAAGGTAGGGGAGGAGAGTTTTCCTTTGGGATCAAGCTAGGTATAGCTGGAGAGTTGGTGGAAGACCAGGTTGGGGGAGTAAGCGAGGATGTGAATGATGTGAGAGGTGGAGACTGAGGAAGGCAGAAAAGATTACTGTAGGAAGAGGGTGTGGGTAATAATGTGTGTGCACATGTGTATGCTTGTGTATTCACAGTGATGTTCATCATTTTCTAAATGAGCTGCTACTATCACCTTAACAATCCAGTATTTTCCCAATGACAGATTTTTGATGAACTGATCAATGGCTTCCTGCTTTCTGTCTCCTTCCATTTTCATTTTGGAGCATTATATTTGTGGCTTTCAAATCTGCTAGGACATTTCCAGAATCTAGGTAACTGCACACGATTGTGACCCATTATCTCTACCGCTATTTATTTTGACAGAAATCAAAAGAGTGAACAGTCTGGACTGCATGCTAGAAGGACATAATTTCACATATCAACCTGTATCTGTGAATAACCAGGCATATGCACACCTTGCCAGAGCAGAATTGTCACTACATTTTGTGAGAAGGTTTTTAGAAAAATCCTCTAGGGCAGAATAAAATTAAACACTATGCAACAAAATGGTTGGCCCTAGATAAATCCACACTAAAATCTCAAAGACCAATATATCTATCCAGTGATGCCCAGAACTCCCTGAACTACTCGTCCCACCCCATTCACTCTGCTGATCCATGGCAATTTCCTCTGCAACCATAGTACATACAACTCGTGTTCATTCACTCCTCCCTCACAACTATCCAGGGACCTAGCGCAATCTAGCTCTTCCAGGTGAGTCGTAGATTCACGTGTACCTCCTCCAACCACATCTAATGCATTTAGTGCTTTCGATGAGACCAAGGCTGACTAGGTGAACGCTCTTTCCACAATGGCCATTCCCAGTTCCTGCAAACATACCATTCCAACTCCCTGTCTCATTCCCACAGACCTCTCCACAATCAGCCTTCTCCACTACCAGGTGTGACCTACTGCAAACCCGAGGAATACCTCATATTCCGTCCAGTTAACTGGCAATCCAATGGTAAGAACATTGAATTTCTGAATTTCAGATAACCATTACCTGCAGTGTTTCCCCCTTCTCTCTTTCTCTCCTTCCAAACCACCTCTAATTTTTGTTCTCTTTCCCATCTACCCATAAAACTCCAATCACCCATTTTTCTCCCCCTCGCTCTCCTGTTTCCACCCACCTACTGACCATGCAGTTTACTCAACAGATCCCCCCACCCCTGGCTCCATCTGCCTTTTTTGCCCTTGTCTGCTTCCACCTATCACTAACCTACCCCTGTCTCCCAACTCCATCTCTCCCCCTCCTCCTAGCTCCATCTACCCATCAACCTTCACCACGTCTCGGTTCACCTACTGGACCTTGTCTCACTCCCTCTCTCCCCTCTGTATACTGGCTATCATCCCTCTCAATTCTCAGTGCTGATGCAGGGTCTCGACCTGAAGCATCAATAATCCCTTTCCTCCCATGGATTCTGCTCAATCCATTCTTCCAGCAGTTTAATTATTGCTCCAGGCTCGAACGTCTGCAGTCTCTTGAGTTTCCACTATTCATAATTCTCCACGTGTAGTCCTCGTATTGCTGCAGTTCAATATCAATATGCCATTGCCACAACATAGCACGTTTATTGCTGATGACAGAATTCAATAATTATACTCTAAAAGGCCAATATTCTTTGTGACAAAAATCCCCTTCTACATGATCACAACAAGTACTTCAAAAATTGTTAAATCAATCAAAAATACAACAGATTTACAAAGATATTCTCAATAGCTTAAATTACAGACAAGTAATTACTTATTGTAAGGGGAATTTAGTTTCAATTCCCAAACCTTAAGAGACATTTGAGGTTCAATACTTTAAAAGTTATGTTCATTGAGTTCACATTGTTGCTTCACATCAACTGTCCAATTTAATGATTTTCAATGGCAGTAGTAAACAAACATCATCTCAGCCAAAACCAATAATACTCCAACAATAAACAGTTTAAGTATGTGATTAAGTAACTATGGACCAAAAATAAATATTTGTGAAAAATAAGAGGTGTCAACTTACCTGATAAGCGATTATTGCCAACATTGAATCTCTCCAACAGCAGAAAGTCAGACATGTTTGTAAGGTGTGTCAGACTGAAAAAAAGATATGGTAGAGGAGTATATTTTTACGCATAAAATTAGTTCAAATATCCATTAATTCTATGTCCTCCCATTCATGATAAAAAACATTTTTATATTTATCTGCCAATAGTCATAAAACACAAGACACATTAAATAAAAGTGACGAGTGGAAAGGATTGGTGATGTGCAAAGATTGGGGGGGAGGAGGGGTCAGTCTACACCATGACAAAAGGGGGAGGAGATGTAGTTTTGAGAGCCACAGGGAAGGATCTCCCGTGGCGTTCTTTACTGCATCTTGGTGGAACCTGTCTGTTGCTGAAGGTGCTCTTCAGGTTGACCAGTGTGTCATGGAGGGGATGAGCTGTATTGTCCAAGATGCTCCAGTTTGAGGAGTATCCACCCTCCAGGACCACCTGGCATGAATCCAACTCCGTCCCAGGATGGAGCCAGCCTTCCTGATGAGTTAGTTAATCCTGTTGCCGTCCGCGGCCTTCACTCTGCTGTCCCAGCACACGACAGCGAAGAAGATGGCACTGTTTACCACCGTAAACTGGCTACCATCGATAGGCATACCACAGTCAAAGTCAAAGTCAATATTATTCGTCACATGCACATCACATGCAATGAAATGAATTTGCTAGCAGCGATACACTTAAAAAGAACACACAATACACAATAAAGATTTAACACAAACATCCACCACAGCATTCTTCACTGTGGTGGAAGGAAACAAAGCCAGTCCTCCTCCTTTGTTCACCTGTGGTCGGGGCCATAGACCCTCCGTAGCCACTGCTACAGACGGCCCGATGTACAGGTGGTGGAACTCACACCTCCGTCCCGAATCGGCACCTTCCTACTGGAGTCCGCGGCTTCAGGATGTTATAGGCCGCGGGCCGGCGGTCGGAGCTCTTCTCGGCGATTCCCGGCAAGGGATCCCAGGCTCTGGATGATAAGTCCACTCCACGCCCGTGGCTAGAGGCTCCGCGAACCACAGTCCCCACGGTGCCAAAGTCACCAGGCCAGCGATCAGAGTACTCCTCTCTGGCGACCCCGACAACGGTTCGCCCGCTCCGCGATGGAAAGTCCATGTTGTGCCTGCTGCCAATGCTCCGGGTCCAACTCCGGGAAAGGCCACTCCAATCCATGATGTTAGGCCGCGAGGGAGGCGACATGGAAAAAGTTGCCTCTCTGAGGCGAAAATGGTTTCCCCCTTACCCCTCCCCACCATTCTCCACATAAGACATACCGAGAGATGCCCAAACTAGCACTAGACACACCAAAAAAAAACAAAAAAAGTAGAAATAACGAACATGCTGCTGGCAGGGCAGCCGTCTCGCAGCGCCCCCACCAACCTACCCTCTGCAGGTTACCTTCCATGTCATACACCAGCCTGATGTGAAAATGTATCATAATTCGATCAATGTTGCCAAGGCAAATTCCTGCATCTGCCTTGGTTAGAGCTTGGTTCAGCACCATCTGCTCAAGGACAGTAAAGGGCCTGTCCCACTGTACAAGGTAATTCAAGAGCTGTCCCGAGTTTAAAAAAAAAATCAAACTTATGGCAAGTACGTAGAATATATGTAGCGGGTACGTCGGAGCTCGGGACGTCTCTTAGCGACTTGTAACGCTAACGGCAGGTACTCGGGAAACGCTGTAAGCTCGTGAAGATTTTTCAACATGTTGAAAAATGTCCACGAGTGCCCCGAGTACCTACGAGCGGCTATTACCGTAATTCTCCGAGTTCAAATCAGGGGAAACACGGGACAACTCATGAATTACCTCGTACAGTGGGACAGGCCCTTTAGGAATGACTAATAAACAATGGCATAGGCAATGAGGTCCACAAGATGTGAAATTAAAAAAAAAAGGTAATCAATACAAAATCTTTCTATCCTAGTGATTAAAGATAATAAATTTGAAAACTGAATCACTTCGGACGTTTCTGAAGCTTGGCCTTAAAATTAGAGAAAATATCACTACTAATATTTTCATTGGATCATATTAATGTATAGGTGCTGCATACAGTCTTTATTTAAATAAATTTGCAATGACCATTGCAAAAGATGGAATATCTGCTCTTTTACCTTCTCTCTTCAATTCTTGAATCCAATTTTTTATCCACATTAAAAATCAATTTATTTGTAATGTCTTTACATTTAAGATACTATGTTTGCAGTCCACATTGCAACTTCCTTGACAATGGGGAAACCAAATGTAGATTGTCCCTCATCTGGTTCAACTTATCACCTTCATTACTTATCAGATTCCAGCATCTGCAACCATTGGTGTCTCTATTCATCATCTCCCAGCCTCTGTCTCTACTTCACCAAAGATGGTTCCAGCTGTCCCCATTTTATCTCTCTCCTTCTCTGTTTCTCTCCCAACTCCACCATTACCCTCCCCCACCAAGTTCCATTTGCCTATCATACCCTCCTCACTTGTTCCACCTATCGCCTGTCAGTTCTTGCCTCTCCTTTCCCTCTCTAGGTTGGCTTACTCCCCTTTACACTCTTGGTCCTGATGCAACCTCAAGTGTCAACCATATCTCTGCCTTTACAGAAGCAGCTTGGCCCACTGAATTTCTCAGCAGCTTGTTTTTTTTTTTGTTGCTCCAGAGCACAGCACCTGCAATACCTGGAGTTTCTCATGTCTGCAGATTATATAATTGCTTTGAAGCAACCTACCACCCTGAACTTCTAGTGGTTCAGCATAAGATGGAGCAGTATTTCATCTTCTGGTGAGGTATTTAATGTCTTCTAGCCTCAGCACGAACCTCCACAATTCTAGATAATTTTGAGCATCTCCAGCCTTTTCTATTTATATTTCAGTTGTTCAACATCTGCAGTAATCTCCTTTTGTAATTTCAGATGTTGATTCTACTTCTCCCATTTTCGCACCCTCGTAAACATTTTATTCCGTCATTCTGACATTATTTTCCTCTTTCACCTTCTAAAATATTCCCTTCTTTACGGTTCTCTCCCACACTTGCTTCTTTCACTGCATCTAAAAATGCTCAACTTCAGTTTTTCCTGATTCTGGTGAAAATCTTAAACATCAACTGTTTCTGCCTCTACAAATGATGCCTAATCTGCTATTCGTTTCCAGTGTTTACTGTTCCTGCTTCAGATTTCCAACATCTAGACTATTTTGCCTAAGTATTCCACTTTTTGTAAAAGGTTCCCATTTTATAAATTAATTTCTAAAAATATTATATTTTTATTAGCGTACGCTCTTCCTAAGAATAACTTTTACCGCAATTATTCATAATAAATGGAAGAATCTGGAAAAATATACAGGTAACAATAATGCATTGTAGAATACAAAAGCGTAATACTGGCACATGCAACACCTCAGCAAGCTTTGCGGAACTTCACCTTTTTATCAGTAATGGTTATCATGCCTCTACAAAAAGAGCAAACTATAATTATAGACAGAATTTATTTTGCAATATTTCACACAAATAACTATTGCCCCTTACAGCTGATATTATAGAACTGCAAAATACAGGGCTACATATCAGTAAAATGATGATTTGTAGCTTTATTGACAACATAATTAAATTAAACTATTTTATTCTGTCAAATACAGCATTGAATGCTCCCTAACTCCCTCATCTGGCTGAATTAAGCTTTGCTCGAAAACTTGCTCTATTTCATTTTATATATTGACCAATGTGATTTTGTTAATTATGATGTTAATTTAAATATGGCAACAAAAGTCTTAAATAAAGTCTATTTATATTTTTTTCACACAAAGTATTTATACAAAGTTGATAACATTTTACATAAATAAAATTTCACAGATGTTAAAAATCTGCAACAGAAATAGGAAATGTTGTAAATAGTCAGCAAGTCAAGTTTATGATCTATCATCTGAATGTTCCTAAATATTTCCAGTATCCGTTCACAAGTGATAGGAGCAGAATTAGGCCATTCAGCCCATCAGGTCTTCTCCGCCATTCAATCATGGCTGATCTTTATTTCCATCTCAACCCCATTCTCCTGCCTGTTCCCCATAACCCCTGACACCATATGGTTTGACTTTTCTCTAAATTTCAAAACAAGAATAAAAGTAATGATCAGGACAATCACAAGTATTTTCATTCCAGTCAGAGTGAAACAAAATGTAAAAAAGGTGTATTATAAATAGCTAATCATTTATATAAAACATCAATGTTAAAATGTTTCTGTTTATAATCTGCTCTAACATGTACTTTTCAAGGTAAAGTCGATTGCAATTCACTCAGCTATTGTGAAATTCTTAATTACTATCATTAATTTGAAAAACATAAATAGAATGACTGGAACAGCTTTGCATAATAAATACCTCCAAAATATAAACATTCTTACATAACTAATCAATAGATTCATTGGGAGCATTTAGTGTTTTATATGCTTTCCTTCCCATCAAGATACTGCTGCAAATAGAATTGCTATTCAGTTTATGAAATTCTTGAAATCTATGTTGTAAAATGTTTCAAACATCTCAAAACATATTTTACCAAGGTAGGAATATTATAAAAACCTAAAAACAATGTATTTTAAATCTGATACTCACAACACAAAACATTTTCTTTCACCCACCACCTTTGAAAATGGAATGTGTAGGAAGGAACTGCAAATGCTGGTTTAAACTGATGATAGTCACAAAAAGCTGGAGTAACGCAAAATGGACACTTTCTTGTGTAGGAAGGAATTGCAGATGCTGGTTTAAATGGAAGATACACACAAAATGCTGGAGTAACTCAGCGGGACAGGCAGCATCTCTGGAGAGAAGGAATGGGTGACGTTTTGGGTCGAGACCCTCCGTCAGACGTTCTCTTTCTTTGTGAAATAAAGGAATCCCCATTCCTGTGATATACAGTGTAGTATATCTGATGAAGGGAGCATGAAATTGAAAACCAAAACCTAGTCCCAAAAGCTTCACAAATTTAAAAATAACAAGACTAAATCAATGTTTTAAACTAGAAACATACTTTAAATAATACCAATTTTAAAGAATAATATTCCTAAGTGTGATGAGAACTATTTTATGTTACAAGACTGGCTTATAGTACCAGGTGGAATTTTCTTCTTATTTAAGTTTGGCGATATATAGATAAAAAGCAAATATATCAGCTTAATGATAATAAACTGGAAAAAAAAAAATTGTTTCTTCAGATAACTGAACTTGCATTTTGTAGGACCTCATTACATTTCAATTGTTTAAAATCTACGTGGCACACAATCCTTACCTTTTACCATTTATTACTTAAAGTATACTTATTGTTACCAGTCATGTTACAGTACAGCACAGGTACAGGTCCTTTGATCACAATATCTATGCCAAGTTAAACAAACTTACTCTGCCTGCATGTGATCAATATCTATTAATTCCATACAAAATCATGTTCCTATCCAAAAGCTCCTAAAATGCCACAATTGCATCTGCTTTCACTATTCTTGCTTAAGAATGCCCACATTCAGTTAATCATTGGTAATGCCCACATTTAGTGATAATTCCCTGAGATGAGATTTAGTAAGTCTCCAAAAAATTATTGACATTCTTTGCAGTTAATTTTGCTACTCTTTTCCCATTAAATTTGAATCACTGTTTGCCCTGGATGGCAATTATAGCTCAGTTTACATTTTTAATTAATATTATGATACATTAAAATCTACCTGATGCACATGCTAAAGCTAAATATTCAGGCAAAAACTTGAGTCAAGTTACTTTTGATAACCTGGGCAAGTAAAAAGCAACTGAAAAAAAAATCAAACTCGTGGTATTCTACGAACTCCTACGATCTTCCACGAGTATGTTCACGAGCACCTACGAATACAAAGTAACCATTGTTTTCATCACGAGTATTATTTTTACTCGTGAAGTTTTTTCAACGCTGTGAAAAATGTCCACGAGTAAAATAGACTCGCGATGGAGAAAATTGTTACTTTTTACTCATAGGAGCTCGTGAACATACTTATGGAACATCGTAGGAGATCGTAGAATACCACGAGTTTAATTTTTTTTTTTAACTTGGGAGAGCTCGGGTAAACGCGCATCATGGGACACGGCCTTTACCACTAATTAACCCTGTATTTTTTTTCTTGGTCTTCTTAGTTCCTACCAACTTTTTGGTTGAATTTGATACAGTATTGTTCGTCGATTTTCCGTCTACATTGTGTGTCAAATTTCTTTTAACAACTGGTTTTAATGTAGTATCAGAATGAATCGTGGCAGGTGAAAAGTTCATTTTAATCAACTGTAAACAGCAGTTCTCACAAGTGAAGTTATTTCTAAATTCAGTTCACCTCAACACAATGAAGCAAGAATGCAAGCTGCTGGATAACTTGAAAGTTCTTTTATAATACAGCAGTGGAAAATTACTCACAATATCACTAGAAAGTTGAAGAACATTTCTCAGATGAAGGTCAAGTTGACTGGAATGAGTCCTTATGAATGTATTGCAAAATTATATATTGCTGAATCTAATCTTTCAACTCAATGTGTTTGTTGGAACACTGCTATCAGGACAAATGGCTGTACTTGAAATCAACATTTATTACTTGGCAGTGTTTCACATACGTATATATTAATGATAACATTAAAGCATTTTTTTAAACTTTATTTGTCACATTGTCTAAGCAAAAATGATGTTAAAGTAGAATATGACATCACACTGATAAAATGTTGAGGCAGTTGCCCCAGAAGGAGAAAGCAGGAATGTTAGATGTGGTCTGTTCTCTGGTGAATGCCATTGCTCCATTAATGCATGCATTCTATTTTATATCTAGCGCTTGGCTCTGAGAAGGAATTGGCTGCCCTGGTCTATAACCAGGATCCCTAAACTTGAGACAGCGTTACTGCTGAGGAAATTCCCTGCTTGAACAGGGAATTTTGTTCCTGGAAACAAAGTATTAATTTCAGATTGTGGACATAACTAGAATTGCAATGAAGAACATAGTGGGTAATGGGAATATAAAAATGGTAGTTGGCATTGTTGGAAGATAACTCAAATTTCACAGATTTGAAGGATTTATTTAGCAGAGTTTCGTTTAATTTTGTAATTCTGATTCCAACTGAGCAAACAGTTACAAGAGAAGTAATTCTGAAAGTATATCCAATCTCCAAAAGGGCAGAGTATCAAAGTCAGTATAAAAATATTGGATCGTCCAGGGGATAAAAAAACATGCAGTGAAGCACAGGGGAAAGGGCAAAATAGGGTCAAAGTGACTTGGATGTTGCAAGTATTGTAGACAGCAACATGAATGACTAAAAATAAATGATCTGCCTATAGGAAAGTGTGTGATATGGATTAGAAAGTAGTTTCTACAAAAAAAGTGGATGAAGAATTCAAGTTCAGAATTGGTGTGTTGATCCATGCTGGGGCAGATACAGGATTAAATTTAGAATATCAGTCGAACACAATGTACCTGGAGATAATTAAGGTACATTCTGTGAAAAGCACAACCACATGTTATATATTTACTGTTGATGCAAGAACAGTCAATAATATTTCAACTTAAGAACAATATAAAATTTTCTTTCAAATCAAGCCACCAATCTTGAAGTGTTGCAGTTAAATCTAATGATACACGTGTTATCAATGTACAAGAACTGAAGCTGGCTGCAAGATCTCTCTGAAGGTAGTTAATGGAAAGGACCAAGTCAGCCGCGATGTGAACTTTATTGTAGTAGGACCGAAGGTATTACAGTAAAACAGATGAGATTGGTAAAGGTGCACCATGTCACGATCGCAAAGAGAGTGTCATCACAAGCAATCACCTCAGCTGTGCAGTTCATACTTGCTTATGCAGGTTCTTTCACAGAACATGAGAAATGTATAAAGCACGTATACCTGATCTTGGTTCAAAGGTAACATTCTGCAGAACACCCACCAAGGTGGACTCCAGTGATTTACAAGCATAAATGTAAAACAGCATTAGAGAGATAATGTCCGTCAGCACATACCCGTCCTCGGATGTCCAGTTTGGTGTAAGCTAACAAATCCAGGCAGCGAGCTGAGAAGCCATTATCCCAGGAAGACAATAAAAGATGTTTGGGAAATATGTTTAGATTGAAAAAAGTTTGTAAAGTAAAGAGTAGGTTCCGATATTCAGAGAATGAAGAGGAGAGCTCACATTTAAACTACTTCAACAAACCATTTGGTATATAGTACTGTGGAGGAATGTTATTTGAAATCAACACAGCACCCAAGGAATTTCAATGAAGGCTGGAAGTCTTGAGGGTTTCTGCAGTGTGAAGATCACATCACAGAATCTTTATTGAACTTTAGAAGAAGGGAAACTGTGGAAGAGAGAGGGTATGATCAGAGGCTATGAGCATGCTAAGTAGATGCAAGAATTGGGAAATTGAATTTAACAATTATTCTGGCACTGTAAGACAGCAACGCTACTTCTGCACTGCACCACCATGCCGCCCTCTAGAGGTTAAATAATGATTGTTCCCAAGCTACAAAGATACAACATCAAACACATTCAGTTTTTGTGTCTGGAGACATATTGTTGTCTCAACAGAGTGAAAGAATGTATTACAGACCATGGATTAACAGGCAGGTAATGGATTGTGTACAGCAATTTTACATCTGCAGATCTTTAGAAAAGAAGGAAATATAGGAAGTACTTCACTCTGACCAAATTCCAGGCACAGAGTGGGCAAAAGCTTGCTTAATGACATTAGATTCTGAGGCGGATACATTGCTAATCCTGTAGAGCAAGAAAACTAAAGCTTAGTAACAGGACCAAAAGCTGTGTGCTAAATGAAGGAAACAGAAAATAAAGAATACAGCGCCAACAGTCTGTCTGTCCCTTCCTTCTTTGTTGTTTTAATAGTATGTGGTAAACGTATGTTTTAGTGTTCTTTAGCTTGTTTTATGGGGGGGGGGGGGGGGGGGGTTGGTGAGGGAAACTTTTTTAATCTCTTACCTCAACGAGGGTGCGGTTTTATTTTTTCAGTATCGTATCTCCGTCCTCACTGCAGCCTAACATCGACGAGCTTCGACCCCCCCAACGCAGGGGCCTCGATCGCCCCGACTGCGGATGGTTCGACTGCACCGACCGCGGGAGAATAAAGAGGGAAGAAGATTGGACTTTATTGCCTTCCATCACAGGAATGTGGGAAATCCACTGTGGTGGATGTTTATGTTAACCTTTATGTAGTTGTGTGTCTTGTTGCTTTTTGATTTAGTATGACTGTGTGGTAATTCGAATATCACTGTATTTTAATTGGTACACATGACAATAACAGACCTTTGAAAAATTTGAAACCTTTGAACAGTTATTTTGGATGCTTGTCTTTTTTTTCTTTTAATATTCAGTATTAAAGAAGGGCTGTATTCAATTCCAATTCAATTCAAGTTCAATTCAATTCAAGTTTAATGTCATTGCACAAATACAAGTATAGGTACAACGAAATGCAGTTTAGCGTCGTTCTTAGTGATAGCGATATAGAAAAATAAATACAGAGTGCAGTGGTAGCAATATGGAAAATAAATAAATACAGGGTACAGACAAGTCTATCAGCTGGGCTCCGAGTTCAGCAGTCGGATGGTGTAGTTGAAGAAGCTGTTCTTCGTCCTACTGGTGCGGGACTTGAGGCTCCTGTACCGCCTCCCTGATGGGAGGAGGGCAAACAGTCCATGATTAGGGTGTGAGGGGTCCTTGATGATCTTCCCGGCCCGCTTCAGGCACCGTTTTCGGTGGAGGGCATCCAAGGCAGGAGCGGGGCACCGATGATGTACTGGGCGGTTTTCACCACCCGTTGTAGTGCCTTCCTGTCTGCCACGGTGCAACTGCTGTACCATACCGTAAAGCAGGTGGTCAGGATGCTTTCGATGGTGCAGCGGTAGAAGTTCGTCAGGATCTGGGGGGACAGGTGGGCTTTTTTGAGCCTCCTCAGAAAGTAAAGGCGCTGCTGTGCCTTTTTGATTAGCTTTGAGGTGTTGAGGGACCAGGACCAATCCTCCGAGATGTGTACCCCGAGGAATTTGTAGTTGGAGACCCGCTCCACCTCAGTCCCGTTTATATGGATGGGGGTGTGTCTGCCCCCTCTGTTCTTCCGAAAGTCAACAATTATTTCCTTCGTCTTCTGGGAGTTGAGGACGAGGTTATTGTTGGCACACCAGGTAGTCAGGTGCTGGACCTCCTCCCTGTAGGCTGATTCGTCATTATCACTGATCAGTCCTACCACCGTGGTGTCATCGGCAAATTTTATGATGGCGTTGGAGCCATACTTGGGGATGCAGTCATGCGTGAAGAGGGAGTAGAGGAGAGGGCTGAGCACACAGCCCTGTGGCACGCCGGTGTTCAGTGTTATAGTGGAGGAGGTGAGGTTGTTGACCCTAACAGACTGTGGTCTGTTAGTGAGGAAATCCAGTGTCCAATTGCAGAGGGAGGTGGAGATGCCAAGACCGCTGAGTTTGGTGATCAAGCTAGCGGGTATGACAGTGTTAAAGGCAGAGCTGAAGTCAATAAACAGCAGCCTGATGTAGGTGTTGTTGCTGTCCAGGTGGGTCAGGGCAGAGTGTAGGGCCGTCGATATGGCGTCCTCTGTAGACCTGTTTGACCGGTAGGCAAATTGGTGGGAGTCCAGTGTGGGGGGGAGGCTGGCTTTGAGGTGAGCCAGGATCAGCCGCTCAAAGCACTTAGCGATGACAGGGGTGAGTGCCACTGGCCGGTAGTCGTTGAGACTCCCTGTCGCTGATTGTTTGGGCACTGCACAATGGTAGATGTCTTGAGGCAAGTGGGGACGACACCCTGGGCCAGTGACAGATTGAAAATGTCAGTGAGGACCAGGGATAGTTGTCCGGCACATGCCCTGAGCACCCGCCCGGGGATGCCATCGGGGCCGGCAGCTTTGTGCTCATTCACCTTGCTCAGTGCGTCTTGTACAGCAGAGGTGGAGAGACTGAGGGGTTGTTCATTCGGGGGTGGAGCAACTTTGATGGCGGGAGTTTTGTTGTCCCGGTCAAAGCGAGCATAGAAGTGGTTTAGCTCATTAGGAAGGGAGGCGTTGTCCGGGGGGGGGGGTGTTGACTTTATGGTAGTCGGCAATGGACTTAATTCCTTGCCACATGCGCCTGGGGTCGGAGTTGTTTCGGAAATGCTCCTCAATCCGCTGTTTGTGATTGAGTTTAGCATTCCTAATTCCCTTTTTCAGATTGGCCCTGGATGAGCTGTATCCCTCAGCGTCGCCAGATTTAAAAGCGGCGTCTCGAGCCTTCAGCAGGAGTCTGACCTCCCTGCTCATCCACGGCTTCTGATTAGGGAAGGTCTTTATCACTTTATGGGTGGTGACGTTATCAGTGCAGAATCTTATGTAGTCCAGAACAGTTGAGGTGTATGAATTTATGTCCACTTGGGAGTTAAAGGTGGCCTGGGTGGCAAACAGACTCCAGTCTGTTTGCTGAAACTGTTCCTGTAAGACAGAGACAGCCCCCTCAGGCCAGACCTTCACTGTCCTCGCGGTAGGTTTCACACGTCTGATCAGAGGTGTGTATTTGGGGAGCAGGAACAATGTGGCAATGTATTATGTGGCTAATTCAATAAAAGCGAGTTTGGTATCTCTCATGACCAATGAATCATGGGATTTGTCAAAGGTCATTCGGGATAAACAAAGAGCGTTGCTAGTGATCGCGAACGCAGCACTGTATAAACTGTGTGTATGTATTGGGTGGAATTCTGTGTAAAAATAACATTTTCTGGTCTGATTTGTCATCTTCTTTGTATATTATGTTGAGTATGGCTGACCCAAATGATGATGATATGACGCTGGATGATTTTCTGCGATGGAAAGTCAAAGATTTGAAGCATTTTTTAGTGGACAGGGGATTGAAAATGACGGGAAGAAAAGACGATCGTGTTGCTCTTGCTTACGCTGCATCGAAGAAACGTTGTCATGCTGATCAATACAAGGAACTCTTGAAATGTGGAGAAAAAATGATTCCCGATCCCATGAGCGAACTGAAAGATGGGTGGCTTGGAGTATTGAAAGGAATTAACTGCTGGCCTCCACATCCATCGTCGAGCTGTCAAATCATCTTGCCAATTACGATGACACTAACCAGCCAACTACTTCGTTGACGTCTCACCTTCTTAGCGACTACAAAGACGGCAAGGTCTATAGCTATTTTGATGCTAGATGGCTGAAAGAAGTCTTCTTTCATCCCATACCTGATGATTCGGCAATGTGTTTTTTGAAAGCAGACTGTACACCTTTTGAAAGAGTACGGCAACCCCCCCGCCCCCCCCCCCCACCATAAGCCATGGGTGTGCATCGAGACGTCTTCTGGGATTTTTCACTCTGCTTACTGTAGCTGTCTTGCCGGGTAAATTGCAAAACTTCTGTCACAAACCGTATTACAATGTATATTGATTTTGTACTTAAACCACGATGTTAGATTTCAGATCTCTTCCAAATAATGTAATGGTTGAATGTTTTGAAGGCAGTGAACTAAGTGAACACGTGCAATGTTGGGGTATTGTGTGCATTACATCTAACCATTTCACTTTCAATTTTCAGGCTCGGTCCAACCTGTAATCACGTGGATGCTATTCTCTTCAAACTTGATTATGTTTATCAAAGAGGATGGACATCTATAGCGTATACCTCGCGATCATGTACGTGGAACCTTTTCCGGGGTGGAACGACCATGAATGAAATGCTAGAAGGACAACGCATTTGTGACATGGACTGGCGGAAGCCTAACTACAGAAAAGGAGATACATGCATGTAGTTAATCAACACAAATATTTTCTGTTTTAAAGATTATGTTCTTTCAAAGTACTTATGAAGATGGTACAAATATTTGTTTAACTTTATAATGCATATGATACCAGGTAGACAATTTGGTATTTTGTTGTTTCATTCTTGTTTCATTACCCTGGAAAGAAAACCAAATATTCTTATTACTATTTCAGTCCCATTTTTTTTTTCAAGTGTAATGTTATATTGTTGATGTCAACATTAAAGTATTGGAAGTTTGAGAAATGTTTGTACATGTATGCATGTTGCTGTAGTTTGTAAATTGATCATAACAATGTTATTGTTTAAGTGCTATTGTTTTCTTTTACACACAGGGTCTCAATCGGTATGTTACAATACCTACCTTTAGCGACGCTACAGTTCTGCCGCTCCCCGTGCGCATGACTTTGGCGCCTTTCAGAGGGGGGCGGGTTTAAAATGCCATTTTTCCCTAGACAGTCCAAATCGATCCATGTCGGGTGATTTCGTCACTAAAGAGAAATCGCTCCGACATTTCATTCATGAAGCTATTTTTAAACTACGCTAGATTATTTATTAACTAGAGTAGTTTAAAAATCATCTTCTAAAGCTCTGAACGTCGACAGCAGAACGGACCTAACGTAGGCCATAAAAGAAGGTACACAGTTTATTTTTACACAAAAATGTGGTTCTTAGGAAGCATTTCATCAAATTTTCATGTTGCGAAAAGGGGACAAAAAAAATGTATGAACCGCCAGTATTTTTCATACCGACTTCACCGCAAACCACAATGTTCCAATCCACCGCATTCCACTAAAACCCACTCGCAAGTTGATTTAAATGGCCATTAATTTACAGGCATTAAAAACTAAATTCCTTCCATTTGACCTATAAATTCATGAAAATGAGATTTAAAAATCATGTTATATTGTGGATTATTGTATGAATGTTATTTGGACACTTAGGCAATTTAAAAAAGTTTATCTTTTCTTAAGAAATGGATAGATGTTTAGATCTAGTAATTGAATTTTGTAATTAGCTACAATTAGATAACTAACTAATTATATGCTTTAATTTCAGGTCATCCAAGTAAGATTGTTTCATATTTGTTTCAGAATGCTTCAATCTATAATAACTGAAAATTTCATTAAGTTCTCTAAATTTTAAAGAAAGTTATGGCCTTTTGACTGACCTTGATCACAGCTTTTGTGTTGTCAATGGAAAGGCAATGGGGAACAAGATGCTAATTTCCGAGTATGAAAATGGCCATAACTATTTTAATACTGAAGATATGAAAGTGAATTAGGTGTCAAATTAAACTTCTTTTTATGCTTTATCTGATGGGATAAATTGCAGACTTGATTTTTAAAATCTCAAAATTTTGTAACATTGCTAGTCTCAGGAAACAATCAACCCTCCATTGTGGCAGTTGTTTCAACCAACAAGGAAATCAGCACCCCCACATATTTGCTGGAATTATCAATGCTCTATTTACAACAGTGACGGTCAAGTGTTGCTCGGTACTTGAAATCAAAGCCTCCGCCCCAGTATACTGTTCAGGAGGACTTCAATGTCACGGGCACCCATCTAAGTGGAGACGTCTGAACGTAATCCGCTATCGCTACCAAAACTGGCTGCAGAGTGCACCTCTGTTAATGTGTTCTTACACAAGCTGACTGCATACACTCAGGAAGAAGCAACATTGCTTAGTCAGTCTCATGACTAAGTTTTGTACTACACAACTTTACACATGTAAATGCAGAACTAATTCAGAAGTGCATACAGCCCGTGGACTAGTATAGTAAGAGGTGAAAACCCCACAAATACTTTTCACATTATCTATTGTTAGTTATAGAAATCATACAATTCATTTAATTCTCCCGACCCCCTCCAAAACAAAAAACAATAAAAAATGGTTGTTATTCATCGTCACGATCTCGCTCAGCCACTGTAGCAGGCCAGCAAGCAACCAAGGAAAAGCCAATAAAGCCATTAAAATCACAAAATCACATTTTGTACAAATGAACCATAAATACACCTAGTTAATAGTTTTGAAAGCAATATTTTCTTACCTCGAAGAAGCAAAACTGGAAAATACATATGAAACGCAGGTCAAAACACTTATTATTCGTAATGTATACACACAGTAGCTCAGCTGGCAAGAATGTTTATCCCAAATGACCCATGATCTGGGCAAACTCAAGCATGCGCAGTTGTAATACCGAACTCGCTTATTGGTATGTACCACTTTAAGAATTATAGAACATGATAAATTTGAATTTGTACAATGGTATAACTTTTTCAGTAGAGAACAAGGCACAACCCATCTGCATGCATAGATGAAGCCAGAGGCTTGTACCTATTTAAACATGGTGGCATGTTACCTTCTAATGCCAGTACACTGATGGTAATGTTTCAAGATCATGGTGGCAGAATCAGTCTGCTGTGTGGAAGGAAGCTTCATCAAAGATATTGTCTCTCATTGTAAGGTTTTCTATTGTTAATCTGAATCACCAATTATTTCCTATTTCTTAAATACTGAATACTAAACTTTGTTTGCAAAAGAAATATACATCAATTTAATATATTTAATATTGTATTTCATGCAAAATTAGCATGGGATTTCTTAAAATTGGACTATTTAAACAAATTTAAAAAGTTCCTTCTGCTTAGCATCTACATAATTTGTCCAAAACATTTTTATTAATAGTTCTCATAACTGATAATGATAAGTTTCTGTTCAAACTCAACTTTTTAGTTGTCAAATTTGCAATGATCTACATGCAGAGTTCCACCACATATATCAAACGAGAAAATAAAATTTATTCTGGGCTTGTTGCCCTCATGTTTCAGTTACATTGAAACGCTCCCTTAAAATAAAAGAGCAAAGGATTTACTTAGTTTTGCTTATCAAATCGCCTGCGCATTTGCGTCGGCAAATCGAGTAAATGAAGAGAAAACAAATCATACAAAATATGAATGCAGAAAAATACTGTTTAAGGAATACAAGATGGCACTGATGGGATCAAACAATTATGCTCAAAGGGCTCCCGTTTAGGTATGTTATTTGAACATAAAAGAGGAAATAAAAAGAAAGGGTAATGTATTTGTTAAATAATGCTAGAGAGAAATCTGACACATCACTGACACAGCTGACTTTACTTATACCACACACGCGGTTACAATGATTGTACAAAATAGGAGTAAGCATTTGGTCGATCAAGCTTGCTCTATCATTCAACAAGATCAAGACTAATCCTACAATTTAATATCATATCATATCCCTCTCTCCTCCCATATTCCTTGATTTATCTTCCCTCTAAAAATGATCAGTTTTCTTCTTACACATATTCAGTCATTTGATCTCCAAGCTTTCAGTGAAGAGAATTCTTCAGGTTTACCAACCTTTGAGTAAAGAATATTTTATCTCAGCTCTAGATATCTATGACCCTTGTTTCTCGATCCCCTGCCTCTCTCTTTCCTTCATCCAGCCTATTGAGACAACAGAATGTTGTACTTTTCAAAAATATGCCTTTTTTGTTTTTTCAAGGGACCTATCTTATGCAGAGATGTTGCCAAACTAAGCTGTGAAATATCCAACAACATGTTTTCTACAGTGTATCTATAGATGTTGTTTAGAGTCATTGGACACAATGCTGACGTCTTTAGCCTTCAGTGGAAGTGGAGGTGTTGGTGTGCTTTTGTGGCTATAGCTTCAGCATGGTTGGTCCAAGACAGATTAGTGTTATTTACACTTAGGAACTTGAAGCTCCTGACCATCTTAACTTAAAAAAAATATTTTTAGGAAAGTAACAGAAGGAAGAAAAAGAGAAATAGAGAAAGTTAGATAAGATAGTGATATTAATAGTACGTGAAAAAGTGGAACGAAAGAGCGCATAAAGACGTAGAGAATATAACGTATATAAAGACGTAGAGACGTAGAAAATATAAGAAAATAAGATAAGATAAGAGATGAACCTACTTCATATCTTTACATACCCCTCACCAAATCCTGAAACAGTTTATTTACAGAGCACCTTATGCTTGTAATAAGTCGATAAATGGAGACCAAATCTTTAAGAATTGGTCTGATTTGCTTGCTAGGACGAATCTCATGTCTTCGAGGTGTAACATTTCGGACATATTTGAAATCCACATTTTTACCGTTGGTGTGGGTGTATATTTCCAAAATTTAAGTATACGTTTTTTTGCTGTTATTAAGCCATAATTAAGGAAAATCTTTTGGAATGAAGTCAGCTCAAAGCCGACTTCCTTTGTTCCAAAAATAATCAATTCTGCGTTAGGTTTCAATTTCATTTTAAATAATTATGTAAAAATTTCAAAAATTTAATTCCAAAATTTTTGGATTTTTATGCAAAAAACAAAGGAATGTGCTATAGTTGCATCTTGAGATAAACATTTATCACAAATGGGGGAAACATTTGGAAACATTTTATTTAGTTTAGTTTTCGAATAATATAATCTATCTAGGATTTTGAATTGGATTGAAATATGTCTTACATTGATCGAGCATTTATGCACATATAGCAAGTATTTATCCCAACTCTCTTTCGAGATTTTTATAGATAGTTCTTGTTCCCAATCTCTTCTAATTCTATCAGTGATGGTACTTCTATATTTAGGATGATATTATACAAGTATGATATTAAGTTAGTTGAGTCCGCCTTTCTGTTCTAATGGGTCTGGAGTCAAAGTTTGGTATTCTTGTGTATGTTTTTTCAAATAATCATGGATTTGAAGAAATTTAAAATACCATCTTAACTTTAGTGCCACTGATGATGATGTAGGCATGTATGCTACCTCGTTTCCAGAAGTTGATAACTAGGTTCTTTGTTCTGCTAACATTGAGGGAGTGGTTATTGTCATAATATCATACTAGTAGATTCTCTATACCTTCCTATACTCTGTCACAACACTTTTCAAGATCTAGCCCATGATAGTGGTGTCATCAGTAAACTTGTAAATGGAGCCCGCGGGGAGTGTGCAGCCCTGCGGACTGCTTCTGCAGCGATCAGCACGACCAGCCGGAAGTTGCTAAGTTGAACCGGAAGCCTCTGAGTGAAGCCGGAGTGGGGCCTGGATCAGTTGCGTGAGGTCAAAAGCTGAAGGTGCGGGGTGAGCAGAGTGCGAGCCACACCCTCCCCACACCCCCCTTACCTCCAGAGTACGAGCCACACCCTTCCCACATCCCCCCTTCCCCACACTCCCCTCCTCCACACCCTCTTCCCCCTCACCCACCCCCCCTTCCCCTCACCCCCCCCTTCCCCACACTACAGAAATCAGGTGAATCAATTATCTTGAATTGAGATTAAGGCTAAAGCTTAATTTAAACGTAGAGCTAAATTAGATCAATATTAAAAACATCATGAATACAATCTATTTGGCATTCCCATATAAAGGTTCATATTAATTTTGTAAAACAAAGGGTGTGTTACAATGGAAAGGAGGGGCCTCGGCCAAACAGCCGTAAGCCCAGAGCAGTACCTTTTTATTATTGGAGAGAATATTGTGAAGTAAGCGACAGAATTACAAATCGTGATGGCATGATTGAGAAGAATCAACGGCATGAACTTCATGAATAAGATAGGTGACACCACTATCCTGGGCCTTTCAGGTCGGGTCCATACATAGAAACATAGAAAATTGTTGCAGGAGTAGGCCATTCGGCCCTTCGAGCCTGCACCGCTATTCAATATGATCATGGCTGATCATCCAACTCAGTATCCCTTAACTGCCTTCTCTCCATACCCCCTGATCCCTATAGCCACAAGGGCCACATCTAACTCCCACTTAAATATAGCCAATGAACTGGCCTCAATTACCTTCTGTGGCAGAGAATTCCGGAGATTCTCCACTCTCTGTGTGAAAATTGTTTTTCTCATCTCGTTCCTAAAAGACTTCCTCCTTATCCTTAAACTGTGACCCCTTGTCCTGGACTTCCCAAATCTGGATACATCTGGATAAGCCCAATTTTGTCTGCTGTAAAAAGCGGCCCAAAAAAAAGCTAGAATGTTTTCATAATTTGACGTCAATAAATATACTATGAGGGCTTATTTGTTCCATTGTGTCTGTTTGATTGCATATTTTATTTGACAAGGAGTTTATTTTATCTCGGTTAATCTTTTGGACGATCAGAGAATGAGCATTTGTAAAACCTCAAAAACAATTTCAAATATTTACATAAACGAACTTCAACTAGATAAATTCTTATACTTGCCACAACCCACAAATATCCCTAAGGGATCCAAACAGAGTCAATATCATGACACTTAGTTGGCTTAGCTGCACTAGAAAAACGGAGAAGCAAAAATCTAAGGGGAATAATGGTAGGAGATTTTACATAGTGGAACAGATAGGTGCTTCTATGGCTATAGATGCAAATCTAGGATGGTGCATTGCATTACTGGTGCTGGGATTAATTATGCCACAGAATAAGTACACGGTATTCTGAAGGGGGGAGAGTAAACAGACAGAGTTGGTAATCCACGCTAATCTTAACAACATACTGTAGGTAAATAGAGGGATGAGATTCGGAGACTTGAATATAGGGAGTTAGGTTACAGATTAAAGAGTGGGATCAAAGGCTGCATTACGTCTGATTAAACACGATGGGGAATATAGGAAAAATAGGCTAGCTTAGTTTAACATTTGACGAAAGGGATGGTGCTAGATGAAAGACTTCAGATTTCAAATCATCTGATCGAAGATATTGCCATTGTCCTGTTCATTACTTCACCCCTAAATTGTTTCCCTTTTCTCCCCATTGAGTGTTTCCAGCATTTCTGGGTTTTTTTCTCCAGATTTCCAGCATCTGCAGTTGATTTTATTTGTTAAGCATCATGTAATGTCTTCGGAAGGAACAAGTAAGAGAAATAGCAATAAATAAGATAACCGGTTGGATATTAAATAATGTAGCATTGGAGGAATCTTGAAATGAACATCCACAAATTTCTGAGCATAAAGGTACAGATGGATACGGGTGCTTGCAAAATCACTGGGTGTACTAGCCTTTATTGACGTGCACCATAAATCATACATCATACCTTTATTGAGTTTGGAGAAATACTAGCTAAGCCTGCCATAACATCTTCAGTGCTTCTTGAAAAGACTCGTGTAGATGTCAGACAAGGTCAATTTAGGTAAATAAAAAAGCATGATCTTATTTGATCATTTTGTCTTTTTACACAACAGGATATGATTAAAATAGAACATTGTATTCAGTGTCAGTTTTTCATTTGATATTTCAAATACCATATTGCTTTCGATATGCACTATTCCCCCCCCCTCCCCACACACACCCACCCCAATCCAACAAATGTTACTCACCAATTTACTTCAAAACCAGGTGGGCCATGTTACATGCAATATAATATTAATTTATGGCAGTATCATGAATAAAGAGTCAGAGTGTAATAGAGTAATTATTGAGCATGTAGACAGGTCTTTGGCTGTAAAAAACTCATACATGCTTTCATATCAAGCAGCCTTGAAAATCCACCAACAAGTTACAGCTCATTCAAAGTGCCGCAGCCCGGCTCTTAACAAATACCAAGAAAAGGGAACATATCACCCCAGTATTATATTTGCTTCATTGTCTCCCTGTGAGATCCAGGATAGACTATAAGGTCCTCCTTGTCTATCAAGTCCCAAATGGCTTAGGAGCAGCATATTTCACAGTGTCCCTCCTTCCCTATGCCCCTACCCGAGCGCCCAGATCTTCTGATGCTGGCCTGTTAGCCACTCAATGCTGCAGCCATAAGAACATTGATGAAGCAGCCTTTTTCAATTACGCCCCCAAGCTGTGTAATACCCTACCCGGCTATTAGAGATGCCCACTCAGATTACATTTTTAAACGGCAGCTAAAGACTTATCTTTTTAATCAAGCTTTTAACTGACTTTACTTCCTTTGTCTTTTTACATTTTCAATTTTATATTTAACTTTTATATGAAATTTGTATGTTTTTTATGCTATTAACCGCTTATGTTCTTGGTGTTTGAAATTGTATTTTTGTTTAGACCTGGGTCTATGTGGAAAACACTTTTAGTTGCATTTAATTGCATGAAAAGTACTATACAAATAGGCATTATTATTATCTATCTATATCTTCGTCATGTTTGGGGGGGGGGGGGTTGTGTGTGTGTGTGTGGTTAATTTTCCTATTTTCTTCCAAACGCTAGGCCACAGCCTTCCCATTTTTCCCGTCGAGGTGATAAACATCTTCCCATCGCATTTCCTCCTATATTTCCAAACTTTTTAATCGTTTAGCATTTTAATAACATCCCGAAAACTCACCCATTTAAAAAAAAATTCAGTGAGGGGGATAGAGATGCACTGTCACAATGCACTCGCAAGGCAGGACAGGAAACTCCGGGGGGGAGGGGCACTCCAGCACTCACGTGATGGCGGCTGCCGGCACCTGACGCCCGGTGGGAAGGGTGGTGCTGGAGCCGGAATGATGGCCGAGCGGGGCTTGGGATGGGGCCGTGACCTGGACCCAAAAATTAGCCGTTGCTAGAACCAAGGACGAGCATGGGTCCGGGGTCGGGGACGAGCCTGGAGATGAAGTCGGGGCCTGCACTGAAGCCCAGGCAGCGACCGAGCTGATGGCTGGAGTCTACACCCAGGGCCGGGCCGAGTACGAGAACCAGGCCGAGTTTCAGGCCCTGGCGCTGCTCTACACCTGGGTAGGTCCTGGGGCAGGGAATGGGAGTGAGGGGAGGAAGATGAGGGAAATTAGGAGGAGAGAGATGGGGTGGGGTGGTAGGGATGGGGGTGTGTGGAGGAGGGAGATGGGGAAGGGTGGAAGAGGGAGATGCCCCCTCCCTATCTACCCTTACTACCACCCTCTCTACCCCTTCGCTGTCAACCCCTCTCCCCGGGGTGGAGGAGGGAGTGCGATGGGATGAGGAGAAATGAGCCGCACCTGCACAGTTGGGGGCCATGCGTGAGTGGTGCAATATTGCATTGGGGTAAACAGCGTACGTTGGGGGAACGGGTGAGTGGTGGAATCTTGTGTTGGTTCTGCTCCCCCAACACACTTGGTCTAGTTATTATTATTATTATTATTATTATTAACTTTCTCATGCTGACCAAAATGCCCTTTAAAGCTAGTCCCATTTCCCCACGTTTGCACTATATTCCTCAAACGTATCCTATGCTTGCACCTGTCCAAATATCTTTTAAATATTGCTATTGTACCTGTCTTGACCACTTTCTTTGGCAACTTATTCCATAAACACACCACCCTCATTATTAAATGACAGAGTTTATGCAATGCATTGATAAACCAAACCTACAAACTTGTTTATCATTGTACTTATCGGAAGTTTAAGAACCCCAAGCAATATTTAAAGTCACTGTTATACTAAATCTTACCTGTTCCGAGAAACAGAGAGATGTTGAAGCATTGGCAGCCAGTAATCAGACAGCTCTTTCAGAGTGGAGATACTATTGTCATCCAAATGCAAGTCACGCAGTAATACGTGATTTCCAAATCTGGGTAACTGCATAAGGGTGAAAGGAATTCTGGAAAGTTACATCTATCCAATTTATATTATAAAAGGCATCTATAGGGCTCATATTATTGTTAAATGTACTTTACATTGAACTGCTTTATTTAATTGATCATTTTCCTCTTTCATTACCAAACACGGCATCTAACTTTTGTGACAAAGGCTGAGTTGACTAGAAGATATAGATAAAATGGCGACTTTCCTCATGAAATGAAATGAACTGTAAAATTTGCTTTTGTTATTTAGGAAAAATCTCAGCCTATCATATGCACAAAGATTCCAAATGAGCAATGGCATATTGTTCATTGAAAAATATATCATATCTAAATGTATATGTATGGATGTTGCCAGATCTGACTTTCACTACTTAAGGGCCTGTCCCACTTTCACGACCTAATTCATGACCTCTGTCGAGTTTGCCCTTGACTCATACTCGTGACATGGTCGTCATGAGGTCGTAGGAGGTTATAGGAGGTCGTAGGAAGCTGTGATGCCAGTCGTAGGTACTCGTGGCATCAAGTAGGTCAGGGCGTTTTTTCTAGCAGGATGAAAAATGTCCACAAGGAAAAAAGATCATGAATTAGGTCGTGAAAGTGGGACAGGCCCTTTATTGCTTTAATTTCAGACCTCTAGCATCTGTGGTACTTTGTATTTGGATTGATCTTCTTTTACTCTGCAGGTATCACTTTTAAGTCTAGGCCAAAATAAAATATCTCCAAATGTGCACTATTCCCTCAGTATTCCACCAGGCTTATCTGTATAACTCTCTGGAGTGGGGGTGAAACTAAATTCTTCAGATTAATGAATGAAAAATGCTAACATGGGAACAAGACAGACACCTTAAAATTGTAATAGCTAGTAAAGCAATCTTGCAAAAATATTCTTCTGAACTGCAACATTCTGCTGCAATGAATTACACAAAAGTTATAATTTCCTGTCAGTAGCACAATGTGACCTACCCAAATGCCATGTTTGCACCTTTCCTTAACAGAACTTTTTCCTGAAGAATTAACTTGAAATATTTAATTTATTTCTCTTTCCATATATGCTAATACAAAGCATGTCAGATTCTTGGGTCAACTATCAGCAAAGTAGTGGGCAAATCTACTGTGGTGAAGCTCTGCATGGTGGCAAGGTTTGCTGTACGTAAATTACATCAGAATGAGAGTGGGAGGTGAAAATGCTCAGTCTTGAAAAAATTTAAGAAAATTCCTTGCAACCAGTCAATCAACACCCTCCGCTTCTGCCTTACCTTACCAAAAGCTAGGAATGATTCCCAATGGCTTTAATATTTTAAAAACTGTGAAAAATTTCAAAACCAAGGAAAGACTTAAGAACTATTAAAAACAATTTCAAATATTCAACTAAACTTAAAATTTAAATTGCTCCCTTGTTGCCCTTCTCTATTCAATTGATTGGAAATAGCATTCCTACTCATAAGGATTTCTGATTGTGCGCACCTATATATAGGAAGATAGATACAAAACGATGGAGTAACTCAGCGGGATGGGCAGCATCTCTGGAGAGAAGGAATGGGTGACGTTTCAGGTCGAGACTCTTCTTCAGACTGGTTTAGGAATAGGAAGCCGAGATAGTTGTGGGAGTCAGTGGGTTTGTAATAGACGAAAGTCATTAGTCTATTTCCTGTGATGGAGACTGTGAGATCAAGAAAGGGGAGGGAGGTGTCTGAGACGGTGCAAGTAAATTTGAGTGCAGGTTGAAAATTAGTGGTGAGGTTGATGAAGTCCGTGAGTTCTGCATGGGTGCATATATAGGAATCAGGATGAGGAAAACATACGTACATGGTGAAAATGCCAGAAAAAAATTGCAAAATCCAGACCATTAAGCCGTGATTTAGTATCTATTATATCATCTGTTAGCTTTTTCAAGCAGGCAGTGAAGAAAGCAGATGACATGTTGGCCTACATAGCAAGAGGATTTGAGTATGGGCACATGGAGGTCCTACGGCACCTGTACAGGGCCCTGGTGAGACCACACCTGGAGTATTATGTGCAGATTTGGTCTCCTAATATGAGGAAGGATACTCTTGCTATTGAGGGAGTGCAGCATAGGTTCACCAGGTTAATTCCGGGGATGGCGGGACTGACCTAGGATGAAAGAATGGATCAACTGGGTTTATATTCACAGGAACTTAGAAGGATGAGAGGGGATTTAATAGAAACATAAAATTCTTAAGAGATTGGACAGGCTATATGCAGGAAAAATGTTCCCGATGTTTGGCGACCATTTTTTACTCGCGGGCATTTTTTAACATGTTGAAAAAAACGCCGCGACCTAGCTGAGGCCTCGAGTACGCGGAGACCACACTCGAGCATGAAGGAGAGTTACGAAGACCTCCTACGACCTCGTGTCGACCATGCTGCGAGTATGGGTCCAGGGCAAATTCGCCAGAACTCGCGGATTAGGTCTCCCAAGTGGGACAGTCCCTTTAGCAGGTTGCTGAATGAGCGATTCAATAGTAGCACAGAGGAAGAAACTGAGAACGAACATCTGAATCATAGGCCAATAAGTGTGTAATGTCTATTGAAATCAGATTAAAGGTTTATACAAAGACCGAAATGGAAGTAAGCGCGAGTGAATTTATTGCCAATTTAGTTGCAGAAACAAATAAAGAATAAAATTACAAGTACAAGCCAAAGACAAATATAGCAAAAAAATGAAGTAAAAGTACTTTTTGAAATTACCAACAATAAAACATTTTAAGAGCTTCAACACTTCTGACAGCAAAAATTTTAGCGACAGAAAACAACATTCATGATGCAAATGATATTAATTATATCTTTAAAAGAACACCTGGAAGGGGAAAGCCAATTTTCTCGACTAAATTTAATTTGTATCTACTGTGGTAACAATGCATCATTAATATGTTTATTGCATTGGAATGATGAGGTAGGCAGCCTGATGCCACTTGTGAAACAAACAGCAGAGCAGCACAAAGCAGTGTTTGCACTTCTGTGTTTAATGGCAGGTGTGCCCAAACTTAAAGTTGTTGTGCAATCAATGCCATTTTCCCCAATTCTATTGGCAGCAAATTATGCATCAATGTGATAAATGAAAAGAATTACAACATATTCACTGATAAAAAATTAAAGCATTCAACTGAATTACTTCTCAATAAATGTTACGTATTTGTGTCATAGGCCAGCAACAACACCTACTTCTGGCATAAAACTGGCTGGGACAGAATAAAAACACACAATTAAGTGCAAAATATATATAATTTAATGGATGCCTAGGAGTGTTTTCAATGCAGTAGTCTCATTTCAGGAATCAGATTATGATAATTTATATAATTTAAGGTTTGCTTTGGCAACATAGCAACATTCCAGATCTTTTAATCATGTTAAGTTGGGGTCACTCCTAGCTATTCATCATGCATTCTCTCTTACATCAACTAATCCTAGTACATAAAGAATACGGGGCTCCCAGGTGCAGCATTTTGAACATTATTCTAAATCGCTTTAGTTTCACTTAGTTACAATCAACTACGCATTTATTACTTTACCTCAGAAAGGTTGTTGTTTTGTAACTTCAAAGTTTGAAGAAGTCCACAGTTATCAATACCTTCAATGCTGCTGAGATGGTTAAAGGAACAATTCAGGTAAAGAAGCGTAGGAGTTTCACTTAAACCTTTGGTGCTTATCAGCTGGTTATGATCTACTACCAGTCTCTGGAGTTTCTTCAGAGATTCCACACCACCTAGAAAATTACAAATAAAAAAGCAAATGAATTAATGTTCGTAAAACCAATTAGTCCAATTTACATTCCATAGTTGATTTTCACCAGCACTTACTCTATACATTTGTGTATTACAATTTATAAGCCCTCGCCATGTGGAAGTCGAAAAGCGTTCCTATTCCACTATTATAAGAGCAGTACTCTTAAATGAACGCAACATTTCTGGCTTCATATCTTGTCACTTTTCCCCATTTAGAAAGCAAAGAGCATGAGGGAGGTGTGCACGACCAGCAATCAGCAGACCAGTCCAAACAGCATTGAAAAAGCTTCGAATGATGTAGCTAAAAGTGTTTTTATTCCATTAATAGAAGTAACATACTCTTGATCAATCCTACCTCTTATGTGAGGAAGTTTGTGCAAAACAACATTTACTAACAGGGCTCCCAGATGTCATATGGGATTTCCTGCATTGAAAGGCAAACTAGTGATGTCCCACTAGATGATTTATTGAGAATCCCTATATATGGTGATCAGGTGCTGCATGGAGCTGCAACTGCAGTGCAAAGGTAGGAGGATTTTAGTTTCTTAATTATTATAGCTACAATTATACAGCCCTATCAGCTTGGGATGCTTTCTTGATTGCAGGCTGCGATTCAAAAGATTGCTGCTCATATGCTCATGGTCATTGTCATAATACTGACACGGTTTACTTTATACACTCTATCTTCTGATGTTGTGATTGGGACATCCAGGACAGCAGGGCTTTATATGATGCCAGTTCTGGCTGTCAGTCAGAATCCAGGGCACTGGGTCTTGGATAAGGTTAGGGATGGATGACTGGGAAGAGAGCAAGATTAGGCAGGCCGGCAAGAGAGCACAGACCAGATAGTTACTGTAACTTTAGGTATCTCACAAGACTTGAATGGAGCTCCTAACATTAAGCAAACTAGATGCACCAATTCACTGCTAGTGCTGCCTGGATCATTAACGGTGACTGTCATCCACCAGGAGATATCACTGCCACACTGTACTCTATATTGGCCTAAAGGGCAAAGCAAAATTCTTCAACACATAACACAGGCGAGTTGAGAAATGGGTGGATTGCTGCAGCTGGGCACCTCCATCCATCCAAACCACTTTGTAAATTCCAGCAGTTATGGGTAGAATCGCCAGCAGGTATTCAGAATATCAGAGCCAGGTGAACAGACATGCAACTGGATAATATTTCAACAACTTCCACTAATAACCTTTTCTTATTCTTGGAAGCAATGCTGGCAACCCAACTCACCAAGGAGAACAAGGGAAGGTTGACAAAACAACTACACCAGAAAATGCACCAAAAAATAACTGACCATAAAAAAAGAACAGACCATAAGTAAAGTCAAACACTCGCAGCCAATAATTGCTCACCTATGCGAGTGATGTTATTGTGTGATAATTCAAGGATCCGTAGGTTGCTACATTTTTCCAGGCCATGAATAGAAGTGATCTGATTATGACTGAGCAGAAGAATGCAGAGATCATCCAATTCAAGGCAGTGGATATTCTTGATGTTATTTTCCTGTGTGAATGAAAAGGATTTTGAGATATCATTTAAAATTGTACATACAGGTTCTTGTCATGATAATTCAATAAGTAATTTATATTGCTTATATTATTATTACTAATTTTCAATGTTTAATTTAAGTGGGTAGATTATAGTAATTGTAGCATTACTTCATGGAAATCCCGGTGAAAATACATGGTCTCTTTGTTCCTGTACTAATCAGGAGTGGCTGTGAAGAGGATATTCTACAATCTGATGGTAATGCTCACTTGTCTGTGATAAGTCAATTGCCTTTTGTTCTGTCTGTTTTTAGCTAAGGGGCCGTGCATTCAATGAAACTCAAACGCTTAGGGACTGAGAGCACATATCTTTTCCTTTATTGTGCTTATCTTTAAATTGATAAATATTTGCTTTGTAAACCTATCTTAGTCTTTACAACCAGCATTTAATTAGTAACAACGTCACCTGTAATTCTCTTGGTGTCAGACTTGAATTTAATAATTTAACAATTATTTAACAATTTAATAATTTCTGTTAATAATTTAACAGAAATACTCTTCCTCTCAAAACATGTATGTTGCTGTGAAGGTTATGTAATGTTACCACACACGTACAGGTGAGGAGGATGCAGTTTATATTTAGATAATCCTTTCCCCATAATATAAGGGATAGCCTTGAGTAAAGTTTGCCATTACCAAAATGGTGCAAATATATCATGACCTACCCCTCCCTACAAGACCAAAATCCTACACGAGAAATATTTTCTAAACGTCTCGTAAATTTGAGGCTAATTAGTAAAGTATGCTTGCTTTGAATAAGGTAAATGAAAACTGTATTTCAACCTCTTTCAGATGAGAAAAGAATGGTGTGCAACACCTTTGGTAAATAAAACTAATAAAAACTATTTGTCTTTCTTTTAGTTTATTTAAGTTTAGTGTAGAGATACAGCGTGGATACAGGTCCTTCATCCCACTGAGTCTGCGCTGACCAGCTAGAACTCGTACACTAGTTTTATTCTACATGCTAGGGTTAATTATTGGGATGTGGGAGGAAACCGGAACACCTGGAGAAAACCCACGCGGCCCTGGAAGAATGTACAAGCTCCATACAGACAGCACCCATGGTCAGGATTGAACTCGAATCCCTGGCACTGTAACGCAGCAACTCTATCACTGCGCCACTGTGCCGCCCTAGGAATCTTTATGGAAATATTAGTTAATTATGAATGACAATTATGAAAGAGTGATATAGGTGACTCAATTTTAACAAATTTATTTAATTGAGATTTTGATAAATGGGTGGATACAATGAGCAAGAATAATGCACAATTCCAGTTGGTATAAACCAATAGTTATTTAATAGTAAATGTTTTTTTTATTACCTGTACATCAATGTACTTTAAACGTTTGCAATTATTGACCCCTTCCAATGTCTGTAATCCACAGTTTCGGAGGGTTAGTGACTTTATAATTGGACACTGTGAGAATGTGGACAGGCTACAGCCTGGCAAACCTTGAAGGGTGACGGTTGTAACCTATATTCAAGAAAAATGTTACATTATGTAGAAAACTTTTTTCCACAAAATTGCTTTCCCACATTATAACACAACACAACAAAATGTATCAGTGAATCTGCCCTGAAGTTTGCTTTCAAAGTGTAAGTTCACATTTTTAGAAGTCCTAAACATTTGTTTGTTTAGTCATAATAGCTAACATACAAATAAAAATAAAATCCTAAATATCAGGCTTAATTATGTCAGCTATCTACAATCAAATTCAAACCTGATGGGTTAAGGGCCTGTCCTACCAGCATCCGACTCCATGCCATGAGCGCAATCAAACTAGAGCGGGGGCCGCGCGGAGGTCGGGTGATCCCTGTACAGGGCCGTTCCCAACAGCATGCGCCTGCATGTGAAGAGCGCAACCAAACCAGCAGTGAGGGGCGTGCGGAGGTCGGGTGAGTGGCGCAACGAGGCGCAAAGTGAGGCGAACTTGGAGCGAAGTCTTAAAGGTAAGTTCGCCAGGACAGAGAGGGACACACAGAGAGGGGCACAGAGGCACACACAGAGAGGGTCAGGGAGGCACCTACAGAGAGGGTCACGGAGGCACGACGTCGAGGCGGTGTGTAATGTGTCGACGTGGCTGCGAGCCGACAAGCCGTTGCCATGCGGAATTTTTGAACATGGTCAGTTTTTCAGAGCCCCGCGCAATGTCGGGGCGAACTCCGCACAATTCCGCACGGCTTCAGCGATCGAAGTGGGACCGGCCCCGCGACGCCGAACGGCTCAAGCGATCATGTTAGGTCGCGCTCATCGCATGGAGTTGCATGCTGGTGGGACAGGCCCTTTAACCTATTTCACAGATACAATTTGTCAAATTATAAAGATATGTGCAGAATTATCATGAATATGTTAAAGCATTGCTCGTTTCAAATAAAATACTGAAGAATGAAAGCTTTTACCCTATGGAATTTCGCTATAAAATATCGCATATGATAAATTTGATGAAATAAATAAAGATAAGTGATAAAAATCAAAACAGTGACGAGTTTTGAGTGGATATCCTCCTTCATGTGCAAGCTAAAAAAACAATGAACTTGTGGGAGCTACTGAATGCACTTCAATGTGTGGCAGGACTTTCCTTCTTGCATTGTTAGTGCAGATCACATAGAGGAATTGGCATAGAAATCACGCTAGAAGCTCACAGTTTCTCTCTTCTATAGTAATCCGCTTCCCTCCATCTTCAAATGCACTGCTCCCACCAAAATTGATAAGCAATGCCCATTTTCTAGACTTTCAAATGTTCTCCACCAGCTCACAAAAGCAAACAAATTGCCCATGGTCATTTGCTGTCACTGCGGGCTTCTCAAAGTGCTGGCATTTGTTGGCTGCATTTGTATCATTGGAGACCTCTCTTGACAATTTCTTGCTTGGCTGTGGCCTTGGAAGATCTCTTTGGCCCACTTGAACAGATATATTGGTGATGTTATACATCAGTGAGTCTCCCAAGTCTCCCTCTCCCTTCCACCAGTCTCCCAAGGTCCCTCTCAGTGAGCCCGGAGCACATTCTTCCTGAATATAGTCTGACTATGTGTAGATATCAGCAACAAATTTGACTAGATCTTATCAGTAATGCTTGTTGATTTGTAAACGGTTACATGAGGGATCCCAGCAAAGTTGTTTACAGACAGCTTTATTTTTAGAACTTTTTAAGCATTGAGGCTTGTGGTATTTTAATACTGGATATAAAAGGCACTGGTGCATGTTTAAGTTAACTCCAGGAAAAAGAGTGTGTTTCCCAGTGGTGGGACATGTAAATTCTGTTATGATAGAAGTTAGCATCCAGCAATTGCTGAAGAAGGCCAGTGGGTTGGGATCTGGGTGAAGAAGGAAATCGCAATCAGGACATAAGTGGGGGTGGGGGTAGCAAGGAAAGAGTGACTGAATGACAGGTTAGGGAAAAGGGCATAAGCTTGAGAATAAGTCATATGGAAAAAAAGTTGATGGAGACTTCTTTTTCAGAGTGGTGTGCAAATGCTCTAAAAGGAGATCAATGCAAGTGATGCTCCCAGTACCAAGCTCCAGATTATTTAGCAAGACATCACCACTTTCAGCCGTGTGGCTGCAGAACAAACAACGCCTATTAAATTCTGTTTGAGTTGGGAATGACAACAACATTTCGAAAAACAATCATTTTCGCAGGATGGAAATGCCCAACACTACAGGGCACAGCTATAAGTGAGGGGCCATTTTAATGGAGATGTGCAGGGCAAGTTTTTTTTATACACAGAGAATAGTGGGGTCCTGGAAACCATTTCCAGGTGTCTTGGTGCTGGCAGATACGATAGTGGCATTTAAGAGGCTTTAAGATAGGCACATGGAAGTGCATGGAATAGAAGGATTCGGTTCATGTACAGGCAGATGCGATCAGTTTAACTTGGCATCATGTTTTGCAAGATTTTGGGCCAATGGGCCCATTCCTGTGCTGTATTGTTCTGAGACATTTTGTTCAAAGAGAATTTGATATATGTGATCATATAGAAAAAGGCAGCATTATTCTGTCAAAATAATCCATCAGTTTTTAACACATCTGCTTTTTCATTCTTTGGCAGCCTCTTTTTTAGAGCAGTATCACAACTGTGAAAGCGAATATAGATAGAAATACAGTAAACCCTCGTTTTAACAGACACCTTTATAACAGATGTTGGTTAAGGCAGACGGACCTGTCAACACAACCCCTGCTCACAAGGTGCACCAGCGAGCCCTTCTTCACCCACTGCACGGTCCTGTTGCTGCAGTTTTTGTTGCAGCGCACATTGTAGCCTCTGGGGCAACGCGCCTTCATGCTGCCGCCGCCGATAGGACACGCGCGGTCATCATGGGGCTCCTTCCCCTCTCACCAGCTGCTGCGTCTTCCTGTTGGCCTTTGCTTTGTCCTCCACCTCATCCTCCTTCTCCCATCACTCTCCCTACCCCCCCCAACTGTCGCCTCAACCACCTTTTCCGCCAACATAGTCCATCTTGGAAGATGTCGGCGACTGCAGGGGAGAAGGAGGAGGAGGAAACATTAGAGCAGGGAGCATGCAAAGTTACAACCGACAGGAAGAAACAGCAGCTGGTGAGAGGGGAGGGATCCCCATAGTGACTGAGCGCATCTTGTCATTGGCAGCAGCATGATAAAAGCTGACAGCCAGGGGCTACAACATGATCTGCAACAACAGCCACGTCAACCGCACTATGAGGTTACTGGTGAAGAAATGAAGACCAGCAGCATCGATTCAGCAGACGTAAACAGTGTGAGGAAGGGTCCTGACTTCTCCTGAGATGCCTGACCTGCCGAGTTACGCTGGCACTTTGTGTTCTTTTACATATTAAAGTATTACGTAAAGAACTGCAGTTCTTTTTTTCAACTACATACAGTGCCCTCCATAATGTATGGAACATAGACCAATCATTTATTCATTTGCCTCTGTACTCCACTATTTGAGATTTGAAATAGAAAAAAATCACACGTGGTTAAGGTGCACATTGACAGATTTCATTAAAGGGTATTTTTATACATTTTGGTTTCATCATGTAGAAATTACAGCTGTGTATATACATAGTTCCCCCCCCCCCCCCCCCCCCCCCCATTTCAAGGCACCATCATGTTTGGGACACATGGCTTTGCTGGTCTTTGTAATTACTCAGGTGCGTTTAATTTCCTCCTTAATGCAGGTAAAAGAGAGCACTCAGCACCTAATCTTTCCTCCAGTCTTTCCATCACATTTGGAAACTTCTATTGCTGTTTATCAACATGAGGACCAAAGTTGTGCCAATGAAAGTCAAACAAAGTCATTGTGAGACTGAGAAACAATAATAAAACTGTTAGAGACATCAGCCGAACCTTAGGCTTACCACAATCAACTGTTTGGAACATCGTTAAGAAGAAAGCGAGCACTAGTGAGCTTACTAATCACAAAGGCACTGGCAGGCCATTGACCGATGACAGAGAAATTCTCTCTATAATAAAGACAAATCCCCAAACACTTGTCCAACAGATCAGAAACACTCTTCAGGAGTCAGGTGTGGATTTGTTAACGAGCTCTGTCCGCATGCCATTGGTTAGCCGCAAAAATAGGATGGCCAGGTTACAGTTTGCCAAGAAGTACTTAAAAGGGCAAGCACAGTTCTGGAAAAAGGTCTTGTGGACAGATGAGACGAAGATTAACTTATATCAGAGTGATGGCAAGAGCAAAGTATGGAGGAGAGAAGCCCAAGATCCAAAGCATACCACCTCATCTGTGAAACATGGTAGTGGGGGTGTTATGGACTGGGCATGTATGGCTGCTGAAGATACTGGCTCATTTATCTCCATTGATGATACAACTGCTGATGGTAGTAGCACAATGAATTCTGAAGTATATAGACACATCCTAACTGCTCAAGTTCAAACAAATGCCTGAAAACTCATTGGCCGGCAGTTCATTCTACAGCAAGACAATGATCCCAAACATACTGCAAAAGCAACAAAAGAGTTTTTCAAAGCTAACAAATTGTCAATTCTTGAGTGGCCAAGTCAATCACCCGATCTGAACCCAATTAAGCATGCCTTTTATATGCTGAAGAGAAAACTGAAGGGGACTAGCCCCCAAAACAAGCATGCTAAAGATGACTGCATTACAAGCCTGGCAGAGCATCACCAGAGAAGACACCCAGCAACTGGTGATGTCCATGAATCGCAGACTTCAAGCAGTCATTGCATGCAAAGGATATGCAACAAAATACTAAACATGACCAAACATTATGGTGCCCTGAAATAAACACTGCTGTAATTTCTACATGGTGAAACCAAAATGTATAAAAATGGCCTTTATTAAAGTTGGACAATGTGCACTTTAACCACATGTGATTTTTTTCTATTACAAATCTCAAATTGTGGAGTACCGGCAAATAAATAAATGATGGGTCTTTGTCCCAAACATTATGGAGGGCACTGCACATACAATGATAATAACTTACTCGGTTACACTGGACAATTGGAAATAATGAAGACCATTCCCCCACGCCATGGTCCATTATAACCAAGGTTTACTGTATCTCGAATGAACTGGCATGTGCCTATAACTAGTACTGTTAAGTTAGCAATGACAAAGGAGAATCCAACCTTGCATTGGATAAACCAGTATTTTAATTAATTGTCACCTGTCAAATGCAACGTGTTGGATACCAACTTTACAGTACGGCACTGATATAGATAAGCTAATGAAGGGTAAGGTTAATGAAGGAAACAAAATCAATAACTGAAGCATGAAGACAAAGGCGACTTCAGATTCAATTCTCAGTTGGCACTGAGTTTTTCATTTTCAGCTAGCTATTCATTACAGTCTGGAGATTCAACAGTCAATAAGTATTGTTTTCACCCTTCAGATTATTATTGATCAGATGTCCTGCAGCAAATCCAAAATAACAAAGCAGAACAAACAAATTCAGAAGGGGAGGGGGTTACACAAAAAGCTGGAGAAACTCAGCGGGTGCAGCAGCATCTAAGGAGCGAAGGAGATAGGCGACGTTTCGAGTCGAGACCCTTCTTCAGAAGGGTCTGAAGAAGGGTCTCGACCCGAAACGTCGCCTATCTCCTTGCTCCTTAGATGCTGCTGCACCCGCTGAGTTTCTCCAGCTTTTTGTGTAACTCTCGATTCTCCAGCATCTGCAGTTCCTTCTTTAACAACAAGCAAATTCAGAAGCTCATTTCACAAACAGTTAGGCCTTGCAATCAAGTGTCATCCAAGGGGTTTGTAGCAAAAGAAGACTCAGTAAGTGAATAGATGAATAAAAATATCTTAGTAAAATAACTCAACATTTTTTAAGTTAAACAACAATAAAATAAAAAGTAAACCTGCTGAAGTGAGGTCCAAACACCCGAGTGCAGTATTGTTTCAGGACTCAAAGCAGGCAGACAGCTGACAGGATTACTTCGAAGTCTCAGCTGTTGCTTCACTTTTTTTCTCTCATTTTCTCTGAAAATTCTGGACCAGGGATTGCATGCTTTCATCCAATTTAATCTCTTTTGTTCAATGTGGTCAGGAAGAACAGCCCCCCTGGTAAAGATGTTCTCAAAGCCAAGGTCCATGTTTTCATTTACTGTGTAAGCATCAATCTGGGCTCCATTTTGTTGCTTACCATCATCAGCATTTAATACAGATTGATCATCAACTGGCAGCTTGCCAGGGAACGTGTCTGCAACTGCACAAGGAATAACTACTTGCAATACGTCACTTTGGGGTATTGTGATATTGGAATCAAGGGCAAGTGTATTCTCTGCTTTAACTTCCACTATTTCTTCAGCTGGAAGCTCTTTTTCCACTTTAATATCTGCAACACTTCCAACGGTACACTGACGATCAATTTTACTGAGGTTTGTGAGGGAACTGTCCAGTATATTATGAGGCAAAGATATATTTTCATTTATAGGAATATATGCATCATCTGAACTATTATCACTGTCTTTGAGTTTATTATTCTCCTTCTTGCTGAAATGTTCATTAACTTCAATTAACTTCAAATCAGTTTTTCTCCCCATATGTTCCATGCCCTCTTTGTTCTTTTTTCCTTCGAGCAACTTTCTTTCTTCTGCCTCCCTTTGTTCTTCCTTCATTTGCAGTTCTTTTATTTTCTCCTCTTCCTGTAGTTTCTGTAGCCTTTCCACTTCCATTAGTCTCTCCTTTTCTAACCTTAGTCGTTCCTGTTCCTTTTTCTGTTCGTACTCAATCTGCCTTTGTTTCTGTTCTTCCCTTTGCAGCTGTACATTTTCTTCCTGTTTTCTTCTTTCTTCCTCCTCAATGCGCTTTTGTTCTTCTCGTTTCCTTTTCATTTTCTCTTCGAAATCTCTTCTTTCTTGTGCCATCTTTAGCTGTAGATCTTTTTTTCTTTTTCTTTCATCCCGCTTCTCCTTCAATATAGGTGTGTACTCTTTAAGTATTAAATGCGCCCGAAATCTTGCTTGAATCATTGTTGCTGCTCTGTATTGCAGCTCTTTCACTCGTTTCCTCTCCTTTTCCTGCTGCTCTTCAAAGACTCTTCGCTCTTCGACCAATTTAATTTGCATTGATTGTATTAGTGCCTAAGGATTAAAAACATCAAGTAAATATTAGCGTTAATAAAAAATATAGTTTTATCTATTGAAAAAATTGGAGGGAAAAAATAACATAGGAAGGTGGCGATGGGGACAAAGACAAGCAATATTTGGCAAAAGAGGGATCACATCAGATATTCCAGCTCCTGTAATCCACCACTGGATGTCCAGTACAGAGATAACTCAGATAGGGCAGAGTGATTAAGAGGGAGAACTGATAGTCATTACTATATATATGGAAACAGTTATCCTGATTTTGGCTGATATTGTTGAGGGGCAAGAGATATAAAAAATAATCATGTGGTAGAGCAGCCATTTCAAATGATTAATAATCTACGATAGGATAGGTAAGAATGAATAAGAAAAGGGCAGTTTCAGTCTAATGATATATTAAGGAGTAGCACAAAAATATGCCATCATTAGACATATAAACCCCTGCAGGCAGGTCAAAAATGGTGAGGATAGATGGTGTTGCAGTATCAATGGGGTGTAATTACTGATTTTGTTAAATGCCAATTCAATGGAGATATCAGCCAGAAATCTCTTCTGAGGGTTTCAGATATGAGTTGCAAGAAAAAATGGGCACAAATTTGAGAGGAGATAGTAGATTCCATGAGGCTGAATAGGAAAGAAGGTTTATAATGGAGCAGTTGTTTGCAAAGACAGAGGGATTGGAAGGCTGTGACGTTTGCAGAACAAGTTATGACGCAAATTGAAATTTACAAGAATGCTGCCTGGATGGCAGACTTTTCCAAGGGTGGTAATGTCCAACATTAGAGAGCATAGGAATAAAGTGAGAGGGGGAAAGTTAATAGAGGTGTGCAGGTCAAGTGTTTTGTTTACACAGGGTGGTAGGGGCATGGAACGCTCTGCCCAGGATGGTGGTTGAGGCAGATATGATAGTGGCATTTGAGAGGCTTTTGGATAGGCAAATGGAAGTGCAGGGAATAGTGAGATATGGGCAGGCAGATGAGATTAGTTTAACTTAGTACCAAGGTCAGCACAAACATTGCTGTACTATGTTCTATGAAATCACTGTAGATGTTACATCATATAACAAAAAAATTACCTTACAAACTTCACACATCACTACTCAAAGAATTAAGATAGAGAATAAAAAATTGCTTTTGTGGAATTCACACACAATGTGAAACAACAAAATGTAGTCTAATTATGTCAAGGGTTCTCATTGTAGAAAATCGCAATAAAACAGTTTGTACACAATCTCAGAGAGAAAACTTAAATTGGGATCATGATATAAGAAACAAAATTATAACTTTTAATTTCCTCTTATTTTTAAAGATCACAAACATTTGTCACCTCGTGATGCTTCAACTCCTTTTCTAAGGCCTCCTGGTCCTGTTTGATTTTCTTTTCCAGTTCAGCTTGCTGTTGCTGAATAAAGATGAGAATATTGTAAAGCATTCCATGCCAGGCAGATGATAGTTAGCATAACATAACTATATCATAATACCATTTTATTCTTACAGTGTTAAAGACAAGTCATTTACAACCAACTTCAGCCAAAGTACCTAGAGGATAAAATAATCTTGCATCTTCCTGAAATCACCACCATTGCTGAAGCAATCTCACTCGTGATATCAAGGAATATATAAATGCATTGAAAATGGCAATATCTCCATCAGGGTAATTTAAAAATAGTTCCAAATCATTAGATGTCCATCTAATGCCATGTCAGATTGGGAATTTGGTCTAAGACCTATTCTATTCTATTCCACAATAAGAATTTTCCCTCTTCAAAAAATGAAGCGTTATTGATCTGAAAAGTTGATTCTATTGCACCATTCCATTTTCCAAGGTTTTCTGACAACATTTCTGGTGACAAGACTATGTACAGCAGTGCATTTGAGCGGCCCTGCTTTTCCTCAACCAGGAATTTACCACCAATCTCTAGTTCTCACCCTTCTGCTTCCCCAATAGATAGGATGAATGCAAGGTAAATAAATCGTAAACCAGGGGGCATTGTTTTAAGGTGAGAGGGGCAAGATTTAGTTGAAACATGAGGGGCAACATTTCACACAGTTGTGTGCATATAGAACAAGCTGTCAGAGGAGGTATTTGAGGCAGGTACTCTAACAACATTTAAAAGACACTTGGGCAGGTACATGGACAGGCAAGGTTTAGAGGGATGTGGTACAAGTTTAGGACATCTTGGTCAGCATGGACGAGTTGTGCCAAAGGGTCTATTTCATGCTAAGTGACTAAAACACCTCTTTTCCAGCTGGTACAAGGAGGGTTTACTTTCTTGTCACCTTCCATTCACTAGCCTCCACAAAAGACAGATCATTGTCCATAATTTCTGCCACCTTCAAATGAGATTCCACCGTCCATTTCAGGTAACATCCTGGTACATTTTATCTGCCCCATCTCCAACACAATTACGATCCACCTGTAGTGTGAAAACCAGAACTGTACAAAGCACACCAGCTTGGTTCTTATCAGTGCTTTACAAAGTTGCACCACAACCTTTTGGCTCTTACATCCAAGTTAATCGCCTTTGCTGGCCAGTCATTTTCATTGGCTCATTGGGGAAAAAAAACGTAAGCAGGTGTTTTCAGAACCAAGGATAACCGACGGGCAATGTTAAATGTCCGCCAAACTTCACACCTGTGTATCCCTGGCTCATTAAAAGTTGTCTGGCTTCTTAAAAGTTGTCTCCACTCCTTCTCCCCCCTTCTCCCCCTTCACCCCCCCCCCCCTTCTCCTCCCCCCCCCTTTCAAAGGCTAGTACAGTGTACGGTAAGTACACAGTACTAGCCATCTTAATTGCAGCACCAACCTTCCTGTTCATCACGGTGTGTGTTTGTATCACCTTGGCTTTGCGCCGTGTGAATTTCAGACCGCTCCCCCCGCTTGCCTTGGTCCTCGCCTTTGCATTGCGTTGCGTTTGTGTGTGTGTGTTCCACTATGACAGTCGCCGTTCCAGTTCCCTGTTTTTCAGGCGACTGCCAGCAACGTCGCCAGCAGTCCACTGAAAAATCGTCTAAGTGGGACAGGCCCATAAGATCCCCGGCTCATGAAGACAAGTATCCTATATGCCTTCAGTATCTTATTAACTGATGTTTTCACCTTTTGGGATGAATTTGTGCATTGCGGTTTTTCTGTTCATCCTTATCCCAAGGCTCTACTGCATATGTCATCCTTATTAGTCCTCCTAAAGTGTCTCATCTCATACTTATCAGGATTAAGTTTTATTTGTCGTTGTTTTGCCCTTCTCACTTGATCAAAATCATCCTGCAACCTATAACTATCCTCCTCACTATAAACAACACTAATGATGAATGCATCTAGCATTTTCTGTTTTTGCTCCTCATCTCCAGCATCTGTAGTTTTCCGCTCTGATAATCTTACCTGCCTTTCTTCTGTCAGTTTCTCTAGTTTTTCTTCAAATTGATGTTGTCTACTTTTGGATCTTTCCTCTTCCTCCTCTACTTGTTTCTTCTCTTTTTCCCTGTATGCCTTTAGCTCTGCCAGTTTGTTTTTTTGTATTCTATTTTCTTCAAGCTCCCATTTCTGCAGTGTCAGCCAGCATTGTTCCTCCACTTCTTTGCATTTGGACATTATAACATCTTCGTTATCTGAAGAAAATTAAACATGTCTATCTGCTTAATGTTTTCTCCTCAATTTTATTTTAAACTGCAAACGAGCAAGTCTAACTTGCAGCGAATTCTTGTAAGGCCAAGATGGCAGTTTGATTACTGTAATGTTACTATTTAATGCTTATTTTCACATGTTTAACTGACAGATTACTATCTAAATGGCATTAAGTTGGGAAAAGGGGAAGTACAACGGGATCTGGGGGTCCTTGTTCATCAGTCTATGAAAGTAAGCATGCAGGAACAGCAGGCAGTGAAGAAAGCGAATGGCATGTTGGCCTTGATAACAAGAGGAATCGAATATGGGAGCAAAGAGGTCCTTCTGCAGTTGTACAGAGCCCTAGTGAGACCACACCTGCAGTATTGTGTGCAGTTTTGGTCCCCTAATTTGCGGAAGGACATTCTTGCTATTGAGGGAGTGCAGCGTAGATTTACAAGGTTAATTCTCGGGATGACGGGACCATCATATGCTGAGAGAATGGAGCAGCTGGGCTTGTACACTCTGGAGTTTAGAAGGACGAGAGGGGATCTCATTGAAACATATAACATTGTTAAGGGTTTGGACACGCTAGAGGCAGGAAACATGTTCCCGATGTTGGGGGAGTCCAGAACTAGGGGCCACAGTTTAAGAATAAGGAGTAAGCCATTTAGAACAGAGACGAGGAAACACTTTTTCTCACAGAGAGTTGTGAGTCTGTGGAATTCTCTGTCTCAGAGGACGGTGGAGGCAGGTTCTCTGGATGCTTTCAAGAGAGAGCTAGATAGGGCTCTTAAAAATGGCGGAGACAGGGGATATGGGGAGAAGGCAGGAACGGGGTACTGATTGGGGATGATCAGCCATGATCACATTCAATGGCGGTGCTGGCTCGAAGGGCCGATTGGCCTACTCCTGCACCTATTGTCTATTGTCTATATTGTCTATTGACACATTCAGTAATAAAAGCACTCACTCAATTTGACTCATATTCCTGTCAATTTCTCAATGTAAACTTTTTCAAACTCAAAAGAAAATATTTCAAATATAAGAAATCCATATAAGAAACAAAAATACTGTGAAGAGATTGCAGGCCGAGGTGTAAACAAAAATAAAATGGATTTACATTTTGAATGCAGATTCTTGTCAGTTCAGGAAGTAACGATAGGGAGCTCCATCAATAGGAACAAACAGATATTGAAGGTGATAAAGTGTCTGCACTTGTCACATGAGAAATGAATCATAAATGTAAAAATCTGGTTAATAATAAAATCTAATAGATAAAATTTGCTTGGTGGGGTAGTTAAAAAAGCATCATTATATTTATGCCCTCTTTCTCTGATAATCTTCTGACCCCAATCAGCTCTCTTTTCATAAATGTCGAACATAAAAAAACAAATATTGTGCTAACTCTCGTGTATATTTGGATAGACTTAGAACCTCTTTCAAAGTTTCACACTTTAGGCTATCATTTAAATTTAACACAAAACCCATAAAAGAAATAAAGGATGGAAGCATTTGATACTGCAGATGCTGGTTTAAACAAAGATAGACACAAAATGCTGGAATAACTCAGCGGGACAAGTAGCATCTCTGGAGAGAAGGAACGGGTGACGTTTGGGGTCGAGACTCTTCTTTGAGTCTGAAGAAGTGAGTCTGAAGAAGGGTCCCGACCCGAAACATCACCCATTCCTTCTCTCCAGAGCTGCTGTTTGTCCCGTTGTATTACTCCAGAATTTTGTGTCTAGCATTTGATACTGATTGGTTTTGGTGAAGGTGGTCAGTGTTGGGCTGGAGTAATAAATAGCAAACTATAAGGTTCCAAGCTTGCATTGGTTGCAGCTCATCGTGTAAATAAAAATTAAATCAATAGGAAATGCTGAGATTTCAGACTATACCATGCTCATGGAAATTCAGTAAGAATGGTGAAAAGATAATATGTAAAGACCAATAGGTTGGTGGATAAAATCTATAAAGGGTGAAAGATCTAGCAATTAATTGGGCCATGGAGAGCTAGAGTCTATGTCATCCATCAATCACATGTTGATACTAATCCATTTTTGTATTATTCTCCCCATTTTTTCCATCAACTAAACGCACGCCATCACCTTCAGATTCTACACTCACCTACAGTACACACTAGTGGTATTTTATAGTGGCCAAATTAACCTTGTCATTTTTGGAATGCGGGAGGAAATTGAACACCTAAAAGCAAATCCATGCAGTCACAGAGTGAACATGCAAACCCCACATAGACAGCATTGAAGTCAGGATTAAACAAATTTTCTGACGCTGTGAAGGAACGGTTCATCTACCAATATCACTGTGCCTTTGTTCTTTTATAATTATCATTCAATGTCCTGCAATTATAAAATTATATCTTAATATACCTAAAGAAATACTCCTTGCATGGTTCTTCATTAATGATTATTCATTTTATGTTGCTTAATGACTCACTTAAGTAATAATCAATATTATTAAGTGCACAGCCACAAAATAGGAATTTACCTGAAACGCTATCATCCTCTAGAGACAAATCAGCTAGCTTGAGTTGAAAATCAGAGTTGGTGTTCTGTTCAGGTTCAGTAACTTTTCTTTGTTCTTCCTTCTCTATTTGGGCTAACACCTAAAGAAACCAATTAAAAGTTGTACGTTTTAAATCTAGTGGTTTGCTGTTTTTATACACAGTACAATATTAATTCAATCAACTCAGCAGATCTTAATGTATTAATATTTTTATAGCATGAACCAGTCTCATCCTAAACACCCTTATATTTCCCCTGAAATTATACTGTGGGTCTGTCTATCTGTCCCACTGCCAAAATTACTCAGCAATCCTGGAGGTTCGAATTAATCCCCTTCTTTTTCTCATCAGTACCAACTCTATTCTGTAGTAGATTTTTCCTGTATCTCCAACTTTATCTTCAAGTGCCATCCTCAACATCAAAAACAGCACACAAAATTGCTTATGATTAATATGTCCAACTAGCTGCTCCCTTTGTCGATAAACAGAGAACCTCACGTAAAATGTCTGCTTAGAAAATTGAAACTCTAGTGTCATGCTTTGGACAACAAAGTTGCCACATAAATACCTGACAAAGATATCCCCAGCAAAATGATCTTGAATAAATATCTCACATAATTATATTATTATCATCAAAACCAATATCATCATCATCAGGAATTATTAGAAATTTAATCGAGCCTTGCAAAATGTGTAATGAAACATGGTTGAAAATTAAGTACTTGCTGGGAGTTACGCCATTTTTTTGTTCCTTGTCTTCGATGCACCTGACACCAAACATGGCCAGTGGGAACTAATAATACACAATGCTTGGCCACAATTTCCTGGATTTTAAATAGGATGAACATGGCCAATGCTGTTCTCAGTCCACGTAGATAACAGCAGACATGCAGAACATCTATCAAGTCTTCTTCTGCAATATTTTAAGGTGGCATTCCTGAACAAGTCCTAAGACAGACTTACCAATCCAGTTTAGGTAAGTTCCCACTAAGTTGAAGAAGGACACCATTGCTCAGTCCACCTAGGCCGAAGCAAGCTTCCGGCTGCTAAACACTTTAACTCCCCCTCCCATTCGCATACTGACCTTTGTCCTGGGCCTCCTCCACTGTCAGAGTGAGGACCAATGCAAACTGCTGAACCCATCTTCTCCACCAAGGTTACAAATACTACTTCCTCAACTACTGATCCCAAAACAAACCCCTCCTCTTATCCTCCTCCGATGATCACCATTCAATCCCACATAGCTTCTAATTATACCACACCCAACCAATCCTTACTCTTATTCATCATCAGCAGCCTAACAATAGCCCATCCCACTGATGCTTTACTGACTTCTTTTCCCAAAGTCTTAGGCCTCTCTCACTCAGCACACCTTGTAGAAAATTGTGGTCTATGCCCTGCCCTTACCAAGTCTTCCAGGCAATCTGAGTTCCGGCAGCGCATACAACAAAAAATGCTTTTCATTATACACAAGCTTCTCAATGATACATGTAATGAGTCGAGTCAAACAATTATCAAGATACAACATATGTTTATTAAATCTACTTACAGTATCGATCTGCAGGACATTACAGTTCCTAGCAGCTACTCATACTGAATGGCATAGGCAAGCTCTTGTTAATATAAAACGCATATTAGGCGGAACAACTACTAACAAGCACTACGATTGGCTAGTAGGAAATAACCAATCTACATCTTTACTCATAAAAACAAAAGAAAGCATCGGTACATAGGCACATGGCGGCTAAGCAATATAGGTAGCGGAACGTTAATAACGCATATGGGGAAATTTGTATAGTTACACAAAATCACCGTATCTAATGGGTGGCCTGCTAACCCGTCCGGCACGTGTGCGGTACAAGTCCGCCTCACCTCCTTTCATCGGGGAAGATACCGGGGAGGGAGCGGAGGATGTGACCGGGGAGCTGACGCGGCGGGGAGGTGGTGAGATAGGCGCCGAACGCCGCGGGGAGGCCGCTGTGGAAACGGTTGCTGATAGTGGAGCAGCAGGACCGGTAGTGGGAGGGTATACAAAATGCGAGACATCTGGATATGGAGTCGCAGGACGCGGTTCCTTCACTGGAAGGATATGTTTACGGTTGCGTCTGTAAATGTAAACCAGATAAGAGCGTGGTTCTTTGGCTGGGCCGTAGATGTGACCTAGATGGCAATAGCCCTCGTGGTCTGGAGGCGAACCACCTGTCCACTAGTGAGAGGTTTAATTGACTTACTGGATTTGTCAATAAAACGTTTCTGTGCATCGCGTTTGAATTGTAGTTGTTTCCGGACCACAGGCAGCGAACGAACTTGTAGCTGCAAAAGCTGCTGGGACACAGGCAGGGGAGCATGGGTTTGATGAGACATCAGTCGTTGGGCTGGGGAACCCAGTATGGGATCCCTTGCAATGTTCCTTAAGTTGAGCAGGTCTACGTAAACATCTACGTAAACGATTTTGCAAGATATGACCGCTCCATTAGTTGTTTTGCGCTTCGGACGGCTCGTTCGACGAGTCCGTTGGACTACGGGAACTCAGGGCTGCTGGTAATATATCGGAAGTCCCATAGTTTTGCAAAGTTTTTGAAAGACTGGCAGGTGAACTGTCTACTGTTGTCGGACAGGAGACGTGCAGGCGAGCCGTGCACGGTTTTGTCACGTATGTACTTGGTCATACCAGGCCAGTAAAACATGCTTTGTGCCCATTGTAGGGTTGCCTCCACGCCGGGGTGGCCCCTGTGGATGGCGTTGAAGTACTTGTCCCGGAGAACAGCTGGGACAACTGCCTTGTGGCCCTTAACTATAATCCCATCCTGTAACACCAGTTTGTCGCAAACGAGGAAGTATGCTGTCTGCAGTCTTTGGGCGGATTGCGAGCGGGGTGTTGTGTTGTTTATCCGGCCAGCCACACCGGATGACTGCAGACAGCAATTGTAAAGTCTCGTCAGCAGCCGTGTGTTCTGCTAGGCGGCTCAAACAATCAGTAGGAACATACGATACCTTCATTACTGAGAACTGGTCCTGTTCAGAGAGTTGTTGTTCGTTGGTTTTGCTTGGGGCTCTTGATTGCGTGTCAGCTATGTGCATGTCCTTGCCTTTCTCATGGACAATGTTGAAATCATACTGCTGCAGCTGCATCATCATTCGCTGTAGGCGGGCTGGGGCAGCGTGAACGGGTTTATTCAAAATAGTGACCAGCGGCTGGTGGTTAGTTTCTATAGTCACAGACTTCCCAAAAATAAAGTCCTTGAATCTTGTGCAGGCGAAAACCACTGCGAGCAATTCCTTTTCGATCTGGGCGTAACGTTGTTCAGTGTCAGTTAGTGTGTGAGAGGCATAAAAAACAGGCTTGCAGTTGCCATCGGTAGTGGTCTGCAGGCAAGCAGCGCCAAGTCCGTACTGGGACGCATCGCAGTTGAGCGTTACTGGTAACTCCAAAGCAAAGTAGGCGAGAGTGGGTGTGCTAGCCAGCTGCAACTTGAGAGTGTCTTTGGTGCTGGACCATGGAGGACCATATTAGGACCATGCAGCGTCTCGGTGTGTCAGTTCTCGCAGGGGGGCAGATATGTCGCTGAGGTTGGGAATACATTTTCCCAGGTAGTTGACCATTCCAAGGAACCTTTGTAGACTCGCAACGTCAGTAGGAACCGGCATCTTCCATATGGGTCTGTCTATCTGTCCCACTGCTCAAATTACTCAGCATTCCTGGAGGTTCGAATTAATCCACTTATTTTTCTCATCAGTACCAACTGTCTTCTGAAGTAGATTTTCCCAGTATTAGCAATGTTACAAAATTTTGAGATTTTAAAAATCAAGTCTGCAATTTATCCCATCAGATAAAGCATAAAAAGAAGTTTAATTTGACACCTAATTTACTTTCATATCTTCAGTATTAAGAAAGTTATGGCCATTTTCATACTCGGAAATGAGCATCTTGCTTCCCATTGCCTTTCAATTGACTTAACTCAAAAGCTGTGATCTGGAAAAGTTAAAAGTCCATAACATTCTTAAAAATTAAGAGAACTCAATGAAATTTTCAGTTATTATAGATTGAAGCATTCTGAAACAAATATTAAACAATCTTACTTGGATTACCTGAAATTAAAGCATATAATTAGTTAGTTATCTAATTGTAGCTAATTACAAAATTCAATGAGTAGATCTAAACATCTATCAATTTCTTAAGAAAAGATAAACTTTTTTAAAATTGCCTAAGTGTCCAAATAACATTCACACAATAATCCACAATATAACATAATTTTATGCCTGTAAATTAATGGCCATTTAAATCAACTAGCGAGTGGGTTTTAGTAGAATGCGGTGGATTAGAACGTTGCGGTTAGCAGTGAAGTCGGGGGGAAAAATATTGGGGGTTCATACATTTTTTGGGGACCCCATTTCGCAACATAAAAATATTATTAATGCATCCAGAAAAACCAACTTTTAATATAAAAATAAAGTATTTACCTTTTTTTCTCCCCTACGCAAAATGCTTCCGGTTGTCTGCGCTCACGGCTTTTGAAGGTGATTTTTAAATTACTCTAGTTAATAAATAATCTAGAGTAATTTAAAAATACCACCATTCATTAAATGTCGGAGCGATTTTTCTTCAGCAACCAAATCGCCCGACATTCATCGATTATCCAGGCCTGTGGAAAAACGGCACTTTAAGCCCGCCCCCCTCTGCAAGGCGCGAAAGTCGCGCACACGGGGAGCGGCAGAAGTGCAGCGCCGCTAAAGGTAAGTTTTGTAACATACCTACCAGTATCTTCCCCAGGTACTGATCTCCTTGTTTTATTTCGTTGTGACCACCTTGGTGGAAACCCAGTCAGATGGATCGGTAACTTTAGCAATAACACCCATGGTGACCATCTGCTTGAGTTCATTGTGTACTCTGTCACTCATGGCATGCGGAACACAATGTGGTGCTTGGACCACAGGAGTGACGTTGGGATCAATGACAATGTGATATTTGAGGGGCAACTTGCCAAGCTCGTTGTTAAACAGTTCTTTGTATTGAGAGAGTACTTGCTGAGTGGGTGCGTCAGCGAGAAAGAGTTGATGGACAGCACGGCCAAAGTATACCAGGCCTAGATCGTGGCATGCATTGATACCGAGCAAAGTCTCTGAATCTCCCTTGACGATATAAAACTTCAGGGTATGGGGCTGCGTGTCTATGGTGCATTTTAAATTAGTTTGTCCAAGTGGGTGTAGAACATCTCCCCCGTAGGCCCGAAGCGTGGCCGAGGCCTTTTCAATATGTTCAGCATTACGATTTTTTAAAAACTCTGATAACGAGATGACGTTCCATTTCACACCCGTATCAAACCTGGTTACCTCAGTGTCAAGTTGTTCGTTAGACAAAGGGAGGAGAGAGTGGATGGCTGAACTGGTGTCAGTGCTTTCAGAGAGCTGAGCGGGGGATGGCAACTCGGGCTCTTGGTATTCGTTATCAGCAAGCTCATGTTGTAACAGGTGCAGGCTTGTCTTTGGGGCGGGTTGAGTCACACAGGAACAGCAGCATCTAGCAAAGTGGTTTAATTTCTTGCAGAAATTACAAGTTTTACCATAAGCAATACAGAACTGCCGACTCGTAGCATGAAAATATTTGCAATTTGGAAATCGAACAGCAGATCCTCTCAGCTGCCAGGCCGAGAAGGGCTGGGAACTGTGTTATGGGAGGAGGTGTCTGTAAGATTGACACTATACTGCGAACGCTGACCGGAGGCACAGACTTAGTGTGAGAATGTTATCTCAGCAATACGATAGGCGTGCTCGGCTTGATTAAGGGTCAGGTCAGTGTTACAGAGCAGTTCATCCCTTAACTTGCTATTAAGCATACCTCCAACAATTTTGGCACGGATGAGTTCATCGCACAGATAACGAAACTGACAGCGTGCAGCCATGTGTTTCAAGCCGCTGATAAAATGTTCAATCGGTTCATCAATCTGTTGCATACGAGCATAAAACTTGGTATGTTCAATAATGTAGTTCGAGGGTAGGTCACATAACTGTCTGAACTTTGCAAGTAAGACGGCTGGGTCATCAATCGTCTCTGCAGGCACTAGGACCTGTCCATTAGCATTAAAAAAAGCAGGCTCAAATGTGAAATTGTCAGCACGATTCATTGCCTCTGAGCCAGCTAAGTAGAGTAACACAGAAGCACACACATCAGGAGGGTCGTTGCTATGAACGATGCAAACATAGTAAGTGTAGTCACGCTCGAAAAGACGCCAGCGTTCAGCAGTGTCAGAGTCAAAGATCAGAGGACGAGGATGGCGAGGCGAGTTTGCCATGATAGAGATAACCGGCACATAAACTAATTTGAAAGAAACAAACCTGATAAACGTGAACGGACACCATGGAATGAGTCGAGCCAAACACATATTAAGATACAATACATGTTTACTAAATCTACTTACAGCATCAATCTGCAAGACATTACAATTCCTAGCAGATACTGAATAGCGTAGGCAAGCTCTTGTTAATATAAAACGCATATTAGGTGGAGCAACTACTAACAAGCACTACGATTGGCTAGTAGGAAATAACCAATCTACAATACATATTACCTTTGTCTCATGCACTATAAATTTAATAGCAATAATCCCCAGAATTAAATGTTCATTCAAATCCCAACTTTCTCCTACTACCAACCTTCACTGGGAACAATTTACAGTAGCCAATAATCTGACCTCTCAGCACACCTTTGGCATGTGGGAGGAAACTGGAGCACCTGGGGAATTTCAAGCAAGAACCAGCAAAGTCTCACAGTATCCAAGGTCAGGATTGAACCCTGGGCTTAGGAGCAGCCTCACAGTAATATTGATATCCAAATATGCAAGTTATGTAAAATGGCAGAGAAAAATGTAGGTCACACTATATACAAACTGTATTAGTTTTTCTGCAGTGTCCAGCATTCTCTACTCCTGTTTCACATTTAAGCACTGCAGGCTTTATCTTTTTTTTTCCGGATACGTTTTGCACATACTTTGTTTCTATTCCCTTGAGAATAATTTGCGTTCTCATTACTAGTGATATTCCCATTTAATTTAGCATCGTTAACAAATGTGGAAATGTTATGTTTGGTTCTTAAAACCAGTCAATCGATGAAACAGACTGTGGATAACTGGGTACAGGCATTGATCCCGAGGATCCTCCATTAGTCACAGCCTGCCAAACTGTTTATTCCTGTTGTTTTTTGATTTCCTATGCCTGGAAAATAAGTTGATAATGTTCACAAGTACCTGCTACCATTATGCTTTAGGTGATGCTGTTGAAGGATATGCGGCAACTTGTTGTAGCATATCGTACAGATCATACCACTGCAATCATGGTGTTGCAATGATGAACATTTCAGATACTGTATTTGATGCCAGTCATGCAAACTTGTGCATTGCTGAAACTGCTCTTATCCAGGAAAATAAGCCTTTTATCATCACATTCCTAAATCATACAATGCTTACATTCACAAATATTAATTTGTATTTGGAAGTTTCCCTAAATATGCCAAGAAAATTGTAATTACCCTCTCCTTCAGGTTCAAATGGTCCTCACCAAATTCAGAAGCCAACTCTATCAACAATTCTGATCCAGGACAATTCTGAACAGGATTATCAGCATCTGCCAAAACATAAAGATGATTCAAAGCACATTATTAACTGTATTTAAATGGGTAATTTAAAACTATTCAAATTACTAAAGGAAACACAGATTCTGAAGTGTGAAATAAAGCACTCAGTAAAAATCTATGGGGGTTGTTTACACAATGAGAGATTATACAAAAATAAACTGCTTTATTATTACATCAAGTAGTTACAAAGTAAACTGACAAACTCAAATGTCCACTGTATTCCTACAAACTATACATACTGATGTGTTTCAGTTACACCTGAAAGACTCAAAATGGGCACATTTAAATATAATTTAAATAAACCTCTATATCACAAAATTGGCCATTAAAGTTATACAACAATAACATTTATGTTCAATTAGAGAATAATCATTTTGTAATTCAGCATCAATGCAGATTTTTTTTTAATGAATGGCTCATTTCTGATATCTGAAAACCTGCCGCATTTTAATTTGAAACTTCATACATTGACAGTAACTTATTTTTTCTGCAGAATTTTCTATCCATTGGTTATGAATGGACAGCAATCCAAAATGTTATCAGCCTTGCAACTACCAGAGAATGAAAATAAAGGAAAATGCTTCAAAAACAGAGGAAGAATTAGTAAAATGCAGTAATTTTCAGTCATCCTTACACAGGCTTGAAGCTTGATAAATATTTCCATTAAAGTATTAATAAGTAATTCTTCCTAAATAGTTCTTCAACGCATTTGAATGTAAACAAATGTTTTAAGTGAAGCTATAAAATATTTCTCCTAGTCGAAAAGTAAAATTGGTTTACTAATAGCGTGATTTTTAAAATCATACAATGCTTCGACCCCATACAGTCCGTTACTCTGTGATTTGAAGACGCATTCAAATGTAACTCATTGTGGATTCTGCACCTGCAAACACCCCTCCACCACCCACACCTCTTTCAGATGCCCCAACCTCTTTCCAGGTCTCCATTAGGCCTCCAACATCTACATCTTCACATCAAACCCTAACTGGGTCTCAAATCAGTGGCTCACACTCCCTTTCATTATTCAATTTAGCACTACAGCCCCATGGTCATAGAAGCCCTCAGCACACTGCCCAGTGCAGTCAGTTATACAGGAAGGAAACATGCGCTTTGGTCCAACTCATCTATGTCGACCAAGCTAGTTCCATGCCTGCACCTGGCGCATATGCTTCCAAACATTCCCAATTCATGTACCTGTCCAAATGTATTTTAAAGGTTGTAACTATACCCAACTCTACCACTTTCTCTGGCAGCTTGTTCCATGCATGCACATCCTCTGTGAAAATGTTGCCCATCAGTCATCTTTCCCATTTTACATCATTCCTCTCTCAGCTTAATCCAATGCCTACTAGATTTAGTCTTCTCTACCCTGAGGAAAAGACAGCGGCTGTTCATCTCATCTATGCTCCTTATGATTTTATATAATTCTATAAGGACACTCTCGGCCTCCTGTACTCCGGGGTAAAAAGACTCAGTCTATCCAACTTCTCCTTGTAGCTCAAACTTTCCAGAACTGGCAACATTCTTGTAAATCCCTTTTGCACCCTTTCCAATCTAATGGCATCCTTCCTGTTGCAAGGCATCCAATACTGCAGGCAATACTCCAATTGTGGCCTTTCCAACATCGTGTACAGCTGTAACACGATGTCCCAACTCCTGTACTCAATAAATGACACAAAGTGCTGGAGTAAATCAGCGAGTGAGGTAGTATCTGTAGAGAACATGAAAAGGTAACGTTTTAGGTCAGGACCCTTGTCAGGCCTGACTCGAAGCGTCACCCATCCAAATTATCCATGGATGCTAACTGAGCCACCGTGTTACATCAGCACTTAGTGTCTGTTATTTGAAATCCAACAACTGCAGTTCCTTGTTTCTCCAGTACTCAATACCCTGACTGATGGAGCCTAGCATTCCAAACACCTTCTTTACCACTCTGTCCACATTTCACCACCTCCATGGAACAATGTACTTGCACCCCTTGGTCTCTCTGTTCTACATCACTCCCTAGATCCTTACAATACTGCATCCATCCTGCACTGGTTTGGCCTACCAATATGAAATACCTCCCATTTATCTGAATTAAACTCAGCCATTCTTCAGTCCATTGGCCCAGTTGATCAACATCCTGTTAATCATAGATAACCTTCTTCACTGCCCAATGTACCACCAATTTTAGTGTCATCTACAAAGTTATTAACCATGCCAATTAGATTCACGTCAAATGTATTATTATAAATGTCAAACAAGTGCACCCTTCAGCGATCCCTGTGGTACACCATTGCTATAGGCCTCCAGTCAGAATATCACAGATGACATATTTGCAGGATAATATTTTGAACAAATCTTCTTACTCCTCAAACTGTAATAATAGTAATTTTGTCAATGTCCTTGGGAGAATACCACTTTTTCACACAGGGTCATTCCACTTTCAAATTATCAATTTATTGAAATACATGTGAGCAGATCTGACAAGCTTGTACTTACACTTGGGTTGCTCTAAATCGTGGAGGATCCGTTTTTCCAGAGCTCCATCTCTTCGTTTCATTTGTTCCAAGTAGCAAATGACAGATGCGGGCAAGTCATCTACTTCCTAAAACACAAATAACTCCTGATATCAAATTGCATTATTGTCATCTATAAAAGATTTAATAAATATACATCATTAATATAATAAATCATAAAAATATGTAATGCTAAAATGTATTGTTAAAACTCTGCATCTAATTTGTACCATTAATCATCAAATACATTGTAGTATGTGAGAACTACGAACTATTTCAAATTTGTCCAAATCATTCACTACTTACTGACTAATATGTTTTAGGATGTAGTTAAGCAAGTGCTTCATTTTATCTCACGTGTTATAACGGGGACTCGCAGGAGTCCAGTCAAAAACTAAGCGGACACAAGTTGTGTGCACAAGACGTGTTTTATTCTGTACGATACAGCTCCCTACTCCTCAAATGTTGCCCGACCTTAAATACCCCTATGGGTCAACCCCATGACCTGCACCTCCCACACCGAGCCACCTAACTCCTCCTTCCTGAACCGAGGGTTTGCTCTGCCTGTGGCCTACCACCAGGTGCCGCCACAGTGTTTTAAAAACCTTCACGTTTACATCTTTGCGATTTTCACACATGTGCAATGATTGTTATTTTATCGCCTGACCAATTCTATAGACAAAAGGCGCAGGAGTAGACCAAATGGCCCCTCGAACTAGCACCGCCATTCAATGTGATCATGGCTGATCATCCACAAACAGTATCCCATTCCTGCTTTCTCCCCATATCCCCTGACTCCACTATCTTTAAGAGCCCTATCTAGCTCTCCCTTGAAAGTATCCAGAGAAACCGGCCTCCACCGTCCTCTGAGGCAGAGAATTCCACAGACTCACAACTTTCAGTGTGAAAAAGTGTTTCCTCATCTCCGTTCTAAATGGCTTACCCCTTATTCTTAAACTGTGGTCACTGGTTCTGGACTCCCCCAACATCAGGAACATGTTTCCTGCCTCTAGAATGTCCAAACCCTTAATAATCCTATATGTTTCAATAAGATCCGCTCTCATCCTTTTTAATTCCAGAGTATACAAGCCCAGCCGCTCCATTCTCTAAGCATATGACAGTCCGCCATCCTGGGAATTTTTGCACCTTTAGTGTAAGAGAGTGTGAAGCGCCTGTCCCACATGGACAACCTAATCCACGAGTTTAGAAGACCTTGGACAAGTTGAAAAAAATGTCAAGGTCGTGTTGACTCAGGGGCAAACTCGGCAGAGGTCGCCAATTAGGTCGTGAAAGCGGGACAGGGGCGTAAGAGAGACCCGACCCTCTTACACCTGCGTCTTCTTAGAGATATATTATTAAATCTGCCACAAAGAATGAAATTGACAGAAATATTTTCGACTAAAAGAAACAGCAAAAACATTATAGGCCTGTGCAACAATACACAGTAATGAATACAAAGATGGCATATTGTTCATTTAACATCATTAAATCAAATAGAAGGCCAAAAACAGATTTCTGAATGGGCAAATATTGAAAAGACATGTCACCTCATGGTTATATCTGCATTCAACAGTTTCAGATCATAATCACTTTATGAAAAATACATCAAAAGGTTTTCAATGTTTTTTCCTTTCAATATAGTTAAATGCAATTGTATAACAATATTAAGAGCTCACAGAATCTGATTCGATGTGTATATCTTCTTCCAATTCCTCTTCCTCGGATTCTTCTATTTCTTCCGGGGAAATCCAGATATTGCTTAATTCAGCCGCAATGGCCTCTTCAAGCAGTTTGTCTTCATCCATTATTTCCTATTAAAATCATACACTTCAGTGTTTGAGCATCAACTATATGGCCTGATACAATAATTCAATGCACAGAAATAGAAGAGGCTACAGGGAGGGCGGCCCCCTCATTGAAAGCATCTACGAGGTGCTGTCTCAAGAAGGCAACATCTGACATGAAGGACCCCGATCATCTGATCCATGCCCTTTTCTCGTTGGACTGGGACCGTTGGACAGGATGAATAGAAGCCCGAGGTTCCACCCCTCAGGTTACAGAACAGCAATTTTTCAACAACCATCAACTTCTTGAGCCAAATCTATTGCAGCAAAAGAACACGACAGACCATCCCTTGCACTATCATGGACTTGTATTCTAATGGTGTTTGTAATAACATTTTTTTTTGCAGTCCTTTTCCTTTTACTGTCATGTCCAATTCATGTCCAATCAATGTATAATCTATGTTTGTGTGTGTTGTCTGGGGCTATGTGCTTGTGATGCTGCTGCATGCAAGTTTTTCATTGTACATGTACCATGCCACTGACAATAAACTCCACTTGAGTTTAGGGGCAGTACGGTGGTAGAGCTGGTAAAGCTGCTGCCTCACAGCCCCAGAGACCCAGGTTTAATCCTGACCTTGGGTGCTGTCTGTGTGGAGTTTGCACGTTCGTCCTGTGACCATGTAGGTTTCAACCAGGATGCTCCAGTTTCCTCCCGTTTACCAAAGATGTGCTGGTTTGTACATCTATTGCCTAACTGCCTCTATAAAATTGACCCTCGTGTGTAGGGAGTGGATGCAAAAGTGGGAAAGCTTAGAGCTGGTGTGAATGGCTGATTGGTGGTTGATGTGGAATCAGTGGTCTGAAGGGCCTTTTCCCATATTGTATCTCTAAACTTGTCTTGATCATTTTACAACAAAGAAAAGGAAAAATTACCACATGGTGTAACATCAGTACATGATAATCACACAGAATCTTGGTATATCTTCATGGCGAGACCATATTTACAACCTCGTTTTAACAATGAAAAAAGGTTTGTTACCTAAATAAAGGTTCACATATATTTCCAGACATTGAAAGCTGAAAAGAAACTGGGTATTTCTGAAATAATCTAGTAAAATATTGCAGTATTTTAGCCTAGTAACAACACTGCAAACTAAAAGAAACATATAAAATAATATTTCAGAAAGTACGGTTATGATCATGAATTTCTATGATAGTCGGAAATTCAGAGCAAAGCTGAACTTGTGACAGGATCTGTCTTGGTGCTGAGAAGAGACATCACTAAATAGTAGCCCGCAAAAGCAGAAAACCATTGGCTGAAGAAATGTTGACACTGGTGAAAAGGTGAAGAGAATCAAAAGTGGATCGGGCAATTAGGAAATAATTTTGGAGAATAAGAAAACATCATTGAAACTAAACAGATATTTTGTCCGCTTTGGAGGAAGACAAAAGTCCTCTCAGAAACAGTGTAGAACAACAAGTCTACAGTAAATGAGGTGAAGACTAAATACATAATAGTTTGTGAAAAGGCAGTGAGAAAATTAGACACTGAGTGCAGATACGTGACTAATATCCCAATGTTTTGAAAGAGGTGATGATGTAGGCACATTGGTTAACCCAAAATTACACAGATCCATGAATGGCTCTCAGACTTTAAATAAGCACATGTAAGCACACTATGCAATAAAACCGGAAGGAGAGACCATGGAACTAACATAACATTTCGCCCAACGGTTCCCAACCAGGGGGTAAATTTGTTGATTCTGGATTTGTACATATTTTTTCTCATTGACTGACTGTAATTGGTTCTGGTATACCATTAGTTGTTCATAAATAAGTGAAATAACATTGTTATGTGCTATTAAATTTGGCAGGAGTAAACAGGACAAAAAAGGTTGGGAACCCCTGATCTAGCTTGACATCGTCAGTAGAGAAAATGTCAGAATTTATTCTGAAGAAAATTGTAATCAATTGTAATCAGGCCTTCAGAAGTGAAAGGACTGGCCAGAGCCAACCCGAATGTGTGAAATGAAAATATTTTCTAAAAATATTCTGAGATATTTTGAAATTGCCACTATTAGTATATGGATGTGGTGTTTTAGGATTTTCAGATGGCGTTCATCAGGTGCCACACAATAAATGAGACACCTTAGCTAATGAGACACCACACAGCATGGTGCATTGGCCCAAGCTGTTCACATTTGAATATTACACTTTGTGCCCCTCATCCAAGTTTGCTGATGGGCCAATTAATTAGTGGAAAGAAATATGAATAAAGGTATAATTCAGATAAAATTTTATTTTACTTTTGCTCCAACAATGAGCATAAAAAACATATTTTGCTCTAGACTGCAGCATTTGCAGCCTCTCGTGTCTGTAAGGAACATCAGTGCTTATTTAATACAAACATGCTGCAACCCTTGCCAAACAACTAACAAATGCAATCTAATCAATAAAAAATTAGCAAACGAATGCCAGGAAGTACAATCGGTCTAGATAGCTACATGTTGGCAGAGTTTAGAGATTTCAGAAATTCATAGACCATGATCTCCCCAATGATCCCCACTCTTAACATTTCTGGCAGTAAATGCTAAAGCCCTTACTAACGATTTTCTGTATTTACTGGAATTGCTAAGTGATATACTACATAAATAAGACACCAGTAAAAACATGCACTTTTTTAATTCTTTAACAAAAACACCAAAAAAATAGCAGACCACCTGGGCCCATAGGTCAGCTCCATTGTTCAGTTTAATGAAGGCTGATCTATGCTGCCCTCAGTTCTGTTTCAGTACCAGTTCCCCACAACCCTCAATAGCTTGATCGTTTACATATTTAATGATTTCCACCTCAATTAGTCTAATGATCTGCCCTCCACTTCATTCTGCGGCAGAGAAATCCTGACATTTAAATACTCTGAGAGGAGTTTGTACACACTTCAGTTTTAAATGATCAGGCCCATATTATGTCCCCTTGTTTATGATTTTCCCACTCATGAAAACACTTCAACATCTACCTTGTCAAGCCGCCATCTATATTACAAAAAGTAAGATCTTGACCACTTTCTGTTTTTCTGTTTCATGGTTTTTGAAAAAACGCTGCCACTTACAGCTGTGATTTTTGGCCATCTTACACAGTCCCCCTTCGCTGCGCAGAACAAGAGGATTTTTCCCATCGATGAAAAATAAAAGAGTTATTAATGTTTAAAACATGTTAACATTCTCTCTGCTGCCCCTGCTGGTGGGAGGGGGGGAGGGACTATAAAACCCGGAAGCGTTGTGCCTCACTCAGTCTCTGAAAGATGGAGGAAGCAAGAGGGTCACGTCTCTCTGAGCTGTGAATAACACTGAACACATGTCTACTCAACTGTGAGTGCCCTTAATGTGGTTTGAAAATGAAAATGTGGTTGCTGTGAAATGCTGCACTGCAAATGGCTGTTGGTGATGGTAACTGCTTCAAAATGCTGCACTGCAAATGGTTGTTGGTGGTGGTAACTGCTTTAGAATGCTGCACTGCAAATGGTTGTTGGTGGTGGTAACTGCTTTGAAACGCTGCACTGCAAATGGTTGTTGGTGGTGGTAACTGCTTTGAAATGCTGCACTGCAAATGGTTGTTGGTGGTGGTAACTGCTTTGAAATGCTGCACTGCAAATGGTTCTGGTGGTGGTAACTGCTTTGAAATGCTGCACTGCAAATGGTTGTTGGTGGTGGTAACTGCTTTGAAATGCTGCACTGCAAATGGTTGTTGGTGGTGGTGGTGGTAACTGCATTGAAATGCCACACTGCAAATGGTTGTTAGTAGTGGTGGTGGTAACTGCTTTGAAATGCTGCACTGCAAATGGTTGTTGGTGGTGGTGGTAACAGCTTTGAAATGCCGCACTGCAAATGGTTGTTGGTGGTGGTAACTGCTTTGAAATGCAAATGGTTGTTGGTGGTGGTGGTGGTAACTGCTTTGAAATGCCACACTGCAAATGGTTGTTAGTGGTGGTGGTGGTAACTGCTTTGAAATGCTGCACTGCAAATGGTTGTTGGTGGTGGTGGTAACTGCTTTGAAATGCCGCACTGCAAATGGTTGTTGGTGGTGGTAACTGCTTGGAAATACTGCACTGCATATGGTTGTTGGTGGTGGTGGTAACTGCTTTGAAATGCTGCACTGCAAATGGTTGTTGGTGGTGAGAACTGCTTTGAAATAATGCACTATAAATGGTTGTTGGTGGTGGTAACTGGACAACTTCCTGTTTGCACTGTATATTGATTTTAGATAAAACGCTACCACTTAACGCTGTGATTTTTGATCATCTTACTCAGTCCCCCGCCGCTCATCAGGTGCAAAGGTTTCTTCCCATCAATGAAAAGTAAAAGTGTTATTAGTGTTTAAAAAGATGTTGATAATCTCTCTCCTGTCAGTCACGCCATGAAAGCCGCGCCCCTTCCGGTGGGAGGGATTATAAAACCCGGAAGTGTGGGTGTGCCTCAGTCTCTGCAAGATGGGGGAGGGAGAGGTCGCGACTCTGTCTGAGCTGTGAATCAACTGAACACACTGAATGTCTACTGAACTGTGTGTAGTGTTTGTGTGGTGTTTTGTGTGGTTTTATGGTGGTTTCACCCTGCTTGAAATGGTATGACACTGCATTTGAATGTGGTGTCCTTGCACCCTGCTTGAAGCGGTCGGAAACTGCACTTGAATTCGGTGGCCTTGCACCCTGCTTGAAGTGGGAGGAAACTGCACCTGAATTTGGTGGCCTTGCACCCTGCATGAAGTGGCAGGAAACTGCACCTGAATTTGGTGGCCTTGCACCTTGCTTGAAGTGGTATGAAGCTGTAATTGAATTTGGTGGCCTTGCACCCTGCTTGAAGTGGTAACAAACTGCACTTGAATTTGGTGGCCTTGCACCCTGTTTGAAATGGTAGGAGACTCCATTTGAAATTGGTGGCCTTGCACCCTGCTTGAAAGGGGGTTGCAAGGAAGTGCCGTGAGTCAACTGCTTGCCCACCAGCCGCGAGTGAGCTGCCAGCACATCAGGCTTGAGTGACTGAGCTGTCACCCCAATAATCTATTTGGCCCACAATGTCCATACTAGCCCTCTGGAAACCAGTCCCTTCAGCCCACAATAGCCACACTAGCGCACCAGAAAGCCCCCTCCCATGTGTGAACATGGGACCCAACGGATCCCACTTAGTCTAGTTTAATTTTATATATGTTTGAATAAGGCACCCCCCATTCTTCTAAATTCCAAGGAATACAGATCTCACTGTAAGGAATAGAGACCTAAAGCAAGCATGCGAAACCACTTCACATCTCTGGTCTGAAGAAGGGTTTCGGCCCAAAACGTTGCCTATCGCCTTCGCTCCATAGATGCTGCTGCACCCGCTGAGTTTCTCTAGCATTTTGTGTAAACCCTCAATTTTCCAGCATCTGCAGTTCCTTCTTTACCACTTCACATCTATCAGCCCTATCTAAGTAGTTTCTCAAGTCATTTCAAAGGGAAATCTTGTGATGATCAGTGGTTTATGTCCAAAAAGACACACTGGCAGGGGCGTCTGCAAACATTTAAACTGGATCACCTTTCAGCAGCAATTAAAACATCCACATATGCATGCAAAGATAATTATCACAGCATCGGCCCATGTCCTTCCCGAGTCCCTCCAGCACTACTCCTCCCTTCAAGTAGAACACAGAATAGTATATCGCAGGAACAGACCTTTCAGCCTGAACATGTCTGTGCTAAACATGATACCAACATACACTGATCTCATCTGCTCACACATGATCCATACTCCACTATTCCCTACATATCCATGTGCTTATCTAAAAGCCTTTTAAATGTCACTATCATATCTGCCTCCAATACAACTCATGGCAGCGCATTCCAGGTACCCACCGTTCTCTGTAAATATCTGCCCCACACGTTGCCCTTTTTTGAGTCTATAGTCTTTCAGAAGTCCACCATGGGGAAAACAAAGGTTCCGATCTTTGTCTACCCTATAAGACTCTCATAAATATACTTCTATCAGGTCTCCAACCTTCGATGCTCCAGAGACAATAATCCAAGCCTGTACAACCTCTCCTTGTGGCTAATACCCCTTAATCCTAGCAGCAGTCTGGTAAATGCTTTCAACATGCACCAGATGTCAGCTCAGATCAAGGGTAGATGGTCTCTAAATAACAAGGTAAATGTACAATGGAGAGAGCATAGAGGAGTGCAACCCATTCCACTTCCTCAAATAAGATGCCTGACTCGCTGTTTCCAGCAATTTTTGTTTTGCAGATTTGTACTATCTTCAGGATTTTTTAATCCTTATCTCTCCCCTCCCCTTCCTGTCCCCTCTCTCTGCCCCCCTCTCTCCCTCCCTTCCTCTCCCCTCTTCCTCGTCTCGCTCCCTCCCCCTCTTCTCCCTCTCTCTCCCCCCTCACTCTACCCCCCTCTCTCTTTCCTTCTTCATCTTCTCTCTCCATCTCTCCCTCCTCCTACCCTCTCCCCCTTCCTCTCCCCTCTCTCTCTCCCTTCCTCCCCTCTCTCCCTCCTACCCCCTCTCCCCCTCCTACCCCCTCTCCCCCCTTCACCTGGTCTCCGCCGCGTCCATTCACCTCAGGCCCGTCACCATGGCAGCGACGCCGCCGGGCGGGAGCGCGCCCAGGGCACCGTGCGCGCGACCTGCCGTCGCCGCGTGCTCGCCCCCCGCCCCCGCGCCCCACCTCCCGTGCATGCGCGCCGCAGCGCAGCGAGCTCCTTGTTGCAATGAACTGTCAATCTACAGGTGGACAACAACGTGCTGCTTGCAGCAACTCAGGCTGCATCTTTGGAGAGAAGGAATGGCTGACATTTCGGGTCCAGACAGAGAGACACAAAGTGCTGCAGTAACTCCAGCGGGTCGGGTAGGATAACTTGCAGAATTGGTTGACGTTGCCCCCAAATCTTCTTCAACATGACTTGTTTCTCTAACATTGACATATGCCATGGGTCCCAGAGCCACTCGATGATCCAAAAGGGAAATTACCTTGCGAATTGATAATTGAGAGCAGTGAGAAAAGCACAGTGACAAAACTAGGAAATGCATTAAAAGGCAAGCAGAATAGTCTCAACCATTCGGAGAATATTGAAATAAAAACAGAAAATGCTTAACAAGCCTAACACCAATTGTAGTTAGAGAAATTGTACATCATTTCAAACTGATAAACTTTAATCCCGATGAAACATTAATTTTGTTCTCTCTCCACAGACTCTGCCTGACCTGTTGAATATTTCCACCTTTTTCTATTTACCAGCATCTGTGTTTTAGGAGACTATTGTCAGACCGGTGAGGTAGACACACACATGGTACGTGCAATGTTGAGCAGAGAAGTGACTCTGTTTATTTGGAGGATGAAGAAATGAGGATCTTTAGGTCCTTTTCTATTTTGTTATTAATATAACAAATAATACAGAGAGCATTCCTTTTACAAACATTCAATTAACATTAGTGCAGGGCTGCCAACTCTCACGCTTTTGGCGTGAGAATCATGCCTTGGAGCTAATTCTCACGCTCATGACCGAGTTCTCACGCTGAGTTTGTCCCTTTGCGCCGGCTGCCAGCGCTCTGTGCGGTCTTGGGAAGCGCATCGGTTGACAGCTGTGGGTAACGTTGTGTTTCTTCTCTTTGGTCGAATGTGCAGCTGCCAACAACAACAACCAGGTGAATCAGTTGTCAAACATGGGTGGGGGGGGGGGGCATATAGTATAGGAAGGAATTGCAGATGCTGGTTTAAACTGAAGATACACTAAAAACTAGAAAAACTCAGCAGGACAGGCAGCATCTCTGGAGAGAAAGAATGGGTGATGTTTCAAGTCGAGACCTTCAGCCTGATGATGTTGAAAACCAGCCATAAAACACAATGACTGGACATGTGTGTTATCCAACTAAGGGCAGAAATCAGAATCATGTGTTCATCTTTATTCACGTGACACCATAATAAATATATTACAGAAAAAATTATTTAATGGGGTGGCATGATGGTGCAGCGGTAGAGTTGCTGCCTTACTACCACATGGGTTTTCTCTGGATATTCCGGTTTCTCCCATATCCAAAAGAAGTGCAGGTTTGTAGGTTAATTGGCTTCTGTAAATTGTCCCTGGCGTGATGTCTGGAATTGGTGTATGATAGATTGCTGGTCAGTGTGGACCTGATGGGCGGAAGAGCCTGTTTCCATATATATTTTTACATATATATCTTAATTTCATTGAACCATATATGATTGAATATGTGGCATTATTTTCATCTTGTTTCTATATTCAAAGGGTAAGGTTGAAACCATCTGAAGAAGGGTTTCGGCCCGAAACGTTGCCTATTTCCTTCGCTCCATAGATGCTGCTCCACCCACTGAGTTTCTCCAGCAATTTTGTCTACCTTCGATTCTCCAATACCTGCAGTTCCTTCTTGAACAAGGTTGATTGATTTATTTGTGCAGAACAGTGATGGAAGTCTGACTTATGCTTTGTTTCTCTGAGATTTTCTCTATATATATGCATAACAGCATGAATATAATCTGATTTCCATACATGAATATAGTCATTCATGTGCTGCACCTGTTGAGCAGAGCTTTGCTCTATTGTGGAGTGTAATTAGGAATGTAATTTAGCCTAACCTTATTCATACCTAATCCAATTTAAAGCATAAATGTTGCATCCAAGTGCAAGTTAAAAGACTCGCTACAGTATGCACCAGATTGTACAATTTCAAGCTGAAAAATGTAAAATCTCCTTACTGTGAGAGGGGGAACACCCCCCCCCCCCCCCCCCCCCCCACCCGCTACGTTCACTTGCAATTTCTCACTCTCAACTCTCAATTTTGGCAGCCCTGTTAGTGGCTGGAATGACAATGTATCAAAAATCATAACACATGACACACGGTATATGGTTCTTAGAGAGGTATCCAAACTAAACACAGTGCCCTCCATTATGCCTGGGATAAAGACCAATCATTTATTTATTTGCCTCTGTACCACAATTTGAGATACATATCTCAAATTGTGGAGTACAGAGGCAAATGAATAAATGATTAGAAAAAAAATCACATGGTTAAAGTGCATTTGTCAAATTTTATTGAAGGTCATTTTTACACATTTTGGTTTCACCAAGTACAAATTACAGCTGTGTTTATACATAGTTCCCCCATTTCCTCCTTAATGCAGGTATAAGAGAGCTTTCAGCACCTAGTCTTTCCTTCAGTCTTTCCATCACCTTTGGAAACTTTTATTGCTGTTTATCAACATGAGGACCAAAGTTGTGCCAATGAAAGTTGAAGAAGCCATTATGAGAATAAAGCTGTTAGAGACATCAGCCAAACCTTAGGCTTACCAAAATCAACTGTTTGGAACATCATTAAGAAGAAAGAGAGCACTGGTGAGCATACTAATCGCAAAGGGACTGGCAGGCCAAGGAAGACCTCCACAACTGATGACAGAAGAATTCTCTCTATAATAAAGAAAAATCCCCAAACACATGTCCGACAGATCAGAAACACTTAAGGAGTTAGGTGTGGATTTATCAATGAGCACTATCTGCAGCAGACATCATGAACAGAAATACAGAGGCTACACTGCAAGATGCAAACCACTGGTTAGCCGCAAAAATAGGATGGCCGGGTTACAGTTTGCCAAGAAATACTTAAAAGAGCAAGCACAGTTCTGGAAAAAAGGTCTTGTGGACAGATGAGACGAAGATTAACTTATATCAGAGTGATAGAAAGAGCAAAGTATCGAGGAGAGAAGGAACTTCCCAAGATCCAAAGCATACCACCTAACCTGTTAAACACGGTGGTGGGGGTGTTATGGCCTGGGACTGTATGGCTGCTGAAGGTACTGGTTCACTTATCTTCATTGATGATGCAACTGCTAATGGTAGTAGCATAATTAATTCTGAAATGTATAGACACATCCTATCTGCTCAAGTTCAAACAAATGCCTCAAAACACATTTTATCTGGTGATTCATTCTGCAGCAAGACAATGATCCCAAACATACTGCTAAAGCAACAAAGGAGTTTTTCAAAGCTAAAAAATTGACAATTCTTGAGTGGCCAAGTGAATCACCCAACATGAACCCAATTGAGCCTGCCTTTAATATGCTGAGGAGAAAACTGAAGGAGAATAGTCCCCAAAAGAAGCATAAACTAAAGATGGCTGCAATATAGGCCTCGCAGAGCATCACCAGGGAAGACACACAGCAACTGGTGATGTCCATGAATCACAGACTTCAAGCAGTCATTGCATGCAAAGGATATGCAACAAAATGCTAAACATGACTATTTCATTTACATGACATTGTTGTGTCCCAAACATGGTGCCCTGAAGGGAGGGGGGGGGGGGGGGGGAGAACTATGTATAAACACTGCAGTAATTTCTACATGGTGAAACCAAAATGTATAAAAATGGCCATTATTAAAATCTGACAAAAATGTGCACTTTAACCATATGTGATTTGTTTTCTATTACAAATCTCAACTTGTGGAGGCAACAGAGGCAAATAAATAAATGATGGGTGTTACGACTCCCGAAGGCAGGTACCTCAGAGTCGCGTAACATAATCAAAAACCAGGTTCAAGTTTAAGAAAATAGTCTTTAATTTAGTTAAAAGAAGACACAAACCCGAACCTGATTTAAACAACACAGTCAGGGACAAGAATCGACTAATAAACAAATATAACAGTGCTCCAGCCAGCCTCGCAATGGACCGTCGAACCGAAGTCTCTAATCCTACCTAAATAGAGATAACCCTGAAACAAAATGCACGAAAACCCTCAGGTCAGCCCTTATCTGCCCCAAGACAACATTAAATGACAAATATAGGTAACAATACACAAAGTTCTGTTGCATGCGGCCAGGCCTCCTGCAGCTCAGACTGGCAGCCTGTTCACTTGTCAGGGTCAGCGAAGAAGAGAGAGAATTCTGGGAACTCCTGACATTTAAGCTTCCGATGAGTCACCGGTCACCTGACGCAGCTTGGCCAAGTAACAATACACAAAGTTCTGTGCCATGCGGCCAGGCCTCCTGCAGCTCAGACTGGCAGCCTGTTCACTTGTCAGGGTCGGCGAAGAAGAGAGAGAATTCTGGGAACTCCTGACATTTAAGCTTCTGATGAGTCACCAATCACCTGATGCAGCTTGGCCAATCGGGTACAGGAGCACTTAACCCCTTGATTCCTGACTCACAGCCATGGGGCCTGCACTCAGGAGAGAAACAGAAAATGTAGGTACATAGCATTCACCCGGGGGGGGGGGGGGGGGGTGAAGCGCCTGACAATGCATCTTTGTCCCAAACATTATGGAGGGCATTGTGTATATTGGATTTCCCCAGAAAATATAACAAACGTATTCGAACAGTATTCACACCATACATTAAATTATTCCATCATCTACTTACAGTGTAAATTTATGTTAACAGCTAATTATGTACACTTGCATACACACACACACGTCACCTGGGTAGGTGTTGGGGCAGGGAATGGGAGTTAGGGGAGGAAGGAGATGGGGTGGTAGAGGGATATGGGGGGAGCAGAGCCAAGCCCCACTGTCTACCCACTGGCGAGGGACACCGCAGATCCTGGGACGGGCAGCACTCCACTGGCTCCTGCCCACGGGCACAGACACTGGGAGCGGCCCTAACACACCACACCGTTACACGGAGAGTGAGAGTGCTGCAGCCCAGTTCACAGCACGGGGTAGGGGGGAGAGAAGATAGAGGGAGCGGGAATGGAGGGGGAGAGAGAGATGAGGGAGGGGGGAGAGAGAGATGAGGGAGAGAGAGGGATGAGGAGGGAGGGGGAGTGAGGGAGGGGGGAGGGGGGAGAGAAAGAGATGAGGGAGGGAGAGGGGAGAGAGAGATGAGGGAGGGGGAGAGAGGGATGAGGAGGGAGGGGGAGTGAGGGATGAGGGAGGGAAGGGGATGAGGAGGGAGAGAGTGATGAGTGAGGCTGAGGGAGGGGGGGAGGTAGAGGGGTGGTGGAGTGCAGGGGAGGTAGGGAGGGGGGTAGAAGCGGTCCGGGGTGATGGGCAAGGTGGGATAGGTGGGGAGTAGAGGGAGGGGGGACAGGGTGGGGTGGAGTTGATGGGAGGGGGATCGGCATGAGTGGTGGAATATTGCGTTGGACCAGGCCTCCCATGTGACAGGGACCCGTTCTCACTTAGTCTTGTACCATTTAGAATGGGGTTCACATCATACATTAAATTATTCCATCATCTACTTACAATGTAAATTTATGTTAACAGGTAATCATCTACACTTACACACACACACACACATCAATAACAATAAATTTGGTTACATTTTGAAAGCAGAAACAGGAATAGACCCTTCAAGCCTGCTGTCGGCTGATCATCCATTTTGGCCGATCATCCATTTTGGCATTTGGCTGATCATGGCACTCTGTTCCTGACTTCCTCTAATATTTCTTTATGCCGAATAAATTCAGCATTACGTTTACCTCCTTTAATATATTTAATGACATGGCTTTAATACCTGTTGCGATTGTAAATTCCACAGGTTCACCATCATCTGGGTGAACAAATTTTTCCTGAACCCCATTCTAAATGGTACAACACTAAGTGGGACCCGTTGGGTCCCTGTCACACGGGAGGCCTGGTCCCCCAACGCAACCAGTTCCCCGACGCAATATGCCACCACTCATCCGTTCCCCCAATGTAACCCGTTCCCCCAACGCAATATTCCACCACTCATGCCTGTCCCCCTCCCATCAACTCCACCCCTCCCTGTCCCCCTCCCCCTTCTATCCCACCTTGCCCATCATCCCGGACCGCTTCTACACCCCTCCCTACCTCCCCTGCACTTCACCACCCCTCTACCCCACCCCCTCCCTCTCTTTCCCCCTCCCTCCCTCTCTCTCCCCCCTCCCTCATCCCTCTCCCTCGCTCATCCCTCTCTCCCTCCTCATCGCCCTCCCCCCCTCATCCCTCTCTCCCCCTCCCTTCCCGCTCCCTCCATCTTTTCTCCCCCCTACCCCGTGCTGTAGACTGGGCTGCAGCACCCTCATTCTCCGTGTAACTGTGCGGTGTGTTAGGGCCACTCCTGTTGTCTGTGCTCGCGGGCAGTGGCCGCTGGGGGGCTGCCCGTCCTGGGATCCGCGGTGTCCCTCGCCAGCGGGTAGACAGCGGGGCTCGACACTGCTCCCCCCATCTCCCTCTACCACCCCATCTCCTTCCTCCCCTCACTCCCATTCCCTGCCCCAACACCTACCCAGATCGCAGAGCAGCACCAGGGCCTGGAACTCAGCCTGGTGCTCGTACTCGTCCCGGCCCTGGCTGGAGGCAGCCGAAGCACTCACAGACCTGAGCCTCATTGGAGCCGGGCTCGCTGTGCCGGGGGCAGGGTGAGGGTGGCAGCGGCCGAGCCAGAACTGCCCGCAGAGCAGGAAGCAAAGGCAGTGCTGCAGGGGCTGCTGCTTGGGACGAGGCTGCTTCAGGTCCCTTCGAAAGTTCGGTTGGAAATCTCCGTCGGCTATCCTCTGCTCCACCAAAGACGCGATGGTGCAGGAAGGGGCGGACCATCCTGGAGAGTGACGGGAAGAGACTAATCCACGCGGCGCTCGAAGGCAGGAGAAGAGATCGATCTGCGTATGTGCGAGTTTTAAGATTTTTAAATCTCGCTAACATTTACGACATTCAACCGATCGGACCGAAACAGTGCTTTTGCAGCATTGGAGAACAGTGAGTGAACTGGCGAGAAATCGTCAGCTATTCGAACCGTTTTGGCGCAAATTGAATGACCACCAAACTGTAGATAACAAGATCAGAGTTTTAGTTATGTGTAGATATAGATAGATATCCTGTCATTTGAGGCTGTGACCTCCTGTTCAAGCATCTCCATTCATTGGTAACATTCTAGCTACTATTCCTACTCTGTTTTCAGTCTGTCAACCTGTTCTTAATCCACGACAGAGCAATGATCCCATGAGTTTTAATTTTAGACTTACAAAGGACATCTCTTACAGAGGACTTTATCAAAGGCCAAAATCGAAAGTCAGGATTTGCACACACACACTTACAGGCAATCTATCCTATTCATATACCTGTCCAAATGTATTTTAAATATTGTTAGAGTACCTGCCTCAACAACTTCCATTGGTAGCTTGTTCCATATACCCACCATCCACTGTATGACCATTCCCTTGTTTCCCCTTTAGTATTATTGTGGTACATCCTCAAGTTTGCAGTTTGCCAAAGCATGATTTCACTTTCATAAACCCAAAAACTTTGTCGAATTGCATTACTGCTTTCAAAATGTTGTATTATTACATGTTTTAAGATCAATTCTAGCTTATTCACGATGACCAATGTTAGCTTCTCTGTTCAGTAATACCCTGTTTTCTTTCCCTTCTTTTTTTAACAACATTGCGGGGTTATGTGTTCCATCCACCAAACTGTAGGAACCACTCCAATGCCTAAAAATAATTGGAAATGACTTCCCATGCCTTCACCATTTCCAGGGCCACTTTGTTTCGTGTGATGGGATGTTGATTATCAAGCCCTGGGGATGTTTATTAAACTTTAGCCACATTAATTTTCCTAATATATTAAGCGTTCATTATTCATGAGGATTAGTGGAATGGATTTCCCAGTTATAAACTGAAATGTGGGTGCTACTTATGAGGAAGGCAAAGGCAATGAAATATAGTCACAAACCCATCTCTCAATAGATCAAATACTCTGTCATTTTTATTTTGGATGTTCAATCTTATAAGTTCCAGCTTGTCAAAACATGTTGAGATGTAAAATCGCTCCAGCTTGGTGCTGTGCAACGTATTGCAAATTGTCGAACTCAGCTATAATTAAACTTTATGAACAAGGAGATAATCAGTAATAAACATTCGGATAGTGCTGTGTAGCACGCTGAACTTTACTTGGTAGAACTTGGCTTTGCCATCCCTTAACTGTTAAATTAGCCATGGCTTCATCCTTGAACCTAGTTATCACACTGTTCAGCACTCAATGTGTCATTGAGAAAGCTGAACCTTCCAGGGTAAAGAGAGTGAAATAACTAATTTCTCTGTTCTCCATTGTCAAGCATGTTGTATTTAATATTCATATTTTGCATTAAGAAATCTCTTTGCATTAAAATTTTGTACAACAATATTATTTGTAGTACAGTTCTGTTTCATGCATAATATGCTTACTTGATCTACTGATCAAGTTATTCAATTTATATTCTTTCTTCAGTCTCATGCTTGTTTTTCCAAGTTTTAACATTGGACATTTTTGTTCCTGGTTGCAGTATTTATAAACATTGTTTAGAAATGAAGCACAATGGCTGACTGATAATCAGGGGACCACATAATGGACACCAAACAAAACCTGACATTCCGATGTGCCTCAGAAGTGTTCACCAACCTGCATCTAATTACCTTGTTTGTAACATATGAACCTGCTGATCAACTTGCTTTCACGCTTTTCCTAATTCAGTCACATGATGAGAATGACTTCTCATGTGCATGTGCAACATCAGAGGTGTTCATGAGTCACCAGCTCTACTCAGTGTTCTTCTGCGTAGGTGGACTGCTTCACCTCCCATATGGCACTAACAGCTAATGATCTCACTGTGAACTGCAATATCAGTGAATAAATTACCAGCACTCCATTTAGACAAAGAAATATTTAACATTTTGTTGCTGGTATAATACCAAGAAGAGAAGAAATGAATTGCCAGCTGTTGATCTCTTTTAATCACCTCCTTAAGAGTCAATGGTTTGTGTTGGGAAACAAGTGATTCTCAACAAATCAATACATGACAAGCACACTGCTTGTGGACTCTCCGTATATAATTTTACATTGTTGCTTTAAGCACAGCAGCAAACGCTTCAGTTTCAAGTTTCTTTTCATGCAGCCAAGTAAACGGTAACTCTGTTGCATTCCCAAACTTTGAAACTTCAATCCAAACATATTTGATTTTCATAGATTATCACAAGATTGGGTGGCATGGTGGTGCAGTGGTAGAGTTGCTGCCTTACAGCGCTTGCAGCGCCAGAGACCCAGGATTGTTCCCGACTATGAGTGCTAATTGTACGGAGATTGTACATTCTCACTGTGACCACGTAGGTTTCCTCCCACACTCCAAAAACGTACAGGTTTGTAGGTTAATTGGCTTGGTATAAGTGTAAATTATTGTCCCTAGTGTGTGCAGGATTGTGTTAATGTGCTGGGATCGCTGGTCGGTGCAGACTCAGAGGCCCGATGAGCCTGTTTCCGCACCATATCTCTAAACTAAACTAAATTAAGAAGCATGAAGACCACTGAACAGTATTTTATGTATTATGATGTGAGGGAGTACTGGTCAAACCTAGCAGGTTCCAGACCCAACCATCTTTAGCTGCTTCACTAACATTCCTTCCATCACTAGGTCAGAAACTAGGTCACACGCTGGTCCATGATTGTGGAACATTCAACTACAATTCCTTAGCAAAAGAAGCAGTGTATGACTCCAAGTCACAAGAATTACACAACATTCAAGCACAAATTAATATGTGGCAACTAAAATCCACATCACGGAAATACCAAGCATTGGCCGTCCTCTGTGAAAGTACATAACTACCAACACTTGACATTCAATTGCATTATCATCTCCAAGTCCTAATGGATGAACATGTTTTTATAACGTGCAGCAGTCTTACTCCCCCTTGCCATACTTGATTAACCAGTGTCAAAGCTGCAGGGCGAACCTTTATTAACAGTGTGTTTACAAGCAAATGGCTACCTTGAAGTATACTGGTGGAATCAGTCATCCTTTTATAAAACTGTATCCATCCACTCCATTTGAGAGTTCCTTTAATATTTTTTGTGGTAGAACAACCACTTAGTATTCACCTTATGGGCCTGTCCCACTTAGTAGCAATGTTACAACATTTTGAGATTTGAAAAATCAAGTCTGCAATTTATCCCATCAGATAAAGCATAAAAATAAGTTTAATTTGACACCTAATTTACTTTCATATCTTCAGTATTAAAATAGTTATGGCCATTTTCATACTCGGAAATTAGCATCTTGTTCCCCATTGCCTTTCCATTGACTTCAACTCAAAAGCTGTGATCTAGGACTGTCAAAAGCCCATAACTTTCATAAAAATTAAGAGAGCTCAATGAATTTTTCAGTTATTATAGATTGAAGCATTCTGAAACAAATATGAAACAATCTTACTTGGATGACCTGAAATGAAAGCATATAATTAGTTCGTTACCTAATTGTAGCTAATTACAAAATTCAATTACTAGATCTAAACATCTATCTATTTCTTAAGAAAAGATAAACATTTTTTAATTGCCTAAGTGTCCAAATAACATTCACACAATAATTCACAATATAACATGATTTTTAAATCTCATTGTCATGAATATATAGGCCAAATGGAAGGAATTTAGTGTTTAATTCCTGTAAATTAATGGCCATTTAAATCAGCTTGCGAGTGGGTTTTAGTGGAATGTGGTGGATTAGAACGTTGCGGTTTGCAGTGAATTCGGCAGGGAAAATACTGCCGGTTCGTATATTTATTTTGTTCCTATTTCACAACATGAAAATGTGATTAAAGGCTTCCTAAGAAGCACGTTTTTATGTAAAAATAAACTCTGTACTTTATTTTCTCCACTACGTAAAATCCTTCCCGTTGTCGGCGCTCACGGCTTTAGAAGATGATTTTAAAATTACTCTAGCTAATAAATAATCTAGCGTAATTTAAAAATACCTTCATAAATCAAATGTCGGAGCGATTTTTCTTCAGCAACGAAATCCCCTGACATGGATCGATTTGCCCTGTCTGTAGAAAAATGGCACTTTAAACACGCCCCCCCTCTGAAAGGCGCCAATGTCACGCACACGGGGAGCGGCAGAACTGCAGTGCCGCTCAAGGTAAGTTTTGTAACATACCTACACTTAGGCTATTTTTAGGCGACTTCCGGCGACTGTCATAGTCGTAGCAGGTCGCCGAAAAACTGGCGACTCGACCCCCCTTTGACATAAAATTTGAAATAGAATAATTACTTTAACAACAACAAAAAAATCAAAGTCAGGACTGGCGACATCCTATGTCACCTGGCAACAACCTACGTTAACCTGGCCACAACCTACGTTTGTTAAACTAGTGACAACTGTGACCACACCTATGTCAGGAGAAGTCAAACTACGCTATTTGGTGTCAAACCCACTGTCGCCGACCATCTCCAAAAAATTTTCAACCTGTCGAAAATCCAGCCGCGACCAGAAAGACGCTACGACTTTTTGGGCGACTGAGACTACTCACGACCATGTGGCGACAGTCTAGCCGCCTGTAATCGCTTAAAAAATCGCCTAAGTTGGACAAGCCCATTATTTCCTTGACCCCTGTGTAACCAGCAGGTACCAAGCAATTTAATTGACCTTTGCACTCTGCTGTCAACTAAGCTTGTGCAAAGGTGGTTCAGATCGTCTTTTATCTACTTGATTCCTGATAATGCTCAAGCTCCGTGTACACTAAGGGTTCTCCAAATCCTCTTTTTCTTTCTGATACACATGATTATTTCTCGTGATTCTTGCCTAATCACAGGAGGTTCATTCATTGAGTACATTAAAAATGTCATTAGATTACTGGGTATCAAAGAACGAGGGGCACTGCAGGAAATGACAAATGAGAAAAAAAATCATCCATGATCCTGCATCATCAAAGGGCCTTTTCTTATGTCCTACTTCTCATGTTTGCATGTTCTTGTGACACAGATTGGTGGCAAAACAATATAAGAGTTGTCCAAACCCATGTGTGTGTCAAAGAAGGAACTGCAGATGCTGGAGAATCGAGGGTTACACAAAAAGCTGGAGAAACTCAGCGGGTGCAGCAGCATCTAAGGAGTGAAGGAGATAGGCGACGTTTCGGGTCGAGACTCTGAAGAAGGGTCTCGACCCGAAACGTCGCCTATCTCCTTCACTCCTTAGATGCTGCTGCACCCGCTGAGTTTCTCCAGCTTTTTGTGTAACCCATGTGTGTGTCATGTTGCTAATCAGAAAATTGGAAGTCTATAAAAAAAGGATAACCAAGACACAGAATCACGCAATCAGCCGGCCTGATCGGCTAGACAGAGGAGAAGAAAGTGCGGTTTTCCAGAAGAAAATCAACCATTCTCTCTGGGCCTATGAGAGTCTGAGAGATTATATGAATGGTAAATGAGCATGGATCTGTGAAAATCAAACTAATCATTCACCAGTGTTTTGATCGATTGAGCTAGCATTGAAACAGGCCCTTTGGTGCACTAAATCCGTGCTGCCTATCGATCACCCTTTTGCACTAATTCTATTCCACTTTCTCATCCACCCCCTGCACACTCGGGGCAACTTACAGGTGCAAGTTAATGTTCAAACACACATGTCTTTGGGATGTGGGAGGAAACAGGAACACCAGGAGGAAGCCTACCACTCAGGGAGAAGGGGCAAAATCAGGAGCATCCAAAATCAGGATTGAACCAGGGTCTCGGGTGCTGCAAGGCAGCAGGACTACCAGCTATGCCACTGTGTGGCCCATCTAAATAATGTCTGAAGTATAGCCTGACTTCGCGTCTATATGTTCTGACCATGTTTCAGTTAATGCAGAATTGCATTGTATTTATTGAAAACTAGAAAACTAGTCTGCTCCCCCAACGCAAGATACCACCACTCACTTGTTCCCCCAACGCAATTTTGAACCACTCACGCATAACCCCTAACTGCGCAGGCGTGGCTCATTTCTCCTCATTCCCCAGCACTCCATCCCCCTCTTCACCCTGTATCTAGCCATCAGCTCGGCTGCCACCTGGGCTGCAGTCCAGGACCCAACTTCATCTCCGGGCTCGACCCTGACCCCGGACCCAGGCTCGTCATTGGTTCCAACGGCAGTTTCTTTCTCGGCCCCGGTCACGGCCCCATCCCAAGCTCCGGGCTCGACTCTCACTCCAGCTCGAGCACCAGGCTCGGCTCCAGCCAGGGCCCAGGGCATCATCCACGCCACCAGCTGCCGGCAGCCACCGCCAGGCAAGTGCTGAAGTGTCCCTCCCTCTCAGAGTGTCCCGCCCTGCCTTGCGAGTGCATTGTGATGTCACTCAGGTATTGTTTTCCCAAAAGGGTGAGTATTCGAGCTGTTTTTAAAACTTTAATCAATTAAAAGCTTCAGAAATATAGGTGGGAATGCGTGGGAAGATGTTTATCACCTCGACGGGAAAAATGTGAGTAGAATGTGTGAAAATGGGAAGGCTGTGGCCTAGTATTTGGAAGAAAATAGGAATTAACCAGATATTGACACACACAGACACAAACAAGGTGAAGAGTTTTAGTATTATAGAGATACATGAAAAGGGAAATATTCTACAATTTTACAATTGTTTGCTTCAATGTAAGCCTCTGAATCTCACAATAAAATAACAACTTAAAAAAGCCTGGCATAATGGTGCATTGATGGAGCTGCTGCCTCACAGTTCCAGGGAACCAGGTTCAATACTGACCTTGGGTGCTGTCAATGTGGAATTGTTACATTCTCCCAGTGACTGCATGGGTTTCCTCCGAGTGCTCCAGTTACCTCCTACATTCCAAAGATGTGTGAGTTTGGAGGTTTGTAGGCATTTGTATAAAGGAAAAATTGCCCTTGATGTGTAGGGAGTGAATAAGAATGTGTGATAACACAGAACTAATGTGAACGAGTGATCAACGGTTAGCATGGACTCGGTGTGCCAAAGGGCCTGATTCCAAGCTATATGAAATTGAAATTGAAAAAAATTGAAATTGAAATTGAAAATCTTTATTATCATTTTCCTGAGTACTTACATACCCAGAGGAAACGAAAAAACGTTGCTCAACCAGTGTCCATTCAGTGTGCGGTAAAAAATAAATAGAAAATAAAAATAAAAAAACATATATCAGAAAGCTATAAAAAACGAATTTAAGTTCTCACAGAGCAATCATGATTTATTATTGATTTACCTGACAGATAATAACAGACATCTTTTTCAGATTGTATTTTAACTTTACTAAATCACTTTAAACAATATATTGTATTCATTTTCCAGCTTTTACTGTATTTTCATTATGCATTATAGCTCTTGGTGTTGTTGGGTTTTCCTTCAATGATTGCTCAAGAGGGCATGTGAGCCCTTTGCTTCCAAACTCTGGAAACTCACTCCAAAGTATATTCAAGCTTACAGTCAATCACAGCACTGACAGTTCATTAACACACCCTGTAAACAAACAAGTCAGTGGCTTTATGACAAATATTGGGTAGACGTGGTTTTTAAAAATAAATTTGGCCTCCTTTAATATGAATTTATTGTGTACTTTTGGTTTTACAGTGTGATACTGGCATTTCTTCTTGCAGTTTCTGCAAATATGGCTTGAGAAATATGGTAACATTGGTAATAAATCCTCCATACCAATGTTTTTATTGATAACTCATTGTAATCCCTTCCTGTAACACATGTCAATAATTATTTGATTTTGAAATGAAAAGTTTAACATTAACATGGTGAGTTAGCTACATTGTTTAATTTTTTCTCTGAAGTTGTAACAATGTCATTTTTTAAAAATCTAATATTTCTCAGTATTAAGTTGGGAAACAATCCCAGGGCACACAATTTTCTCCCTTATTATAGGGAAATACCTGGCCTCTGCCACCTTTGTGCATGCATATAAAAATGCAGCAGAGAATTATGTTTGGTACTGGGGAGCTGATTCATAAACATTTGGGGTGATGATGGCCAGCGTGATTTTGAATAACTCAAATGGGAAAAATCTGAATTTGTTCATCAGACAATGTATTATTCACATTACTGATTTAATTACTATTTGCATGAAAGATTCTGAAAGTTGATGCATTTACCCAAACTCCTTTTTGATAATTTTGCTTAGCAATGCTAATGATCAAAATGTGAACCCTTGATATGAAGCAGAAAATATAAGCATTTAAGGAATAGAAACAGTAATACGCCATTTAACCCCCTCATGATTTCAGAGCTCCCAAAAAGATTATGCTTAATCTTTTATTCTTAATATTACTTTCTCATATTGGCCCTACCAAATAATGAAAAATACAAATCTATTGATTTATTCACTGCATATATTCAGTGGCTGAGACACCACAGCTAATTTGGTGGAGACTTTCAAATATTCAATTTCCTTTGAGAGAAGAACTTTTTTTTCATATTAATCCTTTATTTGCGATGGTGAACTTGGTTCCAGGCAGCCCAGTCAGAGCATACACCCAAACTCCATCAGAATTATGTACATTTTAAGGAGCTTACCTCTCGTTCTTTTAAATTCTAGAGAATTGTAAAACAAGCGTAAATATAATGTAAAATTAAAAAAAGATTCTGGAAACACTCAGGAGGTTTTGCAGCATCAATGGAGAGAAAAATAGAATTGAAGGCATTTTTTTGTAGATAGGATTGACATTGAGGAATTCCCCAAAATTCTGCACAGGTTGAACATGGCACTGAGCCCATTGTCTCCTTTGACATTTACTTAAACAGAGGAGAATGACAATGTTGTACATACTTAATCGTCATGTTTAGAATCAAACAGAGAACCGCTTGCATTCAAGGTCGTGTTTCATTATTTTTTTTACTGTGAACAGGGCAGTTAAAACAATCCCTGACAGGAAGGATACGTGGCTGCAGGGGTATCTGCAAAGAACCAAGTAAGTTCCAATGAACCAATATGCTTTGAACAAATTAAGTTCTTAAATATTTTTTAACATTCAAATAATCTTAAGAAGCTGTTTTCCTTAAAAATCCCAAATGTTTTAATTACTCAATTATCCATTATTTCAAACACTTTTGAATATCTAGACAGCTTTGAAAGCTGGGTAAGGCAAAGTGCATGGCTTAACCTGTTGTGAAATCTTAAACTAATGCTTATTTTAAGAAGGCCGTATCTCTCTGTCCTGGCCCTAAAAGCATATCTCTGCTCTCTAACGTCTTGAAAACTTTGTTGCCAAATTTAATGTTGGATATAGCCTGTGTGCCAACATGTTGCTTACTAATAGTAGGAACTTTAGGAGAATTAACTGTTTTCCCTGCCAGATTATTTCCAGCATTTCCCATTTAATAACTACAAATGCATTTAATTTCAATAATGTAAGCATAAGTATTGGTTATTTATTTTTTTGGTTATAGTTATTTCAGATTTAACAAAATCTGCATAGGTACTGTAATAAAAAAGAAAATGATGGGAACTGCAAGTACACAGCAGATCAAACAACCATTTGTAGAAAGAGAAAGAGAGTTAATGCTCTAGGTCAGAAAGAAAGTCCTTCAATCTGAAATGTTAACTCTATTAATCTTATCCCAAATGCTGCCTAAACTGCGGAGTATTTATAGCATTTTCTGTTTAAAATTTCAATTTCCAGCAAGTGCACTTATTTTAATTTTCACAAGTGGTGAAAGCCTGTCTGTGCTCGTGGTAATGTAATGGGGAAGTTTGTAGTGGGAATGAGCTGCTAGAAGAGGTAGTTGAGGCAGGTAGCATGACAACATTTAAAAGACACTTGGACTGGTACATGGATAGCAATGATTTAGAAGGATATCGGCCAAATGCAGACAAATAAGAGTAGTTTAGACGGGGTATATTGGTTTGTTGGCATGCATAAGTTGGTCTGACGGGCCTGTTTCTGTGCTGCATGACTGCGTGAGTGAATGAATGCCACAAGCAGTTCAGACTAAACCATGCAGACCATGGGTATTTCACATATTGACCACTTGGTAACTAATGACAATGAATGGGGGCTTCAATTGACAATTTTGATACAGGAGAATATATAACTAATTTTCTCAGCTCTCATTGTAATAGGGAGACTTACTCTGAAGGCATATCAATGAGTATTACGGGGTTAAGGTCAGCTGTGATGGTGTCTTCCTTTAAATAGATCTTTGCTGCTAGTTTATTGGGGACTCAGAATTAGTAAAGAAGTGCACATGTGCTAGCCAGTTAATGGATTTTGTAGAGAATTGTGTTTTATTTGAGTTGGTCTCAGTGAGCTCATGATGAAGGACAAAAGGAGTCTGTTGACTGTAATATGTGGAGAAAGAACTACAGAGTGTGAGAATTGGCCTACTTACCAGCTCTAGAAATATAATGCAGTGGATGCAAAAGGTCTATTCTTTCAGTTATTTATTGAGAGTAGTCTATTTGTTCACTTATTCATGAAGGGATGCCTAGAGGATGCATACAATGGAAAGTGTTGGATGTAGTAATGAATACTCATTGCTGTCGTGTGACTCTTCAATGCAGTCTGATTTTCCAATTGATAGAAAATGATGATGCAATAAGTTATTTCCTCAAACAAACATAATAAATTTCACCAATACTAAAGGAATTATTTTGTTAGAAATTATAACTACAGGAAATCAACTTGTATGTATCCCATACACAACACCCATTCCTCGTGTGTATGGATGAATCAGAGTGCAATTTTTCACCTTAAAAAAATGTGTGAACTGAGAGCCATTCTCCGTTAATTTGATTTAAGCTGAGCCAGAATGCACCATTGAACAAACATCAATGACGTTTGTATCTGGTTAATTGCTAAGTTATTTTGAATATACCATGAAAAGAAAATCAGGTGATAAATTGCAGTCAGGGACTGGTGTGCTCCACACTGATAAATATCTTGACAATGCATCTATTTTGTAAACAATCAACTTATAGTAATCAATTCCATTCAGCCACGTGCCAAAAGAGAGAATAAAAGTAAGCTGGAGCATACTGAGGTCCATTTGTAATTCTCCAGTGCTTTCCTATATGATTTTCCTTTCATCAACATTTTTCACTTGCTGATGATTAGAAATAATATATCCCATTCCAACCGCTTAATTCAAACCAAGGTCACTATTTTATACCAAATTAATCACGTACCACAAAGAACCAAGGTCATCAACAGACACTGAGCATGCAATGTATGATATGATCAACTTCAACTTCAAGATACAAGGATTTCAAGTTTGCTGCTGATCCATTCTTAGCTGACAAGCTTCATGCATTGGTATTATATTGTACGATAAGTCACTGAAACCATGTATTTTGAGCATTAAATTGTTCTGGCATAATATGTGACCATTCATCCCACTGAATATATGGTAGATCCTCATACTCAAAACCTGTCATCCCTAATCACCATAGCTCTATCATATCCAATTAACATTTAAAAGAGAAAATTGATTCTGTGAAACACAGTTTTTCCTTACAAGCTGCATTCTATCATTTCCACAAAATGCTAAGCTTGTCCTCTACCAGTGTTCCAACACCTTAGCCTTTCCTGAAAAATATGCTGAAGGCGACTGATTCCCTCCATTATCCTTTATTTTGTATCCAAATCAATATTTGGTCTAAGGAGAACAACTGCAGCTTTTTCAATTTAATTTTGCAACTGCATTGCCTCAATCCTGGAACAAGTCTAGCCAATCTTTTACGCACTTTTTATGGGACCTTATGATCTTCCTAAAGTTAGATGCCAATATATTATGTTGTTTAATTAAAATGCATTTATACACTCCTCTTAAAGAATTAAGTGGAAAGAATGTGTATGCGCTACTGTCAGGGGAAAATCAACAAAGAGAATAAAAAAGTCTCAGAAGTGTTTACAAAATTTTTAAATCATTCACAGATTCTGTAGATTTAAATTTGGAGTTATGTTCGATGATGTCTAAAATGTTTGTCTTCTCCTGTGTATAGCAATTTGTCATGAGGTGGCATTTGCTAAAGTATATCCAAAATGTGTTTTAAAATAGAAGCAGTGCTGCACCAACCACAAATCATTTATGTCATCTTTTAATATTAATCATGAACTATTCTATCATATTTGTGATCTTGACTTGTTAAAGTTTATTTGATGAAAATATTTTTGTACGCATACATGATTTATTGTGCACACTGAACAATTCAATAACGCACGAGTCTTAATTAATATTATTAACCGCAATTTTCACAACACTGTGTCACAGGGTAAACTCTACTGGCCATGAAGTCTGGTACTTTTGTAGAATACTTGCATTAAAACATAAAGGTTCTTTGGTGAACGTGGATTTCCCCCTCTGCTGTCATAGATGGATCTGTGCCCTGTTGATCTGGTCTTGCTCCCCTTCCCCAGATGGAACAAGGGTAAAGCCCCTCTGCTCCATACTTTCCTGCCACCAGCCTTCGCATCCAACACATCATTCTCTGACGTTTCCACCACCTTATATGTGATCCCACCACCAGTCAAATCTTCCCATCCCCACCCCTTTCCGCCTTCTGCATAGACCGTTCCCTCTGCAACTCCTTGGTTCACTCACCCGTTCCCACCTAAATACAGTACTTCCCCTGCAACTGCGGAAGTTGTAACACCAGTCCCCATACCTACTTCCTCACATCCACCCAGAGATGTCAGCAGCTGTTACAGGTGAGACGGACGTCATATGCATCTGCTCTAACCTTATCCACTGCATTCAGTGTTCTTGATGCACCTCCTTTACAACAGACTCAATCAGTCTGAAGAAGGATTCTGACCTGAATCATCACCTATCCATGTTCTCCAGAGGTGCTATCTGACCCAGTGAGTTACTCCAGCACTTTGTGATTTTTTTTCCCTGTTTTTATACCTTTCCTTACTTGTTGTGGTCTGTGGGTCAGAACATTAAGGATGCAGTGGCAGAGAGGGGTGCTGATTCGTAGGTCCAGGAGTTTGAGATGGGTTAGGATGGGATTAAGGTTTGCCTTTTCCATGATGTTAAGTGCACACAAAGCACTATTTTTCTATTCTTTTCTGCACCAAAATAATGCGGATTATTTTCTCTTGCTGTGAAAATCACTGTCAGCTGCAAGTGAAGAATGTACCAGTGTGTGGCAGTCTTCATTCAGTCATTACACATGATGATGATGCACGCATATGAACAGAACACAAGAGGGTGATAGTGGTTGTACTTTAAAATCTACACTATTCTCAATAAAAAATCAACCAATATTTCGATAGGGGTTTGTAACAAATATACATTTGTTGCATTTGTATTTTGGTGAGCCAAAATTATTATTTTTTGAAACCCAATCTTGCAATGACAAGCATGATGAACATAGCTTTACATCAGGGCAGACTAATAGATCAGACTTATCAATCAGACATGCAAGTGAAAACAATGGCGACTGGGCAGCTGGAGACAGTCAGTTTGCTGCTTACGAAGTCTGACATTTAGCTAAATTATTTAAGAACTGATATCCATACCTGGATTATGTATTAATTTGTATGAAAGCTACAATTGTTCAGTTCCATCCGATCTTATCCACACTTTGACAGAGATCTAAGACAGTGTTTCTTTAATTTTATTACCTTAATTTGGGGGATGGAGCCAAGAATGTGGAGTTAACGGGAAAGAGAGTGCAGGAAAAATCACGGAAGTCTCCAGAGATAACAGGACAGAAAGTTTTAAAAGGGAGAAGAGAGTATGGTTGGGTAAAATCGGGATGGTTATGAGAAGAGGGGTGTTGAACACTGAATTGAAGGTATAATTGAATGGGCATGAAGCTTGTAGCAAGTGGAAGTTGGCAGGTATGATGTTGAAGGTATTACGAAGATGTGGCTGCAAGAGGATCGGAGCTGGGAGCTGAATATTCAGGGTTATACGGCCTATCGGAAAGACAGAAAGATGGGCAGAATGGGTGAGGTAACTCAGTTGGTAAGGAATGAAATTGAGTCCAAAGCAAAGGGTGACATAGGATCAGAAGATGTAATTGTGGATAAAGCTGAGAAATTATATGGGTAAAAAGACCCTAATGAAAGTTATTTACAGGCCACCAAACAGTAGCCAGGATATAGGATGCAAGTTACATCAGGTGATAAAATTAGCACGTAAATGTTTCCACTGACTGGAAAGGTCAGGTTGGCACTGGACCCCAAGAAAGGGAATTTGTAGAGTGGCTCTGAGATGGATTCTTAGAGCAGCTTGTAGTGGAACCGATCGGGGTAAAGGCAATTCTGGATTTAATCTCATGTAACGATCCAGATTTATTGAGGGAACTCAAGGTAAAGGAACCATTACAAGGCAGCGACCACAACCTTATAAGTTTTAATCTGCAATTTGAGAGGGAGAAGGTAAAATCGGTAAGTGTCGGTAATGCAGCGGAACAAATGGGCTATAGAGGCATGAGGGAGGAGCAGGCCAAAGTTGACTGGAAAGAGACCCTAGCAGGGGTGACGGTGGAACAACAATGGCAGGTATTTCTGGGAATAATCTGGAATATGCAGGATCTTTTCATTCCAAAGGGGAAGAAAGATTCTAGGGTGAGAAAGAGGCAACCGTGTCTTACAAGCACAGTATAAAAATAAAAGAGAAGGCGTATAGCATAGCAAAGATGAATGGGAAACCAGAGGATTGGGAAGAACAACAAAAGGTAACTAAAAATACAATACAGGGAGAAGTTAAAATACGAAGGTAAGCTAGCCAATAATGTAGAAGAGGATAGCAAATGTTTATTCAGTTATATAAAGAGTAAGAAAGAGGCAAGAGTGGAAGTTGGGCCGCTGGAGAATAATGCAAGAGAAGTGATATTGGGGAATAAAGAAATGTCAGAGGGTATGAATAATTTTTTTGCATCAGTCTTCATAATAGAAGACACCAGCAATGTGCCTGAAATTAAAGAGAGTCAGGGGTGGAAGTTAGTGGAGTGACTATTACTCGGGAGAAGGTGCTTAGGAAGCTGAAAGGGCTGAAGGTGGATAAGTCACCTGCACCAGATGGACTGCACCCTAGGGTTCTGAAAGAGGTGTCTTTAGAGATATTTCAAGAATCACTAGAGACTGTAGAGGTCCCAGATGATTGGAAACATTGCAAATATTACCCTGCTGCACAAGAAGAGAGCAAAGCAGAATAGTAGAAACTATAGGCCAGTTAGTCTGACTTCAGTGGTTGGTAACATTTTAGAGTCCATTATAAAGGATGAGGTTACGGAGTACTTAGAAGTTCACAATAAAATAGGCCAAAGTCAGCATGGCTTTGTGAAGGGCAGGTCTTGCTTGACAAATTTGCTGGAATTATTTGAAGAAGTAAGTGGCAGGACAGAAAAAGGAGAGTGAGTAGATGTTGTTTACTTTGATTTTCAGAAAGCCATGGATAAGGTGCCACCTGTGATGCTGCTAAGGAAGATGAGAGCCCACGGCATCAAAGGACAGATACTAGTATGGATAGCAGGTTGACTGGAAGGCAGAAGACAAAGAGTGGCAATAAAGGGGGCATGTTGAAAATTTTGCGGCGACCATAATGAGGCCGTGACCTGTTCCCAGAATGCGGGAACTCCTCACGACCATGAAAGCGGCTACCCGGGAACCACCCACGAACATGTGGCGACCGCATAGTCTCCTGCAGTCGCCTAAAACTTGGTCTGTGGGACAGGCCCATTACTCTCTATTTACCTCTAACTGACCTTGAATCGTTTGACGCTGATACTGGATGTTTAAAATGGTTTAAAATCCTCAGTTAATGTTATTAATTTTGATGAAAAATATGTTTTTAAGCCTGACAATAATAGGATAAGCTCCAAATGTCTTGACCTAAGCAGAAATATTTAATCAAAGCACAGCTTTAATTTATTCATTAACAGTTATGAGGAAAAGTCATTAATATTTCAAAAATAATACCTTTTTTCATTTTAAACCATCAATATTTCTTTGTGAACTCCTTATGTTCTGCTCATGACTTAGACTTTTGTTTCATCGTCAAATTTAGCAACAATATTTCTGCAATCAATTGACATTTGCTGGTAGCTATACCTGTATTAATCATTAATGAAACTAGATCGTTATTTAGTAGCAGTCAAATTGGATTGTTTCAATTAAGGTTACTTTTCCTTTATAAGAATAACATTCTGAATTGTAAATAATTTGTTGCACTGGTCAACAAAGTTTGAAGATTTTTATTGCATATTTTTTGAGTCGTGAATGCAGAAGCCTGATTGGTAATTCTATGGAGGTGTATTAATTCATGAGGGAAATAGGTAAGATCAATGCAAAGTCTTTTACCCAGTAGGGTAAGTTGGTTTAAGAAGGGAAAGATTGTATGGAACGAACTGCCAGAAGAGGCAGTTGAGGCAGATACTATAACAACATTTAAAAAATATTTGGACATTTGGATAGGAAAGGTTGAGAGGGATTATGGGCCAAATGCGGGCAGGTGGGAATAGCGCAGGTGAGACAACTTGATCAACATGGGCAAATTGGGCCGAAGTGCGTGTTTCCATGGTGTATTGACTTCATGAGTGACTCTATGGGAATAGAAGATAGATATGGTCAAAGAACAAAATGACAGCCAAGAGACTTATCAAACGCAACAAAACCCTGTTTCAGAAAATGTATCCCCGATTTCTGTGTGTTTTTAATTTTCCTTCAGGTGATGACCCTACTTCAATTTTAACTTCACTAGTCCTGAACTTGCTGCCATTCATTTGGTTAAATGTTTTCAGTTGTGCGCAGAACTGCCAGGAATTCAAGTCTATTTGTTCAGATTGTTCCTCTTGGAGCAAAACTTATAATAGTAATTGTACATTTCCTCGTTGTTGTATTGGGAATCTGATTGACACAAATTGCATGATAGATTATTCAGATACTAAAAAACAACAGAGAGGGCAGCAATTAATTACATTTACAGGTCAATGAACAGTGATTGGTGGGCTTGCTTTGACAATTAATTGGGCTGTTGTAATTTACTTTATTTATATTTCATTAATGATTAAACAATCTGAATGTTGTAAGATTAGGAAGGATTGGACAACTGTTTGAAGCTAAGAAATATGTACTATCCTCATTAAGATGATTATGACAAATTATAGTTATATACTGAGACAAAAATGATTCTCATCACCAGAAATTAATTTAGGATTGAAACACACCGTCGCTGTTTAACAAACATTATCGAAAGATTGAGGGAAGTTTTGAGACAAGGTTCAAGGAAGTTCTTAAAGCTCGCGTGAAGAAATGTAACATTTCCACTGACGCCTGGAAATTACTAGCCCATTAGTGACCAAAGTGGAGAAAGAGAATTTGTTCTTTTTTAGCTACCTCAGATCCCAAAAAACCAGAGTAGAAAAGATTTAAATGAAGGCCAGTTCTTCTTTAAATAAATAATTATTAAATTCACAGATATTTCTTTGGAGTATGAAATATGTCTTCATTTTCAGTAAATTAATATCCAACTAAAGCAAATCAGGAATGCATAATTCAGTGACAATACTGCAATAAAGGGCAGAGATCGTTAAATTATAATCAAAATCTTTTTTTCTTATTTTATTAAGGTGAACATGGATGGTAGACTGACACAAAATGCTGGGGTAACTCAGCGGGACAGGCAGCATCTCTGGAGAAAAGGAATCGGTGATGTTTCGGGTCGAGACCCTTCTTCAGACTAGTCAGGGGAAAGGGAAACAAGAGATATGGAGAGCTGCAAGCTAACAATGGCTTGTTTCCTTTATCATCGTTACGTTTTTGCTTATCTTTCTTTCATTTATTCTATAATTCTTTACATCAGTCTATATAGACAATAGACAATAGGTGCAGGAGTAGGCCATTTGGCCCTTCAAGCCAGCACCGCCATTTAATGTGATCATGGCTGATCATCCCCAATCAGTACCCCATTCCTGCCTTCTCCCCATATCCCCTGACTCCGCTACTTTTAAAAGCCCTATCTAGCTCTTTCTTGAAAGCATCCAGAGAACCTGCCTCCACCACCCTCTGAGGCAGAGAATTCCACAGACTCGCAACTCTATGGGAAAAAGTGTTTCCTCTTCTCCGTTCTAAATGGCTTACTCCTTATTCTTAAACTGTGGCCCCTGGTTCTGGACTCCCCCAACGTCGGGAACATGTTTCCTGCCTCTAGCGTGTCCAAACCCTTAACAATCTTATATGTTTCAATGAGATCCCCTCTCATCCTTTTAAACTCCAGAGTGTACAAGCCCAGCCGCTCCATTCTCTCAGCATATGACAGTCCCGCCATCCCGGGAATTAACCTTGTAAACTCCCTCAGTGGCAAATCATTTCCCTTTCCCCTGACTAGTCTGAAGAAGGGATTCAACCCGAAACATCAACCATTCCTTCTCTTCAGAAATGCTGCCTGTCCTGCTGATTTACTCCAGAATTTGTGTCTATCTTTAGTTTCAACCAGCATCTGCAGTTCCTTCATATACATTGATGGTAGACTAATCATTTCAATTTCAACTATGCTAGTTCCCCATTCCTGCTAAGTTGAAAATGATCATACTTGCTCAGTTTTTCAGCAACTGCCCTTTATTAACATGCTGCTATGTAAAAGTACCAGTTAAAACTGGTATACAAAAACTTCACCAGTGAAGCTCGAAAGTGCTGGTGGCTTGCTATACCAGGTAGAAACTTGTTACTGAGGTGGTTTCAAGGTAGACACAAAATGCTGGAGTAACTCCAGCGGGACAGGCAGCATCTCTGCAGAGAAGGAATGGGTGATGTTTCCGGTCGAGACCCTTCTTCAGTCAGGAGGTCATATTGCTGCTTTATAAACTTTGATAAAGCCGCATTTGGAATTATAGTGTGCATTTCTGGTTGTTCTGTTACCGGAAGGATATGGAGTGCTTTGGAGATGGAGAAAATTATATTTATAGAATAGTGTCTAGATTAGGGGACAACCTTAACACAAGGAGAGGTTGGACAATCTGTGATTGCTTTCTCGGGATTGTTGGAGGTTGTGGGGTGATCTGATAGCAGTATATAAAATTATGAGAAGCATAGACCAGGTAGACTGTCAGATTTTTTAGGATGGAAATGTGAAGACCAGAGGACATAGCATTAATGTCAGAGGAGAAACATTTAAAGGAAATGAGCAGGGTAATTTTTTTTTTTACATTGAGTGGTGGCTTCCAGGAGTGGTAGTGGAAGTAGATATATAATAGTGGTGTATATGAGGCTTTTAGATTAATGCATGCTGGTAGAGGAGACTAATTTAACTTGTTCGTCCAGATTCCCTGGACCAAAAAGCCTGTTCCTTCTGTGTACTGTCATGTGTTCAATGTCCAAAGGTCAATGTTCTCTGTGCTATGTTGTAAGTCTGTTCTGTTAGGTTACACTTTCATAAAATACTTTCTGTATCTAGCTGTCAAATTAAGACTATATTGAGATTAGAATTTAGATAAAATGGTGTTTGCACAAATCAGATTTGCAGATTGCAATGACTTTTGAATTAGAATATTTACCTTCTGTTTTAGCCAAAAACAACACAGATAACTCACAATATTTTGACAGAATTTTTTTTTGTTGCAAATTTTCTTCCTTAATAATGTCCCAAATGAATAAACCACTGGATAAATCCTGCTTGCTGGCATTCTGAGCGATTGTTAACTATTGAGGTTATTTCATACAAAGAAATATAATGTATTACTTATTGAACAACTACATTTGGAACAATCCTATTGGGTCACAATCTAATTTGATTCGGACAACCTTAACTCAGAAATGTTAAGTCCCTGTCCCACAATGCGCGTTTACCCAAGAGCTCTCCCGAGTTTAAAAAAAATCAAACTCGTGGTATTTGATCACGAGTATTTTTTTACTCTTGGAAAGTTTTCACACTGTTCAAAAAATGTCACAAGTTTCCGCGTTTCCCGAGTACCTGCCGTTAGCATTACGAACCGCTGCGAGACATCCACGAGCTCCAACGTACCCGCTACGTACATTCTACGTACTTACCATGAGTTAGATTTTTTTTTAAACTCGGGAGAGTTCTTGGGTAAACTCATATCATGGGACAGGGCCTTAACTGAAAATATTCATATTTACATTTTATTTATGTTCAAGCCCGAACCCCATAGAAATAACTAACTTAAATATTTTACAGAGACTCTTAGAATAAAGGGAAGACCGTTTAAGACTGAGGTGAGAAAACACTTTTGCACCAAGAGAGTTGTGAATTTGTGAAATTTCCTGCCACAGAGGGCAGTTGAGGCCAAATCACTGGATGGATTTAAGAGAGAGCTAGATAGAGCTCTAGGGGCTAGTGGAATCAAGGGATATGGGCAGAAGGCAGGCACGGGTTACTAATTGGGGACGATCAGCCATGATCACAATGAATGGCGGTGCTGGCTGGAAGGGCTGAATGGCCTCCTCCTGCACCTATTTTCTATGTTTCTATGCTTCCCAAAGTATTGGAAGAACTCAACGGGCTAGGCAGCATCCGTTGAGGAAATAGACAGAAGATATTTCAGATAGCATCATATCTTCAGACTGATGGAGAATGGGGGGGGGGGGAGAAAGCTGGAAAAGTGAGGATGGTGTGGGTAAAGACTGGCAAGTGATCAGTGGATACAGGTGAAGGGAGGGTGGGTGATTGGTATATGGGTGGAGAGTGACAAGGATTAGTGTTGAAGAAGAAACAAAAGGGTGTGAAATACACCCACATGGCTTAAAAGCAGATAGAACAATAATCTTTATATTCTGAAAATTTTAAGCTTTCTATATTAACATGGTTTTAGATTTAAAGAATACTGGACCAAGTGCAGACCCGTTGGGTCTGTTCCCCCATCGCATGTTTGCGGGGGGGGGGGGGTGGGGGAGGCGGCATGAGGCGTCTCACACACACACTAACCACCCCCCCACACACACACTAACTACCCCCCTTGATATTATATTAATAATTTGATCCTTTAACCCCATAACCCTATCCACTGAAGCATAGCCCCCAACTCGCAGGCACGTCTGGGGGGGGGGGGGGGGGGGAGGTTAGAGTGTGAGGGCAGAGAATGGGGAGAGACAGAGAGAGAGGCAGAGACAGAAGGGCAAGGGAGAGGGAGAGTGGGGTGGAAGGGAGGAGGAGAGGGAGGGTAGGTGGGGGGAGAGAGCGAGGGGAGGAGAGAGAGGGAAGCCAAGAGGGGGAAAGGGAAGGGGGTGGGAAGGGAGGGGGAAGGGAGGTGGAGGGGGGAGGGGAGGGGTGGAAGGAAGGGGGTAGGGGAAGGGTGGAAGGGAAGGTGTGGAGGGGAGGGGGAAAGGGGTTTAAGAGAGGGGGTTTAGGGGAGGGAGGGTGGGGGAAGGCAGCGGGGTGAGAGGAAGGGGGGAGAGAGAGGGAAGAGGAGAGATGGGGGGAAGAGAGAGAGAGCGGGGAGAAAGAAGGGGGGGTGAGAGGGGGGAGGGGGAGAGAGAGAGGGGGGAGGGAGAGGAGGAGAGAGAGAGGGGGAGAGAGAGAGAGAGGGGGAGAGAGAGAGAGAGGGGGGGAGAGAGGGGAGAGAGAGAGGGGGGGAGAGAGAGAGAGAGAGAGAGAGGCGGGGCGGGGCAGCAGAAAGATGGTGAAAAGCAGCAGGGGGACCAGCCGATCATGGCTTCCGCTAAGGGAAGCGCACCCACCAGCATGACAGAGCCGGGTCGGGAGGGGACAGATGATTGGGCCTCCCCGGAGAGGAGGTCGTCCCCTGTGACGAGTAGAGGGGAGAGAGGGAGGGAGGAGAGGGGAGGAGGTGAGAAGAGGAGGGGGGGTGAAGGGGTGCTGGGTGAGTGAGTGGGCTGCAAAATGCAGAGAGAGACAAAACCGGCCCCTCACTCTCTGGAAACCCACAGCTGGAATGAGCGAGCGGGGGAGGGGAGGGGCGGTGCTTCATGAGCTGCACGGGCAGCGTGGAGAAGCTTCAGCGCATGAGGCACCTTTGAGTTTGAGATCTGCAGAACAAAGATCCTCCAGCGGAGCTGAGCTGTAGAATCTTTGTTCTGCAGAACTTACTCGATCTTTCTGCGCCTTTTGAAGAACGGTGGAGTGGGTGGGCTAACGTACCTCGTGGAAAACTGCGCATGTGCGTTGGCAGCAGCTGCATTAATCCAGAGTGGGGGGGTGGGGGCACGAGGAAAGGCATTGTGAGGTCAGCAGCTGGGCAACCTTAATTTTTTTTTTAAATGGCAGTTTGGTGATAATTTTTAGCAAATATTTCTGGAAATAATTGACCAAATTTATAGAGGATTAGATTTTTTAAATCATACGGAAAACCTCTACCAGAAGATGTAAATATTTCACTGTTATTGTAACGTCAGCAGCTGGGCAGCGGTCAGATTTTTTTAAGAAAGGTCAGATTGGTCACCAATTTTAATAAAAATTCAGGAAAATTATGTACCAAATGTACAGATGAGTGGATTTCTCTACTGAAATATGTGAAAATGTCCCCGTTTCGGTGTTTGGTTTTCGAGGAGATACATTTCAAAGGCAAAATCACACACACACACACACACACACGCACACGCACGCACACGCACATGCAAACACACACAGAGTATTTAAAGTATACTAGACCAAGTGCAAACCCGTTGGATCTGTTCCCCCAACGTGTGGTTGCGGGGGAGGGGGAGTGGGCTGGGGGGGGCTGCATGAGGCATCACACACACTAACTACCCCCCCCCCCCATGCACACAAAAGCTAACTACCCTCCTTGATATATTAATATTATTAATTTGCTCTTTTTATCCCATAACTGCCCTATCCACTGACACATAGCCCCCAACTCACAGGTGCATCTGGAAAGGGAGGGGAGGGGGTGGTAGAGAGTGAGGGCAGAGAGAGATTGGGGTGAGACAGAGAGAAAGGGGCAGAGACAGAAGGGCAAGAGACAGAGGGAGAGGGAGGTGGAGGGGAGGAGGAGAGGGAGGGTGGGGGAGGAGGGGTGGGAGAGGTGGGAGGGAAAAGGTGGGAGGGGAGAGAGACTGGGAGGGGAGAGAGACTGGGAGGAGAGAGAGGGGGAGGGGAAGGGGGGGAGAGGGGGAAGGGATGGGGAGAGGTGGGGAGGGAGGGGGAGGGGGAGGGAGGGTGGGGAGGGGATCTGGTGGAGGGAAGGGGGTAGGGGATGGGTGGAGTGAAGGGGGTTTAGGGGAGAGAGAGGGGGAGAGACAGAGAGAGCGAAATGCAACCGTGCGTCATGCGTTCAGAATGTTCTGGAAATGAAGCATCCGCCTCTCATGCACTAAAGCTGTCGGCAGCTTTATGGAATTCGGGGGAGGAGCCCCCGCACACACACCGAGGCATATCTAAGCTGTCAATGAAGACAGCAATTTTTTTTTTTTAACTGTCTTTGAAATTAAAAGTTAATATTAAGAATTAGTGACAAATAATTCAATGCAATGAAAAACAATGAAATCAACAACCTGGCAGGCTGGGGGGGCCAGGTCGTGCGGGACCAGAAAGTAGTTGGGCCAGGTGCAAAGGCATTGTGAGGTCAGCGGGCAGCGCTGGGCGGGGCCACAGGGAGGCTGGGGGGGGCAGGGCCATGAGGCAGTTGGGCCAGGTGCAAGGCATTGTGAGGTCAGCGGGTGGGGCCGGGCAGGGCCTGCAGGCAGACATTTTCTACCAGAAGATATAAAAATGTATCTGTTATTGTAACGTCAGCAGCTGGGCAGCGGTGGTGTGAGATGGCACTGTGACTCATGCAGCAGTTTGATTTTAGTGGGACCATGTGAAGGATCCAATCTCCCACCCCTGTCCCATTGTGATATCATATATGTAAATGAGATCCATTGTGATTGGACATTTGAGGTGGCACTGTGACTCATGCAGCAGTGTGATTTTAAATTTTTTCGATGTTTTGTGAACAATTTTATTAAAAATCTGGGGAAATAACTTAGTTTTGAGAGGTGTGGATTTATGATATAAGTTAAATCCCTAGCGAAATTGTAAAAATCTCCACATTTTTGCGTCTGGTTTTCGAGGAGATACATTTCAAAGGCAAAATAACATACACACACACGCACCCACACACACATGCATGCACACACACACACACGCACCCACACACACACGCACGCACACACACACACACACACGCACAGAGTTTTAATAGAAACTAGACTAAGTGCAGACCCATTGGGTCTGTTCCTTCACTGCCCGGTTGCGGTGGGTGAGTGGGCGTCCCACCCACTAACCACTCCCACAGGGGGTGGAGGGGAGAAGGGGGATTAGGGGAGGGAGGGCAGGAGGGTGGGGGAGAGGGTGGGGGGAGAAAGGGGGAGAGAGAGGGGAGAGAGAGAGAGAGAGAGGGGCAGAGAGAGAGGAGGGGAGAGAGAGAGAGAGAGAGAGAGGGAGAGAGAGAGAGAGAGACAGAGACAGAGAGAGAGAGACAGACAGGGAGGGAACACGCGGTGTCCATGGGGACGCTGGAGGCCTTCCGTCAACGCTGGTCACCGCGTGGGGTTGAGGCTTTTATAAACAATGAATGTACTGTTGTATTACAATGATCTGTTCGTTATAGTGTGATTTTGATTATGTTTTGATGTGTTGTATTTTATGATTGTGTTGAATAAAGTTTTTGAAATGGAAACAAAAAAGAGACAGACAGGGGGGAGAGACAGGGGGGAGAGAGAGGGGGGGAGAGATGGAGAGAGGTGAGGGGGAAGGGGGAGAGGGGGGTAGCGGGAGAGAGGGGGGAGTGGGAGAGAGAGGGGAGGGGGAGGAGGGGAGGGGGAGAAGGGGGGGAGAAGGGAGGGGGAAGAGGGGAGGGAGAAGAGTAGGGTCACCCAGCAGCCGTGGGCCTCAGAGTCAGCCTCAGCTCATTGGCCTCGCATCCTCCGCACATCCTCTCTGTACCCCCGGAGGCAGCCGGTTATCTCCGGGTTGTCACAGAGGATCGAATCCTGAACACTTCAGACCCCGAGTATGGGTAGGGGGAAGGTAGAGTGGGTGGGCTGGCGTAGTCCCGAGTGAGCCTGCGGGCCGCGAGCAAGGCACGGAGTGCTGTGAGGACGGTGAAAAGCAGCAGGGGAACAGACGATCGTGTATAGGTTCTTTGGTAGAGAGGAGAGGGGAGAGAGGAAGGGAGTAAAGGGGAGAGATGAAGGGAGTAAAGGGGAGGAGGTGAGAAAAGGAGTGGGGGGGGGGGGCCGGTGAAGGGGAGCCAGGCTGCCAAATCAAGAGAGAGAAGCGGCTTCTGACTCTGGAAACCTACAGCTGGAATGAGCACGCAGGGCTTCATGAGCTGCGCCAACAGTGATGAGAAGTTTAAGCGCGTGATCCTATAGCGGGGAAGAGTAGATTCAGCGCGTGAGGAGTCGCTGCCCCGAGATCTGTAGAACAATGAAGCTATAGTGGAACGGCACTGTAGAATCTTTGTTCTGCAGAATTTTCTCGATCTGTCTGCGCATTTTAATCCACTGCGGCGGGGGGGCGGGGCCTGGAGGCAGGTGGGGCTGGGTTGGTGGGCATTTGGGCATTGTGACGTCAGCAGCTGGTGAGCGGCGTTTATTTTTTTTAATTTGAGTTTTGTGATCAATTATATTCAAAATCTGGGGAGATTATTGACCAAGGATTGGATTTCTGAACTCATAAGGTAAATCCCTACCAAAATTGTAAAGATCTCCGCGTTTTTGCGTCTGGTTTTCGAGGAGATGCGTTTCACATGCAAAATAACACACACACACACACACACACACACACACACACACACACACACACACACACACACACACACACACACACGCACACACGCACACAGTTTTAAAAGTATACAGATATGATATATGATGTGATGATTTGATAGATTTGTGTCCAGCTTATACCTTTGTTCCAATGTCACAAAATGCAGTTATCTGTTACTCATGAAGGGAGACAAAAATGCTGGAGAATCTCAGCGGGTGAGGCAACATCTATGGAGCAAAGGAAATGGATAACATTTTGGGTCGAGACCCTTCTCTAGTCTGAAGAAGAGTCTCGACCCGAAACGTCGCCTATTTCCTCCGCTCCATAGATGCTGCCTCACCCGCTGAATTTCTCCATCATTTTTGTCTACCTTCGATTTTCCAGTATCTGCAGTTCCTTTTAAATGTTACTGATGAAGAGTAATTTTTCTACACAAAGGGTGGTGGGTGTCCGGAATGAGCTGCCGGAGGAGGTAGTTGAGGCAGGGGCTCTTGCAATGTTTAAGAAACATTTAGACAGATACATGGACAGGGTAGGTTTAGAGGGATGCGGGCCTAACGCAGACAGGTGGGACTAGTGTAGATGGGGCATGTTGGTCAGTGTTGGCAAGTTGGTTCTAATGGCCTTTTTCCATGCTATATGATTATTTGACTCTATAGTACATTTCTAGGTCAAAATCAGGTCATGGCCATAAAGATTTGCAACATGGAAACAAGCACTTTGGCTCAACTTGTCCATGCCAACAAAGTTGTCAGGTGCATTATGGAAAACTCACTACATGTCTGGACAGGTTACCAATCTCATGAAGCTTGACATCATAATAGCAGCCTGATTATTTGGCTCCCATGAATCAAAAGAAACTATCAATACCTCCACTGCCAGTGCATCTTGTCTGCAAAGTGTACCATTCCCATACTGCACTGCCCCAAGTGACACTGGAAGCACCTCCTGTACCTGTGATGTTTACCACCTCAAAAGCCCAAGCAGGTTCTCTTTGAGATCTCACTTCATTCTGACTTTGAAATATATCACTTTCTTCTTTGTTACTGATTCAAAATCCAGGAACTATTTTTCCCCAACATGCATGGAGTATATTCACGAAGAGGACAACAGCACTTAAAATGTAGGGTTACAAAATTTCAAATTCAGGCTGACCACCATTTCCTCAAGACAATTAGAAAATGGGCAATACATGTTAACATTGCCAGCAATGCTGCACCTTGACAATGAACAAGCAAAAAATATCACCTTGTAAAATGAACAACATGATTATTAAGAAGGAATTATTTGCTATTGTTTACCTTTAAGGGCAAGTATCTTGAATAAACATGCAGTATTTAATTGTGTAATCACACGGCAATAGTTTGCTTGAGGAGTGTTCCAATATTGCCAAATGGGCAATGAACAGTAAGAAAAACATTGCCACCTTTACAGTCGTGTATGTGCTTATACTGTCGTTGATTTGCTTTCTATTTCTATGGGACAGAGATCGATGTAAATTAAAATTGTTTCTGTTCTTTTAGTACATTCAATAGACAATATACAATAGGTGCAGGAATAGGCCATTCGGCCCTTCGAGCCAGCACCGCCATTCACTGTGATCATGAACTTGAAATGGTATATTGGTAATGGACTACACATGCGCCAGTCTTCTGGACAATCTAGACTGCAGACAGGAAAAATAGGTTTATGGAGGGTCCCATCTCTCTCTCATTACATTCAGCTGTGAACCACCTTGACAATAAGAACATCTATGTGAGGATGCTGTTCCTTGATTATTGCTCATCCTTCATATATGATAGTAGCAAATAAGCACATCTCTACACTCTGAACCTTGTCCTTGGGGCATTCATCTACAACTGGCTTCTGGACTTCCTGATCGGCAGATTTCAGTCAGTTAGAATTGGTCATTTCCTCCACCCCGACCCTCAATACTGATGCCCCTCAAGGTTGTGTGCTCTGTCCATTGATCTACTTCCTGCACATCTATGACAGTGTGATCAAGTGCAACACCAACTTGATATTTAAGTTTGCTGATGATACCACTACTGTTGGCCAGATCAACAACAACAGGAAGTCAAAATACAGGAAGGAAATCGAGAACCTAGTGTCATCGTAACAGGACACAACCTAGCCCTTAATGTTGGAAAGATGAAAGAAATGGTTATTAACCTAAGAAAGTGAGGGGGTGAAGACAACTCTGTTCTCATCAACAGAACTACTATCGAGATGCTTCTTAGTTTGCATCCATATCATCAGCAATTTAAACTGGTCTATTTTCATAATCAAGGCAATTGTAGTATCCCCTTCTGCAGAACATCATTTGCTCAAACTGCTTTTTCAGTAAAAGGGACAAAATTATGGAACTCACTGCCAGACTACTTGAAATGTATCCCTACATATGTCACATTCAAAAGAAACACAAAATTGTGGCTAATTCAACAACAATCTTGTTCTCATATTTAGTTTTTACACTGTGCTCTCTCTGTATGTCTTTTTCTTTTTTCCATTTTTTATCTCATTTCCATTTCCATTTTCCAATTTTAATAATGTTAATCTGTATTATCATTTTTAACCAAAAGCTGTACTAGGGACAAGTGTTGCGAATTAGCTTTGGCTAAAACACTATGATGCATACATCAGATAACTGTTTCAAGTGTATCTATTTTTTTGTATCTGTCCCTATTTAAATAAACATTATAAAAATTAAAAAATATTTTAAAAAAGGAACAAGATCAGCATATTTACTTTCTTAGGTATCTGAGAAAATTTGGCGTGCCCACAATAATTATTTATTGTAATTTCTACAGATACACGATAAAATATTGCAATGCCGCTTGGTATGGCAACTCCGCTTGGTATGGCAACTGCTCGGATCTTATCTCTCTTCTACCTTTTGAGTGGATAGAGCAGCTTGAATGCCCAGATATCCAGACTTAAGAACAGTTTTTTTCCCCACTGCTATCAAATTCCTGAACTAATCATTTCTTTCACACCCTCTTCCTGAGGTGCTGCCATATACTCTTACTCTTAACTCCTCATTATTTGGTTATTCTGTTATTGTATTTCATTATTTTTTTGCATTTCTTCAGATTGCACTATGATCTTACACCATTCTGTTATTTATTGTTGTATTTATCATTACAGTATGATATTACTTACTCTGGAGCTACATGTGAGCAAGAAATTGAATTGTACTATGGTGTACTTGGCAATAGTCTAATTTAATCTAACTTAATTTAACACAAAATTGCTAACCAAAAAGCTAAAAATGTAGTACTGTGCAAATTAAATCCTTCAGAATTTTCTAATGATCCCTTCGTATGCAATATGATGGTCCAAAATTACATTTCACCTATAAAATGATGTCCAGAGGCAGGTATGGTGATACAAACCATGGGAAATTGATGCTTGGGTTTCACTGTTATAGGATGAATGTGAAAGCAATGCTCACCATATCTCTTATAGATTGTACACCCATGTCATGAACATAAATTGGACTTCAATTCATACCATGACAGGCTTCTGGAGCTCTTAAGGAGAGATGCAGTTTCTGCAGATGACATGCTAGTTTGCAAATTTATATGCAAGAGCTAAATAAAGTTATCAAGACTTTCAAGATGAAGTTTTGATGACCCTAATCTTGCTACTTGTGGGAAAGAGTGAGAAAGTTGTTTGAAGAAGCAAATTGGCTGAGTATCTGTTAGACTTTAATGCCCTTATCAGAGTTATCAATCTTTTCAAAATCTTGATTATCAACTGAGTCACTGTAGGTTCATATAGAAACCCCCATGAACTGAAAAGAAATTCTGCCTTGGTTCACATTTTGTGCAAAAAATGTACGGTATTTAAGTAGAGCACCATTCTCTAAATCACTCATTACTCTTACATAACAACAATTCCCAAATCTGCCCCATCTGTAAGTGAGATAATGGCTTATCCACAAACTCAAATGACTAATCTAAATGTACTTTGATTGCTGAGAGTCCAAAAAATATCATTATCAGTTCTGGATGTAGTTAGTGAGCAGCATCAAAAGTCTATCATAGACATTTCCAATTATTCCCAATGCTTCATCTGAATACATTTCTCTTCATCTCAGATCTAAATCCCACAGCCTTTTTGTTGAAAACCTGAGTTCTTATTCTAGACTCATTGGCTAAAAATAAATCTTATTGTTATTCATCCTATTGAAAATTGAATTCCCCAATGAATGTATGCATGTCAACATGTTGCAAAAATGCTAGACAATGGAGTGAAAATTCTATTTGTAAATTACGTGGAGTTACCAAGGTAATGATTCATATAAGCTTGCAGAAGCCAGTAGTGAGTAGCAAGCTTGCAGTGTCAACTATTTTGCTTTGTGAGTGGAGAAGCAGGTCCTTCTGCAACCATGCAGAACTCATGGGCCATTTAACTTCTTGACCATCTCTGACACCTCCCTCCCTTTTCTTGATCTCACCATCTCCATCACAGGAGATAGACTATCGATTGACATCTATTACAAACCCACTGACTCCCACAGCTATCTTGACTACACTTCTTCCCACCCTGCTTTCTGCAAAGACTCTATCCCCTAATCCCAATTCCTCCATCTATGCCGCATCTGCGCCCAAGATGAGGTGTTCCATGCCAGGACATGCGAGATGTCCTCATTCTTTAGAGAATGGGGGTCTGAAGAAGGGTCTCTACCCAAAACGTCACCCATTCCTTCTCTCCAGGGTTTCTGCTTGTCCCGCTGAGTTACTCCAGCACTTTGTGTCTATCTTCGGAGTAAACTTAAAAGGTTGATATTGTCCATGGCTTAGTTTGTGACTCCAGTAATGGCTACATTCGATAGCACATCACCTTGCAGAAGCACAGGGATCCCATCCATTGTTCTTCAGTTAAGTTGGGATAAAGGCAATTCATTAAGACTCATAATTTGGCATTTTTCACAATGCTGCCATTCTCTCAATTGCTCATTTTTGTTGCAATCTTCTTCAATAATTTGAAACTGAAAATAGACCTTAATGGGTACTCCTGCGTGGAGTAAAATATTAAGGGCCAGAATAGCAGTTTAGGACCAGGAATAATTTGGATAAAGAAGTCAAATATTACCTCCAGATTAACTAGTAGCCAAATAGATTAAACCATTAGCTGGCCTTTACAGAAGAGTTTGTGCTCTTTAAATTTCACGGTCTTGTCCAAATACCATTATGATTTACTGGAAACTTTTAACACACAATAAATGCAACAGGACAATCGATTAAACTTGAATCAAACAGAAGACCCCTTTAAACTTTCCTGCTCTAATCTTAAAACAAAATACCAAGTCACCATGGGTCCCATGCATCTTAATCTTCAGGATCAGTCTACCATGAGAGACCTTGTCAAATGACTTACCAAAGTTCATCTAGAGAACATCCATTGCCCCTCCCTCATCGATCACCTTTGTCGCCTCCTCAAAGACTCAATCAAGTTTAGGATAGAGTTCATTCAAATTAAGTACAATTGAACATCCTGATTGAGTTGAGGCATTGCGTTCAATTTCAAATTTATTACTGTTTTCAATTAATGCATTTTTTAGTCATACATAATTACCCCCATTGCTCAACAATCTGTGTCCTTTTACTTTAATAACAATAAAGTTTCATTACCTTGAAAACATATAATTGGTTGTTGCAATTCCAATTACACAAATACTCAAAATGTGAGATATGAGATATTGCATAAAAAATGGCTTACAATATATTATGTTACATGTGTTTGAAGTTGGGTTAAATAAAATTGCCCATTGAAAATTCACGTTGAAATATTAAACATTTTATACGCTTCAGTTATTCTATTATGTTATTCAAGGAAATATATTGGGGTTCTATGATAACCTGATTTGCGGTTCTGGTAAAAATCAGTACAAATTGAATGACGGTGTGGGGAATAGGATAAGGAGATCAGAGGAACACTGTAGCCTCTGGAGAAACCAATAGTCTTCGCAACAGCTCCTTAAATAGATTTACAAAACTGTGCTTATATACCACTCACCTACTTAACTCAAGTTCAAAAAATGTTTTTTCTAATTATTTCCGCTACCTCAAAGAGAGCTGTATAATTCAAACCAAAAATAGCCACCAAGAAAAAAAGAATAACAATTAGCAGTTCCTTATAGTTAATTTAGATTGTAATTGAGGAGTGAATTTGCAAAGGAAAAATAATTGATCTGTAATTGGTAAAAAAAAAAATACTCCATTTGGAATAGATGCAAATCAACAGGTTTCATATATGCTGAGCTTTCTATCGTGCCTATTTCCTTCCAGGTTAAATTCTAATAACCCAATAATCTGTGGCCATGTAAAAGAATGGCCATAAACCATCTCAACTAGGATTATGGACCATTGATTATGTTTATTGTATATCTGCATGCATTCAAAATAAGCTTTAAAAAATGGGCACTTTATCTGTTCTTTTCTGTAGGATGAGAACATAAAACTAATTTAAAATATTACAGAGTACACAGGACGTTATTAGTTCCAGGTGCCATATAAATCATGCTGTGCATTGCAAATATGCAATACTCTTTCTTATCCATTTTCATTACATGGCCAAATAAAATACTTTTATTGCAATAATGTTTTTGTGCAGTCTGTTTCTCTGTTATGCTCATAAAATTGATAGTGCAAATTTCCTTTCCCTCAGCAATATGTTATATATTTGTGTCGGAAGAAACAGCAGATGCTGGTTTAAAGCGACGATAGACACAAAAGCTGGAGTAACTCAGTGGGTCAAACAGCATCTCTGGAGAACAGGAATTGGTGACGTTTTGGGTCGAGACCCTTCTTACATTTGCTTTATACAACTTTGCACAACATCCATAGGAGCAACCTGCCAAGACATGTTCAACAGCCCAAGATTATAACCTTTACTTTTCGTCGGTAAGGACGAGGGCAGGGGGTGCACAGTGATATCACCATCTGCAAGACCCACAAAATCTGCCCCATCTACTTCCACTTCACTGCCTCCCAACTTACACATTACTTTAATGTGGAATGTCTTCTTGATTAGCATGGGTGTCAGAGGTTATGTAGAGATGGCAGGAGAATAGGGTTAGGAGGGGGAGATAAGTCAGCCATGATTGAATGGTGAGATAGACTTGATGGACCGAATGGGCTAATTCTACTATTCCTCATCATCACTGGGCGAAAATCCTGGTATTTCTTACTTAGTAGCTTCAGGTGTGCATCTGCCACAAATACTGCAAAGGTGCCCCATCACCAACTGATCAGGCGTGGCCATGAAATGCAGGTCTTGTCCGCATTTTCATATCCTGTACGTGAATAAAAGTAAATAAATTACTAATGTGAGAAAGGTTCGGTTTTCAAGGCAAGTGAACATTAACATTTGCAGGAAGCGAATTAGTACTTTATAGCTTATCATCTAAGGAAAAAGGCTAAGTAAATAAGCTTTAAATATGTTTTAAACAAATTTAGAATTATTTAATTGGTTTTCTTGCGATTGATTAGCTCTGTTGGCTGAATAGAAAATTAGAAGAAAGGCTGTATGAATAAAGAGACTTATTATTAGAAAATTATATGGGTTGAATCGGACAGCTCTGGACAGAATGAATAATGCATACTGCACACATCATTTAAATGGATACCATTAAGTAGCAGACTGGTAAGCGCTCATCCATCGCGGTGAATAGTTTAGTTCAGTTTAGTATATTGTCACTCGTACCGAGGCACAGTGAAAAGCTTTTTTGTTGCGTGCTATCCAGTCAGCAGAAAGAATATGTGTGGTTATAATCCAACAGTTCGCAGTGTGCAGATACAAGGTAAAGAGAATAACGTACAGTGCAAGATAAAATCCAGTAAACTCCGAATGGATGTTCCAGGTAAAATGAACAATCAAAATGGTGGAAATAGTGCATGACTGAGCTTGATGGAAAGATGTGATTCAAGCATCAACTGTCACCTGGAAAATGAAAAGACAGTCAGTGTTGTAACTCTGGTATTTCAAAATTTCAGTTAAAGTATTTGGTAGTATATAAAGGAATGTTATGTCTTTAATTCGGTACATGCCTCCCATACACTTATGAATGGTGCTATTTCCACTGCATTTGGACAGATATGTGGATAGGAAAAGTTTAGTGGCATATGGGTCAAATGCGGGAAATGGGCACATTTAACAATATATTTTTATAGGTCGTGTGACAAATGGTAGTCACTTAAAGGTCAGTTGATCAAAGTTCAGGACCAGCATGTTCCAGTAAGGAGGAGCTTACCTTGGATAACCTTCAAGAGGTTGTAAAAGCGGTCAAAAAGAGAAAGGAAGTGTATGCAGGGTTTAAGAAGACAAAATCACAAAGGGCTATTGGGAATAATAGAGAATGGAGAAAATAACTCAAGACAGCAATTAGAAGAGCCATTTCTTCAGATCTGGGGAATAGCTGATGTTGTTCCTTTGTTTTAAGGGCCTGTCCCACTTGGATTACCTAATCCACGAGTTTAGAAGACCCTAGACGAGTGAAAAGAATGTCAAGGTCGGGTTGACTCGCCAAAATAAAAGACATCCTACCACTATGTCTACCACCTCCTACGACTATGTCTACGACCTCTTACGACTATGTCTACGACCTCAGTCTTCCACACCTAAGACTAGCTAGAGTGGAAAATGATCACATGATAAAATGATGTCCTGTTTGCATTTTTTTTCTCGGGCCAGTTACCGACCTACGATTACCTACGACTACCTACGAATATCTACGACTACCATCATGACCTACCTATGACCTACCTACGAGTAAAAAGTATCGATTTTTTCAATGCCAACCTTTTTTTTACTCGTGGACATTTTTTATCAGGCTGGAAAAAACACCACGACCTACTTGAGGCCACGAGTACGCAGAGACCACTCACGAGCATGAGGAAGAGTTACGAATACCTCCTATTGTACACCTGTACAAGTACAAGAGAGTATTCATTGACATATTACATCGCCCAGGAATTTGATATTTTTTACTCTCTCCACCACCCATCGATGCAGACAGGTTTGTGGATCCTCGGCCTTAACAGTACTAAGATAAAGGAGGAGGGCTTGGTGGTTGTTGGGGGTTACCTAAAACTGGAGAATTCAATGTTAATACCATTGTGTTTTGAGCTAGCCAATTGGAATATGAGATGAGCTTATAGCCCAGACGTTTGAAAATTAAATTCTCCAATTTTAGATAACCTTTAACAACACCCCACTGTCCTTTCTCCCCATACCCTGCTTTCTCCCCTCCCCTCCCCCCCCCCCCCCCTTGCCCCACCTGGACTTGCACCTATATCTCCCCTCTCGTTCTCCCGCTCCCTTCATCAACATTCCATCCTCTAGCTGCACAATTCACAAATCCTCAATCCTTTTGTGTCATACTTTCTGATTTTTCCATATCTGACCTTTGTCCAATCATCTGCCTATCAACCCCCCCCAACCTGTGTTCACCTTTCACCTGCCCCATCTCTCTTCCAACTCTCTTGCCCCCACCACCCCCCCCCCCCCCCCCCACATTCAACCTGAAGAAGGGTCCCGACCTGAAACTTCACCTATCCTTGTTCTCTAGAGATGCTGCATGACCAATTGAGTTACTCCAGCACTGTGTCATTTTTTTTGTAAACAAGCATCTGCAGTTCCTAGTTTCTTCATTAGAAAGTTATTGTGGCCACACTGAACTAAATATTTTGAAAGCGTTTTTGTTGCCTGGAAAATTATACTATGATTATATAAGTAAGGTAAGATAAAGATTTGAATGGCAGGACAGGAGCTATGGGCTGAGTGCGTTACTCCTCTTTTGAGGTTCCAAATAGTGTACAAACATCAATTTCTGGATTTATATCGGCATCTCCTTATATAATCTGTCTGATTGTTTGAAATACATCACTAGTTCTTCAAAACAACTCACACAATGCCTATCATTACTCACACAGCTCTGCTTTCAAATGGCATTTTGCTTGAATTCAGAGTGGAGACCATCAAAGCAATGTGTATGCCCTAGAGCCATATAGTGTGAGAAACATATACATTGTCCATACACACTGCTATAGTTTGGTTTGTCAATAACTTTAAACAAAACAAAAATTATCTGTTGTTTTCATTAGCTTTGAAGCTTAGAATATGCCCATCAATAAACTTTGTCTGCTCAGACTGAGAACAAAGTATGTCTCCGCACTGTCGGTGAGAAAGATACTCCTGTCTATTTAATGTTACCAATCGCAGACAGTACCCAGACAGCTCAAGTTAGTTGATTTATATAAAGATTATCTTATCCATCGAATGGTCAGCTGGATGAGACACTGGTTTAGATAGTAACCAGCTTCTGCCAATGCCCATTAGACATATTTTGCCATTGCCATAAGCAAGTAATTTACCTTCTAGCTGCAAATGGTCTATCTGGAGGCTTGGAGTTGTACTGTTTTCACAAGGCACTCACATGGAAAACCTTCCCATTAAAATTGCATTGTTTGGCGTTGATTGAATGTGCTATTTTCTAAACCCAGAGCTTATTCTTTTCTCTGCATGCAATGGTGTTATTAGTATTGTGCGCTGAATCAGCTATTTTAGCTCCACTAATGAACACAGAAATGCAGGCTGGAAGATTTAATTGTAATGGCAGCTATTTCCCCCATTTGAAGAATTTTATCAGTGTTTTCTGGTATTTCGTCTTTACTATTGTACTATATAGGATGTAGACTATTTTGAAATATTACATTGCGGCAGTAACTCAGCACCATTGTGACAGAAAATATTTCATTCTTCTGATCGTTTTCAAAGCTCCTTGATTAAAAACCAAACAGGTTAGTGAAAAATGTTTATTGTTTAAACCAGAGCATTGGCACAATGGGCAAAACAAACTTTTTTCACTTCTGTGAATTTTGCAGAAACCAAGCAATGATCATCTGGTGAAAAGTAGAAGAAAATGATTGTACAGTTTGCTCACTATTTCCAGGCAACACACGTATTTTGAAAGTCTCACTTTAATCTCACTTTAGCGATGCAGCGTGGAAATAAGCCCTTCAGTCCACCGAGTCTGTGCCGACCATAATGTACGTAAGGCTGCCGGCCCTGACGGCATCCTCGGGCGCGTCCTCAGGACCTGTACTGCACAGCTGACAGACGTCTGGACTGACATCGACAACCTGTCACTTGCCCAGGCAGTTGGCCCCACGTGCCTTAAAACTACTTCCATCGTGCCAATGCCAAAACACTCCACTGCGGCGAGCCTCAACGACTTCCGCCCAGTTGCACTCACCCCTATCATCGCCAAGTGCTTTGAAAGGCTGGTCATGGCACACCTCAAAGGTTGCCTACCTCCCACTCTGGACGCCTACCAGTTTGCATACCGCAAGAACAGGAGCACGGAGGATGCCATCTCAACTCCGCCCTCTCCCACCTCGACAACAGAAACACTTATGTGAGAATGCTGTTCATCGATTACAGCTCAGCATTCAACACCATTATCCCCTCTGAATTGATCACCAAACTCGATGACCTGGGCATCAACCCCTCCCTCTGCAATTGGTTACTGGACTTTCTAACCAACAGACCACAGTCTGTTAGGTTGGATAACCATTCCTCCTCTACCCTCACCCTGAACACTGGCGTACCCCAGGGCTGCATGCTGAGCCACCTCCTCTACTCCCTCTTCACCTACGACTGCATACCTGTACATGGTACCAACACCATCATCAAGTATGCAGATGACACGACGGTGATTGGCCTCATCAGTGACAACAATGCGTCGGCCTACAGGGAGGAGGTTCAGCTCCTAACAGCATGGTGTGCCAACAGTAACCTGGCCCTCAACTCCAAGAAGACCAAGGAGCTCATTGTGGACTTCAGGAGATCGAGAGGCTGCACGCACAACCCCATCCATATCAACGGGAACGAGGTGGAACATGCCTCCAGCTTCAGGTTCCTAGGGATCAACATCTCCGATGACCTCTCCTGGACCCACAACACATCCTCGCTGATCAAGAAGGCTTACCAGCGTCTCTTCTTCCTGAGGAGACTTAAGAAGGTCCACCTGTCTCCCCAGATTCTGGTGAACTTCTACCACTGCACCATCGAGAGCATCCTTACCAACTGCATCACAGTATGGTATGGTAGCTGCTCTGTCACCGACCGGAAAACTCTGCAGAGGGTGGTGAAGATCGCCCAACGCATCACAGGCTCCTCACTCCCCTCCATCGAGTCTGTCCATAGTAAACGATGCCTGCGCAGGGCGCACAGCATGGCCAGGGACAGCTCACACCCCAACCATAGACTATTTACCCTCCTCCCATCTGGGAGACGCTACAGCTCCCTCCGCTGCCGTACCAGAAGGCTCAAGAACAGCTTCTTCCCTGCGGCTGTCACACTTCTCAATGCTGCACCTCAATGACTGCCTGTCTCCACCCCCCCCCCCCCTCCAGACACTGTATATGTATAGATGTATATACTCATACTACTGCGCAATTACTTGTTTATTCGTAAGTTCGTCCTTCAGAGATACCAACTGCATTTTGTTGTCTCTGTACTGTACACTCCACAATGACAATTAAAGATTGAATTGAATTGAATTGAATTGACCAGCGATCACCATGTACACTATCACTCTCTAATTTACAATTTACAGAAGCCAATTAACCTACAAACCTGTACGTTGTTGGAATGTGGGAAGAAGCCAGAGTTCCCGGAGAAAAGCCACACGGTCACTAGGAGAATGTACAAACTTCGTAGAGAGCACCCATAGTCGTGATCGAACCCAGTTCCTGACGCTGTAAGGCAGCAGTTCTACCACCACTGTGCCGCCCTTAAGTATTATAAAAGAATATATTCCAACCAGTAAGATTGTGCAAGATCAACTATAAATAGAATGAGGAAAGACGACTCCAATTACACTCTGCTTCCATATTTAACTTATTTCACTGTCATCTATTGTCTATTGTCTAAAGGAATGCAAGGCTGGGTTTTACTCCAGGATATCCTCTGAAATTGGTGAAGTTTTGGCAGAGGTGAGGCAATATGTCAAATTGAGACCCAGTTTCATTTTATCAATCCATCTCAGGGAGGGTGGTGCTCAAATCCTTACTCCTGTTCTGTTCTTTCCTGCTCAGCCAAATCTCCACGTATCCTGGAACCAAAAAGTGAGAGATCATAGTAAAGGTGCAAGAAATTGTAAACACTGGAATCTTCAGCAAAAGGTAAGTGCTGGAGGAACTCATCAGGTAAGGCAGCATCTGTGGAGGGAATGGACAGGCGACGTTTTGGGTTGGGACACTTCTTCAACCAGGAAGGACTGCTATAATTAGTTTGAAGAAGGATGCTGACCTGAAACGCCGCTTGCCCATTCCTTCTACAGATGCTGCCTAACCCACTGAGTTCCCTCAGCCATTTGGCAGATCTTAATAGGCCTGGGAATAATGGAGGCAATAATCCTGAGGGGAGGGAATGGGCCAAAAGGACACTGTCGTGATTGATACCCGCAGGAATACTGCCTGCCAATGTGAAGCAGTTGCAATCCAAAGTCATTTCAATCCATAACCTCTTCCTTCTCAAGGTTCTCACGTACAGTTCAGGATGGTTTTGAAACTGCAATTCTTCACCTGAAATGTTTACACATGTTACAAAGGGAAGCAAATCTTATTTCTGATGTGTTCTTTGAAAGAAGGTTAGCAGTTAGAGCACAAAGAAGATGGGTACCATTGATGTCTCCTCCAACCTCATGGACTAGCATGGGCCTGATGGGCTGAAGAGTCTTTTATATCCGATGTACAACTCTACCATACAATGACAGCCACAGAAACAATGTGGAATGAGTTATAAGCAAGAACGTCTCACGGATTCTTGTCTACATCTGCCGAGGAGCAAATGATTGAAATAAGGGTGTGAAGATGAGACTGTGTGGCACCTGTCTCCCATCAGGCAAAAGGTATAGAAGTGTGTAAATGCACACTTCAGATTAAGGGACAGTTTCTTCTCAGCTGTTACCAGGCAATTCAATCATCCCACCAACAACTAGAGAAGAATCCCGAGCTTCTATCTACCTCAATGGACACCCCCTGGACCATCTTTGACTGGGCTTTACGCGAATTTATCTTGCACTAAACGTTATTTGCATTGTTCCCTTTATCCCTTCACATCAACTGTTCCCTTGCGGATAGCTCGATTGTAATCATATATTCTCTTTCCGCTGACTGGTTTGCACGCGATAAAAAACTTTCACTGTACCTCGGAACACATGACAATAAACTAAACGACACTAAATTAAACAGAATGCTGGAAACGATATAAAAATATTGTGAAAGAATTTAGTCAAGTGGACAAGGTGCACAGAGTGTAATAGATCCATTAAAATCGTTATCACAGTTTCTGAGCAACCTTTAGTGAAGTAAATGAAAGGACCATTATCACTAAGCAATCACTCGTATTTCAATAACTTGCATGTTTAACCTTCATTCACTGGGACAATGCATCTCGTACTGGCACATGAAACAAAAGTATTATTTTTCTCTGAGATTTCCCGATATCTTTACGAGATTAATGGACCTGACAGTCTTGCATACCCATGGCAAAGCAGGGAGCCTATTTGAAGGACGCGTCTCTTCACGCCACTAGATTTAATGAGAGTATATTTGACATCCTGGGGGAGTTCAACAGTTGATGTGAGGGGAATATTATTATTTCACCATACTAGCTGCAGGGTGGTGAGTGGGTGTGGAAGGCAGGAAGCAGGACACCTGAAATTTACTGGAGTACTTGTCAGAATCATTTTAGTGCAGCCATGGTATTAATATGTTGTTTGTGGTTTTCTCAATCAATTATACTGAAGAGGCACGATGACAATGCATGCAATCGAGCTTCAGCTACAGTATTTAAAGGCATATTACACACAGGGTATATTGTAGATTTGAATGGGTCAAAGAGCAAGAAGAACTGGAAATATTAGGCTGCAGATGGCAATGGCTGACCATCATATCGGTCACTCTTATTTGACCAGATACCAGTTTAGTTTAATTTAGTTTATTGTCACGTGTACTAATACTGAGGTACAGTGAAAAGCTACCTCAGTTCACCGTTACATATATTTCATTCTACTGGGAGAAGGGAGCAACATCAAAATGGTATAACTGGAGTTTCCAATAGAAATGAGCAGCAGGAATGTGAGCCATTGTTCTCTGATCCCTTGACTTCTAGATCAGGCAATGCAAACAATCAGCACAACATGCATATGTGGTGTTGTGTAGATGACTCCATATTCCCTCAGCCTACTCTGGCACATCTGGCCTTACACCAGCCCAACTCACAGGCTCTAAAGCCCAACGAATCTGGCCAAAGAACCTGAACACCCTGCTTGCATCTCAGGTGAAATCACAGGGGATGAACTACATTGGAATTCTACCAGAGCAAGAGTATATATTGGCATTTAAAGAGGGACCTTCATGAGGATGCTTTAAGCACTGTTAGATTGTTTCATTGTTTAGGCTCAGATAAAAATATTTTCTAATACCAAATTCAGTGCTGGAAAAATTCATTCCTGGCAATTGGAAAGTGAGCTCTTTATGTATGTACTGCAAAAGAGTTGGTGGAAAAATCGGTAGGCTGTGGGCTAGGATTCAATTGCTGCTTGCAGGGGTGGTTTGTGTTAGTGGAAGTGCGGGCATTTGATGGCACAAACCTGAAGCCCAGCTTTTAACTTTATATAATGTACATGTCCATTCCTCCAGAACCATCTTTGTCCTTGTCACACTCTTTCTCCTCTTTCTCCCAGTCTGGCTTATATGCACAACCCTTGCTAATATACCAAGTGAACTCAAAGATCACTGGCGAGTTTTCCTCTTGCCTCATGAAATTTCTTGTGGGCTGGTAATTGTAGTTGTTTAATTCCTGGGTTTAATGCTAGGGTTCATCATTTGGGAACTCAACCAGCTTGTTAAATGTATACCTTATGTCCAGACAGCTTGCTCCCAAGTCTGCTTCAGGATGTGAGTAGATCAAGGACGGGGGGACTCCAGAAAGTAAATCAATCATTATAGTTCCTCTGTAAATATTACACAGGATGAAAAGTCTTTGGCTGAGATATTCAGTGTATATTCATTGGACTAATTTCTGGTTAGTGGACTTTCCATCAGAAAAAAAGTGAGTGGTAACATGGAACATAGAACAGTACATCACAAGAATAGGTTATTTAGCCCACAATGTCTGTGCAGAACATAATGGCAAGAGCAACTCTTATCTGACTGCACATATTCCATGTCCCTCCATCCCCTGCACATGACATACCTATCTAAAATGCGTACACAGTAGATTAGCTGACATCTAGAGCAGCGGATGCAATAGATGAGGTTGGAGGAGGTGCAGGTGAACCTCTGTCGCGCCTGGAACGACTGCTTGGGTCCTTGAATGGAGTCGAGGGGGGAGGTAAAGCGACAAGTGTAGCATTTCCTGCGGTTGCAAGCGAAAGACCTTACTCCATAAAACCTGTAAAATCTCTTGCGACACGAATGCTGAGGCATGACAAGCAAAAACACAGGCTCTGCCTGTAGACTCTGAGTTCAGGGTGTCGATCACTCTGATAACCAACTCTCCCATGAGCAGTCTGCTGTTAGTACAAGTCCTGTTGGTCTCAATCGTGCTTCCACTCTAGGTATCACATCAGAAACACTAGTTAATGACTTAAGGGCTGCAAAGTGCCATGGCCAAGCAAACAGTGATTTAGTTTAGTTTTTTTAGTTTTGTGATACAGCGCGGAAACAGGCCCTTTGGCCCATCGTGTCCGCACCGACCAGCGATCCCTGCACATTAACACTATCCTACACACACTTGAGACAATTTACAATTTACAATTTACAAATTTATACCAAGCCAATTAGCGTACAAACCTCTAGGTCTTTGGACTGTGGGAGGAAACCAAAGATCTCGGAGAAAACCCACCTGTCATGGGGAGAACAGTCAGCACCCGTAGTCGGGATCGAACCTGGGTCTCTGGCACTGGAAGCGCTATAAGGCAGCAAATCCCCCGCTGTGCCACCATGGTATTGAAACTGAACAGCAATATTCACAAAGTTAGCGGAATCCAACAACATGTCTCCATACAGTTAATACAAGCAACTTACTTGAGAACACCCTTTCACAGAATCAACTGAACAAAACAGATATGAGATTGTAATGCGTATTCTCAGATATACCAGTCAATTTGACACACCACTTATTCAATGTCATTGTACTTTCTACTTTGTTTTAAAAGTGTGTTCTGAGAAATATAGACAAACTGTGCATCTTGAATATAAATAATAAATTCTTGATCACATCACAAAATCATGAGAGGAATAGATTAGGTAGACGCACAGTCTCATGCACAGTTTTGGGGAATCGAGAACCAAAGGACATAGGTTTAAGGTGAGGGGGGAAGATTTGATAGGAACCTAAAAGGGGTAACTTTTTACACAAAGGATGGTGAGTGTATAGAACGAGCTGCCAGAGGAGGTAGTTGAGGTAGGTGCCATCGCAACATTTAAGAAACATTTAGACAGGTACATGGATAGGACAGGTTTAGTGGGATATGGGTCAAACGCACGCAGGTGGGACTAGTGTAGATGGAACATGTTGCTTGGTGTGGGCAAGTTGGACCAAAGAACCTGTTTCCATGCTGTATGACTCAATGACTCTAGTGATTAAAATATTGAAATTGCCAAGCTACCTTCCTGAGTGCTGCCTGATGCAGCAGGATGACACATAGTAACCATGAGTCAACGATATTTTTCCAATAAACACTGCAAACTTTTAGCATGTTTAATTTTCATGTTTCCCCCCCCCATTCTCAAATGTGCTTGGCTCAGTATAAAAAGTGACTGAAGGACAAAGGCAATTAAAACAATTATTATATTGAATGGTGAATGAAATATTTATGTGAAGAAATGTTCAATTTACTATTAACTGAGAGATATTTTGAATGTCAGAAAATCACTAGATATTTTCAATATGGTTTTACTTCTTAACGCCTACAGTACATAAGTGCTAGTTTTTGCTCCAGCAATCTATGAAATAAATTGTTGAGAGTTTTGCACTTCTGCCATTAGTTCAATGAACTTCCTGGATTAGTTGGAAGGGAATTAAAATGAGCTTAACCCTGCTGTTGAAACGTTTGGATCAAGTATTAAGAAATCTATTATGAGACTGAAACTTAGGTAACAAAATGAAATGTGACCAGCAGTAATTTAGTTTTATTAAAGGGAACTTTATTAAATAGCAAAATCAAAGGAGATCTAAAATGGCACACCCAATCCGATATTAAATCTATAATTTCCTGCCTGGGTGTTTGAGTTAAAATGGGTCTCTTATCTTTTATTTCAGATTGTCATCATTTGTAGTTTTGCTTTCTCATTTGAAACCATCTAGAAACACAAAAGACCCTGGAAGCTGTGGAGGTGAAGGGAGTTGTCAAAGTGTTGGGTCGAAATCCTGCTTCAGGACTGATCTATGCTTCATACAAAGGTATCGATTTCTTGACAATTTTTAGACAAGTTCAATATCTGAATGGTAATATAACATACAGTATATCCTTAATGTCATAAAAATAATATTCTCACCTCATGATATACATTAGGTGGCTCACTATTCATAGTTCACACATGGTGAAGTTGGGTATTTGGAGTTATCCACCTATCATTTTCTTTGATAGACACAAAATGCCGGAGTGACTCGGCGGGACAGGTAGCATCTCTGGATAGAGGGAATGGGTGACATTTCGGGTCGAGACCCTTCTTCAGACTGAGAGTCGGGGGAGAGGGAGACAGAGACAGAGACAGAGAAAATGAGACAGCAGCGAGACATGCTGTCTCATTTTCACATCTTACACTTCCTTATCTCTGTGTTACTCCAGCATTTTGTGGCTATCTTTGGTTTAAACCAGCATCTGCAATTCCTTTCTGCACATCATTTTTTTGTGCGCATTCATGTTTTGTCAGGATTCGAAACCAAAACTAAGTACAATTTGCCAAACAATACATGATGACTTCTCAGTTATGTTACTGGACAAGTCACCTTAAGGGCTAAGTTAAGGATTAGGAATTCATGTGTCTCTGTGGCAAAGGCTGTTGTCAGTAATCGTAACTGCAGTGCAAATCAAATTGAGTCAGCATTAATTGGTTTACGTGACCCAGATCAGAAGCAAAGGAGTTGACTCTTAATGGCCCTCCAATAGAAATAAGGAAACAGTTGAGTGCAACGTACAATAAAAATAGATGTTGAATGTTAAAATTTATGGTTACATTTTTCCTTCAAGTCTGCTGAGTGGACATCTGCAAGAACAGTTGGTATGAAAAAGAATCAAAATGGCATCTAGCAATGATCAAATACTGACACAAGATAAGCTTCCATAAGCATCATGATCCCTGCCTGCGTAGAGGAGAACTACCAACTATAAAAGCAGGCAAACGTAACAAAGCTTGGCTGACGAGGGAAATTGAGGCATTGGTCAAAAACAAGGATGCATGGGACAGGTATAGGCAGCTGGAACTTAGTTTCTGGAACTAAGGATTAAACTGAAAAGGGAAATCAAAGGGCAAAAAGGGGCCAGGAGATAGCTTTGGTGGGTAGCATTAAGGACAATCCCAAAATATTTTATAAATACATAAAAGCCCTCTCCCGCAATTTGCTCTCTGGTTTCCCACAATGTCCTCGGATATATCTGATCAGGCCCTGGAGATTTGTCTACTTTCATACTCGATAGTACCTTCAGTATTTCTTCGACGGTAACACTGACTGCTCTCAAGACACTTCCATTGACAACCTCAAGTTCCTCCATCCTACTGTCTTTCGCTTCAGTAAATACAGAGGAGAAATACTCATTGAGGACCTTGCCCATCTCCTGTGGCTCCACACAGAGGCAACCGCTTTGATTCCTGAGAGGTCCCACTCTCTCTAGTTAACCATTTCCCCCTTAAAAGCCAAGGTACGAGTTCATTCAAGTGCTCTCCCGAGTTTAAAAGAAAATCAAACTCGTGGTAAGCACGTAGAATGAGCGTAATGGGTATGATGGAGCTCAGGGACGTCTCTTAGCAGCTCGTAACGCTAACGGCAGGTACTCGGGAAACACGGTAAACTCGGGAAGACTCGTGAAGATTTTTCAACATGTTGAAAAATGTCCACGAGAGCCCGGAGTACCTACGAGCGGCCATTACCATAAATCTCCGAGTTCGAATCAGGGCAAACTCGGGAGAACTCTTGAATGAACTCGTACTGTGGGACAGGGCTTTTAAGGGGGAAAAGGGTAACTGGAGAGAGAGTGGGACCACTCAGGAATCAAAGCGGTCGCCTCTGTGTGGAGCCACAGGAGATGGGCAAGGTCCTCAATGAGTATTTCTCCTCTGTATTTACTGAAGCGAAAGACAGTAGGATGCAGGAACTTGGGGTTGTCAATGGACGTGTCTTGAGAGCAGTCAGTGTTACCGTCGAAGAAGTACTGAAGGTACTATCGAGTATGAAGGTAGACAAATCTCCAGGGCCTGATCAGATATATCCGAGGACATTGTGGGAAACCAGAGAGCAAATTGCGGGAGCCCTGGTTGAAAATTACGAGTCGTCCTTAAATACAGGAGAGGTGCCGGAAGACTGGAGGGTGGCAAATGTTGTGCCTCTTTTCAAGAAGGGCTGCAGGGAAAATGTTGGGAACTATAGGCCGGTGAGCTTAACATCTGAAGTTGGAAAGTTACTAGAGAGTACTCTGAGGGATAGGTTATACAGGCATTTGGATGGGCAATGGCTGATTAGGGATAGTCAGCATAGTTTTGTATGTGGGAGGTCATATCTCATGAATCTGATTGAGTTTTTTGAAGACGTGATCAAAAAGGTCGATGAGGGCAGAGCTGTAGATGTCGTTTACTTGGATTACAGTAAGGCATTTCACAAGGTTCTGCATGGTAGGCGGCTCTGGATGGTTAGATTGTAATTACTCTCTTCTAAGCTTCCTCCCAGCCTAGTTTAGTTAATAAAGCACTGAGTCAAGCACTGGAACAACTAATTTTTATTTTTGGATTGCAGAACAAATTCCCTTATACGATACCTATACCAGCACAGGTCGATCCTTGTATCTGCCTGGCCAAGCCCTTCAGCCTCGTGCAAGCAGAAACACTCCAAAGGTCACGCAGTCCCAAGCACTCTTCCAGAAAATTGACAAAGGACCTCGTGGGGGCTGCCTTTTATAGGGCCCCGAACCTTTGGGGGCCGAACTTCATAGGGGTGGTCTCTTTACAATCCAATCAAACATATTAATTACAACAATAAATTCTTGACAGTTACCTGGATCAATAATAGAATCCCCCATACATTGTTTCAGGAGAAGCTTCTGGAAGAAGCTAACTTAACTTGAATAATGCAACATTTACCATGGAATCCAAACAAACCTGCCAGGGATTCAACACTTTGGCCAGTCAACAAACAGTAGGGTAACTGTCTAGCAACATTATTTAGAATATGTACAATGGTGTTTGCAGTAGTCCAATCACATCAATGCATTTTACACTTCCTTGGAGGTCCTCTGCAGAAATCTCATTCATTCTGTCAATTGAAGAGATACTCATACATTTCTTATCTGCAACATTGGTTTGGGCCCTAGACATACTGTCACCATTCAGAAGCTTGTCTTATTTCTACAGAGCCCATCAGACTTGACCAAAATGGCCTAAGAATGCATGAGTCCTTTACTAAATTTTGGTGCTATGACTGCTCTGTTTTAGCCAGGATATTCAAGATCACATGGGATCCAAGGAGAGATAGCTGAATGGATAGCAAATTGGCTCCATGGAAGGAAGCAGAGGGTGATGGTGGAAGGTGGCTTCTGTGACTGGAGGCCTTTGACTAGTGGTGTGTCTCAGGGTTCGGTGCTGGGCCCATTTCTGTTTGTCATCTGCATCAATGATTTGGATGAGAACAAGAGGGCAAGATTAGCAAGTGGGTGGTTTTGCAGATAGTGAAGATGGTTGTGAAAGATTGAAGCAGAATCTGGAACGATTGGCCGGGTGGGCTGAGGAATGGCTGATGGAATTTAATACAGAGAAGTGTGAGGTGTTGTATTTTGGGGTGTCTAACAAGGGCAGGACCTACACAGTGAATGGTAGGCCTCTGGGGAGTGTTGAAGAGCAGCGGGATCTAGGAGTGCAGGTAGTTCCTTGAATCATGGTCCCTTGAAGGTCGAGTCACACGTAGATAAGGTGATCAAAAAGATTTTGGCACATTGGCCTTCATTGAATATTCTTCAATATTCATTTCTTATCTGCAACATTGGTTTGGGCCCTAGACATACTGTCACCATTCAGAAGCTTGTCTTATTTCTACAGGAATCTTCAAGAATATTGAACATAGACGTTGGGAGGTCATGTCACAGTTGTATAAGTCGTTGGTGAGACCGCATTTAGAACATTCGTTCCGTTCTGGACACCATTTTATAGGAAAGATATAGTCAACCTTGAAAGGGTTTAGAAAAGATTTACAAGGATGTTGCCAGGACTAGAGGGTGTGAGCTATAGGGAGAGGTTGAGTAGGCTGGGTCTCTACTTCTTGGAGCGCAGGAGGATGAGGGGTGTTCCTATAGAGGTGTACAAATCATGAGAGGAACAGACCGGGTAGATGCACAGAGTTTGTTGCCCATAGTAGGGGAATTGAGGACCAGAGGACATAGGTTCAAGGTGAAGGGGAAAAGATTTAATAGGAATCTGAGGGGTAACTTCTTCACACAAAGGGTGGTGGGTGTATGGAACAAGCTACCAGATGAGGTACTTGAGGCTGGGACTATCGCAACATTTAAGAAACAGTTAGACAGGTACATGAATAGGACAGATTTGGAAGGATCTCGACCAAGCGCAGGCTGGTGGGACTAGTGTAGCTGGGACAAGTTGGCAGGTGTGGGGAAGTTGAGCTGAAGGGCCTGTTTCCACACTGCATCACTCTATGACTCTATGACTAACTATTCCCAAACAATCATACATAAATAAATACATTACCTCAGATAATATTCAGCTCAAAGACAAGGTATTGCAATAAATTCTAGCCTTGCCAATGCTACCCATATCTTATGAATGAATTTAAAATCTGGGAGATTTCTCTGGAATGTAAGATTTTTAGGAAATAACAACTGTGGCGTCTTTCATTTCCAAATATTAAGACAAGAAAAGTTTATTTGTCCAAATTGCTAGCCGTGGAAAAGTAAAGCTGATGGAAAATGCATGTTGACACCTTTTTCCTGTACTTTGTAAAATAAATAAGCTGAAGTTATTGCAAAATGTACAAGATAACATGTAAATAAATAATTTCATGTGAACTTTGCTATGTGATTATCAGAGGTTGCCTTGTGGCTTCTGCTGGTGTGTGTTTCAAACTTAATTAATGTAACATCAGATGGTACCAGCCATATCAATAACATGTCACACGAGAATTTATTCATGATCTTGTAACTCGCTGAGATTTTAAACATGCAGCAGGGCTCCTTCGTCTTGCACTGATTTGTGTTGAGCAACAAGGCAATTAAGTATTTGGTCTTTTGTGAATTTAAAGGTACAAACATTCAATAAGCCATCACTTTTATTCTATTTTTCTTATACTTTCTGCAAAATTCTGCTTAGTTTGTGATTGATATTTCAATGTTGATTTTTAGTGTGATATTACAAAAGGTTACAGGACATAAATATTACTTGGTTCTCTGCACCTGATTGGTGTCTCTAAATCTCTTTAAGAGGTTTGTAAAGTCAGCCCTTGTCCCCGAGCTCTACAAACACTTCCCCTTTCAGTATTTGTTCAAATCCTTTTGCACGTTATTTAGGAATGTGCTTACAAGATCTCTAGATGTAAAAACTCTTAAAGACTACAGTTAAATATTGAGTATGTGTAAAGAGGGACCAGATGGATGCTGGTTTACACAAATATGGACGCAAAATACTAGAGTAACTCAGCGGGTCAGGCAGCATTTGTGGAGAAAAGGAATAGGTGACGTTTCAGGTCAAGATCCTTCATCTGCATCACTTTCTCTGGTTCACTCAGCAAAATTAATGCCCTGAGTTATTTTGAACACTTTTAATCTCAGCTTGAATATGAACATTGGCTCATTCCTTCAACACTCAACATCTAGCAATACAATTCGAGAGAAATTGCACAAGCTACACTGGAAGAGTAGGTTCACGTTTCTGATTGGTGTCTCCAAATTTAGAGGATATTTAACAGTTATTGGGAGCACAAAATCATGCACATCTGGTCAAAGAGATAGCTCTCTATTCCTACCTATCCTCTCCATCCCACCTGCCATAAGGTAATATTAAGGATAATATTAAGGATAATCCCAAGAGATTTTATAAGCACATTGAGGGAAATAGGGAACCAGAGGGAAAATGGGACCCCTCAGGAATCTATGCCGTCAACTCTGCGTGGAGCCACAGGAGATGATCAAGGTCCACAATGAGTTTTTCTCCTCTGTTTTTACTGTCGAAAAAGACTTGAGGACCAGGCAACTTGGGGGCAGTCAATGGAATTTTAGTTTAGTTTAGTTTCAAGATACAGTGCGGAAACAGGCCCTTCGGCCCACTGAGTCCGGACCGACCAGCGATCCCTGCACATTAACACTACCCTAAACACGCCAGGGACAATTTTACATCTATACTAAGCCAATTAACTTACAAACCTGTACATCTTTGGAGTTTGGGAGGATTTCCAAGAAAACCCACGCAGGTCATGGGGAAAAGGTACAAACTCCGTACAGACAAGCACTCGTAATCAGAATCGAACCGGGCCTCTGGCGCTGTAAGGCAGTAGTTCTACCACTACACCACCATGCCGCCCTTGGAATTCTCTTGAAGGCAGTCAGTATTTCGGTCGAGGAGGTGCCGAAGGTCCTCACGCGTTTGAAGATAGACAAATCTCCTGGGCCTGATCATATATCCAAAGACACTGTGGGAAGCCAGGGAAGAAATTTCAGGTGCCCTGTATGATATTTATGAGACGTCATTAAATACGGGTAAGGTGCCAAACGACTGGAAGGTGGCAAATGTTGTGCTTCTATTTAAGAAGGGCGGCAGGGAAAATCCTGGGATCTATAGACCTGTGATCCTAACATCTGTGGTCGGAAAGTTACTGGAGAGTATTCTGAGTGATAAGATATGCATGCGTTTAGATATACAAGGTCTGATTAGGGATAGTCAGCATGGTTTTGTACGTGGGAAATTGTGTCTCACGAATCTGATTGAGTTTTTTGAAGATGTGACTTAAAAGGTTGATGAGGGCAGAGCTGTAGACATTGTATACATGGATTTTAGCAAGGCATTTGACAAGATTCCGTAGGTAGGCTGCTCTTGAAGGTTATATCGCATGGGATCCAAGGAGAGACAGCTGAATGGATAGAAAATTGGGTTCATGGATGGAAGCAGAGGGTGAGAGTGGAAGGTTGTTTTTCGGACTGGAGGCCTGTGACTAGTAGTGTGGGTTCAGTTGTGGGCCCATTGCTGTTTGTCATGTATATCAATGATTTGCATGAGAACATACAAGGCATGATTAGCAATTTGTCGATGACACTGAAGTGGGTTCTATTTTATATGGTGAAGATGGTCATCAAAAATTGCAGGAGGATTTAGATCAGTTGGGCAGATGGGTGGATGGAATTTAATATAGAAAAAATGTGAGGTGTTACATTTTGGCAAGTCTAACAAGGGTAGGATCTACACAGTGAATGGTTCATTGAAAGTGTCATCACAGTTAGATAGGGTGGTCAAAAAGGCTTTCAGCACATTGGCCTTCATCAGTCCGTGTGTTGACTCCCACATTTCATGTATTGTGTTCAGTTTTAGTCGTCATGTTATAGGAAAGACTTTGTCAAGCTGGAAAGAGTGCAGAGAAGGCTTATGAGGATGTTGCCATGACTCCAGGGCCTGAGCTAAAGAGAGGTTGAGCAGGCTAGGATTTTATTCCTTGGAGCGCAGGATAATGAAGGGTGATCTTATAGAGATGTACAAAATCATGAGAGGAATAGATCAGGCAAATGCACAGAGTCTTTATGCCCAGAGTGGGGGAATCAAGAACCCTGTATGACTCTATGACTCCAGGGTGATTATATAGTCACTGACGTATTCTCCTTTAATATTTGAAGAGCTTCTATTTGGAGTAACATCATCCTATACTGTCACAGCCCTAGTGTGACTGTGGCACTCCCACCATTACAGCCAGAAGAACAATTCAATGATTCAATGATACCTTATTGTCACATGCACGTTGGATGAGTAAAATGCTTTGTTTTGCTTACATCCCGCTAAAATCATATAGTAAACATCACCTAGGCAGTACACGAGAGTCGCCATGTTTCTGGTGCCGACAAAGTTACAAAAGGTTAATCGAAAGGTTTTATCCTCCGTTCCCTGTGGTGAAACAAGCCTGCCACCGCACGTGGCCCCCTTGCCAGCTCACTCCTTCATTGTTTGCAGCCCCCCGCTGGGTCCCCCCTTCGATCTTAGGGTTGTTCAGTGATGGAATGTCCTGAGATCATGAAGGTGCTATATAAATGCTGTTCTTTCCTTTTCCTTTCAAATTACAAGGGTAAAAACGTGGAATTTAGATTCCTTGATGTTTATTATCTTGTTTCTAATCTGCAGATATCCATGCCTGCAGCTACCTACCATGTGTGAAAGACTGCCGCAACCATAATGATCATTTGAATGGCCTCAAGTGTACACATTCTGGCTCACAACTGTTTTGTTGACACACAAAGCTCCAGTGAGATAATAGTGTGTAACTTAAATTGGTACATTAGGAAACTGACTGTAAATCAAAGGTATTATTTGTTGAGATGAGCTAACAGAAAGCAAAAGTAAACATTCTAGATCCAGCCCTATAATCCATCTGGTGAGTGAGGTTTATGTGAGTTTGTGGTTTATTTAACATGGTTTATTGGATTAATCAACCCATAATAGAATTAAATGCCCCTATTATATAACCTTGTATTCTCAGATAATAATAATGCATGATTTAATTGGTTTGGGACATATATAACGAAGCATTCACTATTGTTAATTCCAGGATGGAGTAGACTTCACTTGTACATGCATTCTTTCACATCTTGCAAATATTTTCTATAATGTTGCGTTAATATTACACACACGGCGAGTGATCCACCACTGTCCAAGCAGTTTAGGTTCTTCCAAAATCACAATGTGTTCAGGTCAATGTTCCTCTGCCTTCTGCTGAATCCTTATTTTTGCAGATGATAAATGTGGGAGGATCATCACAATGTCCAATAACACTTATCTCACTCGTCAAAACAAAGGACACATCCAGGGTGTGCAAGCTTTATCTCTCTGCAGCTGTATGGAAGAGGATTTAATTATTACTTATCCAACTTGTTGCTGGCATCATAGTACATAGTTCCTGTTATCTCAGTAATTTCTCAGAAAAACCTTTCGCAGAAATGAAGAAAGTGAATTCATTTTATGAAGGTTCTGTGTGATTTGAATTCGCTTAGTATGATTTTACATGTTATCATTGCTCATCATGAGTCATAATTCAACAATATTATATTTGGAACCTGTTGCTAAATCTGTATTGTCATAAGAAACCACTAAACCGTTATATGCCCCTAGTGAATCTTACATTAAGCTCATTATATATTCTCTCAGCCTAAAAACATATGATGAGCGTTTGACAGCACTGGGCCTGTACTTGCTGGAGTTTAGAAGGATGAGGGGGGTACCTCATTGAAACTTATCAATAGTGAAAGGCTTGGATCGAGTGGATGTGGAGAGGATGTTTCCACTAGTAGGGGAGAGTCTAGGACTAAATGCCATAGCTTCAGAATTAAAGGACGTACCTTTAGGAAGGAGATGAGGTGAAATTTCTGTAGTCAGAGAGTGGTGAATTTGTAGAATTCTTTGCCACAGAAGACTGTGGAGTCCAAGTCATATATATATATATATATATATATATAAGGCAGTGATAGATTCTTGATTAGTACTGGTATCAGGGGTTATGGGGATAAGGCAGGAGAATGGGATTTGGAGAGATTTGGATGATTGAATGGCTGAACAGCCTTGGGCCAAATAGGCCAAATTCTGCTCCTATCACTTATCACCTTATGTAAATGGACTGACCATTATCCCCACAGATACTGCCGGACCTGTTGAGTTCATCCAGCAGCTCTCATTTTTTCGCTCTAACATTTTTTTCAAAGCAACTCCTGTATTTTTCACATCCACAGTTGGCCAGTTGGAACCTTTATCATGTGTAAAGTAGGGCAGCACAGTGGCACAGCTGGTCGAGCTGCTGCCTCACAGTGGAGTTTGCACGTTTTCTCTGTAACCTCCTGTGTTGCCTTTGGATGGTCCAGTTTCTTCCCACATTCCAAGTATGCAGGTTTGTAGATTAATTGACCTCTGTAAATTTCCCTCGATGTGTAGGTAGCAGAGGCAAAAAATCAGATTAAAGAAAGCTGGTCTGAATGGGTGAATGATGGTCAGCGTGGAATTGGAGCAAGAGTAAGGTAAGTCCTTGTACACACCAAAAATACAGGCTCTTCCCATTGTACATGATTCCTGGAGTTTGGCCGAGATAGAATTTGTGAGGGGCCGAGGTTTCACACACAATACATCAGTTGGCCCACTGCCCATAGCTGGTTTCATGTTTCTTTTGAAGGACTAAAAGATCTCTGGCCACTTTGTCGAATGTAAGCCAAATATCACTACGTGTTGCTCTGTCCCCAAATAGATAATTTGTTGGTTTATACAACTAGTCCTAGTGAATCTGAGAGCTCCCGCATTTCGGGGACGAAGCCCTAAATCGGGTCAGCAACCTACGGCCCCCGGGCCGAATGCGGCCCGTATCCCGATATCATCCAGCTGGCAGACGTATTTTTTTTCCAGTAATTATCCGGCCCGCAGACTTCCATCATCTCCAGTACCTCCCGAGGTCGTGGGGCCCAGGCACGGTGAAGCAAGGACGCAAGGAGGCCTGGGCTGGCGGCTGCAATGTTGGAGCCGCCGAGCGTCGCTGAGCAGCGTCGAGTGCCGCCGAGCTCTGGCTGTACCACATCCTGCACAAAGCCGTCGGCACAGCCACGCACCTTCTGTGTCTGGGCTTCACTCTCCGGATCGGGGTTGTCAATAGGCCGGGGATGAGAGTGTGGGTATTTGAACCACTGCCTTCAGGACAGAGCCAAGGCAATGGTCCGTAGGTGCGCCATGTTCGTGAGCGCCCGTAATTAGGGGCCAGTGCTCCGGGTGGCGTCCTCGAAGGTACGGGATCTATGTGAACACGTGATTTGATGCCTGCCTTCCGGAGCGGGATGGGGGTGGGATCATGAGTATATGTGATAGATGTGGCCCGCCATCCGCTCACAGACATGCGTCCCGGGCCCTATGCAGAACAAGGTTGCCGACCCCTACCCTAAATGTATCTCCCTACCTGGCTAAAGTTACTACCTCTTACCCGGCCTAGACTGTCTTGGTGATAGTGTGCCTTCTATCATGAAATCACATCACTGCCTTCTCCCCTATTCATTGCTTCTTCAATTTTCCACTAATTTTCATTCTTGGAGCAACTCAGCTTGTTCCACACATCTCATACCTTATTTACATTCCAACTTGACCACCCAAGCTTCAGGCTAAATTTCACCACAGAATACCTTCCCTACTTTCCGCTACTAACTCATGGAATGAGGAAATAGACCGTCTGTACAGGCTGTAAGAATAACATAAGGACAATACATTTAATCTCGCTCCCTCTGAAAATTATTTCGTTTAAGTACTCAGCCTCATTTTGAAAGCTATAATTTAATCTGTCCCTACTTCCATGTTATGCAATGTTCTCCTGTCTTTTCTTTCAGAGATAAAGAAATCTTAATGGTTCCTTTCTTTTTCATAGCCTTGCCTCCATTTTCAATCCTCCTGATTTACTGCTACTTTCCCAATGCCTTCTCCACTCTGCAGCTGGAGATTTCAATATTAATTTTAATAAAGAAATTCTGAACAGTTTGCAATGTTTGGCAATTCTTTTGGATTAGGTATATTGGAAATGTCAATGAAAACTCAATGCAATGCAAGACGCTATCATACAACGCTGGCGTTCATAATTTGTTCGCAAAAAATTTAACACGGTTTGAGAATTAATTAACAACAAGAAATAGAGAACATACATAAATTTGTCATTTTCAAGCGCTATTTATTTCTCTGAAATTATAAATTTGCACAAGACTAATATTTCCTAATGTAATTTAGTTTTAACATCATTTCATAACCTTGCAATGAAATACTGTGAAACCGTTTATTAAATAAAAATCACCTTTGAAATTGGTGTTATTGCTAAATTCCCAGTTTAATTGCAAACCAACTGACAATTACAGAAAATGCAGCCATTCAAGTTCACCTCTGTCGTTCAGTACAGAAATGGGACAAAAAAGTTAATTACCAGAGGCATTAATTGCTAATGTACAGTAGTTTGGAATGTGATTACATTTTGTACATGGTGTTCCCTTCCAGGTCATTTCAAATGTCATTTCCTGTTTCGTAGCTCATGCAACACACTGTTCTGATTCTTAAATTATTCATTAAAATCACCTAAAGAAGTTAAAATGGGAGTTAAAAGTGAGCTATAGATAGGAAGGTTGGGTAATGATCAAGGTATAAAAAAAGATATAAATGAATGAACGAGGCTTGAGATTAAGTCACTGCTTCACCAGCCTGAAGATATGATTTTAAATCCGTAGCCGCTACGGCTCCTGAGGAACTTAATTACAAGTATTTAAATAAATCTGGAATAAATAATTATTGCCAGTAATGGTGACTGTGCTCATGCAAGATTCTCACAGAAACCCGTTGGATCAATAAACAAAGTGCTGGAGGAAATTAGCAGATCGGGCAACATCTGTGGAGAGAGGGGACAGACAACATTTTAGGTCAGAACTCTTCTTTAGAATTCTGTTACATTCCCTCTGCAGATTTTCCCTAACCTGCTGATTTGTTGATTCCAGCAATTAGTTTTTTCCTCAAAATGCTAGTTTGTTAGTCTCATGTGTCTCCTATCTGTTCAATATTGTCCTTCAGCAATCTACTCCTTTTACCTGGTTTGGTCTATTTTTGATTCCTGACCGTCACTCATTACAACATGTTCAGGAGGGAGAGGGGAGAGGTGAACTGATATTGGTGAATTCTATGTTTATGCCATTGCATTGTAGGCTTCCTGGGATGCAATAAACATTTCCAGGAAACTGATGCTCTTTAGCCTACACATGCTACTTTCTCTTAGAAGTCATGTATTATACGATACGATGCGATACGATATGATGGAACTTTATTTATCCCAGGAGGAAAATTGTTCTGTTAATAGTCATAAAAATACAAAATACACAAAACACAAAATACATGAAACATGAAATTAAAGGGACGAGTGGAAAGGCTCGGGGGGGGTGTGCAAAGATTGGGGAGGGGGTTGAGGGGAGTCAGTCTCAGTAATCCCCATGACAGAAGGGGGAGGAGAGTGTTTGATAGCTACAGGGAAGAAGGATCTCCTGTGGTGTTCTGTGCTGCATCTTGGTGGAACCAGTCTGTTACTGAAGGTACTTCTCAGGTTGACCAGTGTGTCATGTAGGGGGTGATCTGGATTGTCCAGAATGCTCCGCCGTTTGAGGAGCATCCTCCCCTCCAAGACCAACCTCCCATGAATCCAACTCCGCCCCCAGGATAGAGCCAGCCTTCCTGATGAGTTTGTTGATCCTATTGACATCCGCAGCCTTTGCCCTACTGCCTCAGCACACGGTAGTGAAGAAGATGGCACTGGCTACCACCAATTGGTAGAACATCTGCAGCATTTAACTGCAGACGTTGAAGGAGCAGAGCCTTCTCAAAGTGTACAGGCGGCTCTGTCCCTTCTTGTACAGGGCCTCAGCGTTCCTGAACCAGTCCAGTTTACTGTCCAGGTACACTCCAAGGTATTTGTACTCCCTGGTAAACTGCACATCCACACCATTGATGGGGACAGGGGTGTTCCTCTCCTCCTAAAGTCCACCACCAATTTAGTCTTGTCGGAGCTGAACTGCAGGTGATTCAGCAATATATATTGCATATTAGCAATATTCCAAAATCTGCACTATATTCAAAATTTGATCATTCCACAGATTTTCATGTCTCTTCCATACGTCCATAAGAGTAGTAGAAAGTTTAAAAAAAATCCTCCTTGGGTCACAAACACCAAAAGCTGCACTCAAAGAGTGGCTCATGTTGTGCTCTTCTTTCAAAAGGCAGTTCCAGTGAAGCTAATGGTGAGGAACTAATTTGTACAGAAGGATCTTGGTGTGCTGGTTGATGAAACACAGAAAGTTCACACGCAGGTGCAGCAAGTGATTAAAAAAGCAATTTTTGTGTTGCCATTTATTGCAAAGTGATTCAAGTACAAGGTTAGGTAAATTCAAGTAGATTTGCACAAGGCTTTGCTCAAATGATTCATGGTGTACTGTGTGCAACACATGAGGAAGGATATCTCTGTTTTTCACAGCTTGTTGCAAATTCGTTGAATGGATTCTTTGAAGGGGTTGTTCTATAAGAAAAGATTTGTTAGGATTAGCTTTTCCTCATTGGAACAAAGAAAATCTATTTGGATGAAACATATAATATTCAGTAAAAGGAATGGCTGGGTAAATCCAAAAGGCTCATTTCCTTTCACTGTAGAATTTAAGACTAGTAGGCAAATTCTCAGCATAAGGAGTTGGCCACTTAGAACTTTAAGATGAGAAGAATTGTCTCAGAAGGTTGCGAGTTCTTAGAATCCTTTGTACCAGAGAGCTGATCAGAACTTATTATTGATCTGTTTTTTAAGTATTGTTAAAGCCCAGAGGGCTGAACATGGAGATCCATAGACTTTTGGCAATAACTAAACTTAAGGGAGACAGGAAGTCCCATCCCTGAAATCCTGCCTCTTGTAAAAGAAACAGAAGGCTCAATTCTCAAAAAATGTACGGGTGGCAGTCTCACTTAAAAAAAAATTAAGCAATCTTGAATAATTAACTGCTCATATGGATAAGACAGTGCCAGGAATTGCATTCCTTGTAGTTGAAGCTCATTTTTGAAGGATGTTTTATTTCCCTATTAGAAAATTGAAAAGCCTGAGTATAAATGTAGAACTATTATATGTCCCCTGTTTGTCTGCCCATGTAATTTTTCCTTTGAATTTCGAATGCTTTATACAGGAGTATTTGTTTGTTTAAAGGTATTTAAAAATTTAAACGTTGTTTAATAATCAGTCTTGCTAATGGTGGGCTAACTGTTTTGAGGTGGGAATCTGAAGTCCAGAAGCTGCATATGATTATGAAAATGGTGTTGGATGTTTGATGCCCCCACCCCCACCCCCCCCCCCCCCCAGACCCCCTCAAAAAAAAGCAATTGGAAGATATTTAGAAAAGCTTATCAAATGGATCAAAAATAAGTGAGAACAGCCATCTTTTCAATCTCCTTAAGTATCCCAAGACAATAAATAAATATTGTCCCACTCCAATCCTCCCAGCATCAAACTAGATTTCAGCAACCTCTCAATATCGCCAGACTATGCCATGTTAACTACTCCATATTCCTCCATAATCTCAGATCTTTAGATATTTGATGCACGGCATTAGCTCTCTTCTCAGCGCTCCCTCAATGCTGTCAGATTCTGCGTCCATTTTCCAAGCACTCTCAAATCTCATGTTAGTTGTGAAATATTTGCCCTGCATATTTTTGTGGCATACCTCCAAACTGTGATTCTGTTAAATTTGAATCAGATCCCGAGGTACACACTGTTATACTGTACTCCATTCCACATATCCTGGAAACCAAGCCCAGCCTTAGAAATTACAGATCATTGTCTTTATTTTCTACCATTCAGGTTTGGCCCTTTTCTCTCTAAAATTCCAGTCTGAATATGAACAACACAATAGGAAATTTATAAGTAACCACTGCAGGTTGTCTCAGGATGTTTCTCTACTGAGACGATGGGCCCGGGCAGAGCATGTAAACGGCTAAACAAATGTCAGTGCCATTTGCACCTCAGCAATTAAACATAATATTGCTTTATGCCATAGACTTGCCACAAGGTACCAGCTGACCATGTAACATATATTGAGGAAGCAAGCATGCATAAGAAATGCAAAGGAGCAGTGCTCACTTCCGATGACCTCAAAAAAGGAAATACTCAGCATTGCTTGAGAAATTAATGAAAAGCAAATTGCTGTTGAAATATTTTTAAGCATTCATTAATCCTTTTAGAGTTGCCAAAACCTGTGGCTTCTGAATTAGTGTGCTTAGTAACCCACAGAATTTCTCAAATAATGAGTACTCACACCTTGCTATATTCCTGCACTTTCTCCTCCTCTCACCACTGATATGTTAAAGAACATGACAAATAATAACAATGAGATTCCATTAAAGACACCCATGTTCAGGTGAAGCCGTGCTTTAATCAGCATGAAAACTATGTTGAAAAGAAATCATTGCCAGTTTTAAATAAATAAAAGTTGACTTTCTCCTTGCTACGATCATTTAAATTGATTGGTGAACATTTCCCATAATTTTACTAGCATGTTCCTATTCTTGTCAATATCTATGTACCTATCAAAGTCTCATCTTGTATGTCTGTATATATGTATGTCTGTATGTTTTGTATATTCCTCAAAATGCCACGTGCTCACGCTGAAAATTTTACATATTATAACTCACATTTTCCCGTGCACGCCGTAATCAGGTTCCCTTCAGATTTCAAGCTATATTTCACATTATTGGTGATTAAATCTTTAAAATTGCCAAATTGATCGTGATTTTTACTGTTAAAATCCTTCCTGCCAGCTTCCAACACACTTCGATACAAAGTTGCAAGACAGGAACACTGTGAACTTTTCGCCTCAATGGGATATCATATCAACAGGAGGGGGAGGGCGAATTGGTATTGCAATTGGTATTGGTACTGCTGCGGCAGGCAGGGGAAGTGCAATTGAATTTTTTTGTAAGTCCACTGTTGAGGGAGACAGGGGAGTGCTTGAATCTTACGTTCAGGAACGGGTTGTGTTGTTGGACCACGCCTCCCATAGGGGCTATGGGTTAGTGGTGCAATATTGCGTTGGAGAACGGGTTGCGTAGGGGGACAAGGCCTCCCGTGTGACAGGGACCCAACAGGTCCCAGTTGGTCTAGTTCCATTTAAATTTATCATTCTAAATATTTCTCAAACTGGGCAATTGTAATATATTAACCCATGAAAGAGAAATAATTAAGTAGCAAGTATTAAATTATTTCATTAATTGAAGATAAATTGTTGATGGCCTGCATTGTTATATTTTGTGTTAACAATATTGATAAAAGCAAGCAAAAAAAAGCAAACTGATTAATAATGAATGCATTTGCTTTTTACAAATGCACATGACTTTTGCAAATGCAGTATTCAAGTCTTTAAGGATAAAACAACATGATATGCGTATACACGCAGTAGATCAAATGAATGGTGCCAAATATATCACATGAAGGCTCAAGAGGACAATCTTAAGGCATGTGACATTTCTCTTGTGGTTACAAGTCATCATTATACCTTATGGGTAGTTTACAAATTCTATTAATTGATTTTTTTTTATGTATTTTGTTTTTTTGTTTAATTCTAAATTATTATGGAATTGATTTGATCTCTGGTGACTATAAATTATAATGTAGCAATCTTTTTTTATTTAACTCAGAGCCTGCAAATGGACAAGGCAATTGCATAGTAAGCACAAATTGTGGTACCTGGTCGAAAATAAAATATTCATGTGAAAATAGTAGCTGGTAAGAATAAGTAATGGAAAGCTGCCTAATAAAGCACTGATATCCTCTCTTATCCTGAGGGCAGGAGAGATAGTAACTAGATGTAGTGCCCAATTAACCCAGAAAGGATGCTAATCAAATTTCACTGGATTAGACTAAAGGGATTAAACTCACAGAACGCATAGTACAAGAAAATATCCAACAAATAACAGACACATCGAGAATTAAAATGTGATCTCTGAAGAATTCTAGTAGTTAAGTGTGAAGCTAACAAGCTTTGTACGATTGTGAGCTTTCGGTGGGGATAGTCAGCATTCAACCAGGGAGTTCAGCTTGCCTCTGGTGAGTTTTTTGCTGCCTTCTAATGTGTTTATTAAAAAATAAATAAAATATTTGATTTTCAACTTTGAGGAGAATTTAATCTGAATTTCACATTTCATCATTACTTTGATTACAGAATTTATACAAGAACACTGGAACTATCAGTGATGGGGAGGGAATCGGCTGTGAATGATGAATTATAATGGGTGGAGCCACCACGTATAGGAAGGTCATTCTCAGAAATATTAAAAAAAAGACAAATATCTTTTAACATATGACATGAATCACTAGAACACTAAATGCAGCCGTGTTATAATATTTAATAAACAATTATAGTGCAGATTCTCTTGTGCTTTTATTTTGTCAAAATGTCGGTGACTTGCTTTACAGCAGGAGAATCTCTGCATTTTTAATTGATGGGAATAAATGTCTTGTCTGGATTTTTAAATACTCTCTGTCAGGCAGTGCTGGGCTTAATACCAGTCATGTGCCTCGGTTGCCATGGGGAATGATGCAGCATGGAGGTTGATACTGGAAGCTGCTTGTCATGTGGCAAGTTCTATAATGGTTTCAGATGAATTGGCCTTGAGAATCCTAAGCTGCTGCGTTCATATGAGAAATAAAAGTTGTGTTGCTTTAGTAAAGAGAAAATCAACTAGTTAGTTGATACTATCTTTCATCTGTAACATTGAATTTATTTGACATATGTTGGTACATTATGGACTTAATATCATATATCAATCTGTTACAATTCTCAGAAAAAATTTTAACTGAGGATTTAAAATGTAACACCAGCATTCTGGGAAATCTGAATATATTTTCATACTTACTGGTGGATAATTCCTGAAATTAAATCTTTCTATCGTCAATGAAGATAAGGCAAAACATTATTTGGTTGACTTAAAAGTTGTGCCCATCATTGATAAGACTAGTTTTGGTTGCCCATGAGAAAGTGAAGTATGCAGAATTATTTGGGATTTGAAATTTTTAGTTTTATTAGAACTGAGGTATAAATAGATAAAAATCTATATGTTCTTTACCATGTTTGGAATACGACAGAACTTTAAAAACAATAATTTCAACTGTTACAGGTGATGGCTGAGGGGCCTGTTTCCACGCTACATCTCTAAACTAAACTAAACTAAACTAACTTTGGAAGCACACAGGTATACATTTTAAAGATTTTCACTTCCATTTCGGTGCCTGACCTATAGTTAGTGAAGTATGAAAACGAACAGGTAATTTACCAGTACCTATATTTATATATGAGAATTGAAAAAGGCTGAATCAGTTGGAATTTTTTCTCTTGATGGAAAAGCTGAGGTTGATCTGATTGAGGTTTTGGTTAAAGGATTTGACAGGACACAGTTGGAGTAAATGTTTTCATTTAGATTTCACCCCGTAATTGGAACCCAAGGAAATGAGTTAATAATACTAAACTGAACACAGAATCTGTCAAGAATATGGAAAGTGCTGCATGCAAGTGAAGCAAACAGTATGTGCTTTGAAGGAGAATTTTGGGAGAATAAAATGCGATTAATTTAGCATTAGTGGAAATGTCGATGTTTGGTGGGCTATAGGGCCTGTTCTTCAGGTGTATGAAAGAGATAAAGAGACATGATGAGTTAATGGAGAATATGCCTTACAGCACCAGAGACCCAGGTTCGATCATGACTACAGGTGCTGTCTGTACGGTGTTTGTACGTTCTCCCCTAATTGGCTTGATAAAATTGTATTATGTAAAATTGTCCCTTGTATGTGTAGGGTAGTGTTAGTGTGCGGGGATCACTGGTCGGTGCGGATTTGGTAGGCCGAAGGATCTGTTTCTGCACTGTATCTCTAAAATAAACTTAACTAAAACTAAACATATGCAGAATATGTCTTGGCCAGGTGAAGACATGGCTTATTGGAGATGCAGCTATATTTGGGGAATTAGACAGAACAGTTATCTCAGGTGGCTGAAGTGCTGGAAACATTTGCAGAGGTACAGAAAGTCTTGAAAACATGAGAGAAAAATGTCTAAATGGCACTTTACTTTAAATGTAGGTGAAAGTGCTCAGTGAGTAACCAGGACCTGACATGGGGTAGGACGTGTCAGCATGGTTTTGATGACCTCAGGTTAACTCCTTTCTGAAAGCAAAATTTTGATTTAACAAAACCTAAAATAAAGCATTTACCTTCATGGATATCAGAAGGTTCAAGGCTCCTCTGTGTGTGCATGCAAATATGAACTCCCACATGTCCTCACACATTTCATCCCCACTGTGTTTCTAATTCAGTTTAAAAAAAACATGAAAGACAATTAACTTCATTGTTGCTGATAGATTTGGCACTATGGTGTGCAAAGCATATTGCTCAGCATCATGAGTCTGCATTCTTGGTAAGCTATTGGTAAAGAAAATGACTGAATTGTTCTATTGTGCATTGCAACAGAATGGTAGTGGTGAAGCTTGTGATAAGGACTGTTAATGCACTTGTAACTTCTTCCTGATGAGGCGTTAAACTATGGTCCTATCTGTTCTCAGCAGTGGATGTGGAACACTGCTTCAAACAGTTATCTCTGACGTGCTGGTCAATCTTTATCCTTTGTTCTACATCATGGAAAAAAAATAATCTCTGGAAGTTCTCAGTTGGATATCTGAGCAAGCCAACACCAACACTGAAATGAAGGAAAGTCAACAGTCTTTTTGGAAAATTTTGCCTGAGGAACCACTGTAAACACCAAAGTTACTCATGTATTACCACAAAATGCTCACGTATTTTAATTTATTTTTGGGTGATCTTGCATGAGGGTTCATCTGATGGTGGGGCTGGGAATCCAACCTAAGGCATGTCAGACGGTGTATACGGGAGGGAGCTGGAGATGTTGGATGTCAGGAACATGGGCCAGTGCGAGGGTGAACCGGGGAATGCCTCCAGCGCCTTCAAGGTTGGCTGCAGGAGCCCCCGCCCCCCCCCCGCCCCGGGACACAAAGATGGCCAGACAGGACATTGGTCTTTGAATAAGGGCACCAAAAATGGCGATGCCTGCATGTGTAAATATGCAAAAAGAATTTAACTGTGCAGTTGCATATGTGACAAATACAGCACTATTGAAGTAAATAAAGAAAAATACATTATCAGATGTTATCATCATGGATGTCCGGATTCCAATTTTTCTTTGAAGCAGCATTCTACAAGAAAGAGTGAACATGCTGCTGAATTATTGATAAGTCTGACAATTTACATGAACAGGGCCAGTAACAAGTTGCCACAAATACACCACCCTATCCCTCTCTCCCATCCTCTATCAGAATTTTGAATGTATAACTCTTTCTCAGTTGAACAATGGAAATTGACTGAATCGAATTATTTTTGATCTATGGCAAGTGTTGTCATTTTATTAAATACATACTCGTTGATTTAGTGAATTCCTCAAACAGTAGCTTACTTGAGTTGCTGACATTCAGCTTTTTGAACATGGTTTACAAACAGATTATGAATTGATATATTTATGTCTAAAAACGACGCCTGACATCTGACTGTGGAATACACTTTTTTTTGGTTTAATTTGGTATCAGAACCAGAAGATAAAACTGAATTAACAACATAAAACTGTGACATTGTCACAAAAGCATTGTTCAGTGACTAGGATAAAAGTTCCATTATCTGATTTTGCTAACTTGTAGCACAAATGAAGGCATTTATTTCCCTTAGTTCTTACTTTAAATCATCAATTGATTTAAACATAGCTGCTGAAATAATGATTAACATGAAAACATAAAAACATATTGTTATTCCTACAATTTTGTGAATGTTTATGTCTGTTATTTTAAGTATCATTTTCATTGCATCGTGTTTACAGTCCATGTCATTATCAAGGATTCTAATGTGGCCTAAAATTACTAATAATAATTTCTTAAGCTACCGAAAAGTGACATGCAATCCAATGACCAGTTTAGAACACAATGCATCCTTACATAACCACATTATGAGTGTAAATCAGTGTAGCTTGGTGGCAGTATTCATAATTACAAATTGAATACTTTATTTGAATCACAGTGCATTTAACAAAAGAAAAAATGAAACTTAAAGAACCATGTAGAATGGTAACGAAGATATCTGTGGAATGTGATTTGGTTTACATAAGGGAGAGGAAGATGAAAGGAAAGCTAGCATTCTACATTTGCCTTGCATTTTTTCTACAAATTACAGCTAAAGGCATAGAATTTATTTACAACTTATGTTCTGTCAAAGCTGGCCAACGGGCATTTTTTAATCAAAAGGTTCTATATTCAGGAAAGTAAACCATAGTATAATCAGCAATGTGCTAGTCCACACTATGTATGAAATGGAACATTTTTTTTTAGTTCTAACTTTGATTCTGCAGAGAACTGGGCCATTTTAAAAGCCAACATTTTAGAAAAGTTTCCTTACAGGTCCAAATATGCCTTTCCAGTAGCTTCCACATACCTACAAACAGATCATTGCAAATAAAGGAGCAATGTCCAGTGACTTTCTGATGCAGTTCCTGACGTCAATCTTGTCATCTCTATTCACAATGGAACATAAGAAAGCTCACATGCACACAGTCACATGCTTATCATCACAGGAAGCGTACCCTTTTGAATATGTAATCAACCTACACTCTCTACTGAAACAAGGCACATGTTAATATGACTGTCATGAAGATAACATTTCCACTGTGCACTATATACTGTGTCCTCTACATTGAGCAATTTGGATATTTTTGTTTTTCTGTCTGACCCTGGCAATGATGATAAAAGTATCAGTGTGTGCAATTGCAAGAAGCTTTTGTCAAAACACAAAGTACGTTTTGTTACATGATATCTCAAATACTGAAACCTTATACATGTAAATGAACTGTTTTCATGGAAAAACAGACGGAGCAAAGCAAATGAATTATACATTGAAACTGCAGATTACAACTGGGGTGTACGTTTGGCATTACACCCTTTGCCTTTGAGATTTAAAAATAACATTTATTTTGGTTTATTTTATAGCCTCTTTGTTGCTATTTTTCTTAATTGCTAGGTGTTCAAATTCAAAACACTTTAGTACTTAAAAGACACTTTCTTCCATTAAAAATGTAATGTTTTATTTCATTTGTTTCAGATGAATACACTACGTTTATAAGCACTGTCACGATTATTTGTTTTGATGGGAAATACTTCATAGGTACATGTGACAATAATAAACTAAACTAAAGTAAACTCATGTAAAGTAAATTAAACTAAACTACCTTAAACAAGCATACTTACTATCCCCAATTATCAAGGAGAAAGCAGATTTTATCCAGAAGTATTTTTATTGTATCTTCTGCTTAAGCAGCATAGAAAACTGACTTTCCAAAGTTAATGATATGGATGCAACGGTTTTCTGTTTGATACTGAGGAAGTTCAACATAATCGGAGGCGCTGGCCTTTACTTCATAAGTTCGCAAGTTCATGTGACAGGAGCAGAATTAGGCCATTTGGCCCATCAAGTCAAATACTTCCATACTAAACTCCTAGCTCAAGACAAACGTAAGCATTCCACCTCAGCACCCAAAGAAAAACTGACTTGTTCTCCCTGGTGTTTTGGTTGTGGTCTTTATATCAGAATAATCATTACAAAAATGATATTATTACTAATTATATTGTGTCACATTACAAAATTTATGTGATAACGTGGGAGAGGCTACAACACGGAAACAGGCCCTTTGGCCCATCAAGTCCACACTGACCATCAACCACCCATTTACATTAATTCGACACCAATATAATTCAGCTTTATTCTCTCCATATTGTTATCAATTCCCCGCATTTATAACACATCCACACTCAAAGAAAAATTTATAATGGCTAATTAGTCTACCACGTCCTTGGGGTGTTGGGGGAAACCGGAGGAAACCCATGCAGTCACAGGGAGAACGTGCAAACTCCACACTGACAGCGCCCGAGGTCAGGATTGAACTTGAGTCTCTGGCGTTGTGAAGCAACAGCTCCATTAGCTGCCCACTGTAGACGCAGAAGAGGTCTATGAGAATTTTACTAAACCTGGACAGTTTTTATTCTGAGGAGAGATTGCAATGTCTTCCACTCATATTAATCCACCAATAACATGTATCTCCCCACTGATGGGCACAATAGATACATTGAGATGGCCCAGTGAAGATCCTGAACCATATGTAACCTATCATTTCACAGTGACCTGACCAAAATGTGCTGCATGGCCTGCTTCTCCCAACAATTCCCAGTGGCACCTCTTGACTTGGGTATAGAAATAGTCTATTTCACCCTTTCTGCAAGGAGCAGCAGTCGGCAATGTCTCTGGTGACCCCACCATCAAGGTCTGCAGATCATGCCTGCTATGACACCCCAAAGGTGGGTGTAGGGGAATGACAGATGAAGCAACGTCTGTTGTTTTTCAGCAGTGTTGGGACCATGCAGAGGAAATCTGACATATTTGCTTGTACTCCTCAACTGGACACAGATCTCAATGCAAGTGGTGCTATTTCAGAGCTATTGACTTAAGGCAGTCAGATGATTTTGTAGCTGCCATGCAGCAACATGTTACTAGGCATACAGTGATTTATTTTACTGAACCATAGACCACACAGGTTTTGAATAATAAAAGGGGCGAGCACGGACCACTAAACTTGGGTGGATGAGACCCCCATCTGGATATTGGCTTTTCATCTGCTCAGTATAACTCTCGTAAGAGAGTACACAGTCCGGGGTTACTCTGAGATGCAGACTGGAGAAGTCTGAAGAAGGGTCTTGACCCAAAACATCTCCTATTCCTTTCCTCCAGAGATACTGCCCGATCTGCTGAGTTACAACAGCATTTCATGTCTATCTTCAGTGTAAACCAGCATCTGTAGATCCTTCCTCACACTTACTTTGAGATGTTTGTGCAAGCTGTGCAATAGACATTATTCCAGTTGATGTTTAGCATTTCACATTGCAATTTTGAAGGTGAAAGAGACTGACCTCTCTGATTTGTTTGGCCTTGGCCTTGATTAGCAACCAATGAGATAATGCCTGGGTTAATGCAGTCACAGCAGGGGAGTGCACATTGTAACCCTGGCAGTCGCTTTGACTGCTAATCCTACTATTACCAAATAGGTCATCACAGGTATAGTTTTTCATGATTCTATGTTTCACTAACATTACTAAATGCGTAGGCTGTAGCTTTTCCCTCCAGGACAGTATCTCGTGTTCAAATTATTCTCCTACTCTGTTTGCAGTAAATCTACAGCTCTTTCATGTTCATAAGTTCTAGGAGCATGTTCATAAGGTCATAAGGTCATAAGGTCATAAGTGATAGGAGGAGAATTAGGCATTTTGGCCCATCAAGTCTACTCCGCCATTCAATCATGGCTGATCTATATCTCCCTACTAACCCCTTTCTCCTGACGTCTCCCCATAACGTCTGACACCTGTACTAATCAATAATTTATCTATCTCTGCCTTAACAATATCCACTGTCGGGAATGTTGTTGGTAATTTTGAGAATTATAAGGAAGATGAGTAGGTTATAATTTGGTTAAACCTGAAGCTCACATACCAGGGGAGCAGGGTGGGGAAAATGGCCAACATAGAATGTAGTTAAAATAGCTAAAACCGAAACATTCTGCAGAGAAACAGGCTTTCTTATCTATTGCGGGGAGGATAGTCCTTCGCAGTCCTGTGTTCTTTCTTATCTGTTGCAATCTTGAGATCACAGCTGCTCTTTGTCACTGTGTTGAGTAGGCAAGTCTCCCAAAGGTTAACGAACAACCTCTTTAATGAGGGGACCCCAATTGGTGAGTGGAATCAGTTCTCCTTTTATGGTATCTATTTGTCAGATATAAAGAAACGTAAGGTTAAAGTTAACTATGGGGAAAGACAAAGATGGAAGGTTACAGAGACTTTGATAAATGATTTATTTCAGTTCCACAAGTAACCATTCTATCATGAGGATATAAAAATCCTATAGTTAATATGGCTTGTTCAAGCAGTTTGAGTCTGCTCACACTAATTTCCCGATGTACCCCGATAAGGCCTTTAATAAACCGACTTATTCGATAGACTCACCACTGATCTACGAGCTGTTTTATTTTATGTCCGTGCCTATCTGAGTAAAGTCAGATATAGGGCATGGGTATAGTACAAAATTCCCCCCTCTGGAGCAGAATTAGGCCATTCGGCCCATCATGTCTATTCCGCCATTCAATCATGGCTGATCTAACTTTCCCTCTCACCCCCCATTCTCCTGCCTTCGCCCCATAACTCCTGACATTCGTACTATTCAAAGGGAACTTTCTGCTAAGGGAACAACGGTTTGCACAGCTTAACATTGTTTAAAATCTTCTGAGTTTATAAGCCTCAACTAATCATTCCTCAAACTTCCTAGTTGACCATAAGATGCTTTGAAATGACCTGGGGATTCTCAGGGGTTACATCAATATATTATTTTGTGTCTTTCACAACACAGTAAGGCAATAAATGTCTTAGCTGGGTAAATGTTGATAGAACTGATAGTATATTTATTTTATAAAGTCATCAATGTGTATACGTATTAAGTTTCAATGATACATGGAACGAATCTTAAATTGTTTTTAATTGTTTAACATTGCTTGTCATAGTGAGAGGATTGACAGTATTAGAAAAACAAAGAATACCGTAGGTGACACGGTGGCGCAGCGGTAGAGCTGCTGCCTTACAGCACCAGAGACCCGGGTTCGATCCCGACGATGAGTGCTGTCTATAGGGAATTTGAACATTCACCCTGTGACCACGTGGTTTCCCCCGGTTGCTCTGGTTTCCTCCTTCTCTCAAAATACGTACAGGTTTGCAGGTTAATTGGCTTTGGTAAAAAATTGTAAATTGTCCCTAGTGCGTTGTCTACAGGGATCGCTGGTCGGCGTGGACTCGGTGGGCCGATAGGGCTGTTCCAACGCTATATCTCAAAAACTAAATCAAACTAGACTCAATAATCCCCAATAAGGGCCAATAAAAGATGAAGGACTTCTGTGGAAAGAGAAAGTAACGGAGTAAAAATTAGGCATGGAATGAAATTGCTAAAATGAGCAATGGTGATTTCGACACTGAAACAGTTGCTGGGCACCGATGGTAATGCGATAACATGACCAGCAGTTTGACAAGAATCAATGGCTATTTCCTCCTCACTTGTCACTGTGTTCTTTATTATCATCCAGGCTGAGGAGCTGGATACGTGATACATCTGACCTTTTAGCTTCATACCAGTCAGAGCTGTCAGGTATAATGTGGTCCCATTCATTTAAATGATGGTACCCACCTTCAATGGAAAACTAAATGAAGGTTAGATTCCATGTTTCTTTTGACTTTACAATTGTGCTTTAATTAATTTATGAAGTTTACTCCAGTTTTTTTTAACCGATTTTTAAACCCTTATGTTTAAAAATAATTAATTTCATTGTATAATATTGCTTCTAAATGAGTCAGATCGTCATGACTTTTGGAGACAGTTGCAAAGGCCTTGAATAGCATCTGGGAACAGCCCAGCAGATGTTCTGGAGATGGGGCTCATCAACACTGGCAGCTTGGTCTAACTCATGAAATATCCACGGCAACTGAGATTGCAGGTTGTTGAAAAGAACATAGGCTCAAGAGATCATTGTGACTGTAGCATTAGGGAGAGGGCCATACTCGAGGTGTATAACTCCAACCAATGTCATCTGATAGAACATGGAAAACCTAGCCTGTAACAAGTACTCAAAGAAGTAACTAAAAACTGTTCTGCTATCACAGGTTGACTTACAGAGTGCTGGATGTCTGCCTCTTTATTTTTAAATGAGGCTGGAGAGTATTTGTGCTACAAACCTAGACGGACGGTAGACAATTGAGTGAAATAAAATTGGACCTTTGCAGAAGTGAGTTATTACTTTCCATTGTCTATTTTATATCTGTGGTCTGACAATTTTTTTTTTACACAATTGGCCATGACCTAGGTTTACTCCACGATCTTACTGAAGGCAAACATTTTTCCACAGTAGTAAACAAGCTGGCATCCTTTGTTTGATATATTAATCAAATTATAAATCCAAGAGCAAAAAATAATTCAGAAAATGTCTTCAGGGTTCACTGTTGTGAAGGGTAAAAAACTATGTACATTTATGAAAGGAATTTTACTTAATGATTGATAGGTGAATTATAATTAATAAATTGTAACTTATAGCCACGAGCACAAAGCCTGAAGTTTGCAGGTGCTTTCCTCACCAGAAGCTTGGGGCCTTTTGGCAGCTACTGATTGAGAACAATAGCGCACACAGTGAAATCTATAATTTCCTGGCACTCCTTTTCTAATGAAAGGCATTAACGAATCTGTTCCGCCAATAATCTAGATGGGAGCACACTTTCAAGTAGAAGAAACCAATGTATGTATTATATTATTTGGGGTTATTCAGCAAAGAATGTAAAACAAGCTGTCAAAGGTTGTTTGGTTTATATGAGCGTCTGTCCTGCTGGGATACTCTAGCTTTTTGTGTCTATCTTCGAGCAGTAAGAGGAGGTTGTTGAGGTGATATTATAACAGCATTTTAAAGACATTTGGAAACGTAGATGGGATAGTAGGAGGGATATGGGCCAATTGTGGGCAAGTTGGACTAGTTTAGATGGGGCATCTTGGGAGAGTTGGGCTGAACGGCCTGTTTCCATGCTGTATGATTCTATGACTCCATAGCATTGAATAGTACAGGAGCCTTTGGCCCACAATATCTGGGAGAGATATTATGCAAGTTAATCTAGTCTGATTATACATGGTCCATATACCCTCCATTCCCTGTATATGCCTAAAGGCCTCTTAATTATCACTATCGTATCTGCTTCCACCAACACCCTTGGCAAGGCATACCAGGCACCCACCACTAACTGTGCAAAATTTTGCCCTGTAGATTTCTTTTAAACTTTCCCATTGACCTTAATGGGCCTGTCCACTTAGGCAACTTTTAAGACGACTGCAGCAGACTATGCGGTCACCACGTGTTCGCGAGTGGTTGCTGGGTAGTCGCCTTCATGGTCGTGAGGAGTTTCGGCATTCTGGGAACTAGTGGCGGTCTAATTAGGATCGCCACATATTTTTCAACATGTTGAAACAATAGCGGCGACCAGAATGATGCCGTTACGGAGAGTAGCGATAATTCTCGTGCCATAGGAGGGTTGCCAGGAGGTCCTAGTGGGTTGTCAGGAGGTTGAAGGTTCTCATAGGTTGTAGCCAGTGCCGACCGGTGAATTTCATTGGCTCATTGGGAAATAAAAAGTAAGCAGCAGTTTTCAGAACCAAGGATAACCGACCGGTAATGTTAATGTCCGCCGAGCTTCACAGCCGTGTATCTCCGGCTTCTTAAATGCTGTCTCCACTCCTTCTCTCTCCTTCTCGCCCCTCTCCCCACCTCTTTTAAAAGACTTACCGTAACCATCTTAGTTTCAATGCCAACCTACCTGTTCATCGCGGTGTGTGGCTGTATCACCTTGGCTTTGCACTGTGTGAATTTCACTCAGACAGCGCTCCCCCCGCTTGCCCTGTCACCTGCCTGCATAACGGGCTGGTGAAGGAAGCGATGTGTGTGTGTGTGTGTGTGTTCCACTCTGACAGTCGCCATTCCAGTTGCCGGCAACTTGACAGTCACCGGCAGTCGCCTGAAAAGTCGCCGAAGTGGGACAGGCCCATAAAGCTATGCCCTCTAGTGGTTGACATTACCATCCTGGGACAAAGGTTCTGACTCTCTATCCTATCTATGTCTCCTATAATTTATCAATTCCTATGTTTTTTTTAATCTGAAACAATACATAAATTAAAGGGCAAATTGAGTCCATCGAGTCTTCATTCACTGCTCACAATTTCTCAATATTTTATCTTCATTTTCTGTATGCGGCAACATCAATAATGACAATATGCTATCTTTGCTACATTAAATCATGATTCAGCCAGATACAGTATATACTTTCCTTTGACTCCCTCACTTGGTACTTGGTACACAAATCCATCAGTGCTGATGGCCTGGAGAGAAGGAATGGGTGACGTTTCGGATGGAGACCCTTCTTCAGACTGAAAGACACCGGAAGGGTAAATGAGAGATATAGACAATAATGTCGAAATTATAAAGGAAACAGGCCTTTATCATCGTTACTTTTTTTGCCTATCTTTCATTCATTGTTCTTTATCTCTCTGCACCATCGTCTATATCTCTAATTTCCATTTCCCGGGACTTTCAGTCTGATGAAGGGTTTCGACCCGAAACGTTGCCTATTTCCTTCGCTCCATAGATGCTGCCTCACCCGCTGAGTTTCTCCAGCACTTTTGTCTACCTTCAATTTTGCAGCTTCTTCTTAAACAGTTACTACTAGCACTCTGCTTTGGCATGGACAAGGTGAGATGAATGGCCTGCACCTGTGCTGTATGGCTCCATGATTCTAGCCACACTACACCCCCCTCCTCCCCCCCCCCCCACCCCCCACCAGCCCACAACATGTCCAAGGGGTAACAAATATTAATTGGTGTAAAATTGAGAAATGGACTGGTGGGAACCAGTCCCTCATGCCTTTCCAATAACTCATGATGCATCATGACTAGGCATTCCTAATGTTTCCTCCACCCTTCAATCCTGCAACCATCTAATCTCTTGGGTGTTGTTTTTTTTACGTAACCTGACATCCAATTTCCGTGCAACCAAATCTTTAAGCCTGACCATCATGTAGCCAACTTTCCAAGTAAAATTGGGCCACCAGGAGTTACTCTGCCATGGTTCTGAACAAAAGTGATTGCTTTGAATTTGTCAATATACTTGCTTTAAATTTGCCAATATACTTAAATTGTCTGAAGAAGGGTCTCGACCCGAAACGTCGCCTATCTCCTTCGCTCCTTAGATGCTGCTGCACCCGCTGAGTTTCTCCAGCTTTTTGTGTAACCTTCAACAATTTGTTATTGCTCAGTCGACAATCTATTATTAAGTTATTGACTTCCATGGTTTTTATTTTAACAAATATAAATATTATTTCCTCCATTTTTCTCCAGATTTTCTCCAGAGATGCTGCCTGGCTCACTGGGTTACTCCAGCATGTTGTGTCTATCTTTGGTATCAACCAGCATCTGCAGTTCTTTTTTTATTAAATATGATTTTATTTGGTATAATGATAAATAAGTATAGCACAGTCTTTGAAAACACCCAGGAAACAGAGTATAATCATTATAGAGAAAGAGACAAATGTTGCTCACATTATGCAGATGCTTGGGCAGCTGATGACTTGTCCATGAGGGGCACCTAAAATAAAAGATTTGCTTCCATAAGGGGTTCATTTCTACCCCAGTGTGTTAAATACAGTCAGAATAGTTTTTGCATGCAAAATGCAGGATTCAATTATTTTTTCCAGGCCTTGAGGAATCTGTCTGACACCTCTTAAAGAAACCATTATTGATCACTCAAAAGATGGGGCCTAAAATATTGAGAAAATTCACTTTTGCTGCAGCCGAGTGAAGTATGAAGGCTCCCCTTGGCTCTTTAAAGCAACTCTGGTTGATGATTATCTCCTTCACCACCACATCCTGCATCCATCTTACAGGTGACCGTTGACATGGTTGGAGCTACATAACATATACAGTCTGGCACGGTGGCTTAGCGGTAGAGCTACTGCCTTACAGTGCCAGAGACCTGGATCGATCCTAAGTAAGGATGCTCTCTGTATGACATTTGTACGTTCTCCTCATGACCTGCATGGGTTTTCTTCGAAATCTTCGATTTGCTCCACTCCAAAGATCTACAGGTTTGTAGGTTAATTGGCTTGGTATAAATGTAAAATTGTCCCTAGAGTGTGTAGGGTAGTGTTAATGTGCGGGATCGTTGGTTGGTGCGGACTCGCTGTGCCGAATGGCCTGCTTCCGCACTGTATCTATAAACTAAACTAAATCTAAACTAAGCAGAGAAACAGGCCTTTTGCCTTAAAGGCGTTTGCCAGGATTTGTAAATTACTCAAACTTCTTCTCAGCATGCTTCATCTGATCTTGTCAGTGTACTCAAGTGTCCTCACTCCCACATGCACTCACTACCACTGGTTAAAGGGCCTGTCCCACTTGCATGCGATTGCGTGCGTTTGGCGTGACCAACTGGAAGCGGAGTTTGCGCAAAGTTCATGCTAAATTCACGCTAAGTTCGCACGTGACGTCATTTACGCATATAAATCAAATCAGCTGGGCAGAAGGCGGGCCGACTGAATATGGCCGTCGCACGGCGTCGGGCGGTGACGTCATCACGCAACGCCACGCGCTAGGCATACGCTGTCAAGACGATGCGTATGCTGTCAAGACGCTGTGTACGACGTCAAGATGCTGCGTACGACTGTAATGCGCCTGCGTGCGGACACGGGCTGATAGGCCATTGGCGCGCAAAGATTTTGGTCACTGGAGGAATTTCATGATGTCGGGACCAGCCCCGCACAACTCATAGAAACATAGAAACATAGAAATTAGGTGCAGGAGTAGGCCATTCGGCCCTTCGAGCCTGCACCGCCATTCAATATGATCATGGCTGATCATCCAACTCAGTATCCCGTACCTGCCTTCTCTCCATACCCTCTGATCCCCTTAGCCACAAGGGCCACATCTAACTCCCTCTTAAATATAGCCAATGAACTGGCCTGAACTACCCTCTGTGGCAGAGAGTTCCAGAGACCCACCACTCTCTGTGTGAAATAATTTCTTCTCATCTCGATCCTAAAGGATTTCCCCCTTATCCTTAAGCTGTGACCCCTTGTCCTTGACCTCCCCAACATCGGGAACAATCTTCCTGCATCTAGCCTGTCCAACCCCTTAAGAATCTTGTAAGTTTCTATAAGATCCCCTCTCAATCTCCTAAATTCTAGAGAGTATAAACCGAGTCTATGCAGTCTTTGTTCATAAGACAGTCCTGACATCCCAGGAATCAGTCTGGTGAACCTTCGCTGCACTCCCTCTATGGCAATAATGTCCTTCCTCAGATTTGGAGACCAGAACTGTACGCAATACTCCAGGTGTGGCCTCACCAAGACCCTATACAACTGAAGTAGAACCCCCCTGCTCCTATACTCAAACCCCTCCGCGCTTCTAAATGGGACCGGCCCTGCGCGGCCATACGGTGCCCGTATGCCTCAAACGACCACGAGGTCGCGTTATTTGCGAGCCAAGGTCGCATAAGTGGGACTAGCCCTTAAAGCTTTACCGACAAAGTTGGAAATTGACTGCTGGAACTGTGCTACTAAAGCCAAATTTGCAGCACTAATCTAATTTCTAAGCAACGGCAAGGCCATGTCTGTCTTCCGGTAATTTTCAATTTTATGTCCAGTGACTCTTCTGTCGAAAGGTAAACATAGATTAATTAAAGAGCTAAAGCACAATCCCCATCCATGGTATAAATAATCACTCATTGTTGTTGGTATGTTATATACTTGCTCGATTTTGGTGTTTTTAATAATTAATGCTGTTATAGTTCTGAGTATTTCACACAATCCTGATTCTTTCTTCATGCTATGAAAAGAAACATTCATATCAAGATCAAATATATTTTTTGGAAGTTTATCATGACTTAATTGCATATCAATATTTGCATAACCTCTTAATTTAAAAAAAAAACCGTATCTGTTCTAGTTTACACCATGCTGGCAGGTTGTTAATATTTCTGAGAAACTGCAAGTCATGTCAGGCCTAAATTGTTCCACTGAGTTGCATAAGTCAAGCACTTAATACTTGAATAATGTTCCAGTATTGTGTTGAGCTAAGTGCTTTTATATTAAGCAAGACTCTACACAAATCTAGTCAAGTGAAAGCAATGTCTTTAGCAAGAGATTAGCATCTGGGAAACACTGAAAGTAATGAAAGACTTATGTTATCACCAAAAAGATTTTGGTCAAAAGCACCAGCATGATGGCGTTGTGTAGAGTTGCTCCCCAACAGCGCCAGAGACCTGAGTTTGATCCGTATAGAGTTTGTATGTTCTCCCTGTGACCACGTGAGTTTTCACCGGGTGCTCCGGTTTCCTTCCACACTCCAAAATCATTCAGGTTTGTAGGTTAATTGGCTTTGGTAAAAATTGTACATTTTTCTCGTGTGTAGAATGGTGTTAGTGTACGGGGATCGATGGTTGGCGCTGACACGGTGGGCTGAGTGGCCTGTGTCCATGGTGTATCTCTAAACTAAATTAAACCAACTAAATAATGATGCATCTTGAAGTGTTGTCACTGATGGATTTTAGGAAATGTAACAGACAATTCACACAAGAAAACTTTTCAAATGTAAATGTAATGCCGAATAATCTGTCATCAACATGGAGGCATGGCATTCAGAATTTCTTCTGACTGAATAGAAGACATCTTTACTTGGCATCTTAGCCCACCAGTGGCATCACTAACAACAGGGCACTCAATTGTGGCTAAAATTGAACTTTTGTTTTGCACTAAAGATGCTGGAGTTACACAAAATTGAACCCCAATACAGAACTGATTATCTTTGGATCAATGGAAGAGGGAAGTAAACTAACTATATTCCAAGAAGCTTTTCTTAATTACGGTTTAATAACAGCAAAAAAACTCATACTCAAATTTTGGAAAAATGCAACCACGCCAAAATTCAAAATGTGGATTTCAAATATGTCGAAACGCTACATCTTGAAGAAATGAGATTCCTCCTACTAGGCAAAGTAGACCAATTCTTAAAGACTTGGTCTTCTTTTTATCAACTTTTTGCAAGCATATGGTGCAACATAACATAACCTTAGAAATTAAATGATTTAGAACAGGGTGACGGATGGGCAAAAATATGAAATAGGTAAATCTCTCCTAATCTCTCTTTTCTCTACTTTCTTCTTTTCTTTCAATCTTTTTAGCTTCTCATCTCTGTCCTTTATTTCTTTTGCTATCTGTTTCTACTCGCTTGTCTATCTATACCGACACTCTTTATTTCTTTTTTCTCTCACTGTTCTTTTATTATTAAATTAAAAATATACAAAGTTGTACAAGAATAGAAATATGTATGTATGTATTAGGTACTCACGTACCACGCTATTGTACTTACGTCTAACAAAAATAAACAAAAAAAAAAGATGCTGGAGTGGGACAAACTCAAAACATTCAGATTCAGAGCTAAGAGCACTGCCCACTGAACCACTGCTGATAATAAGAAAAGCCACATGGTCATGGGGAGAAACTCCATACTGAAACCGGTTCTCTGGCACTGTAAGACAGCAACTCTACCACTGCGTCACTGTGCCACCTATTTCTTTCCTTCATAATTTTCTTTCATAAGTTTTTCACAATTTCTTATTTCATAATTTTTCACCTCCTCCAATGGGATTCCATGACCAGGAATATTTTCCCTTTCCCTCCCATTTCATCATTCAGAGGTGACTGCGCTATCTGCGAGTTGCTCCTCCCTTTCCAGCTAGCATGCCTGCTCTTTTCCGTGCAGAGGATGTCATGCCTGTCTTTTTAACTCTTCTAAACATCGAGACTCGCACCTCATTTCAAGATTTCAGTTGCGTTTTTTTAACCATTTGAGTGCGTTACACGCGAGGCCTACAATGTTGTTCCTTCCATTTTCAATGTCAACAATCAGTCATTGGGTGAAATTATTGGCATTAATCAGCTGCAATTTATGTCGATGGCACATGTTTAATGAATTTGGATGGCTATCTCTTTGTACATGTAGAAACACTGAAAAAGGATTGACAACAAAGACTCAATGTTTTCTAATATGCGAGCCAAGGTCACAGTAAAGTAACAGTTGTAAACTGTCTGCATCTCAGAACTTCTGAAGAAAATTGTATGCTCAGTGTTTTTTTGTTTATCCAACACAGTTTTCAGGAAGACTGAGTCCTTTATTCCTTCTTAATAGTTTCATAAACTGGGAACACCCTGGTTGGTATACAGTCAGGAAATCTGTCAACGCTCCACAGAAGTAATTACAAAATAATTATTAAGAAAATATAGGATGCATACCAGGGACTTTGTGGATACAGTGTACTTATCTATAAAATGACAAAGTTACAAATGAGTTGTGATGTCTCTGGCATGTATTTTTTTTTCTGTTTATAAACAGAACAAAGCGAAAAGATGAATTTGCCATTTCGCAAAACTAACCAAAGAATGAGATTCATGAGTGTTTACTGCACCTAAATTTGATAAAGGATGTGGAAATATCTTGATATATTAGAGATCTGGAATTCTTGAAAGGTGAGTAATTTTGCAGTAATACCAAGCGTCATGTAGCTGAAGGTCGCCAGGTTCTATTGTTCATACAAGACCATAATTATCTTCAGCAATTAGAAAAGAAGATTAGTAGTCACTTTTCCTCATAGCTAATCATAGACTGTCACTAGATCTGTGCTCAGTGCTCATGGAATGACAACAGGTTTGGAGACTGCTCTTACACCATTTATGAAGTTATGGTCAATCACCTACACACATTAATAACAGTCCCTTTGAAGATTACTGGCTTCTTTGTAGCAATACCTGTAGGAGTATAGAGGAAAGGTGAACACCCACATGGACAAAAAAATAAAATCACATTTCCAGGAGGATGCAAGGAATCATACTGGCTTTGTGATTTCATTAACGTCACATTGTGAGTGATGGTGTAACCAATTTCCCTTATGTACAGTGGTTGGCTGTAAACCCAAATTGAGATGAATGATTGAAATGGCTTGTTGACCAGTTGATGTTTTTTTCTAATGGCTTGCAATCTATAGATGATAATAGTAAGATTAAATGAGAATTTACCAGTTTGAAGTTTGATCTTTATTTTATGAGGAGTTACGATGAGCGATTACGTGAAGAACCCCGTCAGTCGGCATGCGCTTCAATCTTCAAAGCAGCGGTGTGAAATCACAGAAGAACAATAATTGTAGTATTATAGTAAGATTATAAACCTAGAACTACCAGATGAGCTTTGTGATATGAGGGTTGGGAGTGTTGGGCACGTAATCACTCATCGTAACTCCTCATAAAATAAAGATCAAACTTCAAACTGGTAAGTTCTTGTTTAATCTTACTATTTTACTTCGGAGTCACGTGAGTGATTCCGTGAAGATTTCAAAGATCTGTGATTTCATACCGATCCAAATCCAGGCTGCTCACACTGCAATCAGTTGACTCAGGAGGAGTGAATAATTAGCAATACATTGAAACATGGTACTGATTAACATGTTAATACTTTAATTCACAAATAAACAAAATATACAATAGCTTACATAACCAACTTAAGAGTAATCTTTGTTAAGGACAAGGATGTGGCTGTACCACATTGATGAAGCAGCGTCAGTACCATGCTCACATCCCAGATTTCAGAATACTTAGGCCTGGGGGGATTATAATTAAAAACACCCTTCATAAACCTGGAGATTAACAGATGAGATCCTACAGACTGAAGTTCTGACCCCCAGCATAGGTACGATGACAAGGCACTCCTGGCACTGTTGATGGCACTATAGCTCAACCCTTCATCGAAATGTAACTTTGACAGAAATTCGAGCACATCTGGGATGGAGGCTGTGTGGTATGTAATGTTCCCCTGTAAACAAAATTCCTCCCATTTCCTGACGAGAGATGTACTGCCTTTTTAAAATCTGATAGAAGAAGATAGGGCCTTCTTAAAATCTGCAAATCAACAAATTTGACGATCACACAATGGGTGTTGACCTCCAGTCACAGGGTGCACCAATAGATGATGATGTTTTGGAACCACCATAATAGGCTGTGTAATAATGCCCAAAATGAGAGGGAACCATGGCTGTGTAGGTCAGTTGGGTACCACCAAAACCTCTGAAACCTGCTTGATCTTAGTCAAGTACTGACTGATGAGGCAGAAGGGGGGAAATGTATATAAAAACATTCCGCCCCAGTGCAGTGAGAACACATTCGCCGCAACTGCACCAGGATCTGGTTCCCATGAAACATACTTTGGTACCTGGTGATTGAGTCTGGATGCAAAAAAATCAATATCTGGCATCCCATTAAATACATCATGATTCAACATCCAATCAGTGTTGTCGTTGAATTTGCGTGACCTGGTGTCTGCCACCATATTGAATCTGCCTGGCAAGTAGACAGCTGAAATTCAAATATTGTTTTTAATGCACCAGTGCCAAATAAGGTTTGCCAATCCATCACAAGATTTCGACTTGATTCCACCCATGTGATTAACAAACACCACTGCCGTGGTGTTCTCAATCTGAAGCTGAACATATAAGTGATGCTTAGTGGTACAGTAAGCTTTGATCCCATAAAATGCTCCTAAAAGCTCTAAATAATTAATTCCATGTGATTGCAGAATCAACGCCTCATGCATATTCCATCTGCCTCCACAGCTAGACCTGATATCAGTAGCACCCCAACCTAGGGCACTAACATCAGTCTGCAAAACAACTGAAGGTGTTTCGTTCAAAATTTTGCTAGAAAAATTTGAAATTTTTCTAATCCACCACTGTACTTCTGTAATGGCTTCACGTGCATGGGCTGATTGAAATGACCTGCATGTATTCTGAGTGCCTGTACCTTTGCCCTCTGTAAATGTTAGTAATGCAAAGGTCCATATTGCACAGCTGGAAAAGCAGCTACCAATTTACCAATTAAGCTGGCCACCTGTTTAATTGCAGGTGATTGCTCCCCCAAGAGCTTGATACGGCCTTCAATTAAATCTAATCTCTTGCTCTTGGGCAGAGTCACAGACATGTGATTTTAATTAACTGTGAATCCTAAATAGTCAATTATGTTAACCGGCACCAATTTTGATTTAGCTGGGTGGATAATGAACCCCAACCTGTCAACCATGAGTTTAACAGCTGAAACTGATAACTCGGCTGCCACAAAGGTGTTTCCAATTATTAAGATGTCATCCAAATAGGCCATTACAATATGGCCCTGTGACCGTAGTAACCCCAGTATTAGCAGCTTTTAGCAGCTTTGTAAATAAGCGAGGGGCTGAGGTTAACCCATTAGGCAGTACTCTAAACTGCCATAATTGCCCCATCCAGCTAAATTTCAAATATCTCTGATACTCTTTATGAACAGGCACTGAATAATATGCATCCTGAAGATCTATACATGCCACATAACACCCTCTGGAAATCAATTGCTTGGCAGTAGCAAACGTTTCCATTTTAAAATGATTACACTGCACAAATGGATTAAGTCCTGTCTGGTCCAAAATAATCCGACACGCACGATCTTTCTTTAGTCTCGGAAACACATTAGATACAAATTGATGAGTTTGATAAACTGTCTTCTCAATTGCACCTTTAAAACATAATTTTGCTATTTCAGCTTGAATCTCCAAATTCTCTCGTTGTGAGAAAATGAGTCAACGAGTCAATGAGTCAATGAGTCAAATGAGTCAATGAGCCTGCTCTGGCTTGTGCTGGGTGGGTGGACACAGGTTGGGACTAAATTCAATTTGAAACCCCTATATACTCTGCAGTATAAACACATTTGATGTTATTTTACACCATTCTTTGAGAAACCTGTGTAACCTCCCCCCAATTGGTAGGTAATTCTCACTCAATATGTTTCGACAAGAACCAGACCCACCTACCTCCATGGTTACCGTTGGAGTTCTTTGTCCCCTGGTTCTGGATGGAATCGGCATGTTTGCCCGTACTCCTGCTGGAGTGTGCCAGCTGCGCACATTGAATGGCCGGCTTCATCCTTGCCCGGACCCGGTTTCAGCAAACCGTGTGTAAGGGTACTGTTGCCGAAGGGTTCTGCTGGTCACTGGTGCCTTGATCAGCCCGATGGTTTTTGCCTCGTCGTCTAGCTCCTTCACCCTCTTTGCGAGGTCTTCCCCGAACAATAGGTTCGGTGGCTGGATGTTGCTAGGCTTACACAGGGCAGCGAACCTTGGGTGAATGATAGGGCGGATGGCGCTCTTTCTAAGGCAGTTAATCTCAAAGTGCACATTGCACATGGGAGCCAGGGCATCCTGCTGAACTTCAGTCAGGAGCCCACCATCCACCGACCTACCAAAAACCGTAATGCCAGCTGCGAGCAGCTTCAGCACCAGTTGCACTTTTATCTCCTGCGCTCGGATGCCTAGTCCCATATGGCCCCAAATGGCATGGTTGACGGCCGGCATTTTGAGCAGGATACAATTTGCTGGGGGGTCATATTTTTTGGCCGTTGTATCCATGGCCAGCTCCAGAAGCTGGTGCGAGGCCAAGTAATTAATACTGGCAGCCAGGAATGGGACCTCTGGCTCTTGTCCTTCGTCCCGTGGGGCAGCTTCCAACGCTAGGCCCTCAGAGTCGGCGTCAGAATCGTACAGAATCTGCAAGAGGGAGACACTAGGCAGCCCTGTAGATGCTGCTGGCGTGGGCTCTTGGAGAGGCCGGCGCTCTTGATGGAACATCCTCTCCAATAGGATCTCCATCCTGGATACCCGTTGAACAGTATCCATTCTTGAGGGAGAACCCTCTCGACCGGTCTCGTCCGAGTCTATCGGCCGGACAGATTTTCAGGTGGCCTTATGCCCCTCCGGCGTAGCTGCGGTGCCCTCAGATACCAAGTCTGTAGTCGCTGGTCTCACTACTAGCGACTCTGTAGGTGAGATAGGCGGCTGCCCGCACCCGCACTCCCGCTGGCTTTAGCCACTTTTGCTACAGCTCGCCTTGCTGCTAACGACTTCTTCATGCTTGAACATGCCCTCCTGTAACAAGATTTAACAAGCGCAGAAAATCAACCTCCAACAAGTTTGACAATTACCTGAGGCTTTTTAAACTTACCGCTGGAGAAGCGCTGCTCCTCCCAGCCAGTCACTGCGGCATGCGTCAGACGTAATGACGCGCATGCCGACTGGCGAGGTTCTTCAAGAAATCACTCACGTGACTCCGAGTAAAATAACTGTCTGCTTTGAAACAAAAAGCACAAGCATATAAATGTTCTTCCCACACCTATTTTTTTGAAAAGACCAAAATGTACCAGAGGAAAACATTCCACCAACTGAGTGGTGTAGCAAAATTATCTTTGGCTGGATCCCTGGCATAAACTCATCTATTGGCTTACAGTAGGTGAGAAAATGTCTACCTGTAAATCACTCCACGTGAGTGTGGCTCACCACAAACCATGAACATCATCTTAGAACATAGAATGATACAGCTGGTTGTCTGACCTTTTTTGGGTGCAATCTGGAAGCTGCAATTCCTACAATGTTAGAGTGAAAAAAACTTATAAGTCCTTAACTGGCTATAAATTGCTTTATGTCTGTCTGGTAGATAATTGAAAGGAACCACATGCATACAGGTCTTTCTTTTTTCCATCAGTTAATGTCACTTTTCCGATTTCATGGCATGCTATTTATTTACACCACACATTGAATGAAACATCATTGAGGTGATAATAAACTGATTATGGACTGAGGAAGGAGTAATCCTGGTTTTATATTATTTGGGGGAAACCTGAACAAGTGTAAATTTGATGTTTTGTTTGGTACCTGATTACTTTTACTTTTCTCATTTCTTTTTGTCCAATTTCTTGGCTTCTCAATGATACATCCTCAAAACTGTCATGGATACAGAAGACGTCTTAAATACTGATCAATTTGTATTCATTTTGTGCTGTTGAGAAATGTACCACAATATTTCTGGTAAATATAGTTAAATAAGTGTGAGCTGCGTTGTAATATTCTCCTATTGAAAATAGCTTAAGATTTAACATTGTATTAATTTAATTTGTATAATGCTGAAAAGGTCCTTATATGGAATTGAACATTTCAACATGTATATACTTATAAAAGCCTCAACTTGCAGGTATGTGTGCACGTGTGTGTGCGCGTGTGTGTGTTTTTGTATCTTCCTTTAAATGCTATGTGGTAGCGCTGAATTTTGTTCCAGATTCTTACTCACATTTTTCCGGTTGACACCATAATCAAGATTTCTTCAGAATTGATGTTATATTTCACGTTATTGATGATAAAGAAAAGCCAAGAGCGGCTTCTGAGAGAGTCTTCCAGCAGCTTCCAGTGATGATGTCACAATGCCTTCTCACAGTCCACCAATCACAATGGGCTCTCATTTACACAAGCTGCCGAGTGCATCAATGACATCACAATGGGACAACGGTAACGGCAGCAGAAGCTTGGAGGAAAATGCTGCGCGTCGCTATCGAGGGAGAGGGGGAGAGGGAGAGAGAGGATGAGAGAGAGAGGGGAAAGAGAGAGAGAGAGAGAGAGAGTGAGAGAGAATGAGAGAGAGAGTTGTGTTGGGGGAACTGGTGAGTAGTGGAAACGGGTTGCGTTGGCGGAGCTGGTGAGTGGTGGAATATTGCGTTGGGGTTGCCAACAGTAACGGCAGCAGCAGCTTAAAAGAGAACGCTGCGTGTCACCATCTTCAGTTCGACGGCTGTGCAAGGGGGAGGGGGTAGTGTGTGTCGGGGGGTGGGGGGGTATGTCGGTGGGATGTGTTGAGTCAAAAGTCGAGTCTATTCATTCTCAAAGATTGATTGACATGTTACCAAAAAAAATCCAGAACTTTCCACTGCTGCTGTACTCAACCCCCCCCCCCCCCCGTACATGCCGCGTCCACGCTGCCTGCCTCCCACCGCACCCATCCCCCCATCTCCCCGCACCCCAGCATCTGCCCCCTCTCACATCCCCCCCTACTCCCCCTCCACCCTCCCCCTCCCGCCCTCCCTCGGCCTCGCCCCCTGCCCCTCCACCCCCATCCCCCCCCCCCACCCCAACGTGGGGACGATTGATTGCCTCCATAAATTCCATAATATTCCTTATGGGGGTTGATGGGGTGATTGGCTCCATGGGGCACCTGTTTCCGGGGTGAGCGCGGATACCCTGCCCCCCACCCGCATTGGTGGACGGGGCCCAACAGGCCCCAGTGGGTCCCACTTGGTCTAGAATTAACTAATATTTAGTAATCTGTTCTCCTATTTGATTATGCTATTCACTGGAGCATGGATAGGAATAGGCCTTGTATCTATTCTAATTAATGGCTAATCTATACCACATCATAAGCACACCATCCATCATCTGCTGTAATTTCTAATGACTGCAGGAATGTTCCTGTTGAGTTCAATAAGTGCTAAACCATCTCTTGCAGGAAGACCAGCCTTCATGGAGGTTTGTATGAAGGAAATGCAGGGAGACCACTTGACCACTTCCTGTTTGCACTATGCTTTGATTTTAGATAAAATGCTGCCACATATGGCTATGATTTTTTGGCCATCTTACTCAGAGTCCTCCTCCACTGTGCGGGGGCCGAGGATTTTTTACATCAATGAAAAATAAAAGACTTATTAGTGTTTTAAAAATATTGAGATTCTCTCTCCTGTCAATCACCGCCATGAAGGCCATGCCCCTTCCGGTGGGAGGGTGAGGGACTATAAAACCTGGAAGTGTGGGCGTGGCTCAGTCTGTCTGGAAGATGGTGAGGGAGAGGTCACGACTCTGGCTGAGCTGGGAATCTACAGAATACTGTGAGTATGCAATGTACTTGAATAAATGATTTGTTAGCCCTTAATTAAAATGAAATGAGTTGTTTGGCCTGCCCTCTGCTTGAAACTGCAATGCCAATGGAAATGGAGTGAAAATGCTATGAGCTGTTTGGCTTTGGCCTGCCCTGTTCTTGAAACTGCAATGACAATGGGAATTAAGTGAAAATGCAATGAGCTGTTTGGCTTGAGCCTGCCATGTATGCGAAACGGCAGTGGCAATGGAAGTGTAGTGAAAATGCAATGAGCTGTTTGGCTTGAGCCTGCACTGTCCTTGAAAGTGCAATGGCAATGGAAATTAAGTGAAAATGCAATGAGCTGTATGGCTTGGGCCTGCCCTGTGCTTGAAACTGTAATGGCAATGGAAATTAAGTGAAAATGCAATGAACAGTTTGGCTTGAGCCTGCCATGTGCTTGAAACTGCAATGGCAATGGAACTGTCGTGAACATGCAATGAGCTGTTTGGCTTAAGCCTGCCCTGTGCTTGTAAGTGCAATGGCAATGGAAGTGAAAATGCAATGAGCTGTTTGGCTTGAGCCTGCCCAGTGCTTGAAACTGTAATGGCAATGGAAATTAAGTGAAAATGCAATGAGCAGTTTGGCTTGAGCCTGCCATGTACTTGAAACTGCAATGGCAATGGAAATGAAGTGAAAATGCAATCAGCTGTTTGGCTTGAGCCTGCCACGTGCTAGAAATTGCAATGACAATGGAAATGTAGTGAAAATGCAATTAGCTGTTTGGCTTGAGCCTGCCCAGTGCTTGAAAGTGCAATGGCAATGGAAATGAAGTGAAAATGCAATCAGCTGTTTGGCTTGAGCCTGCCACGTGCTAGAAACTGCAATGGAAATGGAAATTAAGTGAAAATACAATCAGCTGTTTGGCTAGGCCTGCCCTTGTGCTTGAAACTGCAATTTCAATTGGAAATTGGAAGTGAAATGGAAATGCAATGAGCTATTCGGTCTGCCCTGTGCTTAAAACTGCAATGCAATTGGAAATGAAATGAAATGAGTTGTTTGGCCTGCCTGAAACCACTAATTTTGGCCCACAAGGCCCCTATTAGCCGAGAAACCAGTCCCTTTTGTCCAAAATGCCCGTATTAGCCCAGGAGCAGCATTTTGGCCCAAAGTCCCGTGCCAGGGCAGGAAAAGTCCAGAAAAAGTGCCTTTCACTAGGATTCCACTCAGATTTATTTTTTAAAGAGCCCCTTCGGCCCATCAGGCCTGTACTAGCCCAGGAGTCCCTTTGGCCTATCAGTAAGTATTCCCCCTGCAAGTATTAAACCTCACCCCAGTATTTTTCTCCCTCCCTTCATTTGCTCCCTGTGAGATCCAGGCCAGGATAGACTTTCTTCCTGTGATCGGCAGAAAAATATGTCTAAAATTGATTCTCCACCTCTCCCCCTTCTCTCTCACAGTCTCTCACCTATTTTGGGCAGAATTTCTGGCAGGCCTGCGTGACTGAGCCGCCAGCCCACCAGGCCTGAGTGACTGAGCTGCCAGCCCACCAGGCTTGAGTGACTGAGCTGCCAGCCCAAGAATCCATTCGGCATTCAATGTCCATACCAGCCCCCCCCCCCCCCCCCCCCCCCCCCCACTGGTCAGCAATATTGGAATTGGTTTAGAGGTAGAATATTGTGTTGGGGGACCAGCCCTCGTGTCCCACTCAGTTTAGTAGAAAATAATTGCAGGAGCCAGCGCCGCCATTCAATATGAACATGGCTGATCATACAAAATCAGTACCCTGTTTCTGCTTTTTTCCTGTATGTCTTGATTCCTTTAGCCCTAAGAGCTAAATGTAACTCTAGTTTAAAGAATGGTCTTGACCCAAAAAGTCACCCATTCCTTTTCTCGAGAAATGCTGCCAGTCCCGCTGAGTTACTCCACCATTTTATGTCTATCTTCATGGAAGTTTGTTCAGTTCAGATGAGATAAGAAAACAACTGTTATTTTTGGCAATTCATTGCAGATCTTGTTCTTTTGTGCCATGGAGTCCTCCACAGTACGAGTGTATTTGGTTGAATGTTGATGGTGGGATCAGAAAAAAAAACTTCTCATGCTTTGACATAAGTTGTCCCGCTAGTGAGAATTAAACCGGATTCACTTTCCATATTTTCTTCTTCAGGTGTGCTGTTTTCCCATCTCATCAGAACTGAACAAAATTCCATGAAGGCGATTCTTCTTGCAGGAGATGGCTCAGTAATTATTGAACCCAGCAGGTGTACACTCATTGGTATTGATTTATTATTGTCATGTGTGTCGAGATACAGTGAAAAACGTTACTTGCATGTTATTCAGTCAAGCCAAACCGCACATGAGTGCAATTAAGCCATGGACAAATATAGCAGGTAGTCCAAAGAGAAAATACCAGAGTGAAGGGTATAGTATTAAGCATTATAGCATTACAGCTACAGAGAAAGTGCAGATTGAAAAATGTTCAAGGCTTACATTGGGGTAGGTTTGGAGATTGAGATTGCACCCTTAGTTTATGAGAAGACTGTTCATTAGAATGATTACAGCAGGGAGGAAATTTAGTTATAAATCTGGCTTATTTTCTTGAGATTTAATTGACAGTTTTCCTAATTCCAAATAATTTGCCATTGGCTTTATGCTATTTGCCGTGTCTTAATATTTCTCTGCGTTCATTCTGATTGGCATGGTGGAAACTGTGGAAGAACTAAGGCTGCTTGAAACATAGAAACATAGAAAATAGGTGCAGGAGTAGGCCATTCGGCCCTTCGAGCCTACACCGCCATTCAATGTGATCATGGCTGATCATCCAACTCAGTATCCCGTACCTGCCTTCTCTCCATACCCCCTGATCCCTTTAGCCACAAGTGCCACATCTAACGCCCTCTTAAATATAGCCAATGAACTGGCCTCAACTACCTTCTGTGGCAGAGAATTCCAGAGACTCACCACTCTCTGTGTAAAGAATGTTTTCCTCATTTCGGTCCTAAAGGAATTCCCCCTTATCCTTAGACTGTGACCCCTTGTTCTGGACTCCCCCAACATCGGGAACAATCTTCCAGCATCGAGCTTGTCCAACCCCTTAAGAATTTTGTAGGTTTCTATAAGATCCCCCCTCAATCTTCTAAATTCCATCGAGTACAAACCGAGTCTATCCAATCTTTCCTCATATGAAAGTCCTGACATCCCAGGAATCAGTCTGGTGAATCTTCTCTGTACCCCCTCTATGGCAAGGATGTCTTTCCTCAGATTTGGAGACCAAAACTGTACGCAGTACTCCAGGTGTGGCCTCACCAAAACCCTGTACAACTGCAGTAGAACCTCCCTGCTCCTATACTCAAATCCTTTCGCTATGAATGCTAACATACCATTTGCTTTCTTCACTGCCTGCTGCACCTGCATGCCTACTTTCAATGACTGGTGTACCATGACACCCAGGTCTCGTTGCATCTCCCCCTTACCTAATCTGCCACCATTCAGATAATAGTCTACCCTCATGTTTTTGCCACCAAAGTGGATAACCTCACATTTATCCACATTGTACTGCATCTGCCATGCATCTGCCCATTCACTCAGCCTATCCAAATCACCCTGCAGCCTCCAAGCATCCTCCTCACACCTAACTATACCCCCCAGCTTGGTATCATCTGCAAATTTGGAGATGTTGCATTGAATTCCCTCGTCCAAATCATTAATATATATTGTAAATAGCTGGGGTCCCAGCACTGAGCCTTGCGGCACCCCACTAGTCACTGCCTGCCATTCTGAAAAGGACCCGTTTACTCCTACCCTTTGCCTCCTGTCTGCTAGCCAGTTCTCTATCCACATCAATACTGAACCCCCAATACCGTGTGCTTTAAGTTTGTATGCTAATCTCTTATGCGGGACCTTGTCGAAAGCCTTCTGAAAGTCTAGATATAACACATCCACTGGTTCTCCCTTATCCACTCTACTAGTTACATCCTCGAAAAATTCTATCAGATTTGTCAGACATGATTTACCTTTCGTAAATCCATGCTGACTTTGTCCAATGATTTCACCACTTTCCAAATGCGCTGCTATCCCATCTTTAATAACCGACTCTAGCAGTTTCCCCACTACCGATGTTAGACTAACTGGTCTGTAATTCCCCGCTTTCTCTCTCCCTCCTTTTTTAAAAAGTGGGGTTACATTAGCTACCCTCCAATCCTCAGGAACTACTCCAGAATCTAAGGAATTTTGAAAAATTATCACTAATGCATCCACTATTTCTGTGGCTACCTCCTTGAGTACTCTGGGATGCAGACTATCTGGCCCTGGGGATTTATCGGCCTTCAATCCGTTCAATTTACCCAACACCACCTCCCGGCTAACCTGGATTTCACTCAGTTCCTCCATCTTATTTGACCCCCGTTCCACTGCTATTTCCGGCAGATTATTTATGTCTTCCTTAGTGAAGACAGAACCAAAGTAGTTATTCAATTGGTCTGCCATGTCCTTGTTCCCCATGATCAATTCACCTGTTTCTGACTGCAAGGGACCAACATTTGTTTTAACTAGTCTCTTTCTCTTTACATATCTATAAAAACTTTTGCAGTCAGTTTTTATGTTCCCTGCCAGTTTCCTTTCATAATCTATTTTCCCTTTCCTAATTAAGCCCTTTGTCCTCCTCTGCTGGATTCTGAATTTCTCCCAGTCCTCCGGTAGGCTGCTTTTTCTGGCAAATTTGTATGCCTCATCTTTTGTTTTTATACTATCCCTGATTTCCCTTGTTATCCATGGATGCACCACCTTCCCCGATTTATTCTTTTGCCAAACTGGTATGAACAACTTTTGTACTTCATCCATGCAGTCTTTAAATACCTTCCATTGCACATCCACTGTCAACCCTTTAAGAATCACCTGCCAGTCTATCTTGGCCAATTCACATCTCATACCTTCAAAGTTACCTTTGTTCAAGTTCAGAACCCTTGTTTCTGACTTAATTTTGTCACTCTCCATCCTAATGAAGAACTCAACCATATTATGGTCACTCTTGCCCAAGGGGCCACGCACAACAAGACTGCTAACTAACCCTTCCTCATTACTCAATACCCAGTCTAGAATAGCCTGCTCTCTCGTTGGTTCCTCCACATGTTGGTTGAGAAAACTATCCCGCATACATTCCAGGAAATCCTCTTCCTCAGCACCCCTGCCAATTTGATTCACCCAATCTACATGCAGATTGAAGTCACCCATTATAACCGTGTTACCCTTGTTGCACGCATTTCTAATTTCCTGTTTGATGCCATCCCCAACTCCAATACTACTGTTAGGTGGCCTGTACACAGTTCCCACTAGCGTTTTCTGCCCCTTAGAGTTTCGCAGCTCTACCCATATCGATTCGACATCCTCCACGCTAATGTCCTTCCTTTCTATTGCATTAATCTCCTCTCTCACCAGCAACGCTACCCCACCTCCTTTTCCTTTTCGTCTATCCCTCCTGAATATTGAATATTGAGGTTGAGCATTGTAGCCAATGTGCAAGCAGAAGCACTCAAATTACATTCAATGGTAAATGTCCAATGGGATTCTGATGGAAGTGTTTTACGCGCTGTCATTTTTTTGTTTCGTTTAGTTTAGTTTAGAGACAGAGCGCAGAAACAGGCCCTTCGGCCCACCGAGTACGCACCGACCACGATCCCCACACATTAACACAATCCTACACACACTAGCGACAATTTTACATCTACACCAAGTCAATTAACCTACAAACCTCTATGTCTTTAGAGTATTGGAGGAAACTGAAGATCTTGGAGAAAACTCATGGAGGTCATGGGGGGAGAATGTACAAACTCTGTGCAGCCGAGCAACTGTAGTCAGGGTCAAACCTGGGTCTCTGGCGCTGAAAGGCAGTAGCATTACCGCTGCACCATCGTGCTGCCCCTCGAGCCCAGAATCCGCCCTGAAGCCCACTTCCACCAAGCATTTCATTAATGCTAACACTTGAATTTCCAACCATAATCTTTTCATGAAAATGATCAATCCCATTTGCCACTTGGAGTATAACTATCGAAAATCAATTAACTATTTGTCAGAAGCCCATGGCTGATAGGATGGAACCAGGTAATGTATCAGCCCACACTGTTGGATATCTATGACCATTATCTCGTTAACCATCAGTTCCCGCAATATGTTTCATTGTGTGTGGTTTGGTATATCCGTCAAGCACCAGAGACTGAACTCTGCAACAATACATCACTTTATCACAGTGCTATCACACTTTCCTGAGGCAGTCTTGTTAAACATGTTGTATTTTATATCTCCAGCCTCGGAGAAAAGTTGTATTCACTCATTCTATTCACAAGCAGGTCTTTCAATTACTGATAGATGTATGGGATTAGAAATTGAATTCTAATGAATAATTAGACAACATTATCAGTTAGCCTAATAATCATGCAAAGTAATGCACAAGATGTGCAAAACAAGACCATCTAATTGAAGTAAAGCAGTGACTTTCCTTTATGATGTAATTGGGATTCATCATAAAAATAACCAATTAGGGACATGATTCCAATTTATTTGCTTTCAGCATTAAATGACTCTTGGGAGTCTAACATTTTGTGAGTTATAATGAGATGTAGAATGTGGTAAATGTCTCATGATATGCCAAGAAAGGTATTACAAAATATTAGCATTCAATGAGCCGTAGCCTAATAACTATCATGGTATTGTTATTGGTTTTCCAATGAGAGAATGCCGCAATGAAAACTCGGTGCTTAAAGGAAAACATAGAAACATAGACAATAGGTGCAGGAGTAGGCCTTTCGGCCCTTTGAGCCAGCACTGCCATTCAATATGACCATGGCTGATCATCCAAAATCAGTACCCTGTTCCTGCTATCTCCCCATACCCATTGATTCCGTTAGCCCTTAGAGCTACATCTAACTCTCTCTTGAATACATCGAAAGAGCTGCCATCACAGTTAATATTTGTGTGGAGTGAAAGTGTTTTTCAACAACTGCGGGATGGTATGTTGGTACAGACACCTATCCAAAGCGTGTCAAACTCTACTTTATGTTTCAAAACCAAACACTTGGGTATAACATCTTCCACTCTCATTTCCCAGCAAATGCAGTCAGAAAATATTCAAGGCCTCCTTTCCTGACCTCTCTTGCCGCCTCACATATCTGGAGTAAGGAGACATGGCTTCATTAACATGGTTGTTCAGCAGGAGCAATCATGCACTTACAGTTACTAAATTAGGCTAAATTTGCAAGGTGAAACAGTCACTGTTGTTAAAGATCTACATCCAGTAACCAATTTAATCTCAGTTCATGTTTGAGGGTGATGAGAAAATGAAGATACATTACACTTCAGTTGCAGAGTGTTGTTTGCAGTTCTGGTCCCCACACTGCGAAAAGATGTGATTGTACTCGAGAGGAGGATCACCAGGATATCGTAGAAACAAAGAACTGCTGTTGCTGATTTATACCAGGAAATATACAATAATTGGTTATGGAAAGATAGGTTTGGTATAATTTGAGAGGGGAACATAATTTAAAAAAACTCAATGTCAGAACAACTCTTAAAAGTATGTACATAGCAATCTTTGGAGTGAATTTGTGGAATGGTCTGGAACAGGAGATAAAACACTTTTTTTTAAGGATATTGGTATGAGGATAGGTGATTGTGAGTGGGATATTTGTTATACTGATTGTAGTGGGAAGGGTGATTATAGGGTGATGGGTTGTATATATGACTAAGAGATACTGTATAATATATGAGGGTTTTTTTCTTTTCTTCTCTTTTTTTTGTATGGCTTTGTAAATATTTGATTAGTGTATAAATGTAAATAATTTGGTGTACTAGCAATGTTACAAAATTTTGAGATTTTAAAAATCAAGTCTGCAATTTATCCCATCAGATAAAGAATAAAGAGAAGTTTAATTTGACACCTAAATCACTTACATATCTTCAGTATTAAAAAAGCTATGGCCATTTTCATACTTGGAAATTAGCATCTTGTTCCCCATTGCCTTTCCATTGACTTAACTCAAAAGCTGTAATCTAGGACAGTCAAAAGCCCATAACTTTCTTAAAAATTAAGAGAACTCAATGAAATTTTCAGCTATTATAGATTGAAGCATTCTGAAACAAATATGAAACAATCTTACTTGGATGACCTGAAAATTAAAGCATATAATTAGTTAGTTACCTAATTGTAGCTAATTACAAAATTCAATTACTAGATCTAAACATCTATCCATTTCTTAAGAAAAGATAAACATTTTTAAGTTGCCCAAGTGTCCAAATAACAATTCACACAATAATTCACAATATAACATGATTTTTAAATCTCATTTTCATGAATTTATAGGCCAAATGGAAGGAATTTAGTGTTTAATTCCTGTAAATGAATGGCCATTTAAATCAACTTGCGAGTCTGTTTTAGTGGAATGCGGTGGATTGCGGATTGCGGCTTGCGGTGAAGTCAGCAGGAAAAATACTGCCGGTTCGGTTTTTTTTTGTCCCCATTTCGCAACATGAAAATGTAATTAAATGCTTCCCAAGAATCACGTTTTTATGTAAAAATAAACTGTACCTTTTTTTCTCCCCTTCGTAAAATCCTTCCCGTTGTCGGCGCTCACGGGTTTAGAAGATGATTTTTAAATTACTCTAGCTAATAAATAATCTAGCGTTTTTTTAATTATACCTTCATAAATCAAATGTCAGAGTGATTTTTCTTCAGCAATGAAATCCCCTGACGGATCGATTTGCCCAGTCTGTAGAAAAACGGCACTTTAAACACTCTCCCCTCTGAAAGGCACCAAAGTCACGCACACGGAGAGTGGCAGAACTGCAGCGCTGCTCAAAGTAAGTATTGTAACATACCTAGGTGTACATATAGCTGCTGGTGTACATATGGTGCACATATAGCTGCTAAATTTGTATAAGATAATTATAAGCAGTTGAATAAGGGGTAGGAATTAATGAGCTTTGGCTTCTTCCTGCTCCTTTTCGGACACATACAATTTCATTTATTTATAGATATTGTTCATGACACTTTATAAATATTCTTGTTTTGTTTTTTGTATGCTGTTTCACACTCGCTTTTTATTATTTTATTCTGTTCGAAATAAAGAATGAAATAAATTAAAAAATAATAAATAAATACCATAGATAGGTACAAAGTGCTGGAGTAACTCAGCAACATCTCTGGAGAAAAAGGATAGGTGACATTTTGGGTCAGGAACCTTCTTCAGACTGAAAGTAGGAGAATCCTTTTTCCCCATTTCAGGGTAATCTAAGGCAAGAGGCTTTCGATATGAGGTGAGCTGTAAGAAGTTTAGAGAGGTTTAAGGGGGACTATTTTCACCCAGAAAATGGTTCAAATCTGGAAATCTGAGGAAATAGTCAAGATTGGGTCTTTCACCACATTTAACATTTAGAAAAATGCTTGAATCGCCAAGGAAAATAAGGCCACAGACCAGATGTGGATACATGACACGAGCATAAATAAATACAATGGTCAGCATGGACATGGTGGACAGAATATCCTGTTTCTGTGCTCCATTAATCTTTGTCCTTTCTTGCTGCTAATCTATAGTTATTGAATGAATACTGGTCAGCAGAAAGTCCTCATTCTATAACCTAGTCAAAATTTAAGGGCCTGTCCCACTTACGTGTCCTTGGCACGCAAATTACGCGACCTCGTCGTCATGTTGAGGCGGACACGGGCATCGTATGGCCGCGCGGGCCAGGTCCCACTGAGAAGCGCGGAGGGGTATGAAGATGTGCACGACATCGCACGGGCCTCCGAAATTTTTGTAGTGAACGACCTATCGCGTAACTGATGGCTAAAGTGGGACAGGCCCAAGACCCTGGCCCAACGCAACGTCTCACCTCCCAGAGCGGGACCAGACTGAAGAAGGGTCTCTACACGAACCATCACCCATTCCTTCTCTCCAGAGATGCTGCCGGTCCCGCTGAGCTACTCCTGCATTTTGTGTCCATCTTCAAATAACGTCACGCGCTCCAGGCGACTGTGCGGTCGAATGAAGTCATGCGCGACCTTCGCGGGACATAAGTGGGATAGGGGCTTTAGCCCGCAACCACTTTAATTTGTGTTAATTGCAATTCCAAGATTTGATTGTATACTTTCATATTACTTATGGTAATGTCAGTCATTGCATTAATTATGTCAGACTGAGACCACACGTGATACTGGAAGGAATAGACAGCTCCAAGATATCTTGGCTATCTATTCCATTAAATCATTTTAAAGTTAATTGTCGTAGTTCATTATCAGTGATTTTATAGTTAGATTGCTACTTTCTAAATACATGCATGCAAAAGAATGCCTTAGATACATGAAGTATGTATGAAATCAAGTATACATAACCTATAATCATCCATTTGTTAATTTCATTTAATTAAATGGTATTAGCAGCATTCCATTTCCTCAAGTCTCCATGGTAATGGACAAAATGTAAAAGCTAAATGGTGCAAAATGTCTACTTTAATTTAAAAAATGCTTAAAATTAACACTGAAGTTGTGACCATTGTTTGTTCGTGTTTTCTCATATTGCAATACTTAATATGCACAAAATCTGTGTTCCAAATTAAATTTAAATTATTTTTAATGTACTTTTTTTAACCATCCTATTAAATAATTCCTCAGGTAATCATAATATCTGAAGCTGGAAATGTAATTTTCTTTCATTCTTTAAATTGTTTTGAGATTAAGGTTAATGTAGCCAAACAGCTACTGTTACATCAATATGATTTTATTTCATGCAATAGCAAGTATAATGGCATTGAATTGATGCTCCTACTTTAGTGAAAAGTGCTGATAAGTCCAGATAACTTCACTTTTTATGTTTTAAAATTAAATGAACGTTATTTCGGATGGAAGAACAAAAAAGAACACCCCATAAAAAAGATATTTGGTGTGCATAATACAATGTAAAAAAACCCATCACAACAGACATTTGCATTTTGCTTTATCGTTATAGTGAACAACAAACTGCTCAGTTCCATTCATGTGCACAAACTTTAAGTAGACGTGTTAAGTAATAAAATGATAATATATATTAATGGTATATTAAGGAATCAGATGAGCTCTATAAATATAGTTAATTACGAAAGCAACACATCTTCTGGGCATTCCATGTTGATAAATGAAAATGAGTTTTGTATTTAAGCCTAAAATTTGCTTGGAGAACGTATATATTGCATTGTACTAACAGTAGTAACAATCTCAGTTCATTTGACAAGCTCCTCCATTGTATTATTGATTTTACTGATGTCACAGGGTTTTTTTTTGTTATGTCAACCATCAATTAGCAGTTCAATGTGATTTCCTGATTTCAGTCATCAGTTTGTTTCTCACTATCCGCCTATATTCTCCCATGATTTTTTTGTTAATGCCATTAATTCATTTCATCTGTGTTTTTTATGATGAAATATGAATTATCTGTGCTTACAAAGTACTGAGGAGTTGACATTGATTAGGGATTCATTGTGTGTGAGAAGCTGAAGAATATGCTTAAGGCATTTATAAAGAACTGTGGAATAAACAAAGCCAGCATGTCAACATTGCTGGGACAATTGTACAATCAACAAATAAACCACTGAATCACAGTTGATGATAAGCTGCATCAGAAACAATGTTATATGTTTGAAAGGAGAACATATCCCATTACTTCATGGTGAGAGGTAACAAGATGGGAATGAGAAGCCAGAGATTACTTTCAAGAAATAGACAGCATATTTTAGGAAGGAGATGAGGATACATTTATTTTGTCAGAGGGTGGTGAATCTGTGGAATTCTTTGCCACAGAAGGCGGTGGAGGTCGTCAGTGGATATTTTTAAGGCAGAGATAGGTAGATTCCTGATTAGTATAGGTGTCGGAGATTATGGGGAGAAGGCAAGGGAATGGGGTTAGGAGGGAAAGATAGATCAGCCATGATTCAATGGCGGAGTATAATTGAAGGGCCGATTGGCCTAATTCTACTCCTATCCCCTATGACCTGATGAGCATCACCAACTGCAAGGTGGGAGGTAGAGCAGGGGTTGATGAGGTTGTGATGGACGATTGTGAACTAGCAGTAAAATACAACATGAATGGAAAAATAAACTACTGCAACTTACCACTAAGTTACCACTGAAATAACCACTAAATAGTATTGCAATAGATTTGGTATAAAGAAATATTATACATCATCAACTATTAATAATATTGGGGTGATAGAAATAAATCATATTTACAAAGATTTTTTTCAATTTTAAAGCATTTCACAACCATAAGACATGCTTGAAGTGCAGCTGCAATTGTAATGATGAGCAGGGCAAAAGCCAACAATCCCAGACATGAGTAACTGGACTTTGCAAAATAAACATTGATGATGATTAAATAGAGTTTTATGAAAATATTGCTGATGTTTGGATGATTGTTAGTAATCCTAAAGTTTTAAAAATACTATCCTGCAAATCCCTGGTGGCCCTATTGTCAATTGTAAATGCAGCAGAGTGGAACTTACTTTACCAAATTTTGAGAAACAGCTAAAAACTCTAAGGGTCAACTAATAAAGAAGTAACATCCACCCGTAATGAGTTTCAAACCAGTTTAACGAAAAGCAAAAATGTGCAGGGTGAAGTTAGAAAGAATCTCTGCCCATGGTAATAGAAGCCTGTGCTTTACTTCTACGGTATGAAAAGTAAGTCATTTTTCAGTTCAATTGAAATTGCATTGCACTTGTGAACCAAAGCTATTAAGGAGATTGGGGCTTAAGAGGTGTGTGGAGTTAGACCATGGACCAGCCATGATTTCAGTGAAGGACTGAAATTGATGTTTGGATTGGTGTTGTCAGAGTGGGGTAATTTTTCTGTTCCTCAGAAAGAGCATAATTTCTGGAGCTAAAAAAAAGGTACATTCTCAGTGAACCAGAATGAAGATATTTTACAGATATGAGGATAAAAGTAACTGTGAGAGGCAGTTCATAATCTCACAGATTCCAATGCAATGGTGGAAGAAGGTCATTGACCTCATAATTCTAACAAGATAAGAGTGATAGCAAAGCATTAAAGACATGTTAACTCAATCATCAAGAGGCTCAGTGGAATCCCATAACCACAATATTTACTGATTAACCTGACTATTGTGATCATGGGTGTATGCATCGATGGCACTATGTTCCCTGTCCCACACTCCAACTTCAATTGAAACAACTTTCAGAAGTGAAGTTCAATGTACTTATGTTGCTCATTGTAAGCCAGGTGGACAGATCTCTGCTCCCTACATGGTGCTTATCCATGCATGTCCCAAAACTTGGTTGTTCTTTCCTTGATATCCATCAGTAGTTCTCTACATTCCACTAACCTTGATGCTTGCATCTGAGTGATCTGGTGACTGGAGCAGCTAATTTGATGCCACCTGAAGAAACAGAAGCATATTGCATCCATCCCCACCAACCATTTGGAGATACAGATTTAAGATTCTCATGCTCTCAATGTGTTTCTGAGTAAATCTAATTGTTTTAAAATGTTTTTTATGTGTCCTGTAATCATTTCTGAGTTATTGGTTTCATAACAGAAACATAGAAAATAGGTGCAGGAGTAGGCCATTCGGCCCTTCGAACCAGTACTGCTATTCAATATGATCATGGCTGATCATCCATTGTAAAAATCTATTCCTAATCCTAATTCCTAAAAATCTAATCATCCAAAATCAGTACCTCATTCGTGCTTTCTCTCCATATCCCTTGATTCCGTTTGGGATATAAGAGCTATATCTAACTCTCTCTTTAATCCATAAGAACCCCACTTAATAGCAGATACAATTGAAAAAGCTCAAGCACAAAATGTTTGGACCCGGTTTCCCTACAGAAGTTGCAAACAATATGACAACTAAACAGGATGAATTTGAAGACTATTCCAAAACTGATTCTGCTGGCAACCATTAACCCACTCTGCACCTCAGTCTTTATTTTGCACAGAACATCTCTGAGATCACTGCTAATGTACTGATGATGTGCATAAGAAATTGAAATGTATAAGGCAGTCACGCATTAAAAAAGGGTTCTGACATCATTAAAGCAGAGAAGACATCATCAATGTCTGATGATAAAACAGATGATGATCTCAATACTTTTACTGGAAAGGAATGATGGGTTTTTTTTAATCACTTCTTAATGACCTGTCCCAAGACTATAACTTGGATTCTAATGCAGTGGTGGAAGAAATTCAATGACTTCATGATTCTGTCAAGATAAAAGTGATTTCATGCTGGGATAAATGCAGAATCCCATGCAATGCCATTTGAAAAAGGTTCAACTCTCTGTATTAAAGCAGAGAAAATTTGACATTTACAGATGATGTGCAAGTGAGAAAAGTTCAGTGGAGAGGCTACTGTACCTTCGTCATGATGGTAGTAGTCAGGTGACCAGGGTGGTGTGGGTGGTGTGATGATATTAGCTGCCTTCCTGCTGATCTCTTTGATAGTGGGGAGCTCAGTACCCGTAATGGACGTGGCAATATCCACAACATTTTGAGTACTAGAGGGAGGCATTGACTTGTTAAGCGAACATCAATGGTTAGTTGAACCTGTAAGCTTTGAATGTTCAAAAGGAAGATTGAATAGTTGGAGGTAGGTAGGGAATTAGTGAATTGAGTTGTAGAGAATGCAAATTACATGGTTCCGAAAAATGTCAGAGACATTAATATTTTTTCTATTTGCAACATTAGGACCTGGTGAAGATACAGCTCTGCTCATGGTGAAGTGACCAAAACTAGAGATATAGGAATAGAGATATTTTGGAGAGGTATTTGTAAGGTTGAAGGGCTGTGCAGAGATAGAAGACAAGACAATTAAGTGATTTCATGTGAAGGAATAGATTTTTATAATCAAGATTGTTTTTAAACTTGCTGGAGGGACACTGAATTAGAATCCATGGAATGAAATGGACAGATGATGCTTCAATCAGGACTCTTCTTGGGCTTAATGAAGAGGAAAAATTAACTAGTGGAAGGACATGAGGGTAAGCGGTGGGAAATGAGTTAACAGATGGATTCCGGTCAGGAGTGGTAGATTGGCAGATGAGTTAGGTAGGAGAGAGATGGTAACCAAGGCTGGAGGTGAAAAGTCGAGAGAACAGAAGTGTGTGGGTGGTGGAATTCGATAAAGAAGGAAGATGGGATGTGAAATGTGGAACCAGAGGGAGGGACAGTGGGTTAAAGAAAACAAGGAGCGTTAGAGAAATGAGCAGATGGAAGATGGAGCGGAAAGTGGGGAAAGGAACTGGGTGAGTGCGAAGGAAGGTTTGTGCCAAAGAGGTGGCGGTGGAGCTGGGTAAATGAAAAAGTGTGAGGGGAAGGGGAGGTGTATACGGAATATGGAGAATTCAATGTTCAAGCCATTAGGTGGTCAGCTACCCAAAAGGAGTATGAGGTGCCGTTCTTCTAGTTGGTTGTGGTCTCACTCTGGCATTGATGGAGGCTGAGGGCAGACAGATCGGTATGGGAAGGAAAAGGAGAATTAAAATGTCAGAGAACCACAATCTCCAGCGGGTCCTGGCAGATAGGGCACAAGTGTTTAGTGAAGTGGTCACCCAGCCTATGCTTGGTCCTACCAAAAATAATAATAGAATTTAAAATAATGATGTTTCTTAACTCCAATTTAAAAGTTGGCAGATGCTGCAAATCTTAAATAAAACCACAAAATATTGGAAATACCGAGAAGTGTGGCTTTATGGTTTTGTGGTTCATGTCAACCTTTAGGCTTTGCTCCACAGCATGGTTGTAGTTGATATCACGGTGTCCTTGGGTGCTTGTTAATGTTGAAAATACGGTGACTTCTCAGATTTCTTTTGGGGATCAGATTGTTTCTCGAAGTTGAACTGCCTTGGCAAAGAGAGCATAGGCAACAATGCTTTAACGAGAGAGTGTTTCAAGATGGGTGACCTTGCCATTGTGCTTTGATGGATTAAGTCTGTTGCATTAAAATTCGTGGTAATGGTGACTTTTCCTTCACAAAGAAATCAGTGGTGTACTTCAATTGCAGGCCCTGTAACTCGAATACCAAACCAAACTTCTCTGAACCTTTATAAGCGAAAGGCACTCAAATTAAAAATTGTTCCTGGGGCACGTGTGTGTCAGGGTGCTGCTTGCCGATAGGTCTTGGTGGATGTGGCATCCGGGGCAGATTTAACAGGTCTGATACTCCCTGATTAACTTAGGTTTCATGTTAGCATCTTTCCCTTTAGCATAAACGTTGAATACAGGAGGATTTCCATTTGAAAACTCCCACTTTTCCCGATACTGTAAGAAAACCATATTTCAGTATAATAGCAGTAGTCAATTTGAACATTTCCAAATTCAAAACAAACGTGTTATTGAGATTAGGATATCAGTTGAAACTTGATGTTCTGTGAAATGAGTCCGCCCTCATATTTTAATCAAAACTTGCCAAAATAAGTAGCGAGCTGCTACCGTCCAATCTTAATCATGTGCCCAATGTCAGCGAAGACCTACCTCGTCGAACCTCTCCACATAATGGTACAACCCAGGGGCCAGGAGCGATGATCGATGCGACGAGGAAGTCGCTGCCGGAGATTATTGGGAAATGATTACGGGTTGGGGGGTAGTGGAAGTCAGTTTCAAAGCATTTCCCTTTAAGTGCATGGCGATGGCTGTCGTCACGTTGGAGGGTTGGAGTTTGGTGAAGGTGTGGTTGTGAGAGCACTCCAGCCTCTCATCACATGAAAGCCGCGTCTTCACACCAGGAGCTAGCACCGTGACTCAGATCATCCAGCGGCGATCAGGGACGCTCCTCGATTCTATTCAAGTTCTTCTCCCCTCCCCTCCCCCCCCTCCCAAAAAAAGGTAGGAATTTAAAAACAAAAAAAAACAAAATTTGTGTTCTATTTTGTAAGGAGAACAGATACAATTTCAAAAACGGCCAATAAGTAGAAGAGGTTACGCGTTCGTGAGGCGACGAGTCGGCTTGTTTGGGTCGATGTTCGTATTTGACATAGTGAAGGAAATGGTCGGGAGAAACTGTGAGGAAGCGCCCGCACCGGTTTCAGGACATTTTTATTCAACTGCAACTGCAATGTTTCGATTTATTGGATAAAAGGCAACAAACGACATTCTTTTCGGGAAGGACGGAGGGGAGGGGGTGGGAGGGTGTGGCGGAATCTGTCTTTTTATTGCATCTGTGTTTTATTTTTGGATCGTCTCGTAAAGCGGCGGAGATGGCGAGGGGATTGGTACCGTGGAGATTCTTGTATTTGGAGTTGTATGCAAATTGATCGTGGCAGTTGTGTCTCCTCGGTCCGCTGTCGCTTCATTGTGTATAATAAGATACAACTCCACAGACACTCAACACTTGCACACCCATTCTAACACACACACACACACACACGCGTGCCTTTGTGAATACACACACACACTATGCTCACATAGATTTACGAGCACGATAACACACACTGAAGCAGATAAACCATACTAATGCGCTGCCGCAAACTAGTAGACACAATACAAAAATGGACAGTAATCCAAAATAGACACCGTAATCCACCGAGGCACATGATGCAACGCGCTTACTCAAACGTATTAGAACCATGTAAATAAACTCATGGATAACTACAGACACACACGTATACAAAGGCGAGTAAAATGGAAACATTAAAAAAAATCCACACTAGACAGATGCGGTGACAAGGGTCAAATTTACAAAAACGCATACAACGAAATGCACACAAGGAGACGTGAGCGGACGACCATAGACAGTGACATTTTATTTGCTGCTGGGTCGTGTGATCTCGTTATCTGCTGGAGACTGCGTTGGGTTCGCTCTGCGCAAGGTGTATTTGGCAGGTTATCCACCCGAGGTTATTCCGGCAGCTCCCAGCGATGGACGCGCCCCTCGCCCTCACCCTCACCCCCGACCACACTGGTCCCCGCTGCCCGGAGATCGGTGGGCATCGCCTGGTGAGTATTGTCCCCCCTCCTGTCCGTTATCATCTGCTTCACAGCGAATGGTCGCCGTCAGTCTGGGGCGCATTTGGCCGGCACCGATCATCCGTCTGTGCGGGCTTTAAAGGATTGCCAATCCTCGGTCAAGGTCGAAGGTTTCAGACAGATTTGTAGGAGGGAGAGATCAGGGCGTCCGACGAAGGACACGTCGTGTACCAGCGCATACCCCTCCACTAATGCAATATATTAAAGACGATGAATGCCTGAATGTGCCCGACACATGCCACGGCCATCCATCCATTGCAGCGCCTGAGAGTGTTTTGCAGCTCTATCCATTTCCATTCTACAGAGCAGCGCTGTCCATCGGCACTGCGGTAACGGGCTGGCCCGCTCCTCGCTGGAGCCATTGATCTGGGGGAGGTGCATGCTGGAGGGCGCTCCGGTTGATCGCTCCCTGAAATTGCAGCAGACACAACACAACCGAGGGAAAAAAAACCCCGCTGCAATTGTAACAATGGCTTAAGTTTCCTGCCGTCATGGACACTAAAGATTGGTTGAGTAAGCGACAGGGTCGTCTAGCCAACCTATTCGTTCTCTGCAATAGAAGCCGCCTCTTTAAATAGGACTTTATCAAGGTCTAGTTTAATTCTCTGTCATCAGCCTGAAGAAGCGTCACCCATTCCTTCTCTCCAGAAATGCTGCCTGTCCCGCTGAGTTACCCCAGCATTTTGTGTCTATCTTCAGTTCTCAAATATTGGTCTGCTCGGGTGATTCAGCAGTTTCCAGTATCGAGAGGCATATTCCTAATTTGCCAGAGTGTGAGATTGGCAGTTACCAACTATTTTACAACTCGAAATTACCAGGCTACACGTTCTTCCTTGTGTACGTCTTAATAATTGGTGCAACTAAGCTTGCAAATGTACTGAATGCATGAATTGTTTGCCGAGTTTTAGCGAATAAATATTGAACATACAGTATTGTCGGTTATAGTTTAAAGATTCTTCATGTTTAAGCAGTAACTTGTAAGTAAATTATAGTGATATTATATTTTTCCATAATGTCCTACGCTGATAGATATTTGACTGAAGTCTTCAACAGAAGTTTATCTCAAACACATATTATTTGGAAATAAGGTTTATCTAAAAATAAAGCCAGTTATTTTAGGATGTTATATTGGTGAAGATTAGATACAGCACCGTGCCAAGGGGGGGGGGGGTGAAGTTCGAGAACTATCACAAAATAAATCCAATACTCTGACTTCCTGGGCCCCCAAAGAGTTTTCCATTCACTTTTACTCTTTGGGGAATGGGTTTGAAATTTCTATAGATGCTCATTGAAATCATGTTCCTACTGTTTATAAACAAAAGCATTATATTTTACTTGAAGTAATGAGCGTATTGTTTATCAGTGGAAATCCTGGTTGAGGGATGGTAATGTTTCTATTTAGTCTGCAGAAAGGAAATAGGTCATTCTCATACTACCACAGAGCACAGAAGGTGGTCAGTAAGGCCACTGTTTCACAGACTGAAGGAGTCAGCCAACTTGTCCCATTCCCCTGCTGGTTTCCAGTAGCCCTGTATCTTCTCCATTTTGATATACGTACTTTTCTCTAGCATCCTTTCAGGGAGATAATGTTCCAGATCGTACCAATTTGTCGCATAATGAAATCTCATAAATTCTCCCTGAATATTTTGCCAGACAGGTATCTTAAATCTGTGTTCATTGATACCTACTTTCTTGCCAGCAGAAACCTTTTTCTATTCTTATCAAACACACTATGGTCTCAAACTTCCATATGACCTCCTCTGCTTTGCTTGTTCACAGAGATGTCTCGTTCACCATTGTGGAAAATCTTCCCAATTCCCTTATCAAGGCCTTAACATCACCCCATGTGTGATCCACTGAACTGTGCACAGTATTTCAGATGAGCCTTAATCAATATTTTAAATAATTTATCATTACCTCCGTGCTTTAGAGTGATACAGTGTGGAAACAGGCCCTTCGGCTGAACTTGCCCACACCGGCCAACATGTCCCAGATTTACGAGTCCCATCTGCTGTGTTTGGTCGATGTTCCAGCTACCCTAGTCCCACTTGACTGCACTTGGTCCATAACCCTCCAAACCTGTCCTATCCATGAATCTGTCCAACTGTTTCCAAAACAAACAGATAGTCCCAGCCTCAACTACCTCCTCTGGCAGCTTGTTCCATATACCCACCATCCCCTCAGTGAAAACGTTACCCCTCAGATTCCTATTAAATCTTTTCCCCTTCACCTTAAACTTATGTCCTCTGGTCCTCGATTCCCCTACTTTGGGTAAACGATTATGTTCATCTACCCAATCTATTCATCTGGCAGCTTGTTCCATACATCCACCACCGTTTGTTTGAAAAGTTTACCTCTCAGATTCCTATTAAATATTTTCCCCTTCACCTTAAACTTATAACCTCTGGTCCTCGATTCACCTACTCTGGACAAGAGATGCTGTGCATCTACCAAATATATTTATTTCATGATCTTATACACCTCTATAGGAGCACTCCTCATCCTCCTGCACTCCAAGGAATAGAGTCCCAGCCTACTTAACCTCTGCATTTAGTTGAGACCCTCTAGTCCTGGCAACATCCTTGTAAATCATCTCTGTACCCTTTCCAGCTTGAGAACATGGTGCCCAGAACTGAACACAATGCTCTAAATGTGGCCTCACCAATGTTCCTTTTTACACTATACACCACCCAATATCTATACTCAATACTCTGGCTCATGAAGGCCAATGTGCCATAAGCCTTTATGACCACCTGATCTACCTGCGATTCCATCTTCAGGGAGCTATGCAACTGCATTCCCAGAACCCTCTGCTCTACAACACTACCCAGAGCCCTACCATTCACTGTGTAGGTCCTGCCCATGTTAGACTGCCCAAAATGTCACACCTCACATTTTTCTGCATTGATTCAACGCATTCCACAGCTCCAATTATAAGGCAAAGATACATAATTTCTTAGTTGTAACAATCTAATATCTATGTCCTGCCCATTTCGATATATGTGACTCCTTGGATGTCTCTGTATCTGTATATATTTACAAGCATACTATTTGGTAATAGCTTTGCATCCATGTCAGGAAAGACAGAGAAATTGTATTGATTTGCATAAATTAGCAATGTTCATTTGTGCCATGCAAAAGCTGGCCCTTATTGGTGGACCCCTAGTCTTCCTCCTTCTACTTACATTGAATGTCATCAATGCCATGTCATGTTAAAGAGTCATACCACTTGCAAACAGGCCCTTCAGCCCAACTTGTCCATGCCGACCAAGATGCCCCAACCAAGCTAGTCCCATTTGCCCATGTATGGCCCATATACCTCTAAACCTTTCTTATCCATGTACCTGTCCAAGTGTCTTTTAATTGCTGTTATAATACCTGTAGCAACTTTCCTCTGGCAGTTCGTTCCATGTATCCATCATCCACTAAGTGACCAGGTTGCCCCTGCGTTCTATCTTGCCTTCTATGTTATACATACTGCATGTCCTCTGTTTTTTGATTCCCCAACCTGGGTAAAAGACTCTGTGCATTCACCATTCTATTTCCCTCCATGATTTTATACACCTCTATAAAATCAGACCCCACTCAGCTTCATGTGCTAGCTTGAAACATAGCCTGCCTAACATCTCCCTGTAGCTTTGCCCCACTGGCAATATCCTTGTAAATCCTCTCTGCACTCTTTCCAGCGTAATGATATCTTTCCTATAGTACGGTGACCAAAGGTGAACAAAATACTCCAAATGTGGCCCCACCAGTGCCTTGTAGAACTGTAACATAATGTCCCAACTTCTATACCCAATACCCTGATTGATGGCCAAAATACATTTTTACCACCCTGTTTGCGTGTGATGCCAAACTAATTGGAATCATAAATGGGAATAGTATATGTAAGGGATAAGTACAACACCAACAACAGTGCCTTGTTTTTAGAAAGTCATTTTTAATGCACTGAAATATCTCAAGGTCCTTACAACAAATAAGATAAAGAAGAAAAAACAATGCACACTCTGTTAGGGCATTGTATTTTCCAGTATCCCCCTACACAAATAAAAAATATTACAGACTTTGCTAACAATCTAAAATGTATATCTTCTGTTAATGGACTCCCCATCCAATGGAAATGTTTTAATGTTTTCTTCTTCTTCTTAAGCCCTTTAGGGAGCATAGGCCATTGACAATTGACATAGGCCGTTGACATAGGCATAGGCCATTTATGTATTAATGTTACGAAAACTCCTATAAACTATGAACCTTAATCAGATCATCTTATGATCTTCTGCTAGGAGATCATTTTCATCATGACTTGCCTTTGGTTGATAAAGCTAAAGACACACCATTTACAAGTCTCTCTCTGCATTCAATGACAGTGGCTTCTGTGGAGCTGAATGTTGAAATGCAAGTACAACCACTTAGTAACTTCGTATGTGTTGACAAAAACTTAACTTTAAATATTTCATGTGTTCTGAACCTGAAAGTACAGGGAGTGACAATCTTCATGCAAATTAACACTTTGTTTGTTTCAAACGGTGTTTGAGTTGGATTGGTGGAAGAACATGATTAAAATAAGTGTTATTGGTTAGAAATGTTTGTGTAAAGTCACAATCTCTTCACACAATCTCTTTTTGTAAGCACTGCTAGATCAAATAATCTGCTGCCACTAACATGAGAGTAACGATTTCCCACCAAGTGAAGCATAGGAACAAGGAACACTATTGGAACATTGGGTTCATCAATCCCAATACACCATCTTGTTAGCCAGTGGAGTTCCTTATCTTTTGAACCACAATGCCACGTATTAAAGCTGTTAAATTTGAAATTGCTATCCATTCCTGTTTCAATTTGTTTTATATTTAGGGGGTTCTGGGCAGCATATTGTAGCAAGCTGTTTTACTTCAATACTACAATGAACAACATTAGTAGATTTTTAATCACATTTCCTCAATCATACTTAATGTTGACTGTTTAGCATTAGTCCCAGTTGAAAATAAATTAAGACCTCAGACATGAGTTCAAGTGATGATCTCACCATGAAATCCATTTCAATCCAATTCCAAGTACCACCATATCAATTTGAATAGGCAAGTAGGGTAGCAATATTTGGTAGGTACAGCTCAAATGGGATTTTTATTTTACATTTGTGTCACAAGCACAAAACAAAATTATTAATTAGCTGTCAATAAACTGTAAACTGTTTCCATTAGTAACATTAATACCCTTTATGCTATAATATATTTTTTTATCATGTTGACAAATTTATATTTCCTATATATTTGCATTTGCTTGGGAAGCATGCATCTTAAAAGCCACAGAAAGTACTCAGATCACACCTTGCTAATTTAACAATGAAGGAAACGAGTGACTTGGCAATAGGAACCATCATTACCCTACACCGTTGTAAATGTCCTTGACAATAAAATTACCATTATCTCATCCTTCAGATGCATGTGAAAATGACGTGTTATACATTTATCTCACAAAATATGAAGAAGTTACCTGGAGAGAAATGTTCAAATAATTCACTGATTTAGCAAGTTTATTTTTGTTTGGTTACTTTGATCTAATTTGCCCAGAACTTTGTACTTCACTCCTGCAGTGTTGGATAAGACAGCCCTAAAATGCCTTCAGTTGTTACGATTGTAAACTTTGTTGACCTCAGCAACTTGCACTAATGCTTCTTTTGCCACGTAGCCAGAAATTAATATACTATGAAAATGCATTATGAACACTACAAACTCATATGGGCTCTGAACTACAGTAGACTATTATTATTATTGCACTGTTTTGCATGTTTTTGAGTATGTGTGTATGTGTGTATATATATATATATATATATATATATATATATATATATAGGTATGTTGTATGCGTATATATGCACACTGAGCTTTTATTTCTCTCTCGTTTGTCATATCATACTATGTTTGCATATTCTGTTGTGCTGCAGCAAGTAAGAATTTCATTGTTCTATCTGGGACACATGACAATAAAACATTCTTGACTCTTCTCTTGAGATATTTTGTATCCCTATAACACATCTATGCTATATTTTAATGCAAGCAAAACAGATGATACAGGCAGTTGGAGATAGCTACCATATATCTAATAAAATTTAATTATTTCAAAGTTTGCCCTGATCTGCGCTTAAATACATTTGCTATTCATCTGCAGAATGAAAATCTCCTACCCATGAAATTTGCATCTAATTCTTATATACCCTCATCGTATCTGGATTAAAATTTTAAAATGTTCCTTACTAGCAGTATTTGAGAAATTACAAGCTGCATGGCAACTCAATTACTGTGACCCATGACATTCATTTGATATTTCCATCCATCCATGACAAACTCAGATGGCTCACTAAATCTTGGTATATTTATTTTATCGATATTATCATTAGAACATCCAATAAACTTGTACCACTCAAAATGAGCAGAGTCTCTTGCCCAGAGTAAGTGACATAAGACATAGCTTTAAGATGAAGGGGAAAATATTTCATAGGAATCTGAGGGGTAAACTTTTCACAGAAAGGGTGGTAGATGTATGGAACAAGCTGCCAGAAAAGACAGTTGAGGCAGGAATTGTCCCATCATTTAAGAAACAATTAAACAGGCACATGGACAGGTTTGGAGGGATATGGATCATACGCAGGCAGGTGGGACTAGTGTAGCTGGGATTGGTGTGGATTTTGGGCCGAAGGGCCTGTTTCCATACTGTGTCACTCTATGACTCAATTACTCTATAAGCAGTGTCATCTAACCTTAAAACCCAATCCTTTACCTGCTTTGCCACAGTCTGCCATTCAGAGTGGAACATTCAGCAGTCCTTCGGGGATTCATAACATTCTCTAAATCATACCCTGTCCACACATACACATGTTTTAAACATGCTTTTGGTCCATTGCCGTGATTTATTTCCCAGGACCCTCACCCCTCTGCTCATCATCAAAGGGGCTTTTTGTCCCCTCCTTGAACATTTAAAACACAATGCTGGGAAAGAGTGTTATGACTTTGCCGCCAGTCTTCATCAATAATAAGAAGCAATAAGAAAAATGAATTATGAGGTTTAGATTTGGGAATACAAACAGTTTTCACAGTGCCTCGGTACACGTGACAATAAACTAAACTGAACTGAACTGAAGCATATAGGTGCGCAAGGAAATAGAGAGATATGGATCACAAGCAGGCAGAGGAGATTAGTTTAATTTGGTATCATGTTCCACACAGAAATAGTGCATCGCAGGGCCTGTTTCTGTAGTGTTCTATGTTCTATGTTCTGTGATACATTAATGACAAACCTTTAAAATGCCTTCTCAACCTGCCTGAAACATTGCTGTCCTGGTGACCAAAATATAAATGTTCTTTTCCCAACAGATTTGCAGTGTGGAATATTCTTTCAGACTCACCATAAATTCACCTCAGGCACTCGGTAATTTGTTTGTTGGTCTCCTCCCTTATTTGCCTGACATTTAGTTATTCTTGACTGGGAGTATCACTTGACATTTATAGATTGTTTCCGAATTTGTGGTCGAGCTTTTTCCAATGCCGAAAAATAGCAAAGTTGCGAAGAGAGAACTGGATGAAGATGTCACAGAGTCTGTCAAAGATCTTCTTTCCAATGAGGACATGAATGATAACCAGTTTAAGAAGAGTGCATTGTATGTCGATGATTCGCAGACTGACGACAAAGATGTGGACATTGAAGAAGGATCTGATACTGAAGATGAAAGGCCTGCCTGGAATAACAAACTTCAGTACATCCTGGCACAGGTTGGCTTCTCAGTTGGTTTGGGCAATGTATGGAGATTCCCATACCTATGTCAAAAAAATGGTGGAGGTAAGGACACAGTTGCCAATATACTAATAACTTTATAACTAATACTTTATAACTAATAAATAGATAGGATAACAAATCTGTGGTCCCCTTAAAGGAAACAAGATTTGATTGAGAAAAATAATCCAAGTAATCAAAACCTTAAATTACCAGGGTCACGATGTGTTTCAAATTTAGAATACTAGGATTACCTTAACATTAAAATTAGCGATTTGTTAATGGTTTGGAGAATCAGTACCTGCATATAAGGCTCATTCTTAACTGCAGCCTTCTCAGATAATTTAATTGAACCTAAACGTAGAAACATAGAAAATAAGTGCAGGAGGATGCCATTTGGCCCTTCGAGCCAGCACCGCTGTTCATTGAAATTATGGCTGATCGTCCCCAATCAATAACCCGTGCCTGCCTTCTCCCCATATCCCTTCATTCCATTAGCCCCTAGAGCTCTATCTAACTCTCTTAAATCCATCCAGTGATTTGGCCTCCACTGCCCTCAGTGACAGGGAATTCCACAAATTCACAACTCTCTGGGTGAAAAAGTCACCTCAGTCTGAAATGGCCTCCCCTTTATTCTAAGACTGTGGCCCCTGGTTCTGGACTCGTCCAACATTGGGAACATTTTTCCTGCATCTAGCTTGCCCAGTCCTTTTATAAGTTTATATGTTTCTATAAGATCCTCCCCTCATCTTTCTAAACTCCAGTGAATACAAGCCTAGTTTTTCAATCGTTCCTCATATGACAGTCCCGCCATCCCAGGGATCAATCTTGTGAACCTACGCTGCACTGCCTGAATCACAAGGATGTCCTTCCTCAAATTAGGAGACCAAAACTGTACACAATACTCCAGATGTGGTCTTACCAGAGCCCTATACAACTGCAGAAGAGTTTTGTATTGACTGCTGAACATGCGTTATAATGAACATCACATTCTATAGTGAAGAATAATAAATTCATTTCTTTGCTCTGCATCCTGAGGCTAAGTTGCACATTTTGGAATTGTATGCAAACAATCAAGAAGGAGCAGATAAGTGATTGTGTGTCGCATTGAATAGCAGTGCGTTAAATTCAATTTGTTAAAGATTGTGGAAAACACATTTGTAAAGTGAAATATTTGATCCTAATTTAGTAAATCGCCGTCAATTCAAACAGAATGTCTGAAATTTAATAAATCCAAGTTGATATATTTCCTAAATATGTTTGTTGTTTTTTATGAGTTGTAATATGTCAGCTGAAACAAAATTGCTCAAAAGATATCAGTGGCAGGTTTTCACACCATGTTTTTTCTGCAGGTGCCTACCTTGTGCCCTATTTGATTTTGCTGCTTATTATTGGGATCCCACTCTTCTTCCTGGAACTTGCAGTCGGTCAGAGAATCCGGCGAGGCAGTATTGGTGTGTGGAATTACATTAGCCCAAGGCTGGGTGGAATAGGATTTTCAAGCTGCATTGTACGTTTTGAGTTTTAAACAAATACTTTTTCTATTCAAATTCTCGAAGCATGTGTTGACAATGTCCGCGGAATCTTTCAGGAAATTTATTCTGTTTCATCTGTAAATAGACAGAAGTTCTTTCTTCAAGATCCATTCATAAATGTATGTTTTAAACCATTCTAGCATATATTGATGTATTCAGCAGTTTATGGAAGTTAGGCACAACATCTTTCATTCATAACGTGTGCCCTCCAATGTAGTTCGATGAAACAGTAATGTTCAAAATTGCTCACAATTACAGATTATTCTAAACTTAATTCATGCCAACTCCTTCACTTCCTAAGGTCGGGTTTTGCATCTAGCTTATTGTACAAAGTTCATAAGAGGTGATTGTGTATAGTTGTCATGGGACAAGTCACTGGAAAAATTAGCTGACAATGTGAGTACAACTTTAGCCTCCCACTGTGAATATTCAAATGGTAAAAACAATGCCCACAGTTGCTGCAATGAAGTAACAGCTGGAAGCAGTTTTATTTCAAGAAAATAAAGTTTTGTGTCCTGCATTTCAGGTGTAATAAAAAATAAATCTGCCAAAATATGAACTCACAGGTTATGAGTCCAAGGCTCCTTAAACACTATTGTCTACAAGTACTGACCCTTTCCAACAATTTCTGGTGGATGAATCAGGCTCATTATGTTTGGTATGTCAAAGTACCAAATTTCCTGAGAGTTGGTATGGAAAATATCATCCTCTGTTTTGCTAATTTATTATTTGATGTGAGGAAAAGCTTGGCACACTGTGGAACACAAAACAATTGTTATATAAAACAAAGCTGATTTGGAGCAAGCACATTCATCTCAGTCAAAGCATCAACTGTAAAGTTCTATGCAGGTAGTTGGGCCAAAGTGCCTGTTTTAAGTGATGTATGACTCTATGTCTCAATGAAGGGCACCAATTATTGTATTCTTAGATGAAAAACTCAGAAAAGTAAAAGTGCTGCATAAATTAATTGTTGCTGCTTTTTAATTTTTTTTGAGTCATTTCCAGCCTGCATGCCAGCCAGGATTTTAATGTTTAACAGGTGGGAAGGTTCCTGGGAAGTGAATGGCAAGCAAGGTTGGTGCATCATGGAGCACTGGGTCAGGCAGTTCGCCAACGTTGTGGAAGGCGTGATGGGGAGTGTTGGAGACTAAATCAAAAGTCACTGTGGTCTCTGAAATCACAAGACCCACTTCAGAATACCCAATGGAGTCTGCTGATCACGTGGTCTGACGCCACAGAAACAAATACTTGTGATGACTATCTCATGGATTCAGTCTCCCCACGAGCTCAGGATCGACAGTATGATCTCTTTCAATTTTTGGTACCAAGATTGTAGAGGATAGGTCAGCTTGTAGGTGATGAACTCCTGAGGCAAGGACATTTATTTGGTGCAGGAAACTCTAGGATATTTAATCTTAAACCGAACCATTGAATCTGAAATTAACAATACTAAATTCACAATAAAGGGAAAATAATGTGCATGCATTAAACATATGTAAACTATTGTGCATCATAATTTACAGATTAAACAATTTAAAGCATTTTTAATAAGAATCTTGCAGTGTGGCATCTTATGTTTAACCCAAGAAAAGAAATGTGAAATACATCTTGGTGTTTTGATTTTAGGTGTGCTTCTTTGTAGCTCTTTACTACAATGTCATTATTGGTTGGAGCTTATTTTACTTCTCCAAGTCATTTCAGCACCCTCTGCCGTGGGATCAGTGTCCCTTGGAAAAAAATGGGACCCAGACCTGTGAGTATACAAATACATTGAGCGTACTTAAAACAAAACCAGCAAGCGCTGGATGAACTCAGCAGATCAGGCTGCATCTGCTGGAAGAGCGACTAATTCAACATCTCAGATCTGGGCCTCTTCATCAGAACAGAAAAGGAGATGGTAACATTATAGGGATTATGTGGAGGGAGAGACGTTTGATGGGACACTACTGGAGCCATGGGGATCAGATGTGAACAAGGTTACTTGATCAATAAGTGAATGGGATCAGTGGAGGGTTAGAACAGAGATTAAAAAACCCTAAACAATACCATGTGGGACTTGCAAAGTGCGGAGTAGGAGGACAAGTTGAGCATTTCCTCCACTCCCAGAGATAAAAACGGACCGAAGCAACAAGTTGAGCTAAAATTACAGATGGATCATTGATGCAGACCAAGGAATCAAGTTGCCTGAAATCGTGGAATTCAATATTGAGTTTAGGATGTTCCAACGTGCCTGGACGGCAGTCGGATGCTGTACCTCCAACTAGTGTTGGATCTCATTGTGAGATTACTTGAGGCCAAGTTGGAGTGGGATGACAAATTAAAGGGGCAGACAAGGAGAAGATCAGGGTTGCCCCTGTGGACTGAACACTGCTTGATAGACACAAAAACCTGGAGTAACACCGGGACAGGTGGCATATCTGGAGAGAAGGAATGGGTGATATTTCCGGTCAAGACCCTTCTGCTGAAGTCAAGTCTGAAGAAGGATCTTGACCCGAAACGTCACCCATTCCTTCTCTCCAGAGATGCTGCCTGCCCTGCTGAGTTACTGTAGCTTTTTGAGTCTATCTTTGGTTTAAACCAGCATCTGCAGTTCCTTCCTACACTACACTTCGACTGAACACTGCTGTTCTGCAAAGTAATCACTTAATTTGTGTAAATTGCAGGTGGAGAGTTCATTGTAAACACCAGAAGCAATGCACGGGAATGGAAGAAGTGAAGATGAATCATTGCTTTATCTGGAAGCATAGTTGGTGGGAAGGGAAGAGGTGAAAGGACAAATGTTGCATTGCAGCGGTTCCAAGGAAAAGTGCCATAAGATAGAAGGTGATTAGTGAAAATGGAAAAGTGGATCAGGGAGACACAACCGAACTGTCCCTGCAAAATGCTGAAAGGGGAGGTGAGGTGATGTGTCTCGTGATGGAAGCTCTGTGAAGGTTGAAGAAATTGCAGAGAATATCTGTTGAATATGGAGACCAGTGGGGTGGAAAGTGAAGGACCAGGGGAACTCTGTACTTCTACTGCCCTAGAGTAGGGGTAAGAGCAGAACCACAGGAAGTGGATGAGGTGAGCGAAGGGCATGGTTAACAGTTATAGCGGGGAGGCATAGTTCACATCGCACAAAGGCACCTATTTCACATGCAGTTGTATGGAAATACTCACTTCTGGAGCAGATACGACAGTGACAGAGGAACTGGAATAATAGAATAGAGTCCTAAAGGAAGCAGGGCGAGACAAAGAGTAGTTGAGATCGTGTGGGAGTCAGTAGGATTATAATAGATGTTAATAGCTACACTATCAGCTGAGATGGAGATAAGGAGATCCAGAAAAGGAAGGGAAGAATCAGACATTGACTCTCTGAAGATGAGGGAAAGGCAGGAAGGAATTTAGTATAAAAAATATGAAATCTGCAATTGTGGAGGTGGCAACGCCAATGCAATCATTGGTGTACTGTAAAAAGAGTTGAAGGAGCAGATCTGGGTAGGACTGAAACAAAGACTGTTCCACATCTTGCACAAAAAGCAGGCATAGCTAGGCCAGTTAGAGGCCCAGTTGGCATCTGGCCTATCTAGAGGTCAGTTCAGCAGACCACAGCTGTGCCTCTCTTGTCAGCATGCTTGATGGGAATATCAGGGTTGGTTCTCCGTGAATGAAGTGCTGCATGCTCAGAGGAGGATGGGTTAGAGTACAAGAGGGAGTTGGAAAGTCAAGACACGTCGGCATTTACCAATCCAGGGAGGGTAATTGGCCAGAGGGAGGTGTCGAGCGGGTCAGGAGTATCGATGGGTGAAAGGGTTCCACAGAACATGGTAGAGCAGGGACTGAAGGAGTGTTGTGGTCTGAGGAGAGTGAAGGGGAGACAATCCTGAAAGTTATTGGAACGGAGGAGCAGTTTGTGCCCTCATCGTGCCACTCTTCCATGCAATGCTTGTCCTTTCACCTTTTCCCTTCCCACCATTCATGGGCCCAAACAGTCTTGCCAAGTGAAGCAGTGATTCATTTGCACTTCAATCTGATCTCTATATTGTGGAAAGCTAATGCAGATTGCGTGATTGCTATGAGGTGTACATAGGTTCATTCTACGTAGCTTTCTGTTGTCACTTCAATTCCTCATCGCACTCCCACTTGCCCTCTCAGTCTGTGGCCTCCTGTACTGTGACACTGAGGCCCAGTGCAACCTGGAGGAACAGAACCTCACACTCTGCTGGGCACAATACAGCCATCTGATCACAACATTGGATTCTACAAGTTAATGCATCTTGATTTCTCAGTCTCTATCAGTCATCTTTTTGTGATGTTAGTTTAGTTTGATTTTTTTTTCCCTTTCTTTCACTCTCTGCGGGTGAAAGATACATTAAGACTGAATTGCCATTTACAGTTATTTACAGTTTATCTCCATGATCACCCTGATTTCATCCTATTGGGGATGAAATTCCCTTTCCCCACCTTCCCTAAAGTTTTCTAAGCTTATGATGGGTCTGTTTCTCTTCCCACTGATTCACAAAATCTGAAGAAGGGTCCCGACTCAAAATGTCACCTATCCATCGTCTCCAGAGATACTGCCCTACCCGCTGAGTTACTCCAGCACTTTGTGCTTTACTAAGTATTTCAAGTGTTTTATGTTTTTGTTTTAGATTTCCAGCACATGCCACATTTTGTATTGGGGGGGATTTATGCTGTGTATTTGTGCCATTATATTGTATTGAATGATGCAATGTCCTGTTTGTTTTAGTTGTTGTTCCTGAATGTGAAAAAAGCTCAGCCACAACCTACTTTTGGTACAGAGAAGCATTGGATATATCCGACTCCATCTCAGAGAGTGGCGGTCTGAACTGGAAGATGACTGTCTGCCTGTTCATAGCCTGGTTTATGGTGTGTCTTGCCATGATCAAAGGCATTCAATCTTCCGGAAAGGTTGGTGGTTTTGTAATCTCTGTTGAGCGTCATTCAATTTAAGATTGTTATCTATAATTTGGCAGTCTTCCAATCAGGCAAAATATTTGCAAGTACGAGTGATAACATGTATTCACTATTAGGCGGAAGTGAAGACTTTGTGCCTTGCTTCCAGTGCGAGTGCTCATACAACAGATCATAAAATCCAAAGAATACGCATAATGTGTTCTTGGTTCTGGCCATTGATTTTAATGTAAGATTTATCCCAGAAATTGAGAGAATCTAGTCCTTAAAAATATAGAACTGTATAATTTCAGCACTAAAATTAAATTTATTCAAAGATTGAATATTATAATTTGGGATCAAGACTCTCCAGTTATTTCAACTATTTCTCAACCTGTATAAAATCATCCAGAAATGTTATCCATTATTCAAGCTCCTGCTAAGACTTTGAAGTTCATTTAATGAAGTAATTGGAGTGAATTTCATAGGCAGAGCATATTACACTAACATTACCACATCATACATTTTGTTAAACTGACAGGAAATAAATTTCAAGACATATTTAGCCTAAATTTCCACTTTAAATTTCAGCTGAAATAGTCCAGGCCTTGGAAAAAACATGCTGTCATAAGGAATAGGAGTAAAATTAGGCCATTTGGCCCATCAAGTCTAATCCGCCATTCAATCATGGCTGATCTATCTCACCCTCCTAACCCCATTCTCCTGCCTTCCCCGCCATAACCTCTGACACTAGTTGCTATTTGAATAAGCTCACTATGTTTCCATGCAAACAAAATTTACTATTCAAATACTACAGATTGGATATGACATATCCATTCTCCGATTCGTTTATGATATGTTCTTAATTTTAATGTGAGTAAACTCATGTGAGTTCAAACAGGGTAGCGTTTTGAGCAGCATCATATTTGGATCCGTGTCACATTTGTTTTGTCAGTAGTAGTTTGGTAATCTGCATGTATATTAAACTAAGAACAAGCATGAATGAGACATGCAGTTTTGACCACTAATTCATTGCTTCAGACATTACAAAATTAGTGCTGTTATGGTTTTTACTTAACCCAACTTCAGTTTTCACTTTCTGAGTTCAGACATAATTCAACTTATTTCTGCAATTCCACTTGAACATCCCTGCATGGACTAGTGATAATTTTCACTTCCAGTTCCTCCATAAGAGAGTTCTCATATTGAACTATTTTTTCTCTGTCAATCAACTATAAGATGTTATCGCCTTTTCTTGCCCACTGAGGTCAAAGCATCAATTGTGCCTCCCGGTGCCATGAGTATTGATCTCACCTGCAATCTGGTCTCATAGGATTCTGAGGCAAGTGCAGACTTCTTGCCCCATCATTTACAGCTGTAATCCCTAATATGGAAGCAGCCAGAAGAGTAATTAGAGCATTCAAGTGATTCCAACCAAGTGCTTGTTATATATCTAGCAGCGTTGCAATGTCACTTAAATTATCCACAGACCATTGGGGATACAAGTCAGGAGGCTATCATCATAGCACAAGCTTAAAGAATCCTTAACTCCTGTCAAAAACACCTCTGGGTGCAGCAGTAGAGTTGCTACCTTACAGCACTAGAGACCCGGGTTTGATTCTGACTACGGGTGCTGTCAGTGTGAAGTTTGTACGTTCTCCACGTGCCCCGTGTGCATTTTCCCCAGGTGCTCCAGTTTTTTCCCACTCTCCACGTTTGTAGGTTAATTGGCTTCGGTAAAGATTGTAAATTGTCCCTAGTGTGTAGGATAGTGCTAGTGTACAGGGATTGCTGGTAGGCATGGACTCAGTGGGCCGAAGAGCCTCTTTCCATTCTGTATCTCCTAACCAAACTAAAAACCTGAAAGAAATTGTTTAAATGATTAGAATTCTGAGCCTTCAGGGCTTCCATATACGTCCAGGTACTTACGCTTATGAAAACTGTCACATTTGAAATATGTTGCTCTACTTGACTCTAACCACTTCTTTGTAGGTCCTGCTGTAATCCCCTTGCTGAGTATTTGTCCTGGCAGATTTCCGACCTTTCCATATTTCAGGCTGCCCGTAAACAGTTCACGTTTACTCAATTTCTGTCTAAGTGGCACTGTACAACCATAGGGAATTGGTTGCCCTGCCAGATCTATGAGACAAGCAGAGAATCTGACCTTCCTTCCACAACAATGTTAGCCAGTGTACCTTTAACTCTCTCTTCTTTCCTTGGTAATCCAGCATCCATGGGATCAATCCTATTCCATCAGTACCATTGAGCGTTTTTTCATTTCCATCACCTGAATGGTAAACATGAGAGGAAAATTACAAACTTTTAGGAAAGACTAAAGTTATATCCTGCCAAAAGATTGCCCAAATTACGAGATAAAGACAGAATCCCCTCATCTACAGGGCTGTGTGTCAGATTATGTTGTGTGTTACGTGAAGAAGCATGTTTTGAACTATCAGGTAGCTCATGTGGAGTATGGCCTTTCCAATCAACATGTTTTTGGTCTGTTGATGTTGGCTTCCCCAAACTTTGAACATCTGGCAATTATATAGAGAGAGTAAAATATAGGGGAATGGATTGTAATGAAAGATTCATGGACTTCATGAAGAGAGACAGTGGGAATGTTTGTTTTATTCAGTTTGTTTATTGAACAAGGATGCTACAGAGCAACAAACTGCTACACCCAATGTTTCAGATACATTTTTTCTCAAATGCGGTTCGCTAGAAAATGTTGTTCAGAAGGGCAGCTTTGTGCAACTTGATGGATGACTACCAAAAGCAATGGACAATCAGCCGAAAGGAAGAGGCAACTTGGCTGAGAGACATAAAAGTCATGACAAAGGAGACAACCTGAAAATAGATAATTAACCTATATAACCTATATAAAAATATGAGAGGCAAAGATAGGATAGCAGTCAGAATCTTTTTCCCAGGGTGGAAATACTAGAGGGCATAGTAATAAAATCAGAAGGTAAGTTTATTGGAGATGTGAGGGGCAAGTTTTTTATACAGAGAGTAGTGGGGGTCAGAAATGCATTGCAAGGGGTACTGTTGGAGGCAGATACGACAGTGAGGTTTAACATGGAAGCACAGAGAATAGAGGGATATGGATCATGTACAGGCAGAAGTGATGAGTTTGGCTCAAATATTGTGGGCCTATGTTCTATGTTCCAGATAACACAGAAGGCATATGGTCTTTGCAGAAATTATCAGGAATAATTCCCAAATATATATCACCAGGAATAATAACAAACACATTGAGTAGTTAATAGATGTTTCTAAGATTGGGAAATATAGATTTAGCAGAAATGTACATCATCACAATTCAGATGTTTAGTATTGTCATTGACAGACTGTTTGTAATCTTAAGAATGCTGCTTTTTTGCAAAAAAAAACTAAGATTATTTATACCATAAATGGGTGAAATGTATAGTATCAAAAAATATTTCTCAATATCAATATCGAACACATGTTTGCGTGGAGGTTATTTTAAAGGAGATAAAATCACTGCACTGCTAAATTAAGACAGTTTAAAATATAGTTTAAATGAGGAATTTTTTGGGGGAAAAAAAACACCTTTTATTTCCTATAAATTAATGTAAGTAATAACAGAATCTTTAGGTGAAGGCAAAATATTTATTTACATAGCAGTTCCTAATTTTTGTTCTCAGGAGTTAGGTCAGCTTTTTGCCCCTGGAAAGCACAAGACTAGTAAGATTGAACGAGAACTTACCAAGTTTGAAGGTTGATCTTTATTTCATGAGGAGTTGCGGTGAGGGATTTCGTGAAGAGCCCGCCGGCACGCATGCGCGACATTCTTCAAAGCAGCGGTGTGGAATCACAGAAACAACAACAGAAATGACTTGGCATAGTAAGATTTAAAGAGACTCTGATTACCAGCTGAAGATGATCGAGGGTTGGGAGCGGAGGGCACGAAATCCCTCACCGCAACTCCTCATGAAATAAAGATCAACCTTCAAACTTGGTAAGTTCTCGTTCAATCTTACTATTTCATTTCGGAGTCACGTGAGTGACTTCGTGAAGACTTCAAAGCTTCTGTGATTACACGCCCTGGACAACGTCCATGCGGACACACCACTAGCAAGGATGGATTGGAGTAAACAAGTTGACGAAACGAGGTTATACTGAAACAAAAAGAAGATTTGTTAATAACACAACAAATAACACCCTTTTAATCAGGGACATCCCCACGTTCACACCCGGCGTTCAGCACGGCCTCTGCGAACTGAAGGGGAGCAGCAACAGGCTTATTATAGAATCGCTGGAACACAGCTTCATTCGCCCATCCTGCTGTGGCGAGGATATGGTCCATGGGTACCTCCATGACTCTCGCCGCCGACGTAGATGCAGCCCTGGTGGAGTGGGATGTAAACACATTAGTGTCAATACCTGCCTTATTCAGGACGATCCGGAGCCACCTGGATATCGTCTGGACTGTCACTCGATGGTGAGGTCTTTTGTGAGTGACAAGCAGGTACAACTCCATTCCTCTGATGCTCCTCGTCACCTTGATGTAGTAACGGATGTGAGTGGCTAAACATAGCCGAGCATCTGCAGGGTATGCCGGGAACTTCAGCTGCAGCCCTGTGCACCCAGGTCTATGCTGCTTAAGTAGCTCATCGATAAAAAGGACTACTTCTCCCGGGGTCGACGTCATCCTGTCAATACGTAGTTTGTGGAGCGTCTGAACCCGCTGTGCTGAAGTCAGCGCTAGTAACATCACCAATTTCATAGTGGGTTGGTCCAGCTGTAACCCTTCCATGGGTGACCACGACCTGAGCAGGGTAAGTACATCCCTGACATCCCAGGTGATGTTGTAGCGTGGTGTAGGCGGATTCAGATTGAATATTTCCCGCATAAGCCTGGACACTAGCCTGTTCGATCCTACCTCGATGTTGAGGTAGAATGATAGCGCACTCCTGGCGCTGTTGATGGCAGTATAACTCAAGTGCTCATCATGGTGCAACCCCGCGAGGAATTCCAGGACGTCGGCTATGGAGACATCATCACAGGTGATGTGAGAGCGACTGCAGTAGGCTTCACACTTGGTGATGTGGGAGAGATATCTCCGCCTGGTTGACTCTTGACATGATGCTCCAATGGTGTTCATGGTCCGGGTGGTAAGGCCATACTGCATCCATGGCCTGGTCAGAACCTGCAAGCCAGTAATTTTAGATAGGCATGGCAGGGGTGTAACTCCCCTGAGACAGGGTGAGAAAACCAAATGTGGGCAACCCTCTAGAGGGACCCAAGGTTGACTAATCATGTCAGAGACCACCGGATACCAAGGCTGTGTGGGCCAGTCGGGTATGACAAGAATGCCTCTGGCAGAATCCATCCTGATTTTTTGTAATACCCGACTGATGAGGCAAAACGGGGGGAATGCATAGAAAAACCACTTCCCCCAGTCTAGCGAGAATGCATCAATCGCTAATGCCCCAGGGTCTGGTTCCCATGAAACATATGTCGGTACCTGATGGTTCAACCGGGACGCAAAAAGGTCGATATCCGGTTGGCCAAATTTGGCTGTAATTTGGGCAAATATTGGAGGATGCAGCATCCACTCAAACTATCATTGAATTTGCGTGACCTGGTGTCTGCCACAGTATTAAGCCTACCTGGCAAATAGGTAGCTGAAATCCAAATATCTCGATCAATACACCAGCACCAAATAGTATTAGCCAATTTGTCACAAGAGACTGACCTGGTACCGCCCATATGGTTTAAATATGCCACCGCTGTAGTGTTGTCTATTTGGAGACGGACATGAGTACCACTAAGATTAGCACAATATGCCCGCAGTCGGTGAAATGCTGCAAGCAGCTTCAAATAGTTAATCCCTTGTATTAGCAAGATGCTAGCTTCAAGGGGATCCCACCTGCCTCCACAACTAGAAGAGCTGTCCGCAGCTCCCCAAGCTTGCGTCAGTTTTGCAAATATACCACCGGATTGGGCACAACAATGGGTTTGAATGCCTTGCCAATATTGGACACCCACCATTGTAGCTCAACCTTAGCATCGGAAGGCAGCCCCATAGGTCTGTCAAAATGACCAGCGTTCTTTTTTTTTTTTTTTTCTTTAACGCAGCAATCGTGGCCCTTCGCAGATTTTGATAATGCAAAGGTCCAAACCGGGCTGCCGGAAATAAAGCTACGATTTTCCCAATCATCTTAGCTGTAGGCCGAATAGATGGTATACTGGCGGATGCGAGATCCTGACATGCAAGGGAAACATCCTCCACCTTGTGAAATGGAATGTTGGCCCTCATTAGAATAGAGTCCACCGTGAAACCCAAATAATCCATAACCTGGGATGGGTGAAACTTCGATTTTTCTGGATGGACTATAAACCCCAGCTGCTGAAATATAGTAACAGTTGCTGAAACAGCGCTTCCAGAGTGTTGCCAATAAGCAGAATATCATCTAAATAAGCCATTACAATATGATGTTGTATACGTAATTTGGCCATAATAGGTTTGAGTAATTTAGTAAAGCCTAGGGCGGTAGTAAGCCCATTTGGTAAGGCCCGATATTGCCAGAGCTGATCCATCCAGACAAATTTCAAAAATTTCCGGTGATGTTTCCGGATGGACACTGAATAGCATGCATCTTTCAAATCAATACATGCCATAAAGCAACCATGCGAAAGCAGTGATTTGGCTGTCTCAAAAGGTGTCCATTTTAAAATGTGTATATGTTACAAAAGGTATTCAACTGGTCAAGTCAATAATCACCCGACAACCTCCATCCTTTTTTGGCCTAGTAAAAATATGGGAGACGAATTCAATGGGCTCGTGAATAGTTTTCTCTATCACGCCTTTTGTTCCGACGAAAATTTTCAGCCGTGCCTGCTGCCTGCTCAACGGCAGACAGCGTAAACTTCCGTTGAGGCATATGCTGGGATGGAGGACCCCGAATATCCTTCCCTCTTGGAGAAGTCTTCCCCGAATTTTGTTGATTCTGCTGCAGGAGGGGCTCCAATATCCGCTCCATCCTGGCCAATACGCCCCTTGAGCTAAAACTCGGGCGGCCGAAGTCCTCATGTTCTGCTGAACTGCTGGGGCTTCGTCCATCGGCCCACACCTCATCGAGGTGACCCTGGTGCCGGAAAGTTGTCGCCGGTAGCCGCTGCAGCGAAGCTGAGCGATTCCCGCGCGGGAGGTACTCTCAAACGCCTCCTCGGCGGAGCTTGGTCTCGCTGCCTCGGAGGGCAAATGCGATGGGAAGTCGGCACCTGACTTAGCATGGAGATCCGACGCCCGCGCGGGCTTGCCGGCTGCCCATATCATGGACCTAGCCGACGCATAGTCTCGTCCTCCCATGCATGGGGGACTCGGCGACCGTGGCGTATGGGCTCGTTGAAGGGAGGAGCAGTTCGCTGGGCTTAGTGTCTGCTGACGGTTCTCAACTTCTGCTGACGGCGGTTAACCTCCCTGTGCCTACTGGAGCTGGATGGCTCCTCTCCAGTAGCCGCGTCATGCGGCCATACGCCCTTCACCCTGAACACTGGGGTGGTCGGAGACCTCCGGCTCAGAAAGATTGCCGGGGCTCCTTTCATCGGCCCGCACCTCTGAGAAGTGATCTCGGTGCCGGAAGTTGTCGCTATCGGCCGCCGCAGCGAACCGCGCGATTCCCGCGCGGGAAAGGTGTTCAACCGTCTCCGTTTAACGGGAGCGGAAGCCGTTGCCACAAAGGGCCCTGACGGCTTGGGGTCGACTCCAGCAGAAGCATGGAGCGACGCCCGCGCGGGCTTGCCGGCTGTCCACATCGTGGACCTTGCCGACGCACGGTCTCGTCCCCCCCATCGACAGGGGACTCGGCGACCGAGGCGGGACCGTACCCAAGCCCCCCGTCCCTGCGGCGGGGTTTGGGAGTTGGATAGCAGATCTCACAGACCCAGGTCCCGCCGTTGCACCAGACCGCACCATGGCGGCTGGTGGAGCCTTGGCCCGAACCGGGTTTAGGCTTACGGGCTCCTCCCCTGCCCTTCAACGAAGGGCTAGCGGAGGGGGGTCGGGCCGCAGCACGACCCCTTCCCCGTGGTCGCCAATGGCGAACTTGTGGCAGGGTCCCCCCTTTCGAGAGGCACCCCGTTCTCGGCTCCTGGAATCAGCATTGGAGCTGCTGCTCCTCGAATCAGCACAGGAGCTCCTGCTCCTTGAATCAGCACTGGAGCTCCTGCTCCTGGAACCAGCACTGGATCTCCTGCTCCTTGAATCAGCACTGGAGCTCCTGCTCCTCGAATCAGCACTGGAGCTCCTGCTCCTTAATCCAGCACTGGAGCTCCTGCTCCTGGACCAGCACTGGAGCTCCTGCTCCTCAAATCAACACTGGAGCACCTGCTCCTTGAATCGGCACTGGAGCTCCTGCATAGCGGCGGGTCGGGCCCGGTAACAACAGGGCTCCCCGACATCCACGTCTATGTCGCGCATGCGTGCCGGCGGGCTCTCACGAAGTCACTCACGTGACTCCGAAATGAAATTGATTGTAGCCATTAATTGCCATTAGTAGCAAAGAAGTCCCTCAACTATCCGTCTGTGAAAGCACCCACAGTGAAGCAGGCGAGATGTAAATGAGGTTGGCTCAGAAGCATCGTTGTACGATCACTAGCTGCGCAGAACACAGAATTTTAATAACGTGCCATCTGGCCGATATACATGATCCACACCAGTCATGCTCATTATAATCCTGCAACTTGAGTTCATCCACACAGAAGAGTGTATGATTTGGATAATTAAATGAAAGCTTAATTAATAATTTCAAAAGAAAATAATTTTGCTTCATGATATTTTTCAAACTGCTGCCTTGCCACCACCTCCACATCAGATTTTGCACAACAGTTGGGCAATTTCATTCCATTTCCATATATTTACAGTGGCGCAGAGGTAGAGCTGCTGCCTCATAGCACCAGAGACCTGGGTTCGAGATTGACTGCAGGTGCTGCCTGTGTAGAGTTTGTACGTTCTCCCTGTGACCGGGTTTTGGGCGGGTGCTCTGGTTTCTCCCACATTCCAAATACGCACAGGTTTGCAGGTTAATTGGCTCCTGTAAATATCCTCTAATGTGTAGGATGTGAAAGTGGGATAAGGTAGAACTATTGTATGGGTGATCGATTTCGGCATTCACTCGGTGGGCCAAAGGACCTGTTTCCTAGCTGTATCTCTAAACTAAACTAAAGATACAATTCATGTTGGAATTTTAATTAAAACCTACAGCTTTGCGCTTTTGTGCATGCTTTTATAATTCCTGGCTGCACTTGTGATTTGGGTTATGCTTTCATTAATGTCTGGATGAAGGTTTATTTCAATGCACAGTAGAAACCCGTGACTGGTAGGCGGCATGGCAATCATTGCAGTTAACCGTCTGACTGACCACGCCACACTTACTCCTCACGCCAAGAGAATGCCCAGGTGTGCTTCCTAAGCATCTACGTTTGTTATGGGTCAGTAGCTTTAAAATTCTGCTGTATGTCACCTGTTGTTTGGCCGCATCTGTTTGCCATATGTTGCACTTGTGCAGTTTTTTAATGTCAAATCATACCATTTGCCATTTTAGGAACAGAGCCAACATGTGTGACACTGTTGCAAACCAGATGCGAGTAGTAGATTAGGCAGATCATGATGTCAAGCAGCGTGCAATGCTAATTTAATGCCAATGCTGTCAAATAAGATTTCAATTTTGCAGTTAACGCCATGTGTACAGAGGATCAGTGTTTAGGAACAGAAAGAACCCTCCCCTATTTAAAGGGATCATCAATCAGTTGTAGTTTAGTTGCACACTTTTAATGCACATGCTATTGTTTTGTGTTTACATATCTCGCTAGACTTTGTATAATCCATAAGGAATCATGTGGGAGGAATATGTGTTCTCACTTCAGATAGTCATACAGTGTAGAAACAGACCCTATAGCCAAACTTGCCCACACCAACCAACATGTTCCATGTACACTAGTTCCAGCTGCTTACATTTGGCCCATATTCCTCTAAATCTGCCCTATCCATGTACCTGTCTAAATGTTTCTTAAACATTGCGATAGCACCTGCGTGAACTACCTCCTCCAACAGCTCGTTGCACTCACCCACCACCCTATGTGTGAAAAGGTGAAAGATCTTCAGAAAAGCCCTCATGATTTAAGACATCAGTGTAACTCCCTTAAGGTAGCTGAGGTGGGTGTAATGATGAGCACGGCAAAGCTGGGGTAAGAAGGCCTTCAGCAAGGAGATACTGTCTATCCGGGATGTTTTGGGGACTATGTCTCAATGAGCACTTCAAATGCTCAGCTTCAATAAGGAAGTCTGAACAGCAAACTGCAGCTAAAATCACTACTGGTGATGAGGTTAAGAGCCAAGTTGCCCATCATTCTGAAAGCCATGGTAGCCATTAGCCTGTCGTCTTCTTGCACTTTCTGGAGCAAGGAATATCTGTAATATCTCACAACTACTGGAAAAGAGAAGTTATAAGCAGTCCCTGCTATGGGAGAGCATAGCTGCCCTCAATCTCCACTGCAACTGCAGTTTACCTAAAGGGACAGTGTGTCATTATTGGCACTCATTTAAATTTGAGGGGATAGATATGAGCCGAGTGGTGTATTGTAGTGGCAAGACCTTATGTTTATGAATGTGCAGCTGGGGTGCAACCATTCCCAGAAGCTCACAGTGGCCTCTCATTATATGCTTATTCTGCACCACTTTAATGTTCATTTCATAACTGAGCCTCTGGGTCAAGTCAGCAGGTGACTTGGGTTTTCCTCCTACCACCTAGCTCATGACTGCAGCCCAACCCTCACACAGCATGTGTACAAAAAGGCCAAGCTGTCACCTGCAGCCTGATAAACCGGGCCGTCGAGACATCGTCAGAGGAGCGTTAAAGTTTTAAACACCTCAGGACCAAAGATGTACCTGTGATTTCATTTCGGAGTCACGTGAGTGACTTCGTGAAGAGCCCGCCGGCGCGCATGCTCGACATATCGTCGTAACGCGTTGCTGCGACGGCTGGCGGTGGAGCGCGCTCCTCGCCAGCCCTTCATAAGGGGCCACGGAGGTGAGTATTCCACCTTTAGTTGGTGGTCCTTGTTGTCTGATTATGTCTTGCAGCAAGGACATGGATGGGGCACACCACAGCTCGGAGGAGTTCGGTGAGGAGGAGTGTGGTGTGCCGCCAGAGCAGGGGGACCCTGCCATGGCAGTCAGGTTGTCAGCGGGCTCGCTGGCGACCTCGAGCAGGGCGCGTGCCGTTGCACGGCCTGTTCCACTCAGCCCTCCGAGAAGGGGGAGGGGAGGAGCCCAGAAGCCTAAGCCTGTTAGGGCTAAGGCATTGCCTGTCGCGGAGGAGTGGTCAGGTTCCAGGGCGAGACCCGGGGCGGCTGTGAGGTCCAGCCGGCACACCCCGACTCTCGACGCTGGGACGGGTCGGTTGAGTCGGGTCTCGTCGCGGTCGCCGAGCCCCCCATGGATGGGTGGGCGGCACCATGCGTCGGCAACGTCCACGATGTGGGCAGCCGGCAAGACTGCGCGGGCCCCAGGCAGCCATGCTTCGGCTGGTGCCGACACCTCGCCGCATGTGCCCTTAGTGGCAGCGGCTTCAGCTCTCGCTAAACGGAGGCGATTGAACACGCCCGCGCAGGAATCGCGCAGTTTCGCCTCGGCGGCTGTTAGCGACAACTACCGGCACCGGCAGGGCCTCGACGAGGTGCGGGCCGATGACAGGAGCCCGGTTTTCTTTTCAGAGCCGGAGGACTCCGACCACCTGAGTGTTCAGGGTGAAGGGCGTATTGACCGTATGGAGCGGCTGCTGGAGCTCCTGCTTCAACGTCAACAACAGCAGGGCAGCAACAGGCACAGGGCGTCTTCACCAACATCTACTATCAGCCTGGAGCAGCACGAGGAGGAGGTTCTGGTGGATCCCGTACCACCTCCGGTGGAGGTGCCAGCGGAGGAACTTTTGGATGTGGCGACCAAATTCGCGGCCCCACATACGGCTGGTCTTCCTCTCAATTCAAAGCTGGCAGCCACAGTGGACTTTCTTAATAACCAGGTGCTGCAGGAAGAAGTCCTCATCCAGGCTATGAGCCGTCACAAGGCTCCATCAAACTGCAACTCCCTCAACGTGCCTGTGGTCAATACGCCAATATGGGGCAACATCAGTGCGGCTATCCGTCAACAAGAGCTACAATTGCAGCGGATCCTGAAACTCCTCACGGCCGGTATTACCGCCTTTGCGCGGTCGGTGGACGAGGACGAGCTGAATTTGGACCAGGAAGATGCTCTGGCCTTATTGTGCGCGACCCAGCACGAAATCAACGGGTTTCGCAAAAACAGCATCCGCCCAGCACTCAACCCGAAGTTTGCAGGATTGTGCAAACCACCGCCGCCGCCGCCGCCCCGTCAGCTCTTTGGGGAGGACCTCTCGAAGAGAGTCAAAGAGCTTGACGAACAAGCCAAAACGGTGGGGATCATGCGCTCTAAGAGTGCCCCCACACCGTCCGGCTCAAAAGCTCCATACATTCGCTCACGAGGGTCGGCCAGTGCCTCGACGAGGACTCACCCTCTAGCTCCACAACGACAACAACACCAGAACCAGCACCAAGGGTCTTTTTTAGGACAGGGTCGGCAGAGACCTTTTTGGAAATCGAAGACGCCGCGCCCTCAAGCCAACCCAGCACCTCCACGGCCACCCACACGTGTCAAGGACCGCCGGTAACCACGGAGGTGAGGGGGTCTGGTTCTCTCTTTTCTCTCTGTTTAACTTCCCATGTTGGTGGTCGTTTACGGTTGTTTTTGGATGCATGGGGTAATTTTACTGGTGATGAGTATGTGTTGCGGAATATTCAGGGGCATAAAATTGAGTTTATTAATGGCGACATTCCTCCATCCCAGCACATGCCTGGTCGTACGTTCAAATTGTCTGCTGCAGAACAGGCAGCAGGTTACAAGGAAATTTTAAGTTTGGAACAGAAGGGTGTGATTGAGAAAACAGTGCATGAGCCAATTGAATTTGTTTCGAACATATTTACTAGACCTAAGAAGGATGGAGGCTGTCGTGTCACTATTGATCTAACCCGTTTGAATACGTTTGTAACATATACTCATTTTAAAATGGATACGTTTGAAACAGCCAAATCATTCATTTCTCATGGCTGCTTTATGGCATGCATTGATTTGAGGGATGCATATTATTCAGTATCCATCCAGAAAGATGATAGAAGGTTTTTGAAATTTATCTGGATGGGGCAACTTTGGCAGTATAAGGCTTTGCCTAATGGGCTTACTACAGCCCCTAGATTGTTCACTAAATTGGTGAAGCCAATCATGGCTTATTTGAGACAACGACATCATATAGTTATGGCCTATTTAGATGATGTCTTTATTGTGGGCCACACCCTGCAATTGGCTGAACAGGGTGTTGCAGCTGCTGTCAATATATTTCAACAATTAGGATTCATTGTCCATCCAGAGAAATCAAAGTTCTGCCCTGCCCAGGTAATTAATTACCTAGGGTTCACGGTGAACTCAATGAGCATGAGGATAACTATACCAATTAACAAAATTGAGGAAGTCACTAAGGTGTGCAGAGATTTAATTGGCACCAATATACCATCGATTCGGCATACAGCCACAGTAATTGGCAAGTTAGTGGCTTTGTTTCCGGCAGCACGATATGGACCTTTGCATTATCAGAATTTGCAAAGAGCTAAAATTACTGCGTTAAAATGGAACGCTGGTCATTACGATCAATCTATGCAGCTGCCGTCCGAAGCGATAACTGAGTTGCAATGGTGGGTGTGTCACATTAGCAACTCATTTAAGCCTGTCAGGGAGGCTAATCCGGTGGTATATTTACAGACTGATGCAAGCTCCAATGGCTGGGGAGCTACTGATAATTGCTCTAGTTGTGGGGGTAGATGGGACACCCTTGAGGCATCGATGTTGTTGACTCAAGGGATTAACTATTTGGAGTTGCTGGCAGCATTCCACGGACTTCGTGCATATTGTTCCAAGCTTGTTGGAGCACACGTCCGTCTCCAAATAGACAACACCACAGCTGTGGCATATTTAAACCATATGGGTGGTACCAGGTCAGTTTCGTGTGACAAATTGGCTAACTCAATTTGGCTCTGGTGTATTCAAAGAGACATTTGGATTTCAGCTACCTATTTGCCAGGTGAGCTTAATACTGTGGCGGACACCAGGTCACGCAAATTTAATGACAACATTGAATGGATGTTGCATCCTGAGATTTTTGCTAAAGTCACAGCCAAATTTGGTAAACCGGACATTGACCTTTTTGCGTCACGGTTGAACCATCAGGTACCAGCCTACGTTTCATGGGAACCAGATCCTGGGGCAATAGCGCTAGATGCATTCTCGCTGGACTGGGGGAATTGGGTTTTCTATGCCTTCCCTCCGTTTTGCCTCATCAGTCGGGTATTGCGAAAGATTCAGGCAGATGCTGCCAAGGGCATCCTTATTATACCCGACTGGCCCACACAGCCTTGGTATCCGGTGGTCTTTGACATGCTCAACGAACCTTGGGTCCTTTTGAAGGGTTGCCCACAATTGGTTACTCACCCTGTGTCAGGGGAGCCACATCCCTGCCATGGCTATTTAAATTTGTTGGCTTGCAGGTTCTGAACAGGCCGTTAGTCCAATACGGCCTCTCGGCTCGGACCATGGATACCATCGGGGCGTCGTGTCGAGAGTCCACAAGGCGAAGATACCGCTCGCATATTAAGAAGTGGGAAGCCTACTGCAGCCGCTCTCGCATCACGTACGATGACGTGACAATAACCGACGTCCTGGAATTCCTCGCGGGGTTGCACCATGATGAACACTTAAGTTACAGTGCCATCAACAGCGCCAGAAGTGCGCTATCATTCTACCTCAAGATTGGGGTAGGATCCAACAGGCTAGTGTCCAGACTCATGCGGGGTATATTCAATATGAATCCGCCTACACCACGCTATAATATCACCTGGGATGTCAGGGACGTATTAACCCTGCTCAGGACGTGGTCTCCCATGGAAGGGCTCCAACTGGACCAACTCACCATGAAGCTGGTGATGTTACTAGCGCTGACTTCAGCTCAGAGGGTACAGACACTACACAAACTGCGTGTCGACAGAATGACATCTACCCCTACAGAAGTAGTCTTTTTCGTTGACGAGCTACTAAAGCAGCATAGACCTGGGTGCACAGGGCTGCAGCTGAAGTTCCCGTCATACCCCGCAGATGCTAGGCTATGTTTAGCCTCACATATCCGCCACTATGTCAAGGTGACGGCACGCATCAGAGGAATGGAGAGATACCTGCTTGTCACTCATAAGAGACCTCATCATCGAGTGACAGTCCAGACGATATCCAGGTGGCTTCGAGTCGTCTTGGGTAAGTCAGGTATCGACACTAATGTGTTCAAGTCTCATTCCACCAGGGCTGCATCGACGTCAGCGGCGAGGGTCATGGAGGTGCCCATGGACCAAATTCTCGCCACAGCAGGATGGGCGAATGAAGCTGTGTTCCAGCGTTTTTATAACAAGCCTGTTGCTGCTCCTCTACAGTTCGCAGAAGCCGTGCTGAATGCAGGTCAAGAACGTGGAGATGTCCCCGCATGAGGGGTTTTTGATTTGTTATTAATAAATATGCTTTTGTTTTGCAGTATGAGCTATTGAGCCAGTTTGTTCCTCCCATCCATCCCTGGTAGTGGTGTGTCAGCATGGACGTGGTCCAGGGCGTGTAATCACAGAAGCTTTGAAGTCTTCACGAAGTCACTCACGTGACTCCGAAATGAAATAGTAAGATTGAACGAGAACTTACCAGTTCGAAGGTTGATCTTTATTTCATGAGGAGTCGAAGTGAGGGATTTCGTGCCCTCCTCGCCCAACCCTCAATCACCTTCATCTGGTAATCTTAGTCAATTCAATCATACTATGCGAAGTCATTTCTATTGTTGGTTCTGTGATTCCACGCCGCTACTTTGAAGTATGTCGAGCATGCGCGCCGGCGGGCTCTTCACGAAATCCCTCACTTCGACTCCTCATGAAATAAAGATCAACCTTCGAACTGGTAAGTTCTCGTTCAATCTTACTATTCTCCATGTTCTACACAACATCAGAATGATTTGGGCCCAGGCCTGATCAACAGTTATGCAACAGGAGGGGAAGGGGGATGGGTTGAGTGGTGAATGAAGAAAGAAGGACACACAGTGATACAGTGGTACAAGATTTGTGCCAACTACGCTGCCCTGTAAACACGGCCTTGGTCCACTGTTGACACACTCTTTGGCAGAATGTGCCATCTCAAACAAAATAAATTTACACGCAAGCTGATACAACCAAGTGCTATTGAACCATTGAACCAATATTTGATGTTGGCACTTTAAGTTTATAATTGATAGGTCAGAATAAAATTAAGATAACAAGAAGAATTCCATCCCTAAAGTTAAGAGACAAGTATTATCTGTTATGCTCCATTTTCTGATAAAACCGTTGCAGGGCAAGATATCTCGGCACAAACGCAAATCACCGATTTGGTATATGTCAATATGGCAGCTGAAGAAAGATTGTTCAATTTGTATTTTTATGCTTATTCTCTTCAGCAGTACAAAAACTATTACATTTGGGGAAATGTATTCACTTGACTCCTTTTTTAAAAAATTATTGCTGATATCAATGGTCTCTATACATTTTTCTGAGCATTACTTGCACCTGCAGAACCTATTGTAGAAACAGTAGTAAATGATTGTATTATATACGAGTTTAGAAGGCATATTTTCATTTATCTAAAGCTAAAAAGAATTTCTCTGTTCATTGTGCCGATTTTAGAATATAATAATTTTATGTATTCCCCTCTTAAATTTGGTTAGTGATATGAATTGAATCAAATTACAGAAGAATAGTTTAGTTTAGTTTTGTTTTGTTTAGAGAAACAGAGCAGAACCCAACCCTTCGGCCCACTGAGTCCAAACTGACCAGCGATCCCCACACATTCACACTATCCTACACACACTAGGGACAATTTACACTTATACCAAGCCAATTTACCAACAAACCTGTGCGTCTTTGGAGCGTAGGAAAAAACCAAATATCTCGGAGAAAGCCCTATGCGGTCACGGGCTTCAAGCGCTGTAAGGCAGCAACTCTGCCACCATACTGTATTCAGAAGGTCGCTATGATATCACATGTCTGATACAGAAGTGACATTTCTGGCTGAACTTCTCATCAATCCCAATTAATCTTTGATGGCTCATGCAAAACCAACATTTCCCAGTGCTCTGATGCCATCATCCTTCTCAGATGACATTCGAACATAGGCAAATTTTGTTTTGCATGTGCCACGCAGTGATCTATTAGAGGGCACAAAGTGTGGAGTGACTCAGCGGGTCAGGCAGTATCTCAGGGACACTTCTTCAGACTCGCATCATAGGCATCAACGAGATGCATGAGCATTGCATTTACTTTTGATGATATTGGTAGAAATGCTGAACCAACGAGATCTCCCAGCAGGTCTTCAGATTTGCATTTATGGAAAGTGATGTGATTGCTCCTGTTACTGTGCAAAAGTGAATCCTATTTTAGTTTGGGACTGAAAATTACAATGTAACATCCAAATTATTAGTCTTGCACTGTTGAATTTGTTAAAACATCAACATACCTTGGTGAAAGGACATAGCTAATTTTTAGTGTAGGAATGAACTGCAGATGCTGGTTAACACCGAAGATAGACACAAAACACTGGAGTAACTCAGCAGGACAGGCAGCATCTCTGGAGAGAAGGAATGAGTGAAGTTTTGGGTTGAAACCCTTCTTCAGAACCCTTAACGTCAACCATTCCTTATCTCCAGAGACACTGCCGTCCTGCTGAGTTACTGCAGCATTTTGACTCTACGAGCTCTTTTTTAATATATTATAACCAGCCCATCTTGTGTTCCTAGTGAGCTGGAGTTTACTAATGATTCATTTTTTAATGTTTAATAAGGCTATGAAAATAGGTTGATTTAATTTTATTGTTAAGATTTAAGATTATTTTGGTTATTTGCCTTCTCTTCAAAAAGGTTCTGAATAATATTTGGTCTTGAATTATCAGAACAAGTAATTGTATGATCTGTTCCTATCTTTTTATCTTCTATTTATAGTCAAGACATGTCTCCCATAACTCTTGTGATGAAGAATCATTGACATGAAACATTAACAATGTCGCTACAATTGCTGCCTGACCAGCTGAATTTTCTCCGCATTTTCTGTTACGATTTCAGATTTCCAGCATTTGTGGGTTTTTTCTTCGCAATGTCTCCCTAACATTAGCTCTTCCTATGGAATCTGAATTTCTCCTGCATCCATTCATGGGTACATGTTTGCTGGTGCACCATCACTTCCATTCCTTGTGCCAAACTATCATTTAACACTGTGTAGGAAGGAACTACAGATGTTGGTTTAAACTGAAGATAGAGACAAAACACTGTACATATATAAGACACATATAAACTCAGCCGTTCAGACAGCATCTCTGGCAAAAAGGAATATGTGACGTTTCGTGTCGGGACCCAACTTCAGACTAAGAGTCAGGGGAAAGGGAAACAAGAGATATAGATGGTGATGTAGAGATATACAGAACAAATGAATGAAAGATATGGAAAGAAGTAAAAAAGTTACTCCATCTTTTTGTGTCTTATCATGTTATTCTGCTGGACAACCTCAGCCACTAACATGCTATGTTCGTCCAAAACTGCCCGGTACTCAAGAATCAATTCCTGAATGCAATGACAAATACAGCCCTTCCCTCCATGTCCGTTAACTGCATCCACCTCCCCTCCACCCGCACTAGCAGCGAATGTCAGGATTCCCTTGTCTTTTTTGTTCGTAGCATTGAGTTGATTGGTTCGGCTACTGTCATTACACGCTGTCTTCCTCTTTCCCCCTAAGTTGCAAAATGACCAAGGACTCTCCCGCCCCAGCTAATAAAATCATATTCTGTCCTACCACCAGACCCAAGGAAGTCTTAATTATTTAAATGCAGCAGACCATCTCTCTCATCAATCCCCAATACCATTAACAAGAACATTTAAAGTAATGATCTTTAGACTGTTAAGGGCGTGTCCTACCAGCATCCGACTCCATGCGATGAGCGCGATCAAACTAGAAGCGGGGGCCGCGCGGAGGTCGGGTGATCCCTGTACAGGGCCGTTCCCAACAGCATGTGCCTGCATGCGGCAAGCGCGACCAAACCGGCAGTAGGGGCCGCGTGGAGGTCGGGTGAGTGGCGCAACGCGGCGCAAAGTGAGGCGAATTTGGAGCGAAGTCTAAAGGTAAGTTCGCCAGGACAGAGAGGGACACACAGAGAGGGCCACGGAGCCATACACACACAGGGTCATGGAGGCACCTACAGAGAGGGTCATGGAGGCACGACGTCGAGGCGGTGTGTAATGCGTCGAGGCAACTGCGAGCCGACAAGCCGTTGCCGCGCGGAATTTTTTAACATAGTCAGTTTTTCGGGGCCCCGCGTGATGTCGGGACGAACTCCGCACGATTCCGCACGGCTCCGGCGATCGAAGTGGGACCGGCCCCGCGACGCCGGATGGCTCAAGCGACCACGTTAGGTCGCGCTCATCTTAATAGATTTGCATGCTGGTGGGACAGGCCCTTTACTCTTTATCTATTTCTGAGTGGTGGTCATACATCCTGAGGCTTGTTGTGATGTTCCTTTGTATCTGCCGCTTACGCCCAAGCTGCTGTTCACCACCACCCTGCAATGTCAATTGGAACAGAGTGCTACTCCTTCATCTATATCCAATGCTAGTTGCCTCCATTACTGTCTAGAGTCAAAATCTTTATCTGTTCCTTTGTCATCCTCAAAGATCTCCTGGTCAGTATCCTATTCTCTCCTCAACCTAATACTCCTCTTATCTAAATGCTGCTGGTGTTCTGCCGTAACCCATGCCCACACACCATTGTTCTCATGTTCATTGATCACTGTGGCTCCTACTGTCTCAAATGGTAAAAAGTCATTGAACTAATAATCCACTATTCTTATTTCCGTTCATCTTCCTTGCTTATCCAACTCTAGCCTCTGATGAACATTTGCTTCATCATTACCTGCTGTACTCTCACCGATCTAGGTGCTAATTATGAAATATCCTTCACACTTTCTTAGGATGGAAGAAAGATTCTCTGCTGCATTGTTACCTGGATAACTTTCTACAGTTCAGCCGGTAATCTCTGTTCCCACTACACAGAATACCAATAGCATTGCTCCTCAGTATAGGGCAAAAGTGATAGGAGCTGAAGTAGGCCATTCGACCCATCAAGTCTTCTCCGTCATTCAATCATGGCTGATCTATCTCTCCCTCCTCACCTTCTCCCCATAACCCCTGACACACGTACTAATCAAGGAACTGTGTATGGGCCTGTCCCACTTGGACGATTTTTCAGGCGACTATTAAGTCGCCGGCAATCACTGAAAAAACGGCGACTGGAACGGCGGCTGTCAGAGTGGAACACACACACACATTGCTTCCTTCACCACCCAGTTATACAGGCAGGGGACAGGGCAAGCAGTCTGAGTGAAATTCACACGGTGCAAAGCTAATGTGATACAGACACACACATATGAACAGGAAGGTTGGCACTGTAATTAAGGCAGTGAAAGCACAGTGTATGGGAAGGGCCACGTAGGTCCTTTAAAAGGGGGGGGGGGGGGGGTGGAAGGAGTGGAGATAACTTTTAAGAAGCCAGAGATGCACGGTTGTGAAGTAGCAGTCGGTCATCCTTGGTTCTGAAAACTACTGCTTATGTTTTTTTTCCCAATGAGCCAATAAAATTCACCGGTCAGCACAGGTTACAATCTACGAGGACCTTCGACCTCCTGGCGACCCTACTACGGCGCGAGAATTGTCGCTACCCTCCATGACGGCTTCACTTTAGTCGCCACTAATTTTGCAACATGTTGAAAAATTCTCGGCGACTGTATTGAGGCCGCAACTAGTTCCCAGAATGCGGGAACATCTCACGACCATGAAGGCGACTCATCAGCAATTACCCGCGAACATGTGGCGACCACATAGTCTCCTACAGGGACAGGCCCATTACTGTGTGTGTTCAAAGTCAGACAGACTTTATTCAACTATCAATCCATTGGTCTCTGTACATCTTTATGCTTTGCTGTAATAACATCTTTTCATATATTTTCTTCCAGGTGATGTATTTTAGCTCTCTATTTCCCTACGTTGTGCTTATCTGCTTTCTGGTTCGAGGGCTTCTTCTGAAAGGTTCTTGGGATGGCATCCGTTACATGTTTACCCCTAAGGTATGTTCTGATGCATCTTATCGCTAACATGCAACTTGCATGGAAGGTCACAGCTTGTAAAGGCCGAGTTAAGTAGAATGTAAATAATCTTATCGGCACTGCCTAGTTTTTAGACCATTCTCTCTTATTTCTGACATGTTCCAACAGTCTGCATTATGGATGTTGGTACCACCTAGTGGCGAACTTATAGTTAAACACTTTTGATTGTTCCTGTAGGAAGGAACTGCAGATGCTGGTTTAAACCGAAGATAGACACAAAATACTAGAGTAACTCAACGGGACAGGCAGCACCTCTGGGTAGAAGGAATGGATGACGTTTCGGATCGAGAAGTCTGTAGAAGGGTCTCGACCTGAGACTTTACCCATTCCTCCTATCCAGAGATGCTGCCTGCCCTGCTGAGTTACTCCAGCATTTTGTGTCTACTTTTGATTGTTCTATTGCCCACCACCTAGTGGTTTGGGTACAATTGTCAGTGACAAGCTAATCCTGTTACATTGTAAATCTGGGACGATCTCCCTATACAGTAAATGTTAGATATCAGCTTATTTTTTGAGGTTTTTTTTTAAAACTATATGTAATAATAATTGAAAACACAAAGAACATTGCAAGCATGCTTCATATTCCTTGGACATGTATCTGCACTGTTTTATGCATCAATCAATATAAATCTAATAACATGCAGAAATGTATAAATACAAGCATGTATAATATTATAGATGCTAGTTTGTATTCTGAGGAAGCATAAAAACTTAGATCAGTGGAAAAAACAAAATTACACAGGTCATGGTAATGTGAAAGGAGCATGAATGGTTTCACAATTAAAAGATATATAAAATTATTAGCTACTAATAAGCAGTATAATATTATTACCTACTATTAAGAGGTACACAATTATTAGCTACCAATACGAGGTGTAGCAAAATTGGCTACTAATGCAAGGTATAGAATTATTAGTTCCGAATAAGAGGTATAGTATGATTAACTACTAATAAGAGGTTTAGAATTAAGCTGCCATTAAGAGAAACACATGCTCAGGAAACCATCCTGTTGGATCCATCATGTCCTATTGCCGCTGGGCTTGCCGGCGTGCTGTCCACTGTCCAAACGACTGGTGATCAGATGTGTTTTTCTGCAGTGACTTTTTAATGAATGGCAAGTGATTCGCCAGTGTTGGACAGAATATTGTGCGGCACCCATCCTTCACAACACCAAAGACAGGTGGAAGCCTCGCACCGAGTGGCACTTGATGTCAGGGTAGTCCAGCTCTATGCACAGCCTAATGTAGCCGCACACAAAGGTGGCCACCAGGATGAGAGCTATGTTGTGTACATTTCCCTCCCACCCTGATTGAATGCCGAACCATTATCGCTTTTCTGCAATATCCCTTCCTACTCCTAGAGAAGCCACACAAACGGTAAATGTGGCTTCTGCAGTATGCAATAGTAAACTGCAAGGAACCCACAGAGACAAATTTCATTATTTCTTGTGTGGGAAGCTGCTAAGTTCATTTAGTGGATAGAAATATTAAGCTCACGTTTGAAAGGGAATCAGCAGCTGCATTGCTGCGGAACAGTGGTGCAGCTGGTAGTGCCGCTGCCTCACAGCGCTAGAGACCAGACCTGGCCTTGGGTGCAGTCTGTGTGGAGTTTGCATGTTCTCCCAGTGGTTTCTCTCTGTGACCTTCCTCCAGATGCTCCGGTTTCCACTCACATCCCAAACACTTGTGGGTTTGCAGGTTAATTGGTTTCACTAAAATTGTCCCTTGGAGTGGACGCAAGTGTCACATATCAAGGATTGATCGTCGGTGTGGACTCGATGGGCTGAAGGGCCTGTTTCCATGCTGTACCTTTCAATCAATAATATCTCTAGAGTGTGCAGCAGCAATAATCATTTCCGAAGCTGACAGAGGAAGAAGCCCCATTCAACATGTCCTGAAACAGCTGCATCTGGAGAGATCTACTTCTTTTATTGAAAATATTTCCACAGTGCAGAGTGATGCTTGCTTTCATTTAAAGCTGGCTTTTTATCGTCAGGTTTATGACAGGTTTAGATACAGGCCATTTGCAGCGATGACTGAACAGATGCCATCAACTACTCACACATTCTTCTCAAACTTCACAGCTGGAGATCATGTTGGACCCTCAGGTCTGGAGAGGAGCAGCAACCCAAGTGTTCTTTGCTCTCGGCTTGGGATTTGGTGGCGTGATAGCTTTCTCCAGCTACAACAAACGGAACAACAACTGCCATTTCGATGCAGTCCTCGTGTCCTTAATCAATTTCTTCACATCTATCTTAGCAACACTCGTTGTCTTTGCCGTCTTGGGCTTCAAAGCAAATATAATAAATGAAAAATGCATCGCTAGGTAGGTGCTGACTCTATACCTTATATCCTTGACCCCGTTTTGGCCAGCTATAAGTGTTCTTACTCATGCTGATTCGGCTCTGTTGGTTACATTCTAGGAATGCAGACAGGATCCTGGATATGCTAAAGGCAGAAGTAATCAGTTACGATCTCATTCCTCACCATGTTAACCTGTCAGAAGTTTCAGCGACCGACTACCATCTGATGTACAACATTATAAAGGAAGTGAAAGAAGAAGATTTTCTCAAGTTAGGCTTGGATTCATGTCAACTGGAGGATGAACTTAACCAGGTCAGTTCCCATTAAAATGGAATAAAACAGAGTAAGGATAGAGTGCTGGTATTGTGCTGGCTGTAGGATAGGGGGTTGAGGGGATGAAGAGAAGATCACATTATCTGGGCAGAGAAAGGAATTTGAGATAAAGCCTTGATTCACTGAATTTGATATCAGTGAAAACGTAAACTAGACCTGGCCATGGACGGATAAAGTGAAATGGTAGAATAATGATGGGATAAAAATGGAAATATTCTCATCGTCCAGAATCTCATTCAATCAAAGTTACTTACACCTAAGTGCATTATATCATAGCTTAATACAGACAATAAACATGGAAATCGCAGAAATGCTTTGTATCCAGTCAACCTTTTATAATTTAGATGTCTGAGTAGCAATCTGTGTGTGTCTTGAAGTAACATTCAAAGTGTAGGATTTTGTTACCACCAAGGGGATTTCACTAACCACTTGACCATACTGTCTCATTCTTAACATTTGTGTTTTTTACCTGTGTTTTGCAGGCTGCACAAGGAACTGGCCTAGCCTTTATTGCCTTCACAGAGGCCATGACTCATTTCCCCGCATCTCCTTTTTGGTCAGTGATGTTCTTCCTTATGTTGGTGAATCTAGGCTTGGGCAGCATGTTTGGTACCATAGAAGGCATACTCACACCACTCGTGGATACATTCAAAGTGCGCAAAGAAATTCTGACCGGTAAGTAGCGTGGTCACGAGATAACGCTTCCAGTTTTGTTCCAAAATTATACTCTTGGATGAATATCACTGGCATATTCAGCTTAGATAAAATTGAATGTAAATGGATATGTTTGGATTTGTAATGTGACAGTGTATAATCAATTGGAGGAACTGGTCCACCACGGGTTTTCTGGCACCCTTTGTTTATGGGCCTCGCTGGATTATATATTTTGCAGACCAACAGAGGTCATGCCTCCAAGAGAGGTCTAACAGTACTAGATTGGTCTGCCTAGGCTGCTGAGGAGCCGAGATACCAGCCCACAAAGCCGACCTCGGAAGTTGGCTATGGGGACGGATCGGCCGGCTGTGGCCAGGCTGGAGTTCCAGAGTCCCGGCCACAGGGGGGGGGGGGGCAAATTTGACCCACCGGTCGGCCGCGGAAATCCTGCTGAGGTGAAGACCGGCCACCTCACCCGCACTGGCACATTGGATGGTCACATCAATGTGGACAATTAAGATATTGGTCCATTGCTCCTTTGATTAGAAAGACTGGAGTACATGGGATTATCTGATGAAAGCATGTTGTGAATGGATCGTGCCAGGACCTCCTACCAGACTCCAGACTCCAGACTGCATCAAAAGCAGACTCCAGGCTCCAGCTTGCACAATGCGCTTGGTTCAGCTCCTTATGTTTTATTCAAGGCCCACGGTTCACAGTCTGGGTCTGAGCACCACAAGACTGATCAGTGCCCCGATGGAACCTCACAAGTGCCATTGTCTCACTCAGCTAAACGTGCTGTCTATTGACGACTAACAACACCCTCAAAAAATTATTGAAAACCCAGCAGGATCTTTCCCTCCTCTTGTTCCAAGAAGCCTTATTGTTTGCAAAGAGTCACAGCTGAGTTAGCTGAAAGTTCGCTTACGCAGTATACCTTTGTTGATCCCGTGGTTCTAGCTTCCATGGGAATTATATTAACGCTCGAGCATTCCATTGTTTAGCTTTGACTCGAGGGGCAGTTCTTCGAGTTCAAAATCGGCCAACAAATGAGCTCCCTGTCCCCATCCCCGTACGTGAATGAAATAAGTATTGAAACTCTCACAGCGGACAATGTATAAATTTTATTTTCAATGTAGAGCCATGAAAGGTTTTGGACAAGAAACACTGGTGCCTTTATTCTCCAAACACTGTGCGGAAAAGGCGGATGATTTTTAAATTCTGCCTCCTTTTCATGCTTACTCTGCTAGCAATTACAGGATTAAAGTCAGCTTATTTGTAGCAATGTACTTTGGCCATCTGTCAGGTCCATAATATATATTTTTCTTTACTTTAGTTGGCTGTTGTCTCCTGGCTTTCTGCATTGGCCTCCTCTTTGTACAACGCTCTGGAAACTACTTTGTGACCATGTTTGATGATTATTCTGCTACCTTGCCGCTGCTGATTGTGGTTATCCTGGAGAATATTGCTGTTGCTTGGGTTTATGGCACAGATAAGTGCGTATCCACAAACTTATGATCGTCAAATTTACTTCATATAGTAAAATGTGTAACAGAGGAAACAAAAATGATTGAAAATATATTAGTTCTGCCTAGTTATGACTATGCCTTCTTTTCTTCTTAATTTACATTCTACCCTCATTACACAACCCCTTTTCAGCAGCACAGGTACAAGTTGTCCTTTGTGGCCACAGTAGGTCTTCATTGTAACTTCATATTGCCCTGTCGAGTGATCTCATTGGGAATTGGAACAGCTACTCTCAGTAGATGGGCCAGAACTTGTTGGGAAGTGCAGACAGTTTCACACTAAACTGCCGGTAATTCGCCGAGTTTGCATCAGGAGGCTTATGACACTGTCACTAATGTGGAAATCCCACACTTACTGGACACGAGAGTTTTACCGACTACTCTCCGAGTTTGGACTGACTCCACATGGAGATCAGAGGTGCAACCCAATTTCCCTGCAGTTACACTGGGAGATAGACACAAAATGCTGGGGTAACTCAACGGGACAGTCAGCATCTCAAGAGAGAAGGTGACGTTTCGGGTCGAGACCTTTCTTCAGACTATTGTGTCTATCTTCGGTATAAACCAGCATCTGCAGTTCCTTCCTTCTCTCCAGAGATGCTGCCTGTCCTGCTGAGTTACACCAGCATTTTGTGTCCATCTTCGGTTTAAACCAGCATCTGCAGATCCTTCATACACTGCTACACTGGGAGATCTGCACACTGAATCTTTGCCAGATTAGCTGGCACAGGAACATGAAGGTCATCCATTTCACTGAAGGGCAATGACTTAGGCAAACTTTGTTAGGTACTAGATAATTCACATGTAATTAATTTAACCTAATTTAAATAAATGTTTTAATTGTGTGTACATTAATGAGTGTTTTAACTTAATAATATATAAAAATATATAATAGAATCATGCTCTTTTAATAGTTTTGCAAACTTTTTAATTTCTTGTTAATGCCAAGGAGATTCAAAATGTTTCATGCCTTTTGACAGGTTTGACATCCGCTTTAATTTGGAGCAATGGTTTAGACGGCCGCCAACACTTTTTCAAAAAAGTTCCTTGGGTGGACTCTGTTCTGGCATGTTCGTGTGAGGACATTGTGTTATGCCAGAGCCTTGCCCTTTTTGGATCTAGATGGCTTTGGGCAGTAAGTCAACAGGTGGCTTCCTGCTGACTACAATTTCTGCCAGTAACCTAACCTAATCCAACGTTTGCATTCAGCATCTCTTAACCCTTTTAATTCAACTGGAGTGTTCCCGCAGAAATATCCTGATGGATTGTACTTATGATTTAATTGTTGCTCTCTGTACTCTTCCATTCTATGGAAGTAAATTCCTCATATCACTGACAATTGGACATTCAAGACTGCTTTTGGAAGTTGTGCACAAACCCGCTAGATAATTGATGGAGGAAGGACTGCAGATGCTGGTTTACACCGGAGATAGACACAAAATGCTGGAGTAACAGGCAGCAACTCTGGATAGAAGGAGCGGATGATGTTTCAGGTTGAGACCACATTTCTGGTCGAGACCCTCTCATCTTCCATCCTGAAGAAGGGTCTTGACCCGAAACATCAACCATTCCTATTCAGAGATGCTGCCCGTTCCGCTGAGTTATTCCAGCATTTTGCGTCTATCCTGCTAGATGATTCATGCTCAAATTGTATCTAACTTTACTGAAGTCAGAGAGCTTTATCTCAACACACCAATTTATAAGCAAAGCCAACCCAAAAAAGTATTTGAAGAATTCTGTTACAAATTATGTTACAATCAAAAGGCTCTGCCTTTGCAAACAGGTAATTTAATAGTGTACAATTGTGTTTCACTTTCATAGGTTCATGGAGGATTTGAAGGATATGCTTGGCTTCACTCCATCCCGATATTATTATTACACATGGAAATACCTCTCTCCACTGATTCTGATTGCTCTATTTGTAGCAAGCATTGTCCAGTTGGGCTTAAGTCCTCCAGGCTACTATGCCTGGATAAGTGAATTGGTGAGTATTATTTAAATTAAAAAGCAATATCCCATTGCTCTGTGATACTGCCGATGAATTTGCAGTGTGCATGTTGCCTGTGTAAGTTTGTTTCATTTAGTTTAGTTTTAGTTTATTTTAGAGACACAATGGGGAAACAGGCCCTTCGGCCCGTTGAATCTGCACTGACCTGTGATCCCCGCACACTAGCACTATCTTACATACACCAGGGACAATTTACACTTATACCAAGCCAATTAACATACAAACCTGTATGCCTTTGAAATGTGGGAGGAAACTGAAGATCTCGGGGGGGAAAACCCACGCGGTTACGGCGAGAACGTACAAACTCCGTACAGACAGCCCCCGTAGTCAATGTCGAACCCAGATCTCTGGTGCTGTAAGGCAGCAACTCTACCGCTGCACTACCATGCCACCCTTGTCAGTTAATTAGTTAATATAGCAGTTAATTGTGCTTATGCATTTTTACTACATGTGCCAGGGAAGTCCATGGGCATATAGTCTGCAGTCGAATATTACTCATGAAGTTCCAGCATTTCAGAAACAAGCAGGAAGAAAACCTATCTTTGTTTAGTACATGTAATTCTGAAGGTATTAACATCAACAACAACATTATCAGGTTATGCTAAATGGAAGAAAATGATATGAGCCTGGTTTGTAATCTATGTGGAAATGTTGGATGGGTATTAAGATGCTAGTCATATTCACATTCCTTAACCTTCCTGAAATCAGGCAGCAGAATGCCACCCAAATCAGTTCCACTGCAAGAATTGGCCCTACAACATTTTAAATCATGCACCAGTCAAGAATGATATGTCATGTTATTTTGTAGAAGAAACCATTCAGCACGTTTTGTGAAGGTGAAAATTAACTCAAGTATCATAAGATTCATGACTGACAAATGTATCCGTTTAAAAGTTTTGTCAAATAACTCTCCCCCTTTTAGGACAGGGGGATGCAGACAGTAGGGACTGTATTGTGTTCGGGGGTACGACAGTGGCTGGCAATATGTTGCTCCCTCACCCCCCACCTCCCACCTTTCCCACTTCCATCACTTTAATTCCAAAATCCCCCAATGCTGATGTCTTAGTACCACGACCGGAATCGTCACCCATCCCTTCTCTCCAGAGATGCTGCCAGTCCCGCTGAGCTACTCCAGCATTTTGAGTCTACCTTCTGACTGAAGCGGGCAGGAACAATATATCATATTTGTTTTTATCCTTGCCCGCAAAGATACCACCGAGGCTGTTTGAGCAGAAAAGTTGTAGAAAGTGTGATTGCAATCTGTTAAAATTTTAATGGGAACAAACAGGATTCTGAAGCAGGCTCACTTCACTTGTGTAGGAAGGAACTACAGATGCTGATTTATACTGAAGATAGACATAAAGTGCTGGAGTACACAGCCGGTCAGACAGCATCCCAGGAGGAACATACCCTATTTTTCTCCAGGGATGCTGCCTGACACGTTGAGTTACTCCAGCAATTTATGTCCACCTTCACTTCACCTTGTGCCTGGTTTCATTTTCACTGAAATATAAATAGCTGCTCATTCTCTGTCAATTTTAACAATCGAATCTTCCTAAATAACGTTCATGTGTAATACAAGCAAATTATGGATTATTCAGTTGACAACTTATTTGTATCCATTTTCCTAGGGTGGTGAGAAGTTTCTGACTTTCCCAGTGTGGGGTTTGACTTTGTGCATCTGCCTCATCGTGCTGGCAGTCCTCCCTGTTCCAGTCGTTTTTGTCACCCGTTATTTTAACCTCATTGACGATGGCTCCAACTCTCTGGCCTCGGTCTCCTACAAGAAAGGACGGATTCTGAAGGAGAACTCCAACCTGGAGGAAGACGATGCCAGTCTGCTGCACAGCAAAACCCCCAGTGCCATGCCATCTCCAGTGGTCGGCAACAGCATCTATCGCAAGCAAAATGGATCCCCCACTCCAGAAGCAGACACAGCTCCAAATGGCCGCTATGGCATTGGGTACCTGATGGCTGACATGCCTGAATCAGACTTGTAGCTTCTGATTGAGCTATGCTTGGCTATGTGTATGTTTGCTACATTGAGCAAAATTGCCACTCTGAAGCACGCAATGTACTAATGTGGCATATGTACCATGCATATCCTGTAGATAGATTATATTTTTCCATATTAGTGATAATGAAATACTGTTGCCTGCCAGTCGCTGTGAGTTTCTACTTCTGAAAGATCTTATTCAGTGATACCTCTAAGAAAGAAATCAAAAGATCATCTTTCTTGAAGAGAACCTGCTTGTTTCTTAGCCACAGATCATTCTCTATCAACATCATAGAATTCAGCGAAGGTGTAAGATTCTCATTTCCAAACTCTTCTTGACACATGCAGACATCTAGAATGAATGTCAACACTGAAGTTTGTAAAATTTAGATTCAGATTAGCCTACTACCTTGTATACTAGTGTACAATCAAAATCCTTGTTCACGTGAAGATCTTAGTGTGAACGACATACACACAGTAATGATAAAAACAATAAATACGGTGACAAATGCAAAAACATCAGAATGGTGCAAGATTGCAGAGTAGAAACGGAGTGACGCATGATGTAATCACAAATTATATAATCATAAATTATTTATTTCCTTATAAAACTGCAATAAACATTTTGTTTTTTTAAATCTAAGGTTTTTGGAGGGGGTGTTCTTTTCCTCACATCTGCAAATCTCACCCACAGGCTGAGAGGCTGTAACTGGACTCCAGAGTACAGTGGTCCCAATTGTCTGACCAACCATAGAAACATAGAAAATAGGTGCAGGAGTAGGCCATTTGGCCCTTTGCACCAGCACCATTCAATATGATCATGGCTGATCATTCAAAATCAGTACCCCTGCTTTTTCCCCATAACTCTTGATTCCATTAGCAACCCAGGAATTTATTTTTAGTTTAAATGTTTTTTCAGTACAACTCTGACGGCTAAACCCCCGACCTGATGGATAGGAAATGCACATGGTCTGATAGCTGAAAGTGAACAGCCTGCTACATTGGCCCAGAGATTTCCTTGAGAGGCCATTGTGTCAGACACTCCCTTGAGGTCAATGCTTACTCTTGAGGTGGATAGCTTACTCTTCCTGGACATCGCCTGCTCTTCCGCCCCCTCCCCCCCCCCATCACAAATGCTGCCTGACCTGCTGAGTTCCTTCAGCATTGTGTTTTTCTCAATATTCCAGTTCCTTGTATCTCTACTTCTTTGAGGCTGCCTTTCTGGCATTAGTGTGCCCTGAGCCGGTCAATGGCATTTAGGAGTTGGAGAATTTACTCTGCAACAATGCAGATGATTATGCTCATCTGAATCTGATGAAAGGGAAATCTCCTGACTGGACATCAAAATGATCGACTGATTCCCACCCATTCTTCTCCCCCACTGATCATGCGTAAAGATCATTTCATCTTATTTGTGGAATTGTGGACATTCTGAATCCAGTGTGGACTTTGGCTCAGATTCCTGCCTCTTATGGTCCACTGCCCATCCCATCCCCTACAAACTTCCATCTCAATTCTCAATTGTGTAGGAATCTACAATGTGTAGATGCTGGTTTAAATCGAAGATACTGTAGGCACAAAATGCTGGAGTAACTCAGCGGGACAGGCAGCTTATCAGGAGAGATGCTGCTTGTCCTGCTGAGTTACTCCAGCTTTTGTGTCTATCTCAATTCTTAAGCTCATCTGTTCCTCCTCTCCATCCCACACTTGATCTTTGGATCTGCTTCCCACAAATGGTGTCTCATTTCTCCACTTCACCTGGCCAAGACACAACATAATGATACTTCAGGTCCAATATCTTAAGAATAGAGTTTCAAGCCCAACGTCAACCAGGTATGGGGCGGAAGCATTATCATGGAATTTCTTTCACCCCATTTTGCTCCTTAATTACTTACCTAGGACAATCATATTCTCCGAACTTGTAACTGCTAGTACCACCAGACTGTGTGCTAGCAGTTACAAGTTCTTTCAGCTAGCAATTTCCTTCAGCTAGTCTGTTCATTCGGGTGAAAATCAAGCATTCTTCTTTATTTTTCTTAACAGAAAATGGTGACTATCTTTAGCAGTTGTATTGTGAAATGGAGATTATTGTGCTTTTCTGCTGCGTAGACGCAACATGCGAGTGGCCAGCATGAGCTTTGGATAGCTGGAGGGAGCAGTAATGTTAAAATAAGCTGTATATTTTGTGTAAAGTGTTTGCTATTATTAATTTGAAAAGGTAAAGTACTATTTTCATGAGTCCAAACTGACTCTTATTATCAAACTGATCAATATGGTTAATTTGTTGCCTAATTATTTTAGATATTTATTGTGATTTAGAATATTTAGTGAACAGGCTGTATATTTATATTGCATATTGTAAAATGTATATATGTATATTTTATCTGGATTTGTTTGAACATTTTGATGCAAAAAGAGCATTTTTTCAGCATTGATAAAGCCTTTGATGAAATTCTTTGTTAATTTTGTTACTTTGGCTAAATCGCTTTCCTTATAGTAAAGGTATAGCTGTACTCTTCCCTTTGAGGAACATTTACGTTTTGACTTTTGTCTGGAGGTTTCCAGCCTTTTTGTTATATTCCACATGAAATTAAACACTTAATGATAAACCACGGGACTTAATTTGTGCTTTTTATTCTTACGTGGTATTTTTCAAAAGGGCTTTTGTTTCAAACTCGCACAAAACATATTCACTTCAGCGCAGGAGTACAAGAAACAGTCTTGTTCTTGTTTTTTTTGTCGGGCTGGGATATTTGACCAGGTGACTTTGGACACTGACCCTTGCACGGGAGAACTTGGCACTTTGCAGGAAGTTCTGCGGTGATTATTAGAATTTTTGCACAGTGACATTTGGAAAGAACGGCTTGGTTTTTAAAAGAAAACTATTCACTGGGAATTTAAATATTTTTTAGCCTTATTTACATTCAAAACTTGGTCAGCATTTAGTTTAGTTTAGAGATACAGCATGAAAACAGGCCCTTCAACCCACCTAGTCCACGCCAACCATAGATTACCCTAGTTCTATGTCATCCCACCTTCCCACCGGGTCAGCTTTGAATTGGCCATTGGACAAGCTCTTCAGTGGCCCTGTAACTTGACATGAGAATGGAGACCATTCAGTTTGGTTTCTGTTTCTTCTGTCTCGTAAAACTTTTCCAGCTTGAAATTTTCCAAGTTCTTTCCACTGCTGCCTCTTCGCTTGCATGATGCCTGGTTACAGTTGGAAGGAGTGTATAGAAAGGAACTGTAGATGCTGCTATATACCGAAGATAGACACAAACTGCGGTAGTAACTCAGCGGGTCAGCCAGTATCTCTGGAGGAAAAAGGATGATTTTTCTCCAGAGATGCTGCCTAACCCGCTGAGTTCTCCCGCACTTTGTGTCCATCTAAAATAGGAAGGACATATGTTTGGGGCATTTCCATCCTTTGAACAGTGTGTAACGTTTCTGCTCATTTTATAAAACCTATAGCACCACAGACCCTTCTCCTTTAATATTTGGTGCTCATTACATGAACCAGTCAACTATGAGAGGGGAGAAGTGCTCCTGAAGCATTTTCCGCAAACTGATATTTGCTTTAAGATGTATGAATGATCTGGGCCTCACAAGCATTGCCCATAAAAAGCTGTGGCACTGAGATTTCTATTCCTTACAGGTTTCTAACTTGCAACCAGTTACCTCTGGACATACAGTTGCCAAAACCCAAAATGATCTGAACTCCATCTATCCACTTCCTTAAAGATGTCACAAAGTGCTGGAGTATCTCAATAGGTCAGGGGGCATCTCTAGAGAACATGAATAGGTGACGTTTTGGGTCGGGGCCAGTCTTTATACCATAGAGATGTGGTTATTGCTTATTTGCTGGGAGTATGGAGTTTGTTCACTCAATGCAGGTATATTGTTGAATGAGGAAAATATGGTGGTCAGCTACATTAAAGAGGATAATGCAGAGTGTGCTGTTCATCATTGTAAAGTAACTTATCTTGCTCTTATTGGTAAGGCAATGCAATCGCCCTGCCTTCCACCTATTTCAACTACTTTTCAAAATACTCTGAAATCTTCAACAGTCAAACATCAATTATGCTTTCTGCTGCAGAGTCATGACATAAAATAATTCAGTCTGGAGGCAGTAGCAGTCAAAATAAACCATTCATAGTACGCTGGCTTGGCTGGCAAAGCTAGATACTAATATCCATCTCCAATGGCACATGTATGAAGGTGGCAGTTATGTTAATCAAATTGGTGGGATTAGTAGTCACACAAAAGTACAGACATGAGATTTCCTTCCTTGAAAGACATTGGTAAAGGACATTCAGTTGTTTTGGAGGCAGGGTTTTTGATAGTGATAATTTTCAGAATTATCAATTTGCAGCACTTACATTTATACTTCATAGCTGATTTGGTGGGATGTGAGACTCACACTTCTGGTTTAGTTTAATTTAGAGATACAGTGTGGAAACAGACCCTTTAGCTTGCTGATTCTGCACTGACCAGGGATCACCACACACTAACACTATCCTACACACCCTAGGGGCAATTTAAAAACTTACCAAGCCAATTAATCTACAAACCTATGTGTCTTTGGAGTGTGGGAGGAAACCGGAGCTCCTGGAGAAAACCCACGCATGTCACGGGGAGAATGTACAAACTTTGTACAGACAGCACCCATAGTTGGGATTCAACCTGGGTCTCTGGTGCTGCGAGGCAGCAACTCTACCGCTGTGCCACTGTGCTGCACACATCTGAATCAATGGTCTCGATATTTTGCTGTTTGTGCAGTAGAATAATGTTTACACCACTGTAAAAAGTGTAAATAGAACATAGAATGTAAAACAGGGCAAATCCTCCGGTTTGGTTCCGATCAGGCTGTTTGTTTATGCTAACGCTCAGGACATTGAAAATAAATACATTCTCTTTTGTTAGCCAGGGACACAAGGGACTCCCTACCATGTGTTACATTCCTTGAAGTCATTCTGCTTGGTGATTTAGTTACAGGTATCCTCTATACTTTCATCAACTATGGTGGAATAGTTTGCACCAAATGAAATAGGCACCTATAATGATTTAAAAGGACATAGGATTACAATGCAGAAGAAGGCCATTCGATTCATCCTCTTTAGACTTCAGCCTTTAAAGAGGATGTGCCCTCTGCTTCCGTGACGTCCGGCGATCATCCCATACACTAACACTATCCTACACACTGGGGACAATTTACAATTTTTACCAAAGTCAATTAACCTGCAAACCTGTACATCTTTGCAATGTGGGAGGAAACCCGGAGCAAACCCATGTGGTCACAGGGAGAAAGTACAAAATCCATACAGACAACATTGATTGCAGGTCTCTGGTGCTGTAAGACAGCAACTCAATGATTAGTGTGCCTATGCACAACTATAGGTCTCTACATTTCCAATCAAAGGCGAAAAAGACTTGGATAATCGTTCCAGTTTTGTAGGTTGGAGGGCTTTATTTATTGTAGACACCGATATGAAATTGAAGAAGAGTCTCGACCTAAGACACCACCTATCCATGTTCTTCAGCAATGATGTTACTCCAGCAATTTGTATCTTTTTGCGCTTCCTTAATTTTGCCGCAAGCATAACTCCAGGTGCATTACAGGCAGACATTAGCACAGGCTTTTGGACAGATGACTGCCTGAAATGGGGAATGGCTTATAATAACTGAAAAGAGAAGCAGCAAAAATAAACAGAAGCAAACAAGTGAAGACCAATTTAAAGTATCATACTCTTTGGAACAACATCAGATAGTATTAGTTACACGTGCATTAACAACAAATACCATGATTCCAAAAGTACTGAGTGAAACTACATATTACATATAAATTTGCAACAAAAATAATTTATTTCTGAACTTGAAACCACATATTTTTATTAAAATACGTACATTACTTCACTAAATGCTTCCTTTCGTGGGGAAGGAGGTGGTGTCAGGCATGAGTACATGGGTGGAAGTCAAAGCAGTGAATGAAAATTGTACCTCTAAATTAGTTTATTGCAATCATGGGTTAGCATGGAAAATGAAGATAAAGTACACACAAATGGACTTGAAATGAAATTTGAATTCGTGAAATATACAATGGGACAAAGCCAATTTTCTTCAATCACAACTATTAAGAGCAGAAAGCCAGCCATGGAGAATTGCCAACCAATCTAACCCAATTAACACTGAATACACTATTTGTGTCAGTAACCTTAGGTTCAATCTTCACTCCCGGCACGAAAATGGTGAACTGAGTGGTTGGCCTACTTGGAATGTCAGAGGCAGTCCGTGCCATGTTTTGCAGCTGGGGCTTATTAGCCTGTCACTAGCCGACCAAAAGTGCTGGGAACTTAATGTAAAGTGGATGCCAGGATATTAAAATCAGGTAACCGGATACAAAGAGGTCTGAGCATGCCTGTAAATCTTAATGATCAGCTGATCATCTCAGGCTGCAAGCTGCAGTCTCAGGTTGGTGCAGGGATAGTGTTGAAGTTGGAGACAGATGCAAAATGCTTGAGTAATGCAGCGGGACGGGCAACATCTCTGGTGAGGAGGAATGAGTGACGTTTTGGGTCGAGACCCTTCTTCACCTGTCGAAGTTGGATGCCGATGTGCAGACTTGACATTGGCCTGCTATCGAACTTATGTATGCATGGCCCAAATGGAGCATTGGTTCTTAAAGATGTGAGCATTTAGAGGTCTGAGGATGAATTTATACCAAATTGGGCTGAGGTGCATTGCATACACACAAGCCAGGGATTGCATGTGCAAGTCCCCGGCCCGATGTCTAATGTATACACACCAGCCCGAGTTCATTCACAAACATACAGGCCCAAGGTTGAGTCCATGCTCACCATTGTGGAGTTTGTTTCATGTGTACATGTCTTTTCTTGGTTAAACACACAGACCCTTGAGGTTATGCATTTGCCCACAAGCTGATGAATTGTTGTGTACGCATACATTCATGATCATTTGTGAATGCACAGGGCTAGGATTTTGTTTAGATCCTCTAGACTCTAGATTATGTGCATGTGTACACCACTGGGGTAGATCACTTGCTCTGCATTGACGCAAACTTTACTCAAATTCCCAGAATTCAAGTAATTTTCATAAATGACCAGAGGCACCAAAAGAAATGGAGAAAAATTATATAGAACAATATCCAAACAAATGAGCAAGTGGGAAATTATTTCAGGCAAGGAGAAATTAGAGAAGAACCGCTACATCATCTCACTTAAAAAAAAACGGAATATCTATATATATACACTAGGGGTGCTGCAATGAAGGCACCTCTGCCTACAACCTGTTCTTTTTTTCCCCTCTTTTTTAAATTTTAGTTTGTCTAAGCTGTTTATTTTGGGGATTCTTTAGTTTTTCTATGTGGGGGAGGGGGTAGGGTAAGGAGGAAACTGCTTCCCAGTCGCTTCCTGGCGAGGATGCGACTATTTCTCAGAGTCGCATCCTCGCCCTCCCCTCTTGGCGGCCTACCACTGGATCGGAGTGGCCTTTCCTACCTGAGACCAGGGACCGGACCAGAGCTTCGGCAGCGGCGGCGCAGCGCTGGATTCACCGTGGAGCGGGTGATGCCTTTCTGGATCAGATTGGAGCTCCAGAGCATTGGGCCCACTGCTCCAACATCACGGGGCTCTGGTTCACTGAGCTCCCAGCGCGGGCGGTGCTGAATACAACATCGCAGAGTCCCTGGGGCCCTTTGCCAAGGGCCGCCAGAGTGAATCTCCGCCCGGCGAGGCCTGTGGACGTCTGGAGCCACGGACTCTGGTAGGAAGCGGCCGATTCGGAGGTCCAAGCCGCTGAGGTTGGCCTCCAGTTTCGATGTTGGAGTTCCTGAGCGGGCCTGAGCGGGGGGCTGCCCGTAGTGGTGACTGCGGAGGGCTCCGGAGGCCCCGACCACGGGTGAAAATCCTCTTTACTGACTTTGGTGCCTTCCCTCACAGTGAGAAGCTTTTGATTCTGCTGTGTGGGGATGTTTTATATTTAAATCTATCATGTGTTGTGTTCTTTATTTTATTGTATGGCTGCATGGTGATCAGGGTCCACACCGCAGGGTGTGGACTTACATTGGAGTCGATCCCTTGCCAGGGATCGCTCCAACCGCGGCCTGCAGTCTTTACATCGGGAGCTTGCATTCTCGGGAGAGGCCATGGATGTCGGGAGCTCCAATATTACGAGGTTTGATTGTCTGGCGCGGGGGAGCTGACATCCCCCCGATGCAGGAGCAAATTGCCTCATCACGGAGGGCCCACCGCCGACTGCAGGAGTCAAGATTATCCCGTCAATGGAGGGCTCGAGGCCACCGACCGCGGGAGAGCAAAGGGAAGGGACTTAAACTTTTTTTTGCATTCTATTGCAGAGAGGAATGTGGAGGAGTCACTGTGATGGATGTTTATGTTAAAATGTGTTTTGTGTGTTCCGTTACTTTTTATTTGTGTGACTGACTTGGCAAATGAAATTCTTCATATGGTGCAAAACATACTTTAGCGATGTTACAATACTCACCTTCAGCGGCCAGTTCTGCCACTGGCCGCGTGCACGACTTTAGCACCTTAGAGGGGGCGGGCGGGATTAAAATGCCCTTTTCTCCTGCCTGTCGGAGTTGAACTTTCTCAGGCTGTTCAGCTGCTGCTGGAGCAAAATAAAAAGCTACTTCTAACGCCGTCAACGTCTACAATGGGACGGATCTCACGTAAGGGCCAAAACATAAGGTCAGTCATTTATTTTACATATAAACTTGCTTCTTAGGATGACTTTAATTCAAATTTCATTGGCGAAAATGGGGTTCAAATTCACTGCAACTGCAACATTCCAATCGATCGTGTTCCACAAAAACCCACTCGCAAGATGATTAAAATGGCCAGTAATTTACGGGAATTAAACATTAAACTCCTTTCATTTGGCCTATAAATTCATGACAAATGAATTGTAGATGAGATTTTGCCATCAGTAGCGGCAATAGTGACAGCAATCCCTGCAGAACTTGAAGAAGGCTACTGAGTGACATTTAGTGGTCGATGAGATTGAATGCCTACTTGCCTGACAACAGTTACTTTCAGATCTGTCGCACCCGGCACCAGTATTATCATCTGCCTGTCAGAACATCTTATCATATCGAAGATTTCTTCCAGACAGCAAACTAAAAATATAAAACAAGTTAAATACCTGACTAGGACTTTTATAATTTACAGGGATTAAAATAATGATTAGAAAATGCACAGGAGATTAAAGAAGATTGAATATCACATACACATTTTTAGAAAAATGAAATAAATTTATTGTACAAAGGCATGCAATAATGAAATATGAAGGAACTACATAATGCATTACCACCTGTATTTAAACAATATAAAGTGTGTATACATTGCTTGTAATATGCATGGTATCTATCTACCTTGGACTACCCTTCAGACTTTACCTTGCACTAAACATTATACACTGTAAATGGATCGATTGTAAGCATGTATTGTCTTTCTGCTGACTGGTTAGCACGCAACAACAGCTTTTCACTGCACGGTACACATGACAATAAACTAAACTGAGATCATGGTTAGGAAGTACTAATTGCATTTGAACTATGAACCTGGACAATGAAGGAGAAGTGAAAAGTTTCATCAGTTCCAATGAACGCACTTTTTCCTCTGGTCATAGACCAGAAGTCTTCATTGCCAACTCTTGGGCCTGAGTAACTAAAGCTCACAATGACTGCAAAAAGTCATTCTTTTTCACGCTATGATTACATGATTAAATATAAAGTGTTTGAAACAAAATGTGATTGTGCTTGCATCGCCAAGTTATCAGATCAGAATTTAGACACAGGGTGTGATAGCATGATTCTCACATTCTCACAATTGAAAATAGTGGATGATTTTCCAGTTATAGCAATGAGCAATGGGCATAGTCGAGGAGACATAAAAGGAGATTATTTTCACATCAGGAGATGGGAAAAAAACCTAAAATGACAGATTATTGAGCAAGTGACAATAGGAGTTTAGAGATACAGCGTGGAAACAGGCCGTTCAGCCCACCGAGTCTGCACCGACCAGCAATCCCCGCACTTTAACACTATTCTACACACACTAGGGACAAGTTACACTTATACCAAGCCAATTAAACTACAACCCGGTACTTCTTTGGAGTGTGGAAGGAAACCGAAGATCTTGGAGAAAACTCACGCGGTCACGGGGAGAACGTACAAACTCTGTACAGTCAGCACCCGTAGTCGTGATCGAACCCGGATCTCTGGCGCTGCAAGTGCTGTAAGGCAACAACACTACCGCTGCACCACTGTGCCGTTAAGTGAGTAGTTAATAGAATATCATCAAGTAGTTAATGGAATATGGTTGTGTTAAATAGGGACACAAGAATTACCATGATAAATGCCTCATGACGGTAGATTTGGGAAGAGTTTCACATTAAATGTTCTGGTGAAGACAGACACAAAATGCTGGAGTAACTCAGTGGGACAGGCAGCATCTCTGGAGAGAAGGAATGGGTGATGTTTTGGGTCGAGACCCTTCTTCAGACATTCTGGTGTTGTGAGCAGGAAGCAATGCGCTGTTATTTTGTTTGTTAGATTGGTTTAGATAAAGATCTTGAAGATTTAGTGATGAAGTAAATCCATCAGCAAATTTGCAGAGCCAAGTACGACAGCTTTACAGGATCGAAACTGGCCTACAATCCTTTTCAAAATTCTTAGTATTAATTGAGTCCTTATTCATAAAATATGGAGGTGAAAACTGTTAGATTTTGTACATCAACACAGTAACCAACAAAAGAATTGGAATTCAATTTCTCATAACACGGTTACCAATAGGGTATTGGATAATAGTCTTCAGTTCTGTTCATTTCTATTTGAGTGGCCACTGAAACAACATGGTATTCAACACATACGGTACCTTTGCAGCATTCAGCATGAAATGGTGCAGCAAACAGATAGGGAAAATTATCAAAGCAGCACTGAAGAAACATGTATTGTAGGTATATTAATTTTTTACAATAACACGCCAGTAAACAAATCATTTTTTAAACTACAAAACAGTGCCACATTCTACAACAGATTATATTCTTGCTCAGTAACAAATGCTGAAAAAAATTTAGAATATGTCTGATCTTAATTCAGTCAAATTTTAATGGAAGAGCAAAGAGATATAGTTAAGACAGGAGCAACATTATGATCAACTGCTAAGAGAAACAATTTAAACAGCATGATAAGAATATCTATTTGACCATCACACAAGCCAAACTCCCTTCCATTGACTCCATTTACACCATGCTTCCTCAGCAAGGCCACCAGCAGGACGACTCTAAAACTGATCGCCCCCTCTTCTCCCCTCTCCCATCAGGCAAGAGGTACAGAAGTGTGAAAACGCACATCTCCAGATTCAGGGACAGTTTCTTCCCAGCTGTCATCAGGCAACTGAGCCATCCTATCAACAACTAGAGAGTGGTCCTGAGCTACTATCTAGCTCATTGGAGACCCTCGGACAATCTTCAATCAAATTTTACTGGACTTAATTTTGCACTAGATGTTATTACCTTTTTCGTGTATTTGTACACTGTGGACGGCTCAATTGTAATCATGTACAGTCTTTCCACTGACTGGTTGACACGCAACAAAAGACTTCCACCTTGGTGCACGTGACTATATGTACTAAACTATATGTACTATCATTAACTCGTATTGAAAAGCGATATCTTGTGAAAGTTTGAGATATACAGGCGTGCATTTCAATCACCTAATTCCAGCAAGCCATACACCTGGAATATGAAAACGTTCCTTGATGACGATTGCGCTCCTGAAATTAATAGGATAGAATCTGTGGAAGAAGATGGAATTGTGAAAAAGAAGTGGAATTGTGTAGAAGATTCAGAGAACTGGTTTATGCATTAATGATTTATAATGTAGCTGGCACTGCATACAGTTAAAACGGGGTTTCCATGTATATTTTATACGATATGAAGCAATTGCAAGCAGTAAGGTACTCACCTCTATGGGAAAGGACACGCTGAACAAAATTGTTCTGTTTATTTCAAAGTGTTTTTTCCCCAAGGGATTGCCAGAAGTTAATGAGTAGAGGTCAGCACATGATGAGTGTTGTTCGTTGCCACCGACCATACGGTCAGAGTCATCCTGCCTTGAGATGATCTTATTACAGCATGCCCAGCAAAAACTGGATGGATTGTGAATTAGAATCTGCTTTTTGGAAACATTGCAATGTCACTCCAGAATATATCTGGGTTAGGAGGCAGATGGTCTGGGGAGGAGAAAAGAGACTTGAAAGTTGTTACTGTGACAACATGAAGATCAGATATCAGGAGCAACATCAACGATGCCAGAAATGAGATCTGCGTTCTCAATAGCCACAGTAAATCAGGCTCAGGAAACTGCTTCCACGCTGGTAATTAATAGGATGATTAAATGAGAACTTACCTGTTTGAAGTTTGATCTTTATTTTATGAGGTGTTACGATGAGGGATTACGTGAAGAAGCCCGCCAGCCCGCATGCGCGTCAACCTTCAAAGCAGCGGTGTGAAATCACAGATAACAGTTGTTGAACTGAATATAGGAAGATTCAAGAACTAGAACTACCAGATGACCTTTATGAGAAAAGGTTTGGGAGCGAAGAGCACGTAATCCCTCATCGTAACTCCTCATAAAATAAATATCAAACTTCAAACTGGTAAGTTCTCATTTAATCTTCCTATTTTACTTCGGAGTCATATGAGTGACTACGTGAAGATTTCAAACCTCTGTGATTTCATGCCATGAACACGAGTCCATGCAACACACTGCATCAGTTGACCAAAGATGAGTGAAAATCGCAATTCATTCAGACATGACATAGATTTAAAAGATGCTGATGCTTTTTAATGACAAATTATATATATGAAATAATAGGGACCCCTCATATCCAGGGGTAAATTATAAAACAGAATTTAAAATTGAGTTGGCAAATAACCCCGGCCTGGCAATGGGTTTGTTATAAAAAGTTTGGAATGTTCACTTGTTTGACCATCCTGCAGCCACTAGGATGTGGTCCAGTGGAACCTCCAAAACCCTCGCTGCTGATGTTGTTGCAGCCCTGGTGGAGTAAGATTTAAAAACATCAGTGTCCACTCCTGCACAAGCCAAAACATGTCTTAACCACCTGGAGATGGTCTGCACTGATACCCTCTTGTGAGGTCTTTTATAACTAACAAACACTGCTAGTTCAGTGCCTCTAAGACTCTTTGTGGCCTTGAAATACTGTTGTAAATGTGTGACCACACACAACCGAAGGTCCATGGGCTATGCCATAAACTCTAGTTTGAGACCTGACGCCCCTGGTCTGCTCAGTTTGACTAAGTCATGAACATAAAATGTTATTTTATTGGCAGATGTAACCATTCTGTCCAGTCGCAGTTTATGCAATGACTGGACCCATTGCGCCATGAGCATAACCACTTTATAAGTAAGTTTAACCAAGGACAGGGATGTAACTGAAGCCCACTGTCGAAGCAGCGTCAACACAATATTGATATCTCATATCTCCGAGTACCTTGGCCTGGGGAGATTAGCGTTGAAGATACCCTTCATAAACCCGGATATCAGCGGGTGAGACCGGACAGAGTGGCGTCCCGATCCCAGCAAAAAGTATGACGACAAGGCACTTCTGTCACAATTAATGGCACTATAACTCAATCTCTCGTCAAAGAATAGTTTGGAGAGAAATTCCAAGACATCAGTTACACGTGCTGTGTCATACGTTATGTTGGACTGCGAACAGAACGCTTCCCATCTCTTGATAAAGGAGAGGTACTGCTTCTGGGTGCTATGTCTCCAAGCCACAGTGATCACATCCACAGTTCAATCTGACAGTCCGAGCCCCAGGAAAAGTCTTCTCAGAGTCAAACAGGGCAAACAACAAATTGATTCGATCATGCAGTGAATGGCCCTCCCCAGTCACGGGATGTTCCAGCAGATTACTGCGTTTGGAAATGACCATAAAAGGCTCTGATATAATTCCCAGTATTAGTGGGAACCATGGCTACATAGGCCAGTCAGGCACTACCAAAATGCCTGACACGGAGTCTTGCTGGATTTTTTGCAAGCATGGACTGATGAGGCAAAATGGAGGGAAAGCATAGAAGAACATTCCTCCCCAGTGTAGCGAGAATGCATCCCTCGCCACTGCCCCTGGGTCTGGCTCCAATTCAACATACCTTGGTAATTGGTGATTGAGCCTGGATGCAAACAAATCAATACCATCGGTGTTCCATACCGAGCAACAATGTCGTGAAACACCTTATGACCCAACATCCATTCTGTGTTGTCATTGAATTTCCGTGACCTGGTGTCCGCCACCATATTAAGCCTACCTGGCAAGTAGGTAGCTGAAATCGAAATTCTTCTTGCAATACACCTCGTGCAGACTGGAATGCTCCCCGGCCATACCTCCAAATTCAGAGTCAGTCCAGAACTGACCCCGTACGCTCCCCTCCTCAGACAGGGAGACATTATGCAGCCCTGAACCAGGCGCTGCCGTGGGCCCCCAAGTGGACCCGCGCTGATATAACTCCGTTTCCTGGAGCATATCATGATGGAGCATCCTTTCCATAAGGTGCTCCATCCAGGATAAACACCCGAAGACGTTATCCATTGTAGGAGGCGAATCCTCCTGGCCTGACTCGTCCGAGTAAACAGGCCTGTCAGACTTTTTCTTGGCTTTCGGGGTTGCCAAGGTGCTTTCAACAGGCAATAAGTCTGAAGCCACTGACCGCACCGTCAGTGACTCAAATGGCGAAATCGACGGCCGCCGGCTACCCGCACTCTGTAGCTGGTTTCCCCGCAGCCCATTTGGACTTCGCCCTGGATTTCTCCATGATAGTTCGAGTCTTGAAGTTCTGTAATCAAGATTACCGAACAAAACAACCTCAGAATAAGTTTTAAAACTTACCTGTAGGTCTTTTAAACTTACCGCTGGAGGAGCAACGTGCTTCCCAGCCAGTCGTGCGCCATGCGTTAGATGCATGCGGGCTGGCGGGCTTCTTCACGTAGTCACTCACATGACTCCAAAGTAAAATCTCAGAATAAAGTTGTCACCAGTGGTTGGGCTGTGAGCTCAAGCAAGTTGTGTCATTTGACCCTGTGGCTCCGATGAACCTGACCCACATTCCTACCATCAGACAGCTGAAAGAATGAACTAACATCACTTGGAAAGAGAACAGATTCCAATACTTCCTGCCCCAAATTATTCTATGTTCTCGGCAAATCAAACCATTCTACCCATGGAGTCATAGAATCATCGAGTGATACAGTATTGAAACAGGCCCTTCAGCCCAACTTGCCCACACTGCCCAACATGTCCGAGCTACACTAGTCCCACCTGTCTGCGTGTGGTCAATATGCCTCCAAACCTGTCCTATCCATGTACCTGTTTAACTGTTTCTTAAACGATGGGATAGTCCCAGCCTCAACTACCTCCCCTGGCAGCTTGTCCCATACACCCACCACCCTTTGTGTGAAAAAGTTACCCCTCAGATTCCTATTAAATCTTTTCCCCTTCATCTTGAACCTACGTCCTCTGGTCCTCGATTCCCCCACTCTGGGCAAGAGATTCTGTGCATCTACCCAATCCATTCCTCTCATGATTTTGTACACCTCTATAAGATCACCCCTCATCCTCCTGTGCTCTAAGGTATCCATCTCCATCTCCAATACTTTTTATCACCATTAGGTGACAGTCTTCTAAGGCAGTGAAAATGAAATACAATTTAAAATACTTATGTCTTTCTTTTAACCCTGTGTTTCTGGAAACTCCTGGGACATTAGTTTTCCTACTTTACAAAGGTTGATAATCTGGCAAGAAAGCAGGTCACGACTTCAGCTTGCGAGTTCCGTCAACCTAGTCGGCTCAGCCTGTGGGAGAATGACTAACCTCCCATGTCAGTCGCCTGGATTGCGCTTCATAATACAGATATTACTTACCCCTAGAATGCGTGATCAGCCAGTCTCTGGACAAACGATGAGTACAGTAGATGCACGAGGTTTCCACAGGTCACATTGAGCCTCACTTACTGTACACTTTATAACAGGGATGTATCCTATTGTTTCCCCTTTTTGTTATTAAAATAGTGGAAATAACTGGTAATTTAAAATGTCAACAAATGTACTTAATTCACGAGGCAGCTTACAGAGTGAGCTATTATCCTTTCAGATGACTTATTTGCAACCTACTCCTTTTGGAAAAAATTGCCTCAAAGCCTGTTGCTACACCAGGCATTGTAAATCACATGAAATGACCCTTGATGGGGGGTGGGTCCACGGTATTAAATAAATAATTATAGTCCATGGACCAAAATTACATATGGTTCTGTTCGAGGGATCAAAACCTTTTTAATCAGCCAGTATGTGGGGAATGAAAAATGTATATAGTACTTTAAACATTTCACACTAAATTAGTCACAGTTGTGCATGTCACATGTTGCTCTACAAACCATGAGTATAATTGTGTCCTAATGATAAACTTAGATGATGCAAAATGAAACCGATATTCTGTATACTTTTTTCTTCTTCTTCAGATTTTGAAAATTGACAGGGCTAGAAAACAGTATACGAATAACATGACTAAATACACCCATAAAAGCTTGACAAGCATTTTATTTTCAAAACTTTCCTCAACTTTATGGTAAGGACATGCAAGATTGATTCCAGGAATGAGTGGGTTAGCATATGATGAGCGCTTGGCAGCACTGGGCCTCTACTCGCTGGAGTTGTGAAGGTTGACGGGGGGCCTCATTGCAACTTACAGAGTAATGCAAGGCATAGTGTGGATGTGGAAAGGCTGTTTCCACTCGTGGGAGAGTCTAGGACCAGAGGTCATAGCCTCAGAATTAAAGGGTGCTCTTGTAGAAAGGAGGTGAGGAGGAACTTCTTTGGTCAGAGGGTAGTTAATCTGTGGAACTCATTGCCACAGAGAGCTGTGGAGGCCAAGTCAGTGGATATTTTTAAGGGAGAGATAATCACATTTTTGATTAGAACGGGTGTCAAGGGTTCTGGGGAGAAGGCAGGAAAATGTGATGAGGAGGCAGAGATCAGCCATGATTGAATGGCGTAGTAGACTCGATGGGCCGAATGCCCTAATTCTACTCCTATAATTTATGAACTTGTGTGACATGTCTGAATTTTATCTCTCTGGAGCGTGTTCCCATCACACTTTAGGCAGATTTAGGTTGATTAATTAAGAATTTTGAGGCATGCACTTGTCCACGTAAGCTGCATTAAAAATGTCCATATTGACTTTGTAAATCTGAGACAGGAATCAGTTTGATTTAAACCATATTGTTTACAATATAAAAAAAACAATAGCCTGAATAAGACTGAATATGAGAAACATTTTGAATGCAGCATTCCCGGTCTTTATTTTGACTGCCATAATTCTCTCCTGGTTACTGATGGTTGGCATGGACATGATGGGCCGATGAGCCAATTCCTGTGCTGTATGAACTATGTAATAAGTATTTTCATTAAAAAAAAGATATATGGTCAACAGAAAGGGCAGTCTGATTAAAACCGGCCAGTTTTCCTGAATTTTGCTGCAAATGAACGCTTGCGAAAAACATTTGTGTCATGTTTGTGGTCATCTATTCATCATAAGTTCGTCTATACTCCATTTGCAACTGCTGTGTAAATTCCTTCTTTATCAGTCAGCTACCTGGAGCACGTACAGGCACTTCACCTTTTATGCGTGTTTGTTTAGAAGCGTTTTTGAAATAATGCCTTTGCCCTTTAATACCAAACCTTGACTGAAGCGATCATATTTTCAGAATAACGCAGTCAAATTGACTACTGACAGCATAGTCACGTATACGGTTAATTTACGTGTTTTTGAATTAAACGCCACATTTCAAGCATGTAACCCCCGCGTAAACTGCAAGGTGCCTGCATTATGCTCCCTGCACAGATCATCTCATATCCTGGTCAACATTAATTTCTGCAAAGGCTCCTGACATTTTACACATGTTACCAATAGGCTACCAAAGCACCATCTTACAGAATCATTGAATAGAAACATTGCTAGTTCATTTAGGTCTAAATTGCATCTAATCGTGTCCATTAAATTATGCAATTTTGTGTGAGGCACCCAGATATTTTAATGTATAAAATAATTGTTTCACAGTAAACCTTACTTCCAACCATTGACTCCCCAAGGAATCAGGCACAGCTTCCAACCTTATCCTTCCCCAGTCCCACACTGCCCACTTCTACCTCAAGGAAGAATGGTCCCAACCTGATACATTGCCATGTTCTTCAGAGATGCTGCCTGACCTGCCGACTCAATCCAGCACTTTGTACCCTTTCTAGTATTTGGGAAGTATGGAACACCCTGTGGGGTGTTCTTCGAAGAATCCTCTTCACCAAACTTCCTCTCTGCTAAGAAGGACCTGGTGAAAAAAAAAGGTAAACTGTTGCAGCACTGAGAATATAGACCTTAGCCGGTAATAGTCTAATAAAGATAGACACAAAAAGCTGAAGTAACTCAGCGGGACAGGCAGCATCTCTGGAGAGAAGGAATGGGTAAAGTTTCATGTCAAGACCCTTCTTCCGAGATACTCCAGCTTTTTATGTTTATCTTTGGTTTAAACCAACAGTCTAATAAATATAGATTGAATGTGTGAAGGTCGAAAAATATTTGCTGAGGAGATAAAGGGCTGCAAGTAATGTGCAGACATTCAGTTCATATAAATTGCTGGCCTTAACTTTCCGCAGGTGTCTGCCTGGTACACTAGATTCCCTGGTACACTAACATTCCTGGTACACTAACATTCCTGGTACACTAACATTCCTGGTACACTAACTAGCTTCGATTGTGGAGCACTATAAAGCCAGTTACTCTTAGGTCAGTCTCACTCTCTTTTCTTACATTACATGTTGTAATATTTATATATCGTTCCTCTACGAATAGAAATCTGCCATCCACGATTTGTTCAGCGTTGCCGGCTCTGCCGTTCAGACAGAAAATGATTCATGATCTACGAGTGTCTTGGGAGGGTTGGACGGGGAAAGAAATTAGATGTCAGGAAGATTAATGGTTGGAGAATTCAAAAGTCCATAAAATGTAATTTTACTAATAAAGAAAACCAGATGAAAATCAAAAGGGTGCACGACAGAGCAATAATGAGACAAAACATATCATAGCTCCTGCCATCTCAACAGCTTTTTTTCCCTTGCGCCTCTTATCCACATTGGCAGCTTAATCACAAAATCGTATAGGCCAGAAATATTCACTACTCACACTGGTATTTCAAAATCTTTTTGTCCTTTAAATTTAGTTGTGCCATCTCCACCCAACAATGAAATATTTATCAGTTTCAGTTGAAGGTGTTGCTTGTCCCATATTAATAACCTTTTCCCAGGTAATGTTACATGGTTAATTCTACATCACCAATGAGTGTTTCTTTTGAACAGAAAATAAGAGATATAGCCTGAATGCCAAAAGAACAAATATTCCTGTGCCTTTAGCATTTTCTACTTGATTATAGCAAGTGATTGCATCTTCCATCACCCATTTACAAAGAGCCCAATGCTGACCCGCAATTATGAGGAGGTAAAAACATGGATCTGCCCTTCAGATCCTACACCAGAATACTGTATGTGACCCTGTAAAAGTATATAAAACACAAGAAAAATAGATATACACTAGACACTCGAAACTTTTTTTTCTCATGGCGGAAATGTCAGAGACTAGAGGGCACAGAGAAAACTTTAAAGGAAATGTGCGGGACAATTTTTTTTTCACTGAAAACGGCATGTTTCTGGAAATTCTTGCCAGCGGTGGTGGCAGAAACGGATACAATAAAGGACTTTGAGAGGCTTAAAGTAGGTACTTGGCTATGCTGGGAATGGAGGGATATGGATCATGTGTAGATTAGTTTAACTTGGTATTATGTTCAGCATGGGCATTGTGGGCTGAGAACCTGTTCCTGCACTGTACTGTTCTATGTCCTATGTGCTGTGTCGGTGCTTAGCCAAGAGTTTTGCCAGCAGGTACAGAAACAGTCATGTGTCTGTATGGAATGCCTGTGTTCCGATAAGGTCCAGGAAATTTCAACCACATTCACCCAACTGCAACAAGTAAAGTGAAAACCTTTATCTGAAATATAAACATAACTTGCTGAAAACAGTCAGTGCATCGGGTAGCGTCTGTGGAAAGAGATACAGAATTCCCAGGCAAGGAGCTTTGATGAGAGTAGGTGTGGCCAGGGTTGTCATGACAATTGGTTGTATGGTTCTCCAGTGAAACACTTTAATGGGGGCAGTTGGAAGCTGATAGTACAGACAAGGATGTGTAATGTGTTGCCTGCATCAGGTGCCCAGCTTATATTAATAGAGAAAGAGAAGTTGAGCCAATATCACCGATGGTAACATTGGAAGACTGGGGATTTCTGAAAGAGGCAGATAACATGCCACCCAGACTGCTGGGATGATCCTGAGTTTCCTATTGCCTGTCAGCTTAATTCTCCAACCCATTTCCACTATGAACTATTGATTTATGAACTCCTCTCCAGCCATTATAAGGCCCAATACAAGCTTGGGGAACAAACATCCGCTGCCTGGGCACTATACTGACTTCTGGACTCAACATTGATGTGATGTTGGCTCTGTTTCTCTTTCTTCATACGTGCAGTGCAATCATCTGGACACATACTTTAGCCCTATTTTTTGAAATACAATAGACTTCATTGTCTGCATTATTATCTATTTGACTTGAAGATCCCAAACCTATGTCCATGTCAACCCTTTCCTCATCCTATCAGAGATATTCTTTGTTCTAAGAATCTCCCATCCACCTTCTCTGTACAGTTTATCTCTTTCCCAATTCTAAGGAAGAGTCTTTCACTTTAGACGTTAACTCTTTTTCTCCTTTCCCTGGATGTTGTCTGTCCTGTTGAATGCTCCTGGTATTTTCTACTTTTATTTCAGATTGTCAGCATCTGTGGCTGTTATGTTGATTTTCATAATTTTCACTTTGCGTTGGTGTTTATTAAAAAAACTTTGGAGTAATGATAGCTCTATAAATCAGTACAAAACACAATTGGCAAATTCTAATGTGTTAAGAAAAGGTTGAAATTGTTTTACAATGGATGCTAGAACACTTCTTGGTAGACAAGCAAATCTAAAACTGAACTAACATAGGCCAATATTTTGAAATTGATTAATCAATTGGATTTAAATCATACCTCAAATGCTCTCTCCAGTTTTACAATACAATACGGTTTTATTCGTCACATTGCACATAAAGTGCAAGTGAAATGAATTTGCCAGCAGTGATACAATGATAAAGAACACCCAGAACGCACTAAAAAGATACTATAAACATCCACCACAGCATTCATCACTGTCGGCTCTTCCCCACTGGAGACTGCGGCTTCAGGTTGGTGTAGGCCGCAGGCTGGTGGTCAAAGAATTAAAGTCCCCGCCACGCCGCAGCCAGAAGCACCGCAGACCGCAGGGCCGGCGGTCGAAGCTCCCCTCCAGGGGTGATGGTAAGTCCACGCCGGGCCCGCGGTAGAAGTAGGCCACAGGCCGGCGGTCAGCCGACAGTGATGAATGCTGTGGTGGATGTTTATAGTATCTTTTTAGTGTGTTCTGGGTGTTCTTCACCTCCCGGGTCCCCATGAGGGACCCCAGGCTCCGGACGCCGCCAGCTAGAGGTCTGCAGATCGCGGCTTCAGGCTGTCGCTGGCCAGCGACCGGAGCACTCCCCTACGGTGACCCCTGGCGACCCCTGGCGAGGGCTCGCCCGCTCCGCGCCGAGAGTCCGCGCTGCGCCCGCCGCTGAAGCCCCGGGCGCGTCTCCGGCAAAGGCAACCCAATCCTCGATGTTAGGCCACAGGGGAGGCGACATGGAAAAAGTCGTCTCTCCGTGGAGGAGGTAACCAAAATGGTTTCCCCTTACCCCCAACACCACCCCCCACACAAGACAAGACAAGACAAAGAAACATTAAAAACATACATTAAAACACACTAAAAAAATAAAAAAAGTTGAAAAGACTAACACGCTGCTGACAGGGCTGCCACCTTGTAGCGCCCCCACCGGCCAATGTGGTGGGTGCGCTGCACATTCTAACACATTGGTGGGGCCGCTGCACATTCTAACACATTGTATCTCTTAATTTCTGATTTTATTTTATGAAATACGATTGTGCCTGAAGTATTTCTATTCAAGATATCAAAGTGAAATGTATTTTTCAAGGGAGGAAGTGTAAAAAAAGTACTAAGCAGGCTAACCATTCCCTCATGCATTAACTGTACTTTTTAAACTATTCTCAATTTATCTTATGTAGCAGATGAAAGCAAAAGTGTTGGGTGAGATTCCTGGCAGATGCCAGGTGACTGCTCAGTCTGAAGCAGCACTTGGGAATCGCAAAATGAGTCAAATAAAAGACATGTCGGCCATGCTGTGACAGATGATGTTGATAAAGTGATAAATACTTCAAATAAAATGAAAAATGGTTGACATTGGTCTTTCAGGATTATCACTGCCATAGTAAAGGGTGGATCTAAATGATATATGGAATATTAGTCAAATATGTACTTAAATGTATCCAATGTCTATGGAAAAATGGTCAACAAAGCAACTGCAAAGCTGAGCTATATTACATGATTACTAGATTGATGCTGAAGGAAACCATAACTCAATTGTATAGAGTTCTGGTTAATCTCCACCTTGTGTACGTCTCTCAGTCATGGTCAACAGGACAAAATAATATTCCAATGACAAGCACAAGCAGCCTGATCCCTATTATCGGAGGATCATATGAGAGGGTAAGACTGGAGAACCCTGTGCTAAATATTTGTGTGAAACAAGGATAAGAACTTTCACTAACACAGCAACTTGCACATCCTAAAACATATCAACAATATTCTATTTTGCAACAGAAGGGGGAGAAGGAGTGGAGACAACTTTTAAGAAGCCAGAGATACAAGGCTGTGAAGCTCAGCAGACATTTAACATTACCGGTCGGTTATCTTTGGTTCTGAAAACTACTGCTTATTTTATTTTTTCCCAAAGTGCCAATGAAATTCACCGGCCAGTACTGGCTACAACCTACGAGAACTTACGAGAACCTTTGACCTCCTTACAACCCATTAGGGCCTCCTGGCGGCCCACCTATGGCACAAGAATTCTCGCTACTCTCAATGGCGGCTTCATTCTGGTCGCCGCTAATTTTTCAACATGTTGAAAAATCTACGGCGACCATAATGAGGCCGCGACTAGTTCCCAGAATGCGGGAACTCTTCACGACCATGACAGGCCTATAACACCATCCAACACACACTTGGGACAATTTACAATTATACCAAGCCAAATAACCTACAAACTTGTACGTCTCTGGAAGAAACTGGAGGTCCCGGAGAAAACCCACGTATGTCACGCGGAGAACGTACAAACTCTGTACAGACAGCGCCCGCAGTCAGGATCGAATCTGGGTCCCTGGCAATGAAAGGCAGCAACTCTACCGCTGCGCCACTGTGCCGCCTTCATTGAATTTAATACCTTTCACTAAGTAGGCAGGTGGAGCTAGGTTAATATGTGCACAGAGTTGATATAGGACACACCACAACACAGCTGCAGGTGACATCTCTAGGATAACTGAATGTGCTTGGAAATACATTTATAATGGTGTATATTTTATTCAAATATAAAGCACATCATTTTTCTTAGCTGATTCAAGTGGATCTCCAAACAGCAAGTTTGATCCCCTTGGTGAAAAACTTGCCTCATCACCCATTCCATGGCATAACTTGTATCAAGATGAAGATTGGGAGGCAGAACAAGGTTGAATTAAAAAAAATAGCTGGCAAATCTTTGAAACTTTGACAGCCAGGTAAGCTCAGTGATTTAGTTTCATATTAAAATGGCCAAACTATTGAATACTTTGGACTGCAATAGACTAGCTTAAATGATCAGAACATTTCAAAAATTATTGAACCTACCAAAAGTTGAAAAACATTTAAAAAAACACTTAAATACATAATAGCATTTTGTCTGAAGAAGGATCTCGAAACATCACCTATTCCTTTCCTCCCGAGGCGCTGTCTGACCTGCTGAGTTATTCCATCTTTTTGTGTCTATCAAAGCATTTTAACTCCTTAAAATAAACTCAAACATTTTTAATGTATGCAGAAATGTCGGCATTTACCTTAGTCCAGTTATGCTCCCTATTGCAATCAGTGAAGATCCCACATCAGGCTTAACCTATTGCAAATCATTTGTGCAGTTTCATGATTCCTCCATGTGACGATTCTTCACAACCTTGACTTCCTAGTAGGAATCCAAAACCAGAGTATTTTCATGAAAATGAGTACAAACAGCTTGATGTTGTTAAACAGATGACTGTTGAAATCACTTGGCAAAATGTAGTTCAATATCTCATCCACAAGATGGAACAATTGACAATGTTGTCACTGCATTTGGCCTCAGGTCTTTGGGCTTCAGGAATAAGACTGCTTGAATGAAGAAGACTGAGAGGTGGTCTTAAACAGTTATCGGGTATTATACAGAGAATAAGCAAAAAAGGAATCTGGTATGATTGAAAGTTGAGAGTCCAATTTCAGACATGAAGTGGAATTGATCTGTAAATGGAAAGAGCCTCCAGGCAAAGCAAGGAACTGCGCCTCCCAGAGTCATTTAAATATTTCTGGGTGCGGACAGGAACGGGCACTTAAGAACACCTTCGGGTTATCAGGAACTAATTTTTACCATCTGTTCTTACTTTGTACCTAATATTGCAACCAACCAGATGGAAAATATTTTAAAATAAATTCCTTGTTGTGAAATAGAACAGCTAATGCTCTATTGAATTTGTTGGATGCTTGAGTACGCAGAACTTTTTTATTGTGTTTAATATGTGTGACTTGCTATTTGGAGATCCACTTGAATCAGCTAGGAAATGTTATCTGCTTTATATTTGAATTAAATATGCACCATTATAAATGTATCTCCAAGCATTTTTGGTTATCCTAGAGGTGTTACCTCTGAGGTAGCTGTTTCTTTCTCTGGGTAGATTCTCCGAACTGTCTGCAAGATTCAGAGAACATGACATTTATTATATAATTTCATAAAAAGTACTCTTGGCTTCAAACAAGATGGTGGAAAGGAATGAAAATGCAGAAACCATTTTTACGGGTCAGGTGAAACTAAATAATCTGAAACATACTGTCGAGTATGAGGCTAATTATTCCATTGTGCTTTCTTTAAGAGGAGCAGCCCTCTTTTGAACTCTTTCTACTCACATTCCCGTTTTCTACATTCTGTCTTTTCAAAACACCTGCTCCTTTTGCTTTAAAGTCACATTTTCATTAGTTTAGTTTAGGTTAGTTTAGTTTAGAGGTACAGCGCCATTCGACACACCGAATCTGCACTGGCCAGTGATCCCCGCACAATAACACTATCCTACACATTCGGGAAAACTAACGTTTATACCAAGCCGATTAACCTAAAAACCTGTACATCTTTAGAGTGTTGGAGGAAACCGAAGAGCTCGGAGAAAACCCACGCAGGTCACGGGGAAAACGTACAAACTGTTTGAGACAAAGCTTTCCATATTGTAATAACCTTCCCTCTGAAACAAGACTATTTAACCTTTCTTAATTTATTCTTCATATGATAATCTTAAACCAGCATCCCCTTATTATTGAATTGACATCAGTGAGAAACAGTTAATCCCTACTTATTCTGAAAATATTTCTCAGCAGTTACTTTCTTCCCCCAAACTTTGGGTTGCCATAAAGATGTTGTCTAATGGTGGAAAATGTACTGTTAAACAAACGTCAGAGGGTCATCTGGTATAACATTTTTTTTGAACATTTGCTAATTGACAATTGACTTATACTGGGAAAGGTACATTTATGTTCCATATTATATTGGTCTCTAATTTTAAATAAAAAATATAACATCCTTCTTCCTGGATTTTGATTTCGTACTTTGACCAAATGTTAACTCCATATACTTGTACTCACTTCTCGTGTGTAATTAGTTATTCAAGGTCAAGATACAAAAATCAGTTTAAAATATTATATTGAATGGGAATGGGTATTTTTAATATGGCTATTGTGGAAGGCAAATAATTGTACTCCCTTTCAAAATTTTGTTTTTAATTGAACTCATTGTGATAAATATTAGCTGTGGTGCGAAATATTCTGTCCATTCACCAGGGCAATTTTTACTTCTCTCCCATGGTGAAATTCACCCCCTCCACTCCTAATTCTTATTGTCATCCAGATAGAACTGGATGAGAAGTTAAATAACAATTGTAAAATACTTTGGAGAATGTCTTGGCAAAGTGGAGAGTGGTGCCAAGTAAATCATTTCAGGCCTCAGTGGTTTTCTGTAATATCAAAATGCAACATTTCAAGGGTCAGTGCTTGGACCTGAGTTGTGTCCAATCTGCGTAATTGACTCAGACACGGAACCCAAGTGGAATTTTGCTCAATGTACAGGCGTTACTGAAATTAAAAAGAATTGAAGAGAAACATATGTATGCTGCAAATCCAGACAGAGAAATTGAAAATGGAATTTAATACAGATGACAAGCCTTAAATGAAAAATTTTAAAGATTGCATGTCCACTGAAGGGAATGGAGCCTTACAGAGACTTGGATGGAAACCTGGGAGTAACAGTGGCATTGCCTTTTGCAATGTCAGACAATGTGGATTGAAAAAACAATTGGAATATTGAGATGTATGACTTTAATAATGGGCTATAAATCAAGAAAGTTTATATCTCAGTAAGATCCTGGAGAATAGCCAATGATTCAGACTCACAACAAAAATCTATTACTTAACAATAGAAAAGAGTACAGTGTCAAGACTGCATTCCTTCCCTGTGATTCCCCCCACAGACAGACAGACGGAATGTTTCCCACTGAACACTATTGCAACAGCACAGAGAGCAGTTGATTATATGATAGAGTGGTATAGTCTCAAAACAATTACAATTATTTCAAACCAATATAAAATATGACATGTTTATATTTCTCCTCATCTGGTTCCATCTATCATCTATCAGCCTCTATACCCCCTCCCCATCAACCATTCCCTCCCCCACCCACACGCTGCTATATAGGGACTATCATTTCCATTCCCTTCCCCCACCCACACACTGCCATGTAGGGACTATAATTCCCAATCCCTCTCCCCACCCACTCGCTGCCACTGAAGGACTATCATTCCCATTCCCTCCCAGCCAATGCTGGATTGTGACCAAAAACGTTTTCTTACACCTTTTGACTCACTGAGTTCGTCCATCTTTCTGTTATGTTTTTGCCTTTCTGCCATGTCTGCCATTGGTCTGGTGGTGGCTTCATCATCATTTGTTTCCAACTCTGAATGATGTGAGGTCTTTCGTGGCCTAAACATCCATCAGGCGAGAATGAAATGCTCGGAGAAGGAGAAAGAGATGCAGCGCACAGGCCTTGAACCTGGTGAGACGCAGGAGGAGCCCGGCCAGGAGTCACCCCACAGAGCCCAGTCCCTCCATGCACTAGAGTCTCCCAATCCCTGCAGAGTAGTTATTAAGAGGGCTGATCCATGGGCGGTTGCTGCTGGGACGCAAGTCGGGGCCTGATCAACCCCGGCTGGGTCGCCTGGAAGAGGGTGTCTGATGTTGTGAGACCCGAAACACCCGATGACCCCAGGTCACATCACTGAGGATGCGTCCCAGCGCATCTAGAAGATGTATATTTTTCACATTGATATCACTTTTATAATAATGGGTCTTCTTCAGTTGCCTGCCCTGCTGTTGCTTTCCTGAACTTTCAAGCACTTCTGGCTTTCCCGTTGAATAAAAGGTAGTCGCAGAATCATCTGTGAGGTGTGCAATTAAAGCATCAGTTGTAGAGCTTCAAAACCGGCTCTTCAACCCACACGCCTATGCTGACCAAGATGCTCTAGTTCCATTTGTCTGCATTTGACCAATATCCCTCGAAACCTTTCATATTCATGTATCCACTCAAAATATTTTTAAATGTTGTTTTGTACTTGCATCAACCACTTTCTCTGGCAGCTTGTTCCATAAACCCACACCCTCCGTGCAAAAATGTTGCTCCTCATAGTTGTTCCAATTAAATCAAATTAAAATAAATTAAATTAAATCAGTCTGAAAAAGGGTCTTGACCCGAAAAGTCCTTCTCTCCATAGATGCTGCCTCATCCGCTGAGTTTCTCCAGCATTTTGTGACCACCTTAAATCTTTATCCCCCCTCACCTTTGATTTGAAATGATATTCAAAATTCCATCATGATATACTTTTACCAGTTCTACATGCTATTTTGTATCATGCAGCTTAACACCGTGTCATTATGATCCACATCATATTTTCCCACCAGTTCCTTGAGTTTACCACATCTCCTGGCAGGCATCAGTTTAGTCTTCATGTACATTATCAGCACATAAGTCATTCGTTTCACGTGCAGTGCCTCAAGATTGATGGACATTATATGTTGTTTCCTACTTGAGTCGAAATGATAATAGTTGGTCTTATATCAACATCTTAGACAGATACAGTTCTCATTCCGTGCCCTGCGTTCTACACTGGCTGCAATGCGCTGGCACCAACAGGTGCTCGCCCTTACTCTACCGCAGCTCCGGGCTGCAGTCAACCACACCTGCAACAGACGCCAACTGCGCTTCATCCAGATCCACGCCCTCAACAAAAGCTTCCTTTCCTACCTGGAACTTTCTGTCCATCCCCTTCCCAGTTCTCCCACCAGTCTTACTGTCTCCGACTACATTCTATCTATGTCCTACCCAATCCCCTGAAATCAGTCTGAAGAAGGGTCACGAACCGAAATGTTACCCATTCCTTCTCTCCAGAGATGCTGCCTGTTACTCCAGCATTTTGTTTTCATCGATTTAAACCAGCATCTACAGTTCTTTCCTACACATTTAATGCATGTTGGTTCTACCGAATTGACTTGGTTTGGCACCAGGTACATTGTTTGCAACTGATACGCTGATTCTAACTTTGTCTACATTCTTACAAGGATCATCTTGTCCACTCCGTGCATGCTGAATATCCACTTTATTACGCACATTTAATATTTGGATAGCTCCACAGCTTTGTATATACCATTCCAGAGTTAATTCTGTTCATTTTCCATTTGTTTAGTTTGGCTGGAATCTCAGATTCCATATGTTATCTAATCTCTGATGAGCGAATGTTTCAAATTTACAAAACAATCCTAGCTTTGCTCAGAAAATATCAACACGTTCCCCTGCTTTTGCTTCTATGTGAAGATCCAGTTTTGATCAATTATTTCATTGCTAGGTGGGTTTCGATCTGTTTATAATAAATTAATGAGGGAGTCATTAGATAGCTTTATACACACAAGAAAATCAGTACAACTCTTCAAGCTTGTCCTAGCATTCAATATGACCTCTGATGATCTGTCCACGCTCTCTACTACTCTTCTGTGCCAGTTTTATGTAAGGCAGGAGCAAAAAACAAAATGCTGGAGGAACTCGGCAGGTAGGGCAGCATCTGTGGAGACAATGGTTTGGCAATATTATGGGTCCGGACCCTTCAGGAAGGGTCACAAGCAAAATGTCACCAATCCCTTCACTCTACAGATGCTCCCTGTCTAACCAAATACTTCCAGCACTTTGTGTTTTGTTCAAGATTCCAGTATCTACTGTTCCTTGTGTTTCCAGTTAACCCTTAATTCCCATGTTTCTTAAATATTTATCAGCCTCTTCTTTCAATATTATGAGTGACTGATTCTACAAATCCTCTTAGGTGGAGAATTCTGGAAAGTAATTATCATCTGTGAGAACAAACTTCTGTGGTTTCTGGAAACTTCAGTTATAAATGACTGCCTCCTCATTTGAGACTCTCCCATAATGGAAACATTTACATTCATGTACCTACCAACCTTTATGTATCTACCGATCATCAAGTACCTACCTGCCATCATGTTCCTTTAGGATCTCATATGTTTCGACTCTCCTAGTAATGGCATGCTGTAAAGGTTGCAAATTCGTTTGCTCCCTTAACTTTTAAATTTTGCTTACCACTCTTTCAATGTTACTTATTATTACTTGATTTCAAGCCACGGTCTAACTTTTCTTAAAGTGCTGATAACACTTTTATACGCTTTAATCCTGTAAAGGATGGAGACAAGAGGGAAAAGAGCTTCTCCAAGGAAGGAGAGTGGGGAAGGCGCAGCTTCTGACCCTGGTATCTTAGAAGCAATATCGAAAATGAACGATGAAATGAAAAATGAACTGAAAAATGGACTGGAAACAATGGATCTGGAAAACAGAAGCCGTCAACTGAATTTGTGAATTGTTGGTTTTCCGGAAGGTCAAGAAGGAGATAATGTTATAAAATATGCTTCTAAAATGATAAAGGAGACTTTCAACATTGAGCACTATGAAAATCTTCCAATTTTGGATAACGCACACAGGATCGTGAAAAAGCTGGTCCCCAAGATAAACCAAGACATTTGTTCGTTCGGTTTCACTTCTTCCTAATGTAGGAGAATATCATCCAGGGAGCAAAAAAGTTGGGCATGGTTGAATATGAAGGATGCAAGTTTTGGTTTGTTCCTGATTACAGCCATGAGCTTTTGGGATTGAGAAAGTCTTTCCATAATGTAATGTCTGAGTTGTTTAAGAAAAAGTTGTGCCCCGCTTTACTTTATCCAGCTAGACTACGAATACGACTCTTTAATGGTAACAATCGATTTTTTAACAATCCTCAAGACGCTTCCAACTTTCAGTAGGCTTATGGGGGTGAAGCCGCGACCAGGAGATACTGATAGCTGATTAAGTTACAAGTGGAGATTTACTGTTCCTATTTTGACAATATATCATTTTGTAAATGATTAAGAATTTAATTGGATGAGTTGTTCCTTAATTTACTTTTTAGAATTTTAGTATGATGGTATCAAACAACGACTTCTACCTTCTCTGATTAAGTTACAATTGGAAATTTATTGTTCCTATTTTGACAATATATTGTTTTGTAAATGATTAAGAATTTAATTGGATGAGTTGTTCTTCAATCACTTTTTAGAATTTTAGTATGATAGTATCAAACAACAACTTTTACCTTCTCTAAGATACTGTTAATTTAATGTAATGGTATTATATATTAATTTTAAAGATTTTCTTTGTTAGCTTTTCTATTTTTTAAATCAAACACATTTTTTTCCCCTGTCTTTAGACAAACAAAGTGAAGCAGTTCTTGTTTCTCATATTTTGACCTTGGATAAATAATATGAAGCAGCGCTTGTGTCCCACAGTTAACATGTACTTTTTTAACCATATCATTAATTTAGTTTTGGCTATTTAGTGGTAAATATGCCTTCTTCTTATGTTGGGTGCTGTCGTTAGGAGAGATGGGGATAGGGAAGGAATTAGGTAGCGTACTGACTGTCCACTGGTCAGTTTCAGGCTTTGCATGGGTGGGGGGTCTTGCACTTCTAGCTTAGTTTATTCAATCTGAGCAGAATTTGAACGATAAAAATGTCTGAAATGTCATCACTTCTGGCTCCACCTTAGATTTTTCTCCTTACAGTATCATGAACTATTATGCTTTAAGAAATTAACCCTTTACATTCCACATGATTTTTACAAACAATATGGATAAAGTTATTAACTTCCTTTCATGGAAAGTGAATGGTCTGAACCATCCCATTAAAGAGGAAAACAATTTTTAAAGTTATTTGCAGACTAACCGCTCAGATTATCTTTGTTCAGGAAACTGTAAGGCAAGACGACAATCAACGATTTTTCAAGTTTTGGAGAGGACAGCAGTTTCATTCAAATTCACAGGCTAAGGTGAAAGGAGTCTCTATTTTTATTGACCCCTCAATTTTGTTTGTTCATTATGAAACAATTTCTGATCCATATGGTAGATTTTTGGTGATTACCGGTGTTCTTCATAACCAAAAAGTTGCTATTGGTGAATGTTGATGCACCTAATATTGATCATCCTGAGTTTTTTAAACAGCTAATTGCATCCTTTCCTAATTTAAATGAACATCTTTTAATAATGCGTGGATATTTTAACTGCTGTTTGAACCCCTCGATGGACAGATCTGCTCTGACCATGTGCTTCCAAATAAATCAGCTAGTTTTATCAATTCTTTATACTTGAATCTGCAATGTTAGACATCTGGAGATTCTTACACCCAAATGACAATATTTTTTTTCTCTCATGTTTGTCATAGTTACGCTAGGATTGACTACTTTATAATAGATTCTCGGCTAGTTTCATCGGTCGCTGCGTGTGAATATGATGCAATTGCTATTTCTGATCATGCACCATTGAAACTATCAATCAAACTACCTGATTCCAAGTTTAGTGCTAAACAATGGCGATTTAATGCTACTTTGCTTCAAGATCTAAAACAAGATCTAAAATTTGTTTTTATTCAAGATCAGATTCCTTTTTTTTTCATAACAAATTCTACTGAAGAAATATCCAATGGTTTAGTCTGGGATGCTTTTAAGGCATATATTCGTTGACAAATTATCTAATACTCCATAGGATTAATAAAAACAAACTCAAAATGAAATACGTATGTTGGCTGATGAGATTAAAGAAATTGATAAAAAATATTAAAAAGCTCCGAGTCTAGAGCTCTATAAGAATAGAGTTGAACTTCAATTGAGACATGATTTGTTATTAGTATCACTGATTGAGAATCAGTTACTTAAAACCAAAAGTCAATTTTATATACATGGTGAAAAATCTGGTAAATTACTCGCTAATCAGTTGAAAGCTGTGTCAGCCAAACGTCAGATACTAAAGTGAGTAAACGGGATGGTACATTGACTGCAGACCATGATGAAATTAATAAATCCTTTTAGGAATTATATACCTCCCTGTACCAATAAGAATTTCCTACTGATTCCAATATAATGCATGTGTTTTTAAAGAAACTGAACTTGTCAAATGTACCACATAATGAGTCTCTGTTATTAGACGAACCCATCACGGAGGAAGAAATACAGAAAGCAATCCTTTTGATAAATTCTGGTAAAGTTCCTGGTATAGATGGGTTTACAATGGATTTTTTAAAAGTATCTCTCAAGTTTACTGTCTCCCTGGCTTGCAAGTTTTTTAAAGAAGCCTTTTTAATGAATAGATTACCACAATCCTGTTATGAAGCATCTATTCTGTAATTCATATAAAAGGCAAAGATCCTATAGAAGTGACATCATATAGACCTATATCACTGTTAAATGTAGATTCCAAAATTCTTTCCAAAATATTAGCTATGACATTGAAAAATATTTTACCGCAAATTATTTCTGAACTTCAGACAGGTTTTATTAAAAATCGTTACTCATACTTTAACGTTAGGAGATTATTGAATATTGTATATATAGCATCAAATAAAACTTCAGAATGTGTAATTTCACTTGATGCTGAGAAGGCGTTTGATAGAGTAGAATGGGAATACTTATTCAATAATCTAGAAAAATTTAAGATTGGTCCAAAATGTATTTCTTGGATCAAACTGATATATCATATAGCTCAGGCTTCTGTACTTACCAATAATCAGAGATCCCCTTTTTTCAGGCTCTTTCGAGGTACGAGACAGGGCTGTCCTTTAACTCCTTTACTGTTTGATATTGCTTTGGAACCTTTGGCCACCGCTATTAGGGAATCCCTAATATTTCTGGTATTGTCCGTGGGAATAAGACATATAAGCTATCTCTTTATGCAGATGATCTGTTATTATTCATCTCTAACCCTGAGAAATCTATTGTGGCAATAGTAGCTCTACTTAATCAATTTAGTAGTTTTTCGGGTTATAAACTAAATCTTAGTAAGAGTGAGCTTTTTCCATTAAACAATCTCGTTTTGAATTATGGAAAGTTTCCATTTAGATTGACTACTGAATGTTTTACTTATTTAGGCATTAAGATTACCAAGAAACACAAGGATTTATTTAAAGCCAATTTTACGCCTTTAATTGACCATATCAAACAACATTTCATTAAATGGTCACCAATGTCCTTATCTCTAAAAGGCCGAATCAATGCTATTAAAATGTTTACTTACCTAAATGTTTATATTCATTTCAGACTAAACCAATTTTTATTCCTAAATCTTTCTTTGATATTATTGACCCCAAAATTTCCTTATATATATGGCAGAATAAGTAAAAAATACTTACAGAAATCAAAACGAGATTGTGGTTTGGCACTGCCGAACCTTAGGTTTTACTATTGGGCAGTTAATGCTCGCTATTTAACGTTTTGGGCAAAAGATTTAGAAGATACCCAATGTCCAGGATGGATTCATCTTGAACGTGTTTCTATGCAAGGGCTATCATTGGCTTCGATTCTAGGGGCCTCGTTACCTTTTACAATTACTAGATTGAAATATACGACTAACTCAATATTAAGACATACACTTCGAATATGGTTTCAATTTCGTAAGTTCGTTGGTTTGAATGATTTTATTTTATCGAGTCCTATCATATCTAACTTTTTCTTCCAACCTTCTAGCACTGATCAAGCTTTTCTGTTATGGAAGGGGAGGCGATTAGTAGCTTTTCGTGATTTGTTTTCGGATGGTTGTTTTATGTCTTTTCAACAACTCTCCAATAAATATAATTTACCTAACTCACATTTTTTTATATATTTACAAATTAGACACTTTTTGAGGGCTACTCTACCCTTTTTTTCCATTACCACATCAAACCGATATCTTGGGAAAAAAAAATTACCTTTGAACCCTTATCAGAAGGGCTTAATAACGACTATTTATGAGTTGATTTTGCAATTAAAAAAAGATACATTTGATAAAATTAAGAATGACTGGGAAAAATAACTTCAAATTTCTTTATCTATAGAGAAATGGGAGAGGATTCTTCAATTAGTTAATACTTCCTCAATGTGTGCAAGACATGCTTTGATACAATTCAAGGTGGTTCACAGAGCTCATATGTCAAAGATAAGTCCGCTCGTTTCTATGGTCATATAAATCCTACATGTCACAGATGTAATTCTGAAGCGGCCTCATTGACTCATATGTTTTGGTCCTGCCCACTTTTGGAAAAATATTGGAAATACATTTGTGATACTATTTCTGTAGTTTTAGGTATTGATTTACAACCTCATCCTCTTACTGCAATTGTTTGGCTACCAATGTTAGATTCTATTCATCTGTCCTGTGCTGCCCATCGGCTGATCGCTTTTACCACATTAATTGCCAGAAGATCTATTTTATTTAAATGGAAAGATTCTAATCCTCCGACCACACTCCATTGGTACTCTGAAATGATATCATGTTTAAATTTAGGAACAATTTGGAGTAACATTGTTGAACCCTTGGTTAAATTTGATAGGACTTGGGGAAGATTTATTCAGCATTTTCATACGACATAAATTGTCCCCTCTCCAACTGTTATCATTTTTTTTACTGTTATACGGTGGAACGGACTTGACGACAAACAAGGACTTAAATTGTTGAAATTCTTTGCAGCACTTTTTCTTTAGTTTAGGGGGGTTTTGTTTTTTCATTTTTTCTAATTTTTTCTCTTTTTTTTTGTTCTTTTTATCTCTTTGTTTTTATACATATGTTCTCTTTTAAACACTTAACTATATTTACATAGAGACCGGGAGGTCTATATTCAATGTGTATTTTGACACTGGACTCATATTTAGGTTATACCTGCCATTAATGTAACCCTGGTCCCTATGTATCAATAACACTGTTTTCTGTTTATCATTACTTTTTTTGTTGTATTGCTTTTGCTTTTGAAAAAAACAAATAAAAATATTTTTTTTAAAAGGATCTCATATGTTTCAGTAAGGTCGCCCTTCCTTCCTCTCAACCCCAAATACAGATCTAACGATTTTAGCCATGAGATGGGATAAACTTCTCATCCCAGAAATTAGCCTAATGAATCTCTTCTGGGTTGCCTCCAATGCTATGATGAATTGCTAGCCCAGCATTCTATGGTCAGACACCTCCTATGGTTGGGCAGGTATTGAATTGGTAGTGCAGATCCATACCATTAAGCACTAAGATCTAAGTAAGATCTAACATTAATTGAGAACTGTACTGCTCTGCAGTTAATTAACCTACAAGTGCAACTTCAGTGATCTCAGCTGAAAGTGATCTTAGCTGACAATGTTTCCAACTTATGGAAACTTTGGGGTACAGACTGTTATCAGAACCCTTGGTGACTCAGTAAGTCTATTCTTAAAATGAGCAGTTCTCAAGCGCACGGGCATTTTTTGAGATCCATATTTTCAGTGGTCCAGTACCAGTTTGGCTCCATGATTGTTGGAGGAGAGAATTTCAACCTGTATATCCTCTCTTAAATACGAGGTCCTAATCTGTATGAGGAATTCCAGGTGAAGGAAGCCCACCATCCCCCCATGCTCCCCGACAGACTCTCCCCCTCAATCCCCTCGTCCACTTCCAATGCCTTCTCTTTGTCGCACCTGACCATCAAGGCTGAGCAACTGAGAAAAGAGCTGAGCAGACTCCGCCCAGGCAAAGCCACATGGGTCCCGATGGTGTTAGCCCTAGGGCACTCAAAGCATATGTCAGCCAGTTGAGCATAGTCCAGCATATCTTCAACCTGAGCCTGAGTCTGGAGAGGCTTTCTGTGGTGTGGAAGACATCCTGCCTGGTTCCTCTACCTCCAGTGCTGTTTACTTTTTTTCACACAATTTCCATGGGAGAAAATTTTATTAGGATTTCTGAATTCGGTAAGGGCAAATGTTCATTTTACAAAAGACCATTTTGTGGCAGTGGCCTTTTGTTGAACTCTTAACTCATCTCACAGTCTCCTACATTAAACACCATTTGTCCACTTATTCAACTTATCTACATCCTGTCGAAAAATCCAAATATTCCCATTACAGCATGTCCTCTCAGCAATTTTGTGTTGTCAGGAAAAAACTGGGATACCTTACAAGTCATTAATATATTTGGTAAATGTTTGGACCAGAAACCTATCCCTGGGACACTTCATTGGCGCCTTGGTACCTCTTACCAGTCTGAAAAAGAACCATTTCTTCTGAGTGTCTTCTATGTGATAACGAGTCCTCAATCCATGCTATTAAACTTCACCTAATGCCATGAGCGCTTACCCTGTGTGCAAGCCTTCTGGCAGCCTATCAAAAATGAATCGTAGAATCGCATAGAAACAGGCTCTTTTCACTCGACATGTCAATGCCGACCGTGATGCTTATCTATGCTAATCCTATGTACCCGCATAAAGCCAATATCCCTCTGTGCTTTTCCAATCCTTCTGCCAGTTGAAATATGCTTTATGCATTGTAATTAAATCTGCCTCCACTACCTCCTCTGACTACCTGCTAATTTCTTGCTACGATAAAATTTGAAGCAGAGGTTTCATGCTTAAACCATTTAAAACACTTAATCATTGAACCAATAATTCAATTCACTAGTTCACTAATACTTATCTTTGTTCTTTGCCATCAAAGAATCAAAGATTAGAGCATAGTCCATTGTGGTCAGCAAGTGTTTGTGTGGGCATCATGTAATTGATGGAACCTGCATTTTTCCAGCATATTCTGGCTCAATGTCAAATTTTGATCTATTCCTACCTTCATTTTTTTTCATTTCACTCACTAAAAATATTACTGAAAGAATTAACGAAAACCTGAACTAACCATTGTCCCATAAATTTTGATAATGGTCATTTTATCCTACTTAATTGGGAAGCTAGCAGTTTAATGTTGTCCCATATATATCTTACTTGCAGCAGCTTAACAGGTCTGTAAACACAATAATAGATTAATAGTCATATCTATTATCGCGACCCCAAGATGGCACCAGCAGCGTGTGTGATTCTTTCCACTTTATTATTTTTATTGTGTTCCAATGTATGTATTGGTGTCCCTTGGTGTGTCTTGTGCCGGGGGTGCTGGGGGGGGGGGACATGGGGAAACTGTAACCAGTCTCTGTGTTGCAATGTTCGCCCCCCTCGCGGCCTACCAACTGGATTGGCATGGCCTATCCGACTGGAGACTGGCCCAGAGCCTAGAGCTTCAGCAACAGGCACAGCATGGACTTCAATCGTGGAGCTGCGGTCCTTCGCTGAGGATCAGCATTGTTAGGGCTTCGACCACGGGGGCCTGCCCTTACATCATGGAGCTAGGTCTGTGGAGCTTCTAGTCGCAGGGCGCTGCACGGGCTTTAACATCACGGAGCTGCTTGCGACCTTTGTGGACCTACCAGCGACCTTTGCCAAGGATTCGCCAGAAAAGGTGCTCCGACCGTGTGGCCTGTGGACCCGTCATCATGAAGCCGCGGTCTCTGGTGGGAAGTGACCAATGCGGGAAGTCCAAGCCACGGGCTCTTCTGATCTGTCCCAACATCGGAGTTTCCACCATCCCGGCGAGAGGGCCTGTACTTGGTGCCATCCGTAGCGGCGACTGCGGAGGGTTTCAGGGCCCCGACCACGAGTCCACAGAACGAGGGGGATTGACTGAACTTTTGTGCCTTCCATCACAGCGGGAAACTCTGGTCCTAATGTGGTCGGATGTTTTATGTTTTTATGTTGATTATGTACGTATGTATGTATGTATGTATGTATGTAGATGTCTGTGTATGTGTTTATATAGTCAGGTCAAGGCGTAGCCTTGCAACTGGTACCATGTAGTTCAGTTGAACCTGTGGGACATGCTCATCCTTCATGAAAAGGCTACTTTGGCGGACCAGGTGGAAGAGATCTTTATTAACCAACAGCTAGAAAGGTGACACAGCCACGCACTGTGGGATGCAAAGGGCTAGTCATAGCACTAAAGACGACATGGCCGTCCACTGCAGCCAAGAAGTCACCAGCCGTGATGATTGTTCATACCACTGGACTCTGACTTCTGCGGCTGAGAGGATGGGGTTGTTACAGTGCAATAGCTTCTCCACCTTAAACTCATTCACGCACAGGTTTTTGTGCAGCCCTCTTCGCTGACTTGTGAGCCATGTCAGAACTCATCAGAATTGAGGACTTCCGGTGGCGCTATGCAGGGCTAGAGACCAGCGCCAGCTAGCTCCATAAAAAAATCACACAAAAACGGGGAGAAAAATGGACCTACCTGCTGTTACTGCACCGGCTGCCTGAAACGCGTGAGTGACGTTATCAGGCGCGCGACTCTGGTATGTCTCTGCAACATACCCCCCCCCAAGCTACCGAAATGGACTGCCAAGCCAAAACAGGCACCAGAAGATATAGACCCGACTGAAGCCTCGGGCTCAGGTACAACGTCGTCCCAGGAAGATGTTTCGAGGAAGCCAAAGCCTAAAAAATCTGAGATAGAAGATCTTCGGATTTTTCTAACTCAGGAAATTAAATATATAAAGGAAGAACTAAAGAGAGTGAATTTTAAAGAAGTGCTTCAAATTTTTAAGGAAGAGTTTAAGGAGGAAATGAAGGAAGAAATCAACTCCACCGTCCTTGAATTATCGTAAAAATGGAAGAAAGAAATGTAAGGAAAGATCGATCAACAGATTACGGAGATGGATGCGGAGATGGATGTCAAAATTAACTCGATGAAGTCCAGCTTTAATGACAGGTTGGAGCCCATTGAGAAAGCACTGAATCAACAGACTATAGCAATAACCAATTTAGAGGAGACTGCTTCAACAAGTGTCGATACGACAAAACAGCTTATCAGAGAAAACCAACTTATCAGAATTACTGATAAGTAAATAACTGAAAAATGCACTGAACTGGAAGGACATCAGAGGCGTCAGAATTTAAGAATCGGCAGAATTCAAGAAGAAAGAGAGGGGAAACGAGACCCCCGCGAATTTGCTGCAGACTTATTGCCAAAAGTCTTAAATCTGGATCAAAAGCCTCTGCTAGGACGAGCACATAGAGTGATGAGACGTCGCCCACAGGCAGATGCACCACCAAGACAAATGATAGTAAAGGTGCAATATGACCATGTACTGGAGGAGATGATGAAAAAAATTGTTCGTACCAGGAATCTCATAAACGATGGAGATAAGATCAGTATCTACCGATATTATCCTGTGGAGGTCTTCAGGAAGAGAGCGCTGTTTAAAGAGACAAAAATAATACTTAAGGATGTGAAAGATCTGAAGTATGGCTTGATGTACCCAGCTACATTAAGAGTTACCTACAATCAGAATGAACATATCTTTACCAACCCTAAGGATGCATTGGAGTTCGCCCAGAAGATCAAGAATGTGCCTGATGACTGAATATCAATTACAAAGCACCTGACGTCAACGAACAATGCAACTTTGTAAAGATCGGATGGAATTTAAGCTGTTTATCTAAGGGCAATTGAAATTGGATAAGGATGGCTGAATAAGGCTTTCACTATGGACATTTTACACTCATAGTTACTATTAACATTAATAACTGATAAATACTAATTATAACTGCGTGGTACTACTAATAATTATTACTAATGGCTACTAATTACTTATAATTAAATGACTTAGAATTAGTTAAAATTGCAATTATAAGTACGGTTGGATTTAAAGCTTGATTTCACCCTTTTTTTCTCCTCTCCTGTTATCTATTTTGATATATACTATATCTTGATAGTAGTTACCTTTTTATTAGAAAAATATATATATTTTTTACTAATGGAATATGAATACTTTGGAACTTAAAATGTTTCCCCCCCCCCCACCCCACCCCCACCCCCCCCCCCGGTAAAATATCGTTATGGAAATGTAATCTTAAAGGGAGCATGGAGCTAGTTACATTTTGTTTTCAAAGGCTACGGAAGTCGGTAGATGGCTAGCCATGTTAGTATGGCTATCACTAACTGCACTACTTATAGATGTAGTTTTTTCTTTCTTTTTTCACTTTACTAACCACTTATTCTATCACTTTTTTAATATAATACTTAATTATAATTTTAAGTTTGCATGGAGTCATAAGTTTTATCAAAAGTGATATGTACGCGAGAAAGACCAATGAGACTTAAAATTCATCTATCTGATGTTCGGGTGTAATGTCGGGCTTGTTGAGCTGAACCATCTGCTCTTTTATAGACCTCCCTAAACAAAAGATGCAAGATGGGGGTGAAGGAATAACATTTTGTAGTTGGAACATTAAGGGTATTAACGAACCAATCAACAGAGGTAAAGTTTTTGCACATTTAAAAGCACTTAAAACAGATGTAATATTTCTTCAGGAAATTCACCTTAAAAAGAATGCAGAGCATAGATTGAAAGCGAAATGGATTGATAAAGCATATCATTCCTCATTCACACATAAATCCAGAGGTGTTGCAATACTAATCTGTAAAGGGATACCTTTTAAACATATATCAACTATAACGGACAGTGATGGTAGATATATTGTATTAATAGGTGAATTATATGCACAAAAATTGACTCATTAATGTATATGGACCAAATTTTGATAGTCCCTTGTTTTTTAAGAAAATATTTAATACAATTCCGGAATTAATACAACACAATTTAATAATCGGAGGAGATTTAAATTGTACATTAGACCCCTATTTAGATAGATCATCAAGACAACGGAAACAAAATCGCAGTCCAGTGACTTATTAAATGCATATATAGATACTAGTAATATCAAGGATGTTTGGAGAATAGAAAACCTAACCAGACGAGAATATTCATTTTATTCATTGGTACATAAAACATATTCAAGAATAGATTCTTTTTTGGTGGACTCCAAGCTTATTCCATTTACTTATAACTCGAAATATCACAATATTATAATCTCCAACGATGCTCCCTTAACATTTATGATTAAATTAAATGGAAGGACGGAGAAACAGTTACAATGGAGACTCAATCCACAAATTTTAAAGGAAAAAGCATGTCAGGAATATCTCACTAAACAGATTAATATGTTCTTTGAAATCAATGATAACCCTGAAACATCTTCCTCCCTACTTTGGGAAACATTTAAAGCATTTACTTGAGGAGCTATGATCTCCTCCCAAGCATTTCATAATAAAGAGAATCGGGCTAAACAAAGTTTACTGCACAGCACTTACTGATAACACCATCAGCAGAGCATTCAAAGGCTCCGATAACTTTTATTAATTGGTCCCGATCTGTAGGTCCAGTTTTAATGCGAAAAATCGCAAATTGTCGGGAGCGGAGCTATGTGTGGCGACTGTTACCAAAACATCCTTGAAATATAAATTAAATTAAATATATTCAGACCAAGTTGTAAAATTTTACCAATATACTAAACAATTACATTTTGAATTTGGTGATAAACCTCAAAAATTATTGGCTCGTCAATTACGGAAACTGGACGGGGAAAAAATAATTCATAGGATTAAATCAGAAACAGGAGAACCACTAGTACAATCTAAGGATATTAATGAGAGATTTCTGCAATATTATCAAAACCTTTACTCTGCTAAAACAATAGATCACCGGACAGGAACAGAAGCATGCCTACAAAAATGCAATCTTAAAGGGTTAGATTTGAAAGATAGAGAATCATTAGACGCTGAAATAACAGTAAGAAATTGAAGAGTCTATCAGATCTCTAAAAAAGGGTAAACCCCCGGGCCCCGATGGCATAGGCTCCAAATTCTATAAAACCTTCTATGACCTGATTGCTCCACGTTTAAAGACACTGTATGAACATATCTATACCCAACAGAAATTACCAGAAACGCTAAATGAATCTATAATAACACTTATACCAAAAATAGATAAGGACCTGGATGATCCAGGATCATATAGAGCTACAGCTCTCCTAAATACTGATCAAAATATATTAACTAAAATCCCAGCACAAAGATTAAGCACAGTGATTAATAAATTAATACACCCAGACCAAACAGGATTTACACCAAAACGCAACTCTTCATATAACCTGAGACGATTATTCAATATTATATACTCAAAGAGAAGTACTAACAAAGATCTAGCAATTATTTCGTTAGATGCTGAGAAAGCTTTCGATCAGGTGGAATGGCCCTATTTATTTTCGGTTATGAAAATTTTTCAATTGGGCGAGAAGTTTAGTACATGTGTAGAACTTTTATATACTAACCCAACAGCTAGAATATCGACAAATCAAATGTTATCAGCTAAATTTAACATATCTATAGGCTGTAGACAAGGATGTCTGTTATCCCTGCTGTTATTCACAGTCGCAATAAAACCATTAGCAGAAAGCGTGAGGTCCCATCCTGAAATATATGGGTATAACACTAAAGACACTGAGAATAAAATGTCCTTATATGCAGACGATGTATTAATTTACATTACAAAACCTGAAGTTAGTATCCCAAACTTATTAAATTTAATAACTCAATATGGCTCGTTTTCAGGATACAGAATTAATTGGAATAAAAGTGAAATCATGCCAATAATGGAAAGTAACCCACATATATTACAACAATTTCCTTTTAAAATAGTAAATGAAAATTTTAAATATCTTGGAATTTATGTAACAAAGACATATACTTCTTTATTTAAATTTAACTTTCCGCCTTTATTAAACAAATTACATAAGAATATTTTATATTGGAAAACATTACCTATCTCAATGTTGGGTAGAATTAATGCAATAAAAATGATTTTTCTCCCGCAATTATTGTGCCTCTTTCAATTAATCCCGATATATCTCCCAAAAACTTTTAAAAAAAAGGTTGACTCTATAGTCACCAATTTTATCTGGGATTATAAAAACCACAGAATAAATAAAAAGCACTTATGTAAATGAAAAATAAATGGAGGTTTAGCCCTACCGAATTTTATGCTCTATTTTCGGGCAGTTAACATTAAAAATATGAATTTTTGGTTGGAAGAACTGGACCAATAACCAGATTGGTTAAAAATGGAAAAGGAAGACTGTTTACCTTTTGAAATTGGGTCGATCTTATTTGCTATTACTAAATTAAGCAAAAAAACCTATAGTGAAAACCCTATAATATATAGTGGAATACGCATTTGGAAACAATTAAAAAAGACACTAAAATTGGATAATTTACCACTACCTCTTCCCATTGTAAACAACCCTCAATGCTGGTTAAAGGGATGATTTAAATGCTGATTTAAACCCTCAATGATGGTTAAAGGGAATTACAAAGATGGGTCATCTCTATAGGAAAGGTACATTCCTTTCATTTCAGGAACTACAACAAATTTATGGGCTTCACTCAAATGACTACTTTAGATACCTACAACTTAGAGACTATGCTAAATCAAATACACAGGACTACAGAAATAGAAAGACATAAATTCGTGATGAATGTTTGAATAAACATCCTAACACAGACAAATTGATATCTTATATTTATAATATCCTATTAGATAATAATGCACCCATGACGGAAATATATAGGCAATCATGGGAAAATGAACTAGGCCAACCAATAAGGCCAGAAATATGGGACGAAAGCTTACAACATATACATCACTGTTCGTTAAATGCTAGACACTCTTTAATACAATTTAAAGTATTACATAGATTGCACTATTCAAAAACAAAATTAAATAGCATATCTCCTATTTGTGAAAAATGTCAGCACTCAGAGGCTAACTTAACGCACACCTTTGTAAGTTGTATAAAAATCAATAATTTTTGGACGGAAATTTTTAAGATGATTTCGGAAGTTGTCAATATCGAATTGGACCCCGATTCAAAATTAATAATATTAGGAATACTAGAACAAAATCAAATATTTACAACAAGCCAAAGAAACTTTATCGATTATAGTTTAATATCTGGGAAAAAATTAATATTAAAATTTTGGAAAGGCCCTATAACCCCCACAATTAAAATGTGGACTATGGAAATGTCGGAGACCGTACATTTGGAAAGATTAAGACTTGTCTTAATGGACAAACAAGGACTATTTACTAGAATATATTCTCCATTCATTGAATATTTGAAGGGGCAAACCGGTTCATCACGAGAACTTGACTGAAACCCGAATCAAGGATTAGATGAAGAATTACATTTTATAATCCACGGACATATCTCCAATGATGTATAATTAGCTGATTATTCCATTCTCTTTTAATTTTTTTGGTTTCTTTTCTCTCCCTCTCTATTATTTTCTATCCATACAAAAATTTTAAAAATATATAGAAGTACAATTGATAATACAAACAATATTAATAATGTATGACTACAACAAACAAAATGTATTTTATTATGTATTTACTTCTAATAAAAAATTTATTTAGAAAAAAAAGAATTGAGACTGCACAACCCGCCATCGTCGTTACCAACGGGCCACCGCCATATATATAAAGAACAAATATTTTTTAAAGTAACTTTGGTTTAAAGCTTAACTCACACAACATGCATGCATTGTATTTGTATGCTTCACTCGGTGAATGGAAGTGCAGGGTCGGGTCAAGTCGCTATGTGTACCTGGACATTGTGGGCAGTATCCTTGTGATTTAGACACCAGCCATCTGCATTTTGAAACTGAAAAGTAGTTCTCTCTAACTACACAAGCCTGAAATGTTGCTTATAATGCTGCTTATTATATCTTGTCAATGAGAACTCTGATGGAAATCCAACTGGATTATGTTCTGCCATTTGGTATAATTTGAGAGGCATTATGCTTTTGGGTTGGAACAATTCCATTGAAATTGCACTCTGTGTGGTGTACAGCAGAATTCTGGTTACGTTATGGACTAGTACACAAAAGCAGAGAATGCAGATCAGGAAATGTGATTTCAAATCCACCATGGCAGCTGGAGGATCTTACTTTGAGTAATTAAATGAATTCTGAATTAAACAGCCAGTGTCAGAATAAATGAATATGCAATTACCGAAAAGTGATTAAAACATCCTCCTCATGAAAATAAGTGTCTTTTTTTTTTATTTTTTTTTTTAAATTTTTATTTTTTACTGAATAATTTTTATTAGAAGTATAAGTACAGATGTAAGTACAAATATAAGTACATATAAAAACAACGTTCTTGATAAAGAGATAGGTAATAATTACCATATTTTCTTATATATACTTCTAAACATTTTATTGTAGTTTTTTTTAGTGAAAAGTAGGAAAATGTGAAGAATGGATAACATAAAAATAGTTATAAAATAACCAAAAGAGAAAAGTAAATAAAATAACAGTGGTATATTATACAAACAGTATTTATATAATAATATATCCGTGATCAATAATGTATTATTCTTCGTTCAATCCTTCGTTCAGGTCTCGATCAGGTCCACAAACCGAGTCATATTGGTCCCTTAAGATATTCAAGGAATGGAGACCAAATCAGATTAAATTGGTCTAACTTGCCTAAAAGTGCAAGTCTTATTCTTTCCAAGTGTAAAGTCTCAGCCATTCCTGAAATCCACAATTTGATTGTAGGGGGTATGGGGCCTTTCCAAAATTGTAAAATTAATTTTTTACCAATTATTAAACTATAATCTATGAAAGTTCTTTGTGCTGTCGTGAGTAATTGATCCCTTTCTAATATTCCCAATATTATTAATTTTGAGTCTGGAACTAGATTCTTATTTACAACATTCGAGATTACCTTAAATATTTCCAACCAAAAATTCGTAATTTTTATACAAGTTGTAAAAGAATGTGTTAAATTAGCTTCTGGGTATTGGCATTTGTCACATATAGGAGATACATTAGAAAACATTCTATGTAATTTAGATTTTGAAAAATGCAATCTATGTAAAACTTTGAATTGTATCAGAGAGTGTCTAGAATTTAATGAACAATTATGTATATATCGTAAACTTTCATCCCAGATATCGGGTTCGATTGTTTCACCTATTTCATTTTCCCATAGTTGTCTGTACTTTTCCGTATTGGGTATATCATTTTCTAATAAAATATTATAAATGTATGTTATTAATTTTTCTGTGTTTGGGTGTTTATTTAAGCATTCATCTAGAATTCCCGTCTTTCTCTTTTTATATTCCTGTGCAGTTGTTTTAATGTAGTCAGTTATTTGTAGATATCTGAAGTAGTGTTTAGAGTGTAGTCCATATATTTCCTGTATTTCTTTAAATGAAAGATACAGATTGTCCCTGTAGAGGTCACTGATCTTATTAATCCCTTTATTTTTCCATTGTAAGAATCCTAAATTTTCCAGGGATGGTTTAAAACTTACATTATTAGCGATGGGAAGAACTAATGGGATATCTTCTAGTTTTAACGTTCTTTTTAACTGTCTCCAAATATTAATTTCACTATTAATTATTGGGTTTTCACGATAAATTTTCTTAAATATTTTAATTTTAGAAAATAATATGGAACTGATTTCATACGGTAAGCAGTCTTCCTTTTCCATAAGTAACCAGTTTGGATTTTCATCCAGTTCAACCCACCAAAAGTTCATATTCTTAATACTAACTGACCAGTAATAATATATAAAATTAGGTAATGTTAAACCTCCATTAATTTTCGATTTACATAAATGTTTTTTATTTATTCTATGGCTTTTATAGTCCCAAATAAAATTAATGACTAAAGAGTCAACCTTTTTAAAAAAATTCTTAGAAAGATATATCGGGATCATTTGAAATAAATATAATAATTGTGGGAGAAAAATCATTTTTATCGCATTAATTCTACCTATCATTGAGATAGGTAGTGTTCTCCAATATAAAATATTCTTAGATAATTTATTTAGTATAGGTAAAAAATTATATTTAAATAAAGAATCATATTTTTTTGTAACGTGAATTCCTAAATACTTAATCTGTTCATTAACAATCTTAAAAGGAAATTGTTTTAATGTAGTTAAATTATCTTGTGTTAATGGCATAAGTTCACTTTTATTCCAATTGATTCTGTATCCAGAAAACAAGCCGAATTGAGTTATTAAATTCAATAAATTAGGTATGCTAATTTCAGGTTTTTTAATATATAATAATACGTCATCTGCATATAGAGAAATTTTATTTCTTGTTTCGTTAGTTTCATATCCAAAAATTTCGGGGTGTAATCTTACCCGAATGGCTAATGGTTCTATAGCCAACGCAAATAACAATGGTGATAGGGGACAACCTTGTCTGCATCCTCGAAATAAATTAAATTTGGTAGATATCATTTGGTTGGTTAAGATTTTAGCAGTTGGATTAGTATATAGTAATTTGATCCATTTTATAAACTTGTCTCCCAAATTTAACTTTTCCATAACCGCAAATAAATATGGCCATTCAACTTGGTCAAAGGCTTTCTCTGCATCTAACGATATTATTACTAAGTCTTTATTATAACTCCTTTTCGAGTATATAATATTAAACAATCGTCTCAGGTTATATGATGAGTATCGTTTAGGTATAAATCCTGTTTGATCCGGGTGTATTATTTTATTAATCACTACACTTAATCTTTTAGCTAATATTTTTGTTAATATCTTTTGATCCGTATTTAAGAGAGCAATAGCTCTATATGATCCCGGATCATCTAGGTCTTTATCCATTTTTGGTATGAGTGTTATAATGGATTCGTTTAGTGTTTCTGGTAACCTCTGTTGCGCATATATATATTCGTAAAGTGTCTTCAAATAAGGTGTTATCAGATCCGTGTATGATTTATAAAATTCCGAACCAATACCATCTGGTCCTGGAGTTTTCCCGTTTTTTAATGATATAATAGAATCCTCAATTTCTTTAACTGTTAATTCAGCATTTAATAGTTTTGTATCATCTACACCCAATCCTATTAGATTACAGTCATTTAAGAATGTATTAATTCCTATCTGATTTTCAGTCGTTTTGGAAGAATATAAATCTTTATAATATTGTAAAAATCTCTCATTAATATCGTTATTCTGTGTTAAGAATTCACCATTTTCTGATTTAATCCGATGTATTATTTTTTCTCCCTGTATTTTTCGTAATTGGCGAGCGAGTAATTTTTGTGGTTTGTCCCCAAATTCAAATTGTATTTGTTTTGTGTATTGATATAATTTAACCACTTGGTCAGCATATATCTTATTTAATTTATATTTTAATGCAGTAATTTTATTATGTGTTATCATTGTAGGGTTGAGGGCATTTTCTATATCTAATTGTTTTATCTCCGTTTCCAGAATATATTGTTCCTTCCGCTTTTCTTTGTTGTGAAATGCTTGTGAAGATATCATAATTCCACGAGTAAAAGCTTTAAAAGTTTCCCATAGTAGGGATGGAGATATTTCTGGTTTATCGTTTATTTCAAAAAAAGTCTTAATCTGCTTTATAATATATTCATTAGTTGATTTATCCTTCAAAATTTGTGGATTAAGTCTCCATTGTCCTCGTATTTTCATGTTATCATTAAATTTAATATTAAATGTTAATGGAGCGTGATCTGAAATAATGATACTGTGGTATTTAGAGTTATAGATGTATGGAATTAGCTTTATATCTACAAGGAAATAGTCAATTCTAGAATATGTTTTATGTACCGAGGAGTAAAATGAATAATCTCGTCCTGATGAGTGTTCCATTCTCCAAACATCTCTAACTTTACTAGTGTCAATATATGCATTTATTAAATCACTGGAGTGTGATTTAAGTTTCCTCTGTCCTGACGATCTATCTAAATAAGGATCTAAAGTACAATTTAAATCTCCTCCAATTATTAAATTATGTTGTGCATGATCAGGAATTGTATTAAATATTTTCTTTAAAAAAATTGGACTGTCAAAATTTGGGCCATATATATTGGCTAATATTACTTTTTGAGCATATAATTCACCCGTTACAATAATAAATCTTCCATCTTTATCAATTATAGTTGATGTATGCTTGAATAAAGTACCTTTACGTATGAGTATTGCTACGCCTCTAGATTTATGAGTAAAAGAGGAATGATATATTTTGTCAATCCATTTAGCCTTTAATCTATGCTCGGCATCTTTTTTTAGATGCGTCTCTTGAAGGAACGCAACGTCGATTTTAAGTGCTTGCAAATGTGCCAATACTTTACCCCTTTTAATAGGTTCATTAAGACCTTTAACATTCCAACTGCCAAAGATTATTCCCTCATTCCCCAAATTCTTTTTTAAGTCCTGCATTTTATTTAAGGTGGTCTATAATGGTTCACATGTCTCAGCTCGACATACCCGACCTTACCCCCGAACTCCGGATGGACGAGTTTCAAGATTTTCAAATATCTCGCACGGATATATCTTTTGTGATTACGAGTCCACTGTGATGTAAAAAAATAAAAACATGAGATAATATAAAAAAACAGAAGATAGAAAAAAGAGTTAGTAAATAGTGAAAAGTAAGGAAAAACTACAGCTATAGTAGGTGCAGTTAGTGAAAGCCATACTAGCATGGCTAGCCATCTACAGACTTCCAGTGTAGATGATGTTAACTCGCCAGCTCCATAAGTCCTTAAAGTTATTGTCTTACAAAAGGTATTTTAACGGGAATATATAATTCTAAAATGTTTCATCAATCCTATAACATATTTAAATGCAAAGATCAAGGAAATCTTAACTATTATTGGTATAATCAAGTGTATGATCTTAGGAAATATATTTACTAATTACTATTTGTTTTAATTTTATGTAGATTAGTATTAATTATTGATGAGTAAATTATATGTATGTGGGAAGTAATAAGAAAGTTACTTATACCTAAGCCTTAGTGATTAGTATTTATTATTGTTTAGTTAGTAACAGTACTACCGGTTAGGTTTTAGTATATTAGTATTTTATTGTATATTAATTATTTCTACTAGTATTGTTATTATTCTAATTAATAATATCCATAAGAGAAAGTCCAGTCCACTCTTTGGTGTAGGGAACAAGTCCACTCATTTCTTCATCTTTCTTGATTGTAGCCAGTCTATAACCAGTCCATAATCTGGTAATCCTTTAAACCAGATGCAAATATACAGTTATTCATTAATATAGTTCAAAGGTGAAATATTATTCAGTCTTCTTCTTGATTCTTAATCCTCTGCGCAAAGTCCAGTGCATTTTGTGGGTTCTTGAAGAAATGATCTTGATTGTCATAGGTCACCCTCAAGGTAGCAGGGTATCTCAAAGTATACCTTACATCCTTCAATTCTCTCAGAATTCTTTTAGTCTCCCTGAATGCATTTCGTTTCTTGGCAACTTCAGCAGGATAATCTCGGTAAATACTGATTCGTGCTCCTTCAAAAGTAAGATTTTTACTTCTTACAATCTTACCCATCATTTCTTCCAGTTCATAATCATTCTGTACTTTTAAAATCATTTGTCTTGGCGGAGCACCAGGTCCCTTAAAACGCCTCTTTACTCTGTGTGCACGAGCTAATAAGGGTTTCTGATCCAAGGCTAAAACTTGTTGCAGTAAATCTGCTGTAAATCCTCGTGGATTATTCCGCTCCATGCCTTCCGGAATACCCACAATTCTTAGGTTCGACCTTCTTTGGTAGCCTTCCAACTCCGTGCATTTTTCTGTTATCTTGTCCAGAAGTTCAGATAAGCGTTTTATGTCTCTGTCTGAATTCCGAGCCGATGATTCAGCTAAGTCTTTAATAATGCTTATATCTGTCGAATGTAAATTCAATGCTTCTTCAACTTCAGACAGTTTGTCTTTCACCAGGGTTTCGATTTTAATTTTCATCTGTTTGTTCTGCTCTTTTAACTTATCCGTTATCTCTCTTTTCAATGCTTGAGCAGATTCAGTGATTTCAGTCTTCAAGTCTTTTATTTCAGTTTTCAAGTCTTTCACTTCTTCATTAATCTTTTCGACTTCCTCCTTAATATTCAACTTTTTCATATCTTTCTTTAAATTCAATAGTTCGGTTTTAATACCTCCCATCTCTTTTTCAATAAGAGTTTTCAATCCTTCCATCTCCAGTTTCGTTTTAATTTCAGCTCCAGAAGGTTTTTTTCCTGCAATGTCTTCCTGGGATCGGGTTCTACCCGAGATCGAGGCTTCAGAACGGCCTACCGGATCCCCAACTGTCGGTAGCCGGGTTTTCAGTTTTTCTTCTGGGGTTCGATGCATGCTGTCGCAGGGCTGATAACGTCACTCGGCAATTCCGTATTAATCAGTACTGAGATTTCAGATGACAGGTAAGTCTTTTTCAGCGTTTTTTACCCCGTTTTCTTCAACCTTCTTATGGAGCTGGCTGGGAGGGCGTCTTCACCTCATGATGGCGCCACCGGAAGTCGAAAAATAAGTGTCTTATGCTCAACTAAAACAAGTGCCAGAAGTTCTCAGCAGTCCTTGTAGCCTCCATGCAGTGAGAAACAGATCTAATGTTTCAGGTTATGGACTATTTATCTGAACTTGTAAAGTTAGGAAACAAGTATGATTTAAGTTGTAGGAACAAGGAACTGCAGATGCTGGTTTATTCAAAAGGACACAAAGTACTGGAGCAACTCAATGGGTCAGGCAGCATCTCTGGAGAACATGCACAGGTGATGTTTCGGATCAGGACACAAAACGTCTCTTCTCCATGTGACATGTTGTTGCCTGACCCGCTGAGTTGCTCCAGCATCTTGTGTCCCTATGTTTTAAGTTGATCTGACTTAGATGGATTGCTTAATTAAATCTGAAATGGCCCAACAAAGCAGACAATTGGTCATAGGCAATAAATATTGTTCTAACCAGTAATGCCCACATTATATAAATGACAATTTAAACAGTAGTAGAACCATTCTAGAGATAAGTCATGTGAGTCACTTGAATATATACCTCCCCTTTTTTTGATTTTTCGAAATATATATCTCAATCCACAGTGATCTTTTATCTTGCTTGCTCTACTGAATTACCTTTGTTTGAACACCCACACTCACACCCACTGCCAAAGTAATTTAACGCTTGTTTTTATTGTGCAATGTTGTGGAAGATCGCAAAGGTGGTCGTATTCTACTTTAATTTACACAAGGTGGGAGACAATGGCAGGTCCAGTGTTTATGGCCATTGCCTAATGACCTTGACAAGGTGGGGATCATCTTTCTTCGTAATTTACTTCAATCTGCAGGCGCTTCCACACTGCTGTTCGCTAAGAGCCTGCGATGGCAAAATTATTAATTTATCATTTATTTACTTTAGCTAAGGTGCAACCTTTTGTTACTGCCTAGATATTACAGCAATGGGTATCAGTGCACTGCAGTTGGTTGAATATAGTGACATTAGCAAACCAAACATTAAACATTAATTCTATCATGAATTCATGGAAATTGGACAACTATTTTTGAGGTCGGAACGGTGGTGCAGCGGTAGAGTTGCTGCCTGTTGGATTCATGGATGGTGGTTTTGGAGGGGAGGATGCTCCTGAAACTGCGGAGCATCTTGGACAATACAGCTCACCCCCTCCATGACACTGGTCAACCTGAGGAGTACCTTCAGCAACAGACTGGTTCCCCCAAAATGCAGAAATTAATGCCACAGGAGGTCTTCTTCCCTGTAGCTATCAAACTGTACAACTCCTCCCCCTTCTATCAATATTCTTTTTGGAATATCCCCCCCATTTGAAATCTCTGTACATCCCCAATCTTTTTCACTAGCAACTTTAATTTCATGTGTCATATACAGTATCTTCTGTTTTATGACTGTTGGCAGATCAATTTCCCTCGTATCATATCGTATCGTATTGCTACAGTGCCAGATACCCGGATTCGATCGCGACTACTGGTGCTGTCTGTACATTCTCCCCTTGACGGTGTGGGTTTTCTCTGAGATCTTCAATTTCCACCCAAACTCCAAAGACGTACAGGTTTGTTGGCTAATTGGCTAGGTATGAATGTAACATTGTCCTTAGTGTGTGTAGGATAGTGCTAGTGTACGGTCATTGCTGGTCGGTGCGGACTCGGTGGGCCGAAGAGCCCGTTTCCATGCTGTATCTCTAAACTAAACTAAACTTTTTCAATTTTCGTTTTGGTGGCAATGAATACTTCTTCCCACTAGATGGTGCTGAGATCTCTAAATTTGAATACAGGAAGCATATTGTGGTTGAAGTTGTGCCAACTCTAAAAAGAATATCACAACAAACATCTCAAGTATCAACATCTCAAGTCTTCTTACAAGTAATATTAATTTGTCAGGACTGCATTAAACCAGCACTGACAAGGATGAACATTGGAGCTTATTTTTAAAATGTCAGAATTTTCAAAAGATAATCTTTACCAATCAAGAATAGGCAGTGCATGCGATATTTGTTTCAGGAAGGGGAAAAGGAGGAGAGTAACTTGAACAAGTTGTGGTTGAATTGTTCCAGTCCAATTAAACTAGATTACACATCAACTATTTTAGATGTAGTTAAACAGTGGGAAGCTGGTTCAATCAACACATGTTCATGAACCAGGGGACACACTCAAAATGTCAATGAATTGCTTTAAGGGGAATACAAGGACATTTGATGTAACTTGGAGGGCGACAATGAATCAGAGCTCAATGGCTGCAAGGCTGCTAAAACAATGAGGGCATCCAGAAGCAAAATGGATAGGCATTCAAGAGAATAATTGAAAGAGTCTGGAGGGAATGACTGGGGAATACTATTGACAGGGTTGTTTAACTAGGAGATGGTATAGAGTTGATGGACCAAATGGAATTTTCCTACAGTATAAGAAATCAATTATTTTATAACGTTATGAAATGCTGTGGGTAGATTGAGAATGACAGAATGGGAGAGTAGCGACATTACCATTAAATATATTTTCAGACGACTACTCTGGCAGTCTTTTTACCTTTAGATAATTAAATTAGACAGCTCACTGGCAGTGGGATGTCTGGGTGTCACGTTTGAGGGATGATTCCATAATCTCATAATCCAAACAGGCAGGTGCACTTGAAGGAATTATGTTTAAGAAATATTGAAGAGCAACTACAAAGATTTTCCAGCCCTGACCACGTTTTTCTTCTGATCCCTACTGGCTTCAGTTTTACTTGGAATCCATGCTGCCACGCTGCCTGTTTTACATCCTGACTAATTATACTTTTCTTGGAACGGTCATTGCTTTTCAATCATTTCCCAGTCCTCACTTTACGCCACCATGCCGCCCTCAGCTACAAGGAGAGTTTAGACTGTTTTATAAAATTATGAGAGGTATAAATAGGCTAGACGGTCAGAACCTTCTCGCAGGATGGGAATGTTAAAGACTAGAAGCCAGAGCTTTACGTTCTGAGCAGCAAAGTTTAGAGATGCGCAGGGCAAGCTTTTTGAAACAGAGAGTGGTGGGTGCCTGGAACGCGAGGCTGGGGTGGTGGTGGAGGCAGATACGATAGTGGTGTTTAAGCAGCTTACACTTGGGCACATGTACAGGTACATGGGTTAAGGTACATGGGTAGGACAGGTTTAGAGGGATATTGGGGCCAAATGCAAGGAAGCGGGACTGGTATAGCTGGGACATGTTGGACGGTGTGGGCAAGTTGTGCCGACGGGCCGTTTCCACGCAGTAAGACTATGACTCTATGACTCTTATGACTTTAATAGTGAGATTAATCGAGAACTTACCAGTTTGAAGTTTGATCTTTATTTTATAGGGAGTTACGATGAACGATTACGTGAAGAAGGCCGTCAGCCCGCACACGCGTCAATCTTCAAAGCAGCAGTGTGAAATCACAGATAACAGTTGTTGAACTGAACATAGTAAGATTAGAGAAGACTAGAACTACCAGATGACCTTTATGATACGAGGGTTGGGAGCGGAGGGCATGTAATTGCTCATCGTAATCCCTCATAAAATAAAGATCAAACTTCAAACTGGTAAGTTCTCATTTAATCTTACTATATTACTTCGGAGTCACGTGAGTGACTATGTGAAGATTTTAAAGCTCTGTGATTTCATGCCATGGATACGAGTCCATGCGTCACACACTGCATCAGTTGACCATGATGAGTGAAATATAAATAATGCATTCAGACATGACATAAATTTAAAATAATTTGAGACGTCTGCTCAATATAATGCATTCACACCAAATGGAAGATCAAAAACTATCAATCATATCATTGGATGCAGAGAAAGCATTCGAATGGGATTACATGGTCAGGGTATCGCAAGAATTTCAACTGGGAGAGAATTTCATTCTATAGATGAAATTACTATATAATAAGCCAACGGGCAGAATATTAACTAACCAATAATTTATCTACGAAATTTCAATTGTCAAGGAGTAATAGACAAGGATGTTCACTATCACCGTTGTTATTTGCTCTCATAATTGAACCCCTAGCGGAAAGAATTAGAGCTCATCCGAATATCCATGGATATAAAACAAAATATTCCAATAATAAAATATTATTATACGCTGATGATGTACTATTGTACATCACAAAACCTCATATTACTCTACCAAATATTTTAAACTTAATAGAGGACTTCGGATCATTTTAAGGATATAGAATAAATTGGAATAAAAGTGAAATCATGTCAATAAAACTGAAAGACTCTACACATCTTTTCCAGTTTCCTTTCAAAATAGCTGTGAAAAAATTTAAATACTTGGGTATCGAAATTACTAGCAGATATCAAGGCATGTTTGATGCAAATTATAACCCTCTACTTAAGAAACTATATAACTTGATTAAATTTTGGAAAACACTTCCGATGTCCTTACTAGGCCGAATAAATGCCATCAAAATGATTTTTCTACCACAAATCTTATACCTGTTCCAATCTATTCCAATATACTTACCCAAAAAGTTTTTTAAAAAACTGGACTTAGATATCATACATTTTATTTGGGATTATAAATCGCACAGAATACAAAGACCTCATCTGAATAAACCCAAAGTAGTAGGGGGATTAGCACTCCCCAACTTTATGTATTACTACTGGTCTGTAAATATTAGAAACATGATAATTTTCTAATTATAGAGGGCTCAGTGCTGGGACCCCAGCTATTTACAATATATATTAATGATCTGGATGAGGGAATTGAATGCAACATCTCCAAGTTTGCGGATGACACGAAGCTGGGGGGCAGTGTTAGCTGTGAGGAGGATGCTAGGAGGCTGCAAGGTGACTTGGTAGGGTGAGTGGGCAAATGCATGGCAGATGCAGTATAATGTGGATAAATGTGAGGTTATCCACTTTGGCGGCAAAAACAGGAGGGTAGTTTATTATCTGAATGGTGGCCGATTAGGAAAAGGGGAGATGCAACGAGACCTGGGTGTCATGGTACACCAGTCATTGAAAGTAGGTATGCAGGTGCAGCAGGCTGTGAAGAAAGCGAATGGTATTTTGGCATTCATAGCAAAAGGATTTGAGTACAAGAGCAGGGAGGTTCTATTGCAGTTGTAGAAGGTCTTGGTGAGGCCACACCTGGAGTATTGCATACAGTTTTGGTCTCCAAATCTGAGGAAAGACATTCTTGACATAGAGGGAGTACAAAGAAGGTTCACCAGACTGATTCCTGGAATGGCAGGACTTCCATATGAAATAAGACTGGATAGACTCGGCTTGTACTCGCTGGAATTTAGGAGATTGAGGGGGGATCTTATAGAGGCTTACAAAATTCTTAAGGGGTTGGACAGGCTAGGTGCAGGAAGATTGTTCCCGATGTTGGGGAACTCCAGAACAAGGGGTCACAGTTTAAGGATAAGGGGGAAGTCTTTTAGGACCGAGATGAGAAGATCTTTTTTCACACAGAGAGTGGTGAGTCTGTGGAATTCTCTGCCACGGAAGGTAGTTGAGGCCAGTTCATTGGCTATATTTAAGAGGGTGCTAGATGTGGCCCTTGTGGCTAAAGGGATCAGGGGGTATGGAGAGAAGGCAAGTACAGGATACTGAGTTGGATGATCAGCCATGATCATATTGAATGACGGTGCAGGCTCGAAGGGCCGAATGGCCTACTCCTGCACCTATTTTCTATGATTCTATGATTCAATTGCTGGATAACTCTCCTCAGCAACCGGATTGAACTATTATGGAGAAACAGGACTGCTCTCCTTACAATATTGGAGCAATCCTTCTTTCACCAATGACGATGAATAATACAAATTACAACAAAAATCCAATTATACACAGTACAATTAGAATTTGGAAACAAATAAAACACAATTTAAAATTAAGAAATTTATCTCCCTTATCTCCTATCGGTAAAAACCCTTTGTTTAAACCTTCAACTATAGATAAAGCATTTATACAGTGGGAAAGAGCCGGAATTAAAATCTTCGGAGAATTGTATGTAATGGGAAAACTATTATCATTTAAACAATTACAACTAAAATACAATTAGGAAAACAATGAGTATTTTAAATATTTCCAAATCTGTGACTATCTGAAAAAATATGCACAAGACTATCACAATATGCCAGACTTACTGGAAGTAATGAATACAAAGGCAGAATCAGCAAACCTAATATCATATATATATAATATTATTCAAAACGCAGAAATACCAAGAACAGAAGGTATCAGGAGAGACTGGGAAAAGAATGAAGTATAAAAATTCCCAAAGAAAGGTGGGAAGAATACTTATTAAATGTGCATAAATGTTCAATTAATGTAAGACACACCTTAATACAATTTAAAATCTTACACAGATTATACTACTCAAAAACTAAAATAAGTAAACTTATTCCCAATGTCTCACCTTTATGTGATAAATGTCAATGTCAAGAAGCTAATATAGCGCACTCATTTGTCTTTTGTAGAAAAATTCAACCATTTTGGACTGCAATTTTTGAAATTTTCACAAAAGTATTTAAAATAAATCTGACTCCAAAAGCAGATTGGATTATCTTTGGAACATCGGAAGATAGCCCTGAATTAAATGTGTTTCAAAATACTCTATTTGAATACGGCTTAATAACTGGAAAAAAGCTAATCTTAAAATTCTGGAAAAATGCTCCTATACCAACAGTTAATATGTGGATTTCAGCTATGTTTCATATCTTACATTTGGAAGATATGAGACTCCGACTGGCAAAACATCAGACTGTTTCTATAAGACGTGGTCTGCATTTATAAATCTACTACAAGGTGCAAGAATACCTCAAAAAAGTACCGGTGTCGGGTCTTGGTATAGGGGATGAAAAACTGTCGAGTTGGTAGACCCCTTTTGCGAGATGTTTATAATAAAGTAACTGGCTTTTCTTTTTTCCTTCTCTTTCTTTCCTTTTTTTTCTCCTCTTCAAGGTGTATCTCTTAATCTCCTTTCTCTAACTCTTCGTCCAAGGGTTCCCTTTCCCTCTGCCACGCTTTTTCACTTTCACAGCTCTTTTTCACTCTTGTACTTTTTCTGTTGATATTTCTTTCTCTTTTCTTTCTTTTCTAAAGCCTTAAAAAATTAAGGGGTACAATGATTGTAATACTATATATGGGATGTACACTGATGTAACTTACGGTACCTCTAATAAATAAAGATTAAAAAAAAAATTAAACATGCTGATGCTTTAATTAGCAAATGAAAATAATAGTGACCCCTCTTATCCAGGGGGAAACTATAAAACAGAATCTAAAATAGAGTTGGCAAATACCCCCGGTCTGGCAATGGGTTATTATAAAATGTTTGGAAAGTATGTTCGTTTGACCATCCTGCAGCCGCTAGGATGTGGTCAAGCGGAACGTAGATAACCCTTACTGCTGATGTAGTAGCAGCCCTGGTGGAGTAAGAGTTGAAAATATTAGTATCAACTCCTGCATAAGCGAAAACCCTGTTTTAACCACCTGGAGATGGTCTGAACTAATACCTTCTTATGAGTTTTTTTGTAACTAACAAACATTGCTATTGCTAATTAATAACTGAAGAATTGGTAACTCATGCAAAACGCATCCGCCTCCGTAACTAGAGATGGCATTCGTAATTTCCTATCTTTGAGCACTAGCATCAGTTTGTAATATAACTGAAGATTACTGACCAAAAATTACTGGAGCAATGCTGAATACTGTCCGTCCACCATTGTGACTTTGGTAGCTTCAGCTGGTAATGGCATAGGTCTGTTAATAATGACCTATATGGTACTTGAGACATTACTCCTTTCCACGTTGTAAGTTCTGATAAAGTAAAGGCCCAAATTGCACATCTGAAAACAGCTACTATATTGCCAATTAAACTTGATGAATAGAAGGCTGTTTCATAACAACAAGGTTGTTACAAGCTTCTATTAATTCCAATCTCTTGCCCCAGGGCGGAGTCACCGATAAATTAATAGTTAAAGGTAAATCCCAGTAATCAATAACTCTGGTTGGTATCATCTTAAATTTAACTGGATGGATGAGAAACCCCAATTTCTCAAATATAGTTTGCGGCTGCAACAGTTAATTTTAGCAAAATACCGCGTTTAAAATATCATCCAGATAGGCCATAACAAATGTTCTTGAGCTCTGAGCAGCCCAAGCACCGGTTTTAGTAATTTGGTAAATAAACTGGGAGGTGAAGTTAGCCCATTTTGCAAAGCTTTAACTGTTATCATTGCCCCATCCAGATAAATTTCAAACATCTCCTGTGATCCCTGTGAATGAGAACTGAATAGTATGCATCTTTTAGATCGATAAATGCCATAAAGATCCTATGGAAATCAGTTGTTAGACAGAAACGAAGTTTCCTATTCTGAAATGTCTATACTGCACATGCTAGTTAAATCAAGGATGAACCAACATCCTCCATCTTTCACAATGAAAAGGCCATGCCTGCCATAATTCTGAGTCTGCCTCGAAAGCAACTCTGGCCATAATTCTGAGCCTGCCTCGAGAGACAACTCTGGCCACAATTCCAAGCCTGCTTGGAACCCTTGAATACTGTGCAGTATAAACCAATCTCATGTTTATCATTTAGTGTCATTTGTACAAAAACAAGTGTAAATATTACCAACTTGTAAATGGTCCACCTACCCCGTGTTTCGGAAAGAACCAGACACACCTACCTCCATGGTTACCGGTGGTCTTATGGTAAGTCCAAAGGCCCCTGATTCGAGTTCTATTTCCATCCTTGATTTGGAGAGTAGTACTGGTGAGGTGCGTGGATTCCATATTTTTCCTGAGACCGACTTGGGCCTTGGCCTGAAAGACCTCTGCCCAGCTTTCAGGCTGCCACCAGCTTCAGTGAACAGCTTACTACCGATGAAGGCATGGGGTGTGTTGTCGCCGAAACAATGAAGATTTGCTCGACGTTGGTACCTTGATTAGTCTGACAGCTTTTGCTTCCTCATCCAGGTCTTACCTGTTGGATAGGTCTTATCTGAAGAGAAGACTCGGCGGCTGGTTTCATTTCCTAGAGTTTCATGTCCTCTCCAATGTCACCCCAGATAGCGCTGTTCACTGCCGGCACTTTCAGGAACAATTTACAGCTGCATGGTATCTTACAGTCGTCACTTATTCCTGTAATTCTGGTCCTCTCTGGGTTTTATGCCAATGGCTGGAAGCCAACTCTTCCTGCAGCAACTCCTTCGTTTGCGAGGATATCGCAACCCTTGAGCCATACGCATGTACTCCAGTATGTTCCACCGACATACTTCCGAGTTACACACTGACCCCTCGCACTCCCCTCCACAGAGAGGGAGGTTTGTAAGCAGCCCTGAAACAGGTGCTGCTGTAGGTCCCTGAGGATACCTGCGCTGATATGGCCCCTTCTATGGACCTATATCAGGATGGAGCATCATATTTGTGGGATAAACGCCCGAGGGCGCTATCCATGCTCCATCTGGGTTTAAACATCCAAGGACGTACCCATGAATGTCTGAGGGAAACCCTCCTGGCCTGACTCCCCCGAGTCCACAGGCCTAACTGACTTACTCTTGGTTTTACCCCCTTTCTGGGGACCCACAACAGTCTGGAAGCAGCTGACCGGTGTATGTCGTAGGGGTCCCTCCTGGCCTGACTTCCACGGGCCTAACTGACTTACTGTTGGTTTTACCCCCTTTCTGGGGAACCACAGCGGTCTGGAAGCCACTGACTGCACTGTCAGTGACTTGGGTAGCGAACCCGATGGCCGCCGGCTACCCGCACCTCCGCGGTCTCTGTAGCTAGTTCCCCATGGTTCCGGTTTCCCTGTGGTCCGAGACCGGTATTCCCCATTGGCCACAACCGGTTTCCCCACGGCCCAACCGGACTTTGCCCCGAAATTTGATCCAGCAGGAAAAATCTGTAACAGAGATTCCTGCAAGGAAAAAGAAAAACAGAACCTGGGAATAAGTTCAAAAACTTACCTTCAGGTTTAAACTTACTGCTGGAAGGAGCAACGCCCCTGCCAGTCAGTCATTGCACAATGCGCTGACGTAATGACGCGCATGTGGGCTGACGGCCTTCTTCACGTAGTCACTCACGTTACTCCGAAGTAAAATTAATTATTCAATTTTGTTCCAAGTGGTTAATTATGATTTTATAGAAAACCTTTGAGTACTGGTTACTCTAAGTATAGCTGATGAATCCAGGAATATACGTAAGAGTGTGGAAAGTTACCCTCCATTGCAATGGTGTAAACAAAGTATTTTTAATTCAAAACTCTGTTTAACTTGGAAGAATATACATTACAATTTTCCAGATGAGAAAATACCGTCCCTTTTCAAGCAAATTAATACATTTGGTCAGAAAGAATTTCTTGATAGTTTCCCTATTATTTAGCAATCGTCTCCATTTCTCCCTCAAAATCTGTACAATTTGTATTGTGTTTCAAATGTTCTCTGTTCTTAGCTATGATCAGTTTTCCAAGCAGGGTGACTACTTTCTACTGCTTAACTACATCACTTACTACATCACTTCCTGTTGCTTAAACAGGTTACAATGTGCTTTTGTTTATTTTAATTGTACTTAAATTGTGTGTTTTTCCAAAAAAAGATATTTATTAGTACCTTATTGTAATATCAAATTCTGAATACATTGTAAAATTACACAAATTACTGTATGCACTTTAAATTGTCAATTAAAAAAAAATCTTTACAATTTATTTAGGCTTTACTTTAGACTTTGGAGATACAGTGTGGAAACAAGGCCTTCGGCCCACTGAGTCCATGACGACCAACGATCACCCCGTACACTAGCACTATCCTACACCCTCGGAGCAATTTACAATTTTACCAAAGGCAGTTAACCGACAAACCCGTAAGTCTTTGGAGGATACCGGAGCACCTGGAAAAATTCCATGCGGTCACAGGGAGAACATACAAACTCCGCACAGACAGCATCCGTGGTCAGGATCAAGGCCTAGTTTCTGGCGCTGTAAGGCAGCAACTCTACCGCTGCGCCACTGTGCCACCCTAATTTCAGACAGGGATTTTGTCCAAAAGTATTAATGATTGGTAACATCGCACAGTACAATATGAACTTCTATATTAATTTGTTTAAAAATAAAGGCAGTAGGAGTGGGCCAGTCAGCCCTTTCTGCTTACAATGTCATTTAATAAGACCACAGATGATCTATTAGTTTAGTATCCCTTTCTGCATTAACCCCAGATCCCTTGATTCTCCTGATATCCAGAAAACAATATTCATCTCTGTCTTGAATATCCATAGCAACTGAGCCCGATAGGTCTTAAAACAGAGAATTCCAAAGATTGATTATCCCTCTGGGAGAGGAAATGTCTTCTCACCTCTGTCCTGAATAGCTGACCTGTTATGATGGGACTGTGATCATTTGTTCTGGACTCCTCAGTCGGGGGAAACATCATCTCTCCATCTACCTTGTTAATTCCCAGAAGAATTGTTTATGTTTCAAAGAGAACATTTCTCATTTCTTGTAACACAGCTTATTTCCTTTCTGATACTTTCATTATGAAGGCATATTGTGTTCGTTAAGCATATTTTGCTTAAAATTCTTAGTTGTGGGATCTATATACCACTGCATAATTGCACAGCACCATACATTTAAAACTTGCTCAACATGGGTAACATTCCACAAACATGCAACCATATTCTTGATTGTCTGAAAAGCAAACCACATAATATTTACAGTTCACAGGGAATGCTTAATTCGTAGCAGGCGTGGTAAAGTGGATTGGGGGGGTAAATAGATGCTTTTTGTTCATTCCTAAAGTAGTTCAGCCTGTCATGTGGCCAGCTCTGCATATGTGAAGTAAACATACCAAACCAACTAATGCTCACAAACATTGATGCTGTTGATCAAAGTGCAATGCTGGGGAAACCTGGCTGATATTTCAAGCAGGAAAGAAAGTTAAACTCTTGCTGCCTTACAGTGCTTGCAGTTCCGGGTTCAGTCCCGGATAGGAGTGCTGTCTGTACGGAGTTTGTAAGTTCTCCCCATAACCTGCGTGGGTTTTCTCCGAGATCTTCGGTTTCCTCCCACACTACAAAGATGTACAGGTATGTAGGTAAATTAGCTTGGTAAATGTAAAAATTGTCCCTAGTATGTTTAGGATAGTGTTGATGTGCGAGGATTGCTGGTCGGCGCGGACCCAGTGAGCAGAAGGGCCTGTTTCCGCACTATATCTCTAAATTAAACTGATCTAAACTAAACAAAAAGCTGCAGTAACTCAGCGGGACAGGCAGCATCTCTGGAGAGAAGGAATGGGTGACGTTTCGGGTCAAGACCCTTCTTCAGACTGAAGACCCAAAAGGTCACTCTGTCTGAAGAAGGGTCTCGACCTGAAACGTCACCCATTCCTTCTCTCCAGAGATGCTGCCTGTCCCGCTGAGTTTCTCTAGCTCTTTGTGTCTATCTTCAGATTAAACCAGCATCTGCAGCTCCTTCCTACACAAGTTTAACTCTTTGCTGATTTATCTGCTGCATATTCAAAGCATTTTCTCTTCATCTTTCCATCCTAATAAACTATGTTAAGGGAAAAGTCTCAACATTTTAACATGCACTCATTAATAATGGGCGGGAGGTTACATGCTTGAATGGGTTGTCTCCGGGTGCTCTGGTTTTCTCCCACACTTGTACGTTAATTGATTTTGGTAAAAATTGTAAATTGTCCCTCTGTGTAGGATAATGCTAGTGTACGGGGGTCGCTGGTCGGCGTGGACTTGATGGGCTGAAGGGCCTGTTTCCTTGCTGTATCTGTAAACTAAACTAAACTAAACTAAACTAAACTAAACAAGCTGTTCATGTGCGCTGACAAGTTCAGTTTTAATGTTTCCCTGGGTGAAATAGTCTACTGCTTCCCACTTCAGTTGTGTTTACAAGTGCAAGAGTACCTCTAAGAACTGAGTGTTTGGTATGAATTAAATATCAGCTGTTAGCTGAGAGCAGTTGTCAATAATATTCTCTGTACAGTCTACCTCTATTTAATTGCCTCTGTGATGCACAGATAAACACAGACACTATCAATCAAAGACATTGTAGCATCTCAGTCTACAATTTCTATAAATATAGCAAATATTATGTATAATTGTAATGGCTGTCGTTATTGATATTTAAGAAGGGCTGCAAAGAAAAACATGGGAACTATAGATGGGTAAGCCTAACATCTGTGGTAGGGAAGTTACTGGAGAAGATTCTGAGGGATAAGATACACATTTAGCGAGTCGAGACGGTAGGTTGATTTCAAAGACTTTATTACGAAAGTAAGGTGAAAACAACAGTAATCATCAGACAGCTAAATACAGTGCTACTACCACAATGGTAGTAAACAGAATGAATGGGCTTGCCCAGAAAAGCGTGCGAAACAAATCCCTCCCCGTGGTCACGTGTCCAAGGTAGCTAACCGCAGGGTTCGACTACCTACAGGCACCAGTAGGTGCCGCTACAGGACCCCCCAGAATCCGAGGTACGGAACTGAGCGGGGACCCGGACGCAATGACTAGAACACGTGGTCAGCGAAGGCGGGGCGGGTGTAACATGGGGACTGGCGAAACAGGGCTGGGATCCTGCAACGGGGCGGAAAGAACAGGGGCGGGGGAAACAGGCACACTCAGTGTGGGTGGACCGGCTGTTGGACGACCTCTACGTCGTGGCGAAGCAACAACCACCGGGCTGTCCATATCCATGTGGGCGGGTTTGAGACGCCCGACGGAGACAAACTCCTCCTGGCCTCCAACGTCCACGGTGAATGTGGCGACCCCGGATTGCAGCTCCTGGAATGGCCCCTCGTAAATTCACTGCACTGGTCCCTGCGAATAAAACCATAGGCACATGTTTGCAACACCGCGGGCACATGCACCGTAGATGAACTGTGCCAGGAAGTGGGAACACAGGCCAACATGCTCGCCTGGTCCCGGATGCTAGCCAGCAACGCCGGGGCTGATGCCACCTGGCCGCGGGCGGTGGGGAGAAAATCCCCGGGCACCCGCATGGCGGAGCTGTACTCTAGTTCGGCAGAGGAAGCAGCCAAATCTTCCTTAGGTGCCGTGCGGATGCCGAGGAGGACCCGCAGCGGCTGGTCCACCCAGTCCGGGCCTGTGAGCCGAGCGTTCAGCGCCGATTTGAGGTGCCGATGGAACCGTTCGACCAGCCTGTTGGCCTGCGGGTGGTAGGCGGTCATATGGTGCAACCGGGTGCCATAGAGCTGAGCAAGAGCAGACCACAAGGAAGAGGTGAACTGGGCCCCCCGGTCAGTGGAAATGTCGGACGGCACCACGAACCGGGCAATCCAGTGGGTCGCCAGAGCCCGAGCACAAGCCACGGCGGAGGTATCTTCAAGCGGGATTGTCTCCGGCTACTGCATGAAACGGTCAACTATGGTGAGGAGGTGCATAGCGTCGGATGAGCCGGGCCGTGGTCAGCGTCGAAAATCCAGCGTCACCAGCTGACAGGGACGATGGGACCCCTGGAGACGTTGGAGAGAACCCTGGTGCCCACCGCTCTGCAAGGCACTTCAGCCAGCCGCAGGCCAGAAACAGTGGTGCGGTGGCCTTCCATGCCTGCGTCTGCATGCTGCGCCGCTGCCAGCTCGTCGTAGTCGACGCTATGGTCGAGGGCTAAAACGGAGGGAATGGCGGGGCGGGACAAGGCATCAGCAACAGTGTTCAGTTTACCCGCGATGTGACGGATGTCGGTAGTGAAGTCCGAAATATAGGCAAGGTGCCGCTGCTGACGCGCAGACCACGGATCAGAGATCTTGCCCAAGGCGAAAGTGAGGGTCTTGTGGTAGGTACGTTACAAAACTTACATTCAGCAGTTCTGTCCCTGGTCATGCGCGCGACGTTGGCGCCTTTGAGATGTGGGGAGGCGGGGGGGAGGGTGAAATGCCCTTTTGTCCTGTCTGTCGGAGTCAAATTTTCTCAGGCTGTTCAGCTGCTGCAGAAAAATCGTTCCAACTTCCGTTCTCAGAATTAAAACAAAAAAATCGCGGGACATTTTAATCCCTGGAGTAAAATAAAAAGCTACTTTTAACACCGTCAACGCCTACAATGGGACGGATATCACGTAAGGGACAAAACGTAAGGTAAGTCGTTTATTTTACATATAAACTTTTTTCGTAGGATGACTTTAATCCAAATTTTATTGGCGAAAATGTGATTTTGGCCCCACATGAACCAGCAGTGCTTTTGCTGCTGATATGGGGTTCAAATTCACTGCAACCGCAACGTTCCAATCGATCGCGTTCCACAAAAACCCACTCGCAAGATGATTAAAATGCCCATTAATTTATGGGAATTAAACATTAAATTTCTTCCATTTGGCCTATAAATTCATGACAATGAGATTTGAAAATCATGTTAGAAACATAGAAACATAGAAATTAGGTGCAGGAGTAGGCCATTCGGCCCTTCGAACCTGCACCGTCATTCAATATGATCATGGCTGATCATCCAACTCAGTATCCCGCACCTGCCTTCTCTCCATACCCCCTGATCCCTTTAGCCACAAGTGCCACATCTAACGCTCTCTTAAATATAGCCAATGAACTGGCCTCAACTACCCTCTGTGGCAGAGAGTTCCAGAGACCCACCACTCTCTGTGTGAAAAAAGTCCTTCTCACCTCGGTCCTAAAGGATTTCCCCCTTATCCTTAAGCCGTGACCCCTTGTCCTGGACCTCCTCAACATCGGGAACAATCTTCCTGCATCTAGCCTGTCCAACCCCTTAAGAATTTTGTACGTTTCTATAAGATCCCCTTTCAATCCCCTAAATTCTAGAGAGTATAAACCGAGTCTATCCAGTCTTTCTTCATAAGACAGCCCTGACATCCCAGGAATCAGTCTGGTGAACCTTCTCTGCACTCCCTCTATGACAATAATGTCCTTCCTCAGATTTGGAGACCAGAACTGTAGGCAATACTCCAGGTGTGGTCTCACCAAGACCCTATACAACTGAAGTAGAACCTCCCTACTCCTATACTCAAATCCTTTTGTTATGGAAGCTAACATACCATTCGCTTTCTTCACTGCCTGCTGTACCTGCATGCCTACTTTCAATGACTGGTGTACTATGACACCCAGGTCACGCTGCATCTCCCCTTTTCCGAATCGGCCACCATTTAGATAATAGTCTGCTTTCCTATTTTTGCCACCAAAGTGGATAACCTCACATTTATCGTCATTATACTGCATCTGCCAAACATTTGCCCACTCACCCAGCCTATCCAAGTCACCTTGCAGTCTCCTAGCATCCTCCTCACAGCTAACACTGACCCCTAGCTTAGTGTCATCTGCAAACTTGGAGATATTGCTTTCAATTCCCTCATCCAGATCATTAATGTATATTGTAAATAGCTGGGGTCCCAGCACTGAGCTTTGCGGTACCCCACTAGTCACTGCCTGCCATTGTGAAAAGGACCGTTTACTCCTACTCTTTGCTTCCTGTTTGCCAGCCATTTCTCTATCCACATCAATACTGAACCCCCAATGCCGTATGCTTTAAGTTTGTATACTCATCTCTTATGTGGGACCTTGTCGAAAGCCTTCTGGAAGTCCAGATGCACCACATCCACTGGTTCTCCCCTATCCACGCTATTAATTACATCTTGAAAACTTCCACAAGATTCGTCAGACATAATTTACCTTTCGTAAATCCATGCTGACTTTGTCCAATGATTTCACCACTTTCCAAAGGTGCTGCTATCCCATTTTTAATAACTGACTCTAGCAGTTTCCCCACTACTGATGTTAGACTAACTGGTCTGTAATTCCCCGTTTTCTCTCTCCCTCCCTTCTTAAAAAGAGGGGTTATGTTTGCTACCCACCAATCCTCAGGAACTACTCCAGAATCTAAAGAGTTTTGAAAGATTATCACTAATGCATCCACTATTTCTGGAGCTACTTCCTTAAGTACTCTGGGATGCAGCCTATCTGACCCTGGGGATTTATCGGCCTTTAATCCATTCAATTTACCCAACACCACTTCCCGACTAACTTGGATTTCACTCAATTCCTCCTTTGACCCGCGGTCCCCTGCTATTTCCGGCAAATTATTTGTGTCTTCCTTAGTGAAGATGTTATATTGTGAATTCTTGTGTGAATGTTATTTGGCCACTTAGGCTATTTAAAATTTTTACCCTTTTCTTAAGAAATGGATAGATGTTTAGATCTAGTAATTGAATTTTGTAATTAGCTACAATTAGGTAACTAACTAATTATATGCTTTAATTTTTGGTCATCCAAGTAAGATTGTTTCATATTTGTTTCAGAATGCTTCAATCTATAATAACTGAAAATGTCATTCAGTTCTCTTAATTTTTAAGAAAGTTATGGGCTTTTGACTGTCCTCGATCACAGCCTTTGAAGTCAATGGAAAAGCAATAGGGAGCAAGATGCTAATTTCACAGTATGAAAATGGCCATAACTTTTTTTAATACTGAAGATATGAAAGTGAATTAGGTGTCAAAGTAAACTTCTTTTTATGCTTTATCTGATGGGATAAATTGCAGACTTGATTTTTAAAATCTCAAAAGTTTGTAACATTACTACTTATGGTCTGTGAAAGCGGTAAATGGCCGGCCCTCGAGAAAATTTTGTAAGTGTCTTATGGCGAGAAACAATGCTAGAAGCTCGTAGTCCAATGCGCTGTAGTTGCATTCAGGAGCACGCAGCTGGCAGTTGAAATAGGCCAGCAGCTGCCAGAGGCCTTCTACGAGCTGCTCCAGAAAGCCACCCACGGCAGCATCTGAGGCGTCCACGTTGAGTGCAGTTTGAGCGGAAGTATGCAGGTGCACCAACATGGTCGCGTTGGCCAGGGCTGCCCTGGCATCTTCAAAAGCCACATCCGCCTCCGCGGACCACACGAGGTCCTGCGGCTTGCCAACCAGTCACTGGAATAGGCGGCGCATAATGTTAGCAGCTGCCGGCACAAAACGGTGACAGAAATTCATCATGCTGACAAACGCCTGTAGCCTCTTCACAGTGAGCGAATGTGGGAACTGCCGAATGGCCTCAACCTTCGCGGGTAGCGGGGCAGCACCCTGGGGAGTATCAGTGTGCCCCAGGAAGGAGACGGAGCAAAGACAGAACTCATGGAGGCGTTGGAACAATGTCTGCAGATGGGTGACATGCTCCTCCTACGAGGTGCTGGCGACCAGAATGTCGTCCAGATAATAACACGAAAAGTATGCCCCGCCTGACCGGGTCCATCAGCCGCTGGAATGCCTGCGTGGTGTTTTTTAACCCGAAAGGCATACGGAGCCATTCAAACAGGCCAAACGGGGTGATCGTGGCGGTTTTTGGGACATCGTTGGGGTGCACGGGGATTTGGTTGTAACTCCGGATGAGGTCAACTTTAGAAAAGAACGCGGCGCTCTCGAGGTGTGCGGAGAAATCCTGAATATGAGCCACTGGGGTAGCGGTCCGCCGTGGTCATTGCGTTCAGACACCAGTAATCCCCACATGGTCTCCATGCCCCTGATGTTTTTGGGACCATATGTAGCAGGGAGGCCTACGGGCTGTCGGACCATCCCCCTATCCTCCATTCGTTGAAGCTCATCATGGGCGATGCGCAGCTTGTCTGGCGGGAGACGGCGCACCCGGTGTGTACCGGAGGACTCACGGTGGGGATGTGGTGTATGACCCTGTGGTTAGGGGCCGTCCTGCTGAAATGGGGTGTGAGGAGCTCAGGAAAGTCAGAGAGCAGGTAGGGCAAATGGAACATCGACCTTGGCTACGACGCTGAGCAGTGAGTTGGATGGGGGTGGGGGCCGCAGCATGGTGGAGCCGATGGCCGATCAATGAGTCATGCAACCGCCCCATATACCCACGGCAGCGTCGAGCCTCTGCGCCCCATCGGAGATGATAGAAGCACCAACGGTGCCTGCAGTTCTGGATTGCTGCTGTGGCTCTGCGTTGGAACTCGTGGGTGGGGCCTCATTGCGGTCACGCTGGGGTGAAGGGCGCGCTGGTGCAGACACACGGTTTATGGCGCCATCATTTTGGTGCTTCATCAGCCAAAGTTCATCGGCCCGATCGGAGACCTGCAGAGGATCGGAGAGAAGGGGGGGGGGGGGGAGGGGAGAGAAGGGGGGGAGGGGAGAGAAGGGGGGAGGGGAGAGAAGGGAGGAAAGGAGAGGAGAAGGGGGGAGGGGAGAGAAGGGGGGAAAGGAGAGAAGGGGGGAAAGGAGAGAAGAAGGGGGGGAGAGAAGAAGGGGGGGAGAAAAGAAGGGGGGGGGAGAAGGGGGGGAGAGAAGGGGGGGGAGAGAAGGGGGGGGAGAGAAGGGGGGAGAGAGAAGGGGGGGAGAGAAGGGGGGGAGAGAAGAAGGGGGGGAGAGAAGGGGGGGGAGAGAAGGGGGGGGAGAGAGAAGGGGGGGGAGAGAAGAAGGGGGGAGAGAAGGGGGGGAGAGAAGGGGGGGAGAGAAGGGGGGGAGAGAAGAAGGGGGGGAGAGAAGGGGGGGAGAGAAGGGGGGGAGAGAAGGGGGGGAGAGAAGGGGGGGAGAGAAGGGGGGGGAGAGAAGGGGGGGGAGAGAAGGGGGGGAGAGAAGGGGGGGAGAGAAGGGGGGGAGAGAAGGGGGGGGAGAGAAGGGGGGGGAGAGAAGGGGGGAGAGAAGAAGGGGGGAGAGAAGGGGGGGGAGAGAAGGGGGGGGAGAGAGAAGGGGGGGGAGAGAGAAGGGGGGGAGAGAGAAGGGGGGGAGAGAAGGGGGGGGGAGAGAAGGGGGGGGAGAGAAGGGGGGGGAGAGAAGGGGGGGAGAGAAGGGGGGGGGGAGAGAGAAGGGGGGGGGAGATACGAATTTTAAGAAGCCAGATATACTCAGCTGTGAAGCTTGGCGGATATTTGACATTACCGGTCGGTTGTCCTTGGTTATGAAAAGTACTGCTTATCTTTTTTAAGGTAAGCAGAACGGGCTGGAGATCGCAGCTCCGCCAGCAGTAAGTAGGAACTTCACAGGTAAGTGTTTTAAAAACTTTGCCTTGAAGTATTTAAATTCCGTAAAGCTGGCTTGAGCGGTCTGTAGGAGTCGGTGGTATGGAGCGGTCAGGTAGGAGAATTTGTAGTAAGCGTGGGTCCAGTGATGCGGATTCACAAATTAGATCGGGTCGGGAGAGGCAACGCCGGTTCCGATACCGGGTGCCGTTTTACCGACAGCCGTTATACCAGCTAGTGAACATTCTCCACCAGCTCCAGGGACTCAGGAGCCTGAGGCCACTGATAGCCATAAGAAAGCTAAAAGAAAGTCTATCAGACACGTTTTGTCTGACGGGTCTGAAGAAGAAGGAGACTCCCCTCCGGATAATAAAAGAACGTGGGGGAGAATGCAAAACATGGAGAAAATGCTCCAAACTTTGATTAACCAAGGGTCAAAGGCCCCATTGATTCCCCAGACAGCTGCTCAAGGAGGCCCATACGAGGAAGAATATGTGGCGTATCAGCAAGGGGATTTCCTTCCAGCGCCTTGTATAGGACTGGAGGATGCCTCCCTACAGTATGACTTGGGAGAAGCAGGGCAGGATGAAGCTTTGAAATCTTCACGTAGTCACTCACGTGACTCCGAAGTAAAATAGTAAGATTAAATGAGAACTTACCAGTTTGAAGTTTGATCCTTATTTTATGAGGAGTTACGTTGAGGGATTACGTGCCCTCCGCTCCCACCATCATAATCTAAGAGATCATCTGGTAGTTCTAGTCTTCTAAAAGCCTTACTATGTTACTTCGGCTATTTGTTTTCTGTGTTTTTCACGCCGCTGCTTTGAAGTATGACGCGCATGCGCCTGGCGGGACTTCTTCACGTAATCCCTCAACATAACTCCTCATAAAATAAGGATCAAACTTCAAACTGGTAAGTTCTCATTTAATCTTACTATTTTATTTGTGTAATTATTAAAGGGTTGCTTCTGTTTTTTTAAGGGAAAACAATACAGTGTTGATAAATGTACTGGATTGACATTGCCATTGACATATTCATCATAACTACTGCCACTAATAGTGGACATTTTGTTACTTGCCTCTCCTCTATCTACTTGTATATACCAGCAGCAGCACAATTCAACTTATTGCGGCTACTTACATCCACAAATCAACGGTGACCTTCTTGGGATACAGCAGGACAGTTAATGCTGCCAATTATATCTTAGATGTGCAGCTTCTGAAGAGACCGAGGAAGTAACAGAAAAAACAGGGATCAAAAAATGTATACAAGAAAAGGACTATGCAACAAGAAAAATTAACCTGCAAATACGCATACTATTGGCCATCTATGATCACACTGTAACTCATCATTATTTACATCACAGGTTTGCACTGGCTCATAGATACATGTACAGTATATCCACATTAAGTCAGCTTGACTGAAACAAGCTGAAGCAATTTGACATTGCCACCTGACTTCAATCCATTCTTCAATGAATCGTTTGTAAAAATGAATCTCCAAAACAACTCGGTTGCCAACCATTTCAACTCCCCTCCCCATTTCCTTTCTGGCTTTTCTGTCCAGGGCCTTCTCCAGGGTCAGAGTGACGCAAGATGCAAATTGGAAGAACTGTACCTCATATTTCACTTGGGTAACTGACAACCCAGCGGTATGAACATTGATTTTTAATTTTAAGTAAATTCATCTCATAAGTGCAGAATTAGGCCATTCTGTCCATCAAGTCTAATCCGCCATTCGATCATGGTCTCTCTTTCCCTCTCAACCCCATTTTCCTGCATTCTCCCCGTAACCCCTGACACCCGTACTGATTAAGAATTTATCAATCTCCTCTGACAAATAGCTATTGACGGCCTCCACAGCCTTCTGTGGCAATGAATTCCTTCCCTTCTCTCCCTCCCTGCCCCTTCCTCCTCCTTATCCGTTTTACCAGTTCCACAGTTCTCCACACTGTTTTTCTTGAATGGCTTGCCTGCGGTCATTTGCGGCTGGTCCTGATCGGTCGCAACTTTTCTCGCCTCCAGCGTTTGACCTCTCCCCCCCCCCTCCTTAATTTCAGTCTGAAGAAGGATCCCGATCTGAAACATCCACCCTTTTTCTCCAGAGATGCTGCCTGATGTGTTGAGTTACTCCACCACTCTGTGTCTATCTTAAATCATATAGTGCATGGATGTCCATCGACATTGATTAATAATGGGTTCAGTCTCCCCAAGGTAGATTATCATTGTTATAGGGAGATGTTTAGCTATATGCTTAGGAGGATACAAAGCGCTAGATAACTCAGCAGGTTAGGCAGCATCTCTGGAGAACATGTATTGGTAACGTTTTGGGTCAAGATTCTTCGTCGGACTGAATGTAAGCGGGGGTGGAGGGGAGAAGAAGAAAGCTGGAAAAGGGGAGAGGTGGGACAAAGCATAGCAGATAATAGGTTGACACAGGCAAGAGGATTTTTTTTGACAAGTGGTTGGAACAAGGGCCAGAGGTAAGAACAAGTTTGAATAGTTGTGGATTGTGAAGTCCGGGGGAGAGAGGTAGCAGTGGGGAAAAGGGGGGGGGGGGGGGGGGGGGATGTAGAAGGGAGTCTTGGGAAGATGGGAGGTTAGTTAGAGGTTATCAAAAATTGGTGAATTCAACGATCATGCTGTTGGATTGTAAGCTACTCAAAACAGAATATGATGTGTTACTCTTCCCATTTGCATTCCTCTCCCCTTTCCCAGCTTTCTTCCTGCAATCAGCTCCCCCCCCCATCTCGACCCCAAACGTCACCCGTCCATGTTCTCCAGAGATGCTGGCTGACCTGCTGAGTCACACCAGCACTTTGTGTCCTCTTGTATATTAACCAGCATTTGCAGTTCTTTGTTTCGAAAATATGTTCTTAGGAGAGTTGCTTTTGACTTGTCCAGGAATCTGTCTTCACTTGAAGAACTATTGTAAATATGGCACTGACAATATCTTATATTTTGTTTTACAATTCAATTCCATTGAAGGGACTAAAATGCATTTTTGAGATAAAGGACAATGAGCCATACCTTTTATAGAGGCCATTTAATGATTCTGCACAGGGATGAATTGTTAGGTTTCCTACTTAAGTAATGACCTTGTTTCAGTCCCATGTAAAAATCTGAGAAGATACAATGTGACAACATGCTTTGGTTGGGATGTTCAATGTTTTAACGTTCATTTCCAAATGTGCCAAGCTAATTATATTCAGCATTAAGGACTCACAATGTATATCTGGTAACCTACTGCTTCCTGGCAATGTAAAGCCATATATATAATATGGGAGGGAGGGGGGGTGGGGGAGGGGGTTAGAAAACTGAAAGAAAGGAGGGGCAGGTCAAAGCCTAGCAGATAATACACTGATCCAGATGAGGGGGGTTTGAATAGGCAGATGGTGGAAGAAAATTAAAAGACAGAATATGTAAGATGAAGTGTTGTGAATTGAGAAGCTAGAGGAAGGAGTGTAGGTAGAAGTGGAGGGGGAGGGGAGAAACAGGTGCAAGTCAACGTGGGGAGCATGGGAGAGGTGGAAAATGAGGAGGGGGTTAGGGGGAAGAAGGGAAAGTGAACGGGTTTGTCGGTACCTAAAATTGGAGAATTCAGAATTCGTACTGTTGGGCTGCAAACTACTCACGCGGAATACTAGGTGTTGTTCCATCAGTTTGTGTGTGGCCTCACTTTGGCAATGGAGGAACCAAGAACTGAAAGATCAGAATGGGAAAGGGAAGAGGAGTTAAAATGGTTAGCAAGTGAGAGATCCCTTAGTCCTTGGTAGACCTAGTGCAAATTGTTGCTGTGCCTATGTTTGGTCTTTCCAATGTATAGGAGGCCACATCAGGAACATTGGATGCAGTAGATGAGGTTAGAGGAGGTGCATGTGAACCACTGTCTCACTTGCAAAGACTGCTGGAATACCTGTATGGAGGCGAGGGAGGAGCGACAGGTGTCAAATCTCCTGCAGTTGCAGGGGAAAGTCCCTGGGGAGGGGATAGTTTGGGTAGGTCTCTGTGGAAGGTGGAAAGATTTACTAACATTTATAACTCCCATTCCCATACCTACCTTTCCGTCCTGGGCCTCCTCCATTGTCAGAGTGCAGCCACATACAACGTGGAGGAACAATATTTTGTATTCAACTTGGGTCGCTTACAACCCAAGTTGCCGAACCAACCTATGATGCAACCGGTCAGCATGCCCTCTACTGTGCACCTGTAGAAGTTAGAGAGAGTCCTCCTTGACAAACCGACTCTCCGTAATCTTCTCAGGAAGTAGAGGCGCTGATGTGCTTTCTTGATAATTGCATTAGTGTTCTCGGACCAGGAAAGATCTTCAGAGATGTGCACACCCAGGAATTTGAAGCTCTTGACCCTTTCAACCATTGACCCGTTGATATAAATGGGACTGGGGGTCTCCATCCTACTCCTTCCAAAGTGCACAATCAGTTCCTTGGTTTTGCTGGTGTTGAGGGCCAGGTCATTGTGCTGGCACCATATGGACAGTTGCTCGATCTCTCTTCTATACTCTGACTAATCCCCATCAATGATACGTCCCACAACAGTGGTGTCATCAGTGAACTTGATGATGGAGTTCGCACTGTGACCGGCTACGCAGTCATGAGTATAGAGTGAGTACAGCAGGGGAAGTCGAGGATCCAATTGCAGAGGGATGCGCAGAGACTCAGTTCTGCAAGTTTGGTAACCATCTTGGAGGGGATGATTGTGTTAAATGCCGAGCTGGAATCAATGAATAACAGTCTGACATATGAGTTTTTGTTGTCCAAGTGGTCCAGAGCGGAGTGGAGGGCCAGCAAGAATGCATCCACTGTTGATCTGTTGTGGTGGTAAGTGAACTGCAGTGGGTCCAGGTTTTTGTCGAGGTAGGAGTTGATTTGCTCCATGATCAACCTCTCAAAGCACTTCATCACCACAGGCGTTAGTGCCACTGGTCCCAATGGTATAAACTTGGAATTCTTCCATTTAATGTAACTACAAAACCCTCCCCCTGTCCCTGCTTCCAACCCCCTTTCCCCTTCCTTTGCTCCTGTGTCCCACCCGGACTCACAATTATTTCTCCCCTCTTCCTCCTCTTCCAACAACATTCCTTCCTCTAGCTTGACAGTTCGCAACTTATCATTAATTTTGTATGCCACCTTCTACCTTTTCATATCTGGCCTTTGTCCATACCTGCTTATCAAAACGACCCTCACTTGTATCTTCCTGTACACCTGCCAAGCATTGGCTTGTCCCTCCTTCCTTCCAGATTTCTTCTCCCTCCCCCCACAATCAGTTTGAAGAAGGGTCCCAACATGAAATGTCACCCAAATTTAAAAAGCAAATACACCTCGTTCCTTCTAGTTTAAGGTAAATTAATAGGTAGCATAAAGGGTCAGACTATATTTGAATTTTCAACTATCATGTGTCTTTCCTGGGAAATGCTATGTGGAGATCAGATACTTCACTGAACATATCCTTGGAAAGCAATACAAAGCCAGCCACACTGGTCCATTTTTGCATTGTAAGCCAAGTTCCATGAGCCAGTTACTGGTAGACTTTTGTGTCGGAAGGAACTGCAGATGCTGGTTTATATTGAAGATAGACACAAAAAATGGAACAACCCTCTCCCACCCAAGTTGTACCAGCTTCAAAGTCGTCTTGATGAGCCTCATTGTCGGTAGCTCGTTCTCACCTAACAAACAGCTAACCTTATGATACGATACAATACGATATAATATTATTCATCCCCGGAGGGAAATTGTTCAGCCGACAGTCACAACACACAACAAGCTACATAAAAACAAGATACACAAACACGCCGTGTGCACAGCGCCTTAACCAGAACAAACAAACTAACAGACAGAGGATTCTAACCTAGGGTGTCCCCCCCCTCCCCCCTCCCCCCCTCCCGCACACTGGGTCCCCTTTTGTTCTCCCACCGTCCTTCATGGTGGTCCCTATGCCGGGTCCTCCATTGTTCTTCCCCTCCCCCTCACTTTCATCGACCACTGATTGCGGGTTGGCCGCGAGGCCCCACCTACACCGAGGCTCCCGGTGCCGCCAAGGCTCCCACCGTAGCCGAGGCTCCCACTGCTGCTGAGGCTCCAGTGGCCTCTGAGGCTCCTGCTGCCACCGCTGGGGCATCTGCTTCCGCCGAGGCTGCTTTGGCCCAGCCAGGCCTCGCCGCCAGGCTTCATGGCAGTCCCCTGGGAGGCCTGTAGGGTGAGTCGGGCCTAATCGGCGGCGCGGTTGTTCAGAATTATAACAATGAGCTGTTTCCTTTATCAGTGTTACTTTAATGCATATCTTTCATTCATTTGTTCTATACTGTATCTCTCCACATCACTATCTCTCATTTCCCTATCCCCTGACTCTCCACTTAAGAAGGGTCTTGACCTGAAACGTCACCTATTCTTTTTTTCCCAGAGATGCTGTCTGACCCACTGAGTTTCTGGTAGACTTTTTAAAGTTTTGTGGAGAAATAATGCAAAGGAGAACTAGAGAAGGGAGAGCATAAAGCACTTATTAAAGCGGGCATAAAACTGATGTTTTTAATAAACAGAATATTATTGCTTCAGGAAAACAGTGTAGAATTGATGAAGTGTTAGAGACTGGTGATTTTCAGGATTAAAACTTAATAGAAGCCAATCCTTCAAAGCAGTTCCAAAAGAAATTAAAAACAAAATGAAGGATTATAGTACAGGAGGAGAGAAATGGAAAATGGAATGCAATAATTAACTGTTAAAACATTGAATGTATTTGAGTTGCCTTTTATCGGATTAAGCCACTGCCAAAACAAATAAACTATATTCATATCTTGTAAAATAATTTCACCAAATATGGATGGCTCTAATTCACTTTGTGTTCAGTTGGACAGTTAGAGAGGAAAAGCAACTGAATCAAAGAGGCATAAAGAGGTTGGCAAGTGTTCCATCTTCCTCTGAAATGTCACTGTGCAGATAACTCTTGAGGATCTTTAAAACTGAGGCACGATAAATATTTTTTGGAAACACGCACTGCAATATCAGTGCATAAGGATAATCAAAATAGAAGGATTAAGAAAACCAAGTTTATTACACTAAGTGGTATTGTTGATATAACCTTTTAATGAGAGTGCCAATGTTTATCATGGGAAATGTTTCTCCGCCACTGCCACAAATCATAACAACATTTATGTAATGCCTTATCAAGCCTTGAAAACATCTCAAAGCACCACAACTAATGAATTACTTATAAATAGACTTAAGTGTGCAAAAACTTCAGTCAAATATGTACATTCAATCACTGGCAACTTCCTTTTTGCAATGGTATTTGCAGGGCGGCACGGTGGCGCAGAGTTGCTGCCTTACAGCACTTGCAGCGCCAGAGAGGTGGTTTAGATCCCGACTAAGGGTGCTATCTGTATGGAGTTTGCACGTTCTCCCAGTGACCGCGTGGGTTTCCTCTCGCACTCCAAAGACGTACAAGTTTGCAGATTAATTTGCTGGGTATATGTATAGAAACATAGGTGCAGAAGTAGGCCATTCGGCCCTTCGAGCCTGCACCGCCATTCAATATGATCATGGCTGATCATCCAACTCAGTATCCCGTACCTGCCTTCTCTCCATACCCGCTGAACCCTTTAGCCACAAGAGCCGCATCCAACTCCCTCTTGAATATAGCCAATGAACTGGCCTCAATGACCTTCTGTGGCAGAGAATTCCAGAGACTCACCACTCTCTGTGTAAAGAATGTTTTCCTCATCTCGGTCCTAAAGGTATTCCCCCTTACCCTTAGACTATGACCCCTTGTTCTGGACTCCCCCAACACCGGGAACACTCTTCCTGCATCTGGCTTGTCCAACCCCTTAAGATATAAATTGTCCCTTGTGTGTGTGTGGTAGTGTTAATGTGTGGGGATCGTTGGTCGGTGCAGACTCGGTGGGCCGAAGGGCCTGTTTCCGCATTGTATCTCCAATACCAAAACTAAAAACTAAAACTAAGACGCAAGGAGAATTTCCTGTTTTTCTTCAAGCAGTTTCATGAAAGGAGAGGCAGAATCACTGTTTCATATTTTATCCAATAGGTTACTCCTTCAATAATGCAACAATCCCTTTTCCTAGTTGCATTATTGAAGTTGCCATGCTCCTGTCCCCAAGGTGTATCATCATCTCACAGCACATTGACTCTGAGGCAAGTGTGCTCCAGAGTCTCGTGACAACAGAGATCCTGAGCTCGAGTGCTGTCGATATAGAGTTTGCATGTTCTCCCTGTGACCATGTGGGTTTCCTTCAGATACTCCAATTTTATCCCTACATCACTCAGACATGTTTGGATTGATTATTAGGACTGGATGTTACAATCCCTAAGATTTCACTACAAATGACATTCTTGGGTATGACCACCAGGTGAATTTGCTAACAATCAGACACATCTTCAGTTGTGTACCTCAACGTCACTGGGTGTTTCGGCCTTTTATCACAAGACACCCTCAGTCAAGGCAGGCCCACCGCAGGTTTATCAGACCTGGGTGTGTGTCTTATTGCTAGCCTCTAGATGGTCACGTGGCAGCCCAGACAGCATCTTTCCTCTTCAGCCACAGCCAGTGACTGCTCCGTTCACCGGCATTGGCAAGTTCTTTTATTGCCCTCCTCTGTGCCTGCCCTTTGACTCCTACTTCCCTCAGGAGCCTTGCGGTGGAACTGGCTACAAAGCCCCTGCTCCCCACCTCCACTGGACACACCCTTACCCTCCAACCTCCCTCCTCTGCCTCTGCTGCAAGGTTTGAATATCGAAGCTTTTTCCTTTCATAAGCCTCGTCCACAGCCTCCTCCCATGGGACCATCAGCTCAATGATGAAAACACGCCGACAGGAGTTGGACCAGAGAACGAGGTCTGGTCGCAGGTTGGTAACTGCGATTTCAACTGGGAACAAAAGCCTCTGGCCTAGGTCAACACGCATTTCCCAGTCCCTGGCTGCGTTCAGTGGGCATGAGTTGAGAGGTGAGGGGTTAGTCCTCCGTTTCTCTCCTTCCCGGATGAAGGATGGTATTTGCGGGAATGTTATCTGGGCATTGATAGGCATGGCGTTGGTGGTAACTCTCTTGCACTCGAGTTCAGCTGCCAAACACCTCAGCACCTGGTTGTGTCGCCAGGTGTATCTGCCTTGTGTTAGGCTGGTCTGAAGGTTGGTCGGTTAATTGGCCAGTGTAGATCTCCTCTAGAATTGTTGTATCTGGAGAATTTGATGACACTATGAGAACACAAGGGATTAATGTGGGATTGTTGTAAATGCATGATTGATAATTGGCACAGGCTCAGTTGGCTGAATGGTCTGTTTCTGTGCTGCGTCTCTCTACGACTCTATAACTCCTTATGTTATCGTTATAATGGCAGAGCTGGAGGTAATTCAGTTTACAGCTTAAGGGGTTGGACAGACTAGATGCAGGAAGATTGTTCCCGATGTTGGGGAGGTCCAGGACAAGGGGTCACAGCTTAAGGATAAGGGGGAAATCCTTTAGGACCGAGATGAGAAGGACTTTTTTCACACAGAGAGTGGTGGGTCTCTGGAACTCTGCCACAGAGGGTAGTTGAGGCCAGTTCATTGGCTATATTTAAGAGGGAGTTAGATGTGGCCCTTGTGGCTAAGGGGATCAGAGGGTATGGAGAGAAGGCAGGTACGGGATACTGAGTTGGATGATCAGCTATGATCATATTGAATGGTGGTGCAGGCTCGAAGGGCCGAATGGCCTACTCCTGCACCTAATTTCTATGTTTCTATAGGGTCCATTATAGTACTAATAATTTAATTCTTCCTCTTATTAGCATCTGTCAAGCCAACAGATTTACTCTCAAACTTAAAAAAACTTATTTTTGCTCATAATCTTCAGTAAAGTAAATTTAACAGTGGCCAGTTATCCTACCAGCATGTCTTTGCATATAGGAAGAAGCCAAATTACCTGGAGAAAATTCTTGTGGTCAAGTAGAGAACATGCCATGTTCATAGAGAAAGCATCTCAGCTTCACTTTCTATCTCACGGTTCAGCATTGCAATTTTCTCTCATTTTTTCTCATATTCATCTCTTGATACTTACTGCTCTTTCAGAATGGTTTATGTTCGACAAGCCATCATACCCTTAGTTTAGACGCAAAAAGCAGGAATAACTTTATTTTAGAGGTACAGCATGTAAACAGGCCCTTCGGCCCACCGAGTCTGCACCGACCATTGATCACCCATTCACACAAGTTCAATACTACACACTAGGGACAATTTATAGAACCAATTAACCGACAAACCTGCATGTTTTTGGAATGTGGGAGGTAACAGCAGCACCTCGCGAAAACCCACGTGATCGCAGGTGCAAACGTGGAAACTCCATACAGAAAGCGCCTGTACTCGATGACTCTGGCAGTATAAGGCAGAAACTCTACCGCTGCGCTACTAAAACTTCACACAGTTTACTACAGTTTACTTGACAAACTCCACTAAAAATTCACACACACACCAGCCAAGGCTGGGTCAAGGAAAGAGCGTTCATGTAGCGGCCCTGTTTCCACTAATCTTTCCACCACCGCACTAGAAGCGACAAGACAGACACCATTGCTTGCCGATGCCGAGAAATGTGTTCAGCTCTGGCTGAACAACTTCTAATCTTGTGTGTGGACTCGATAAGAAGACCAGCCAAGGCTAGGATGGAACCCCAATCCTCAGAGTTGTGAGACAGGAGCTCTAACCACTACACCATTGCACCACCCTTCATGCCGTCTCCATCTTACCACAGACATTGCCTTAATCACTCCATTCTGCAATTTAAGAGATGCCATGAATTTGTAATGCTAACTTAATTTCCTTTTGCAGATGCTGTCTGACCTGCTTGGCATCTCCAACGTTTTCTGTTATTATTTCAAAACGCATGTAGAGCTTTGCAGGGTAGATGCAGGTATATTGATTATTTCGACTGGGATGACAAGAACTAAAACCCACAGTTTCAATAAAGAATGTTGGCCGTTCAGTGCTAAGATGAAAGGAAACGTCTTCATTCACGAGAGCAGTGAATCTGAAATTCTCAAAAGAGAACTGTGGAAGCTCAGTTCTTAGTGCATTCAACAATAGTGGTTGGTAATCAAAATACAAGGAAAATGACGGTCTTATAAGAAAATAGGAATAAAGTAAAATAATCAATCATAATCTTATTGAAGGTGGAGAGGTGCAAATATCCCAATGGCCAAGAGTCCTAGTGAAACACAATGCATGGAGCTATTGGCCCATTGAGTCCACGCTGACTTTCAATCACCCATTTTTACACTAATCCTACCCTAACCCATTTTATTCTCCAAAAATTCCATTCCACTTCTCCTGGATTCTGCCACCCATCTACACACGAGGGTCAATTTACAGTGATCAATTACTGACCTCCATATTGGTGGCATATGGTAGGAAACAGGAGCATCCGGAGAAAACCCAGATGGTCACAGGGAGAACATGTACACCAAGACAGTGCTGGACTGAACCTGGGCTACTGGTGTTGGGAGGCAGCAACGGTACGAAGTTCACCTTTTGACCTATTCCTATATCTGCAATTCTTATTGCAGTGGGGTCAGGGTGTAAATCTGCTCCTAAATCTTACCCCCCTTAGCCTAGTTCAGTTAAAACACTGAGCCAAGCACTGGAACAACTACATTTTATTTTTGAACCAAATCCCTCTATACGATACCTAAACTATCGCAGGTTCGATCCTTCTCTCTGCATGGCCAAGCCCTTCAGCGTTGTGCAAGGAGACACTACCAATAGGTCACACAGTCCCAAGCGCCCTTCCAGAAGATTGACACCGATCTAAATGGGGTCTACCTTTTATAGGTTAACGAACCCGGACGGGCTGAAATACATAGGGGTGGTTCCCCTTACAAGCTAATTACACATATTGATTACATTAAAGTATTATTGACAGTCCCACAACCAAATTGCAAAGAGTCCCAAACATTGTTTCTCCAGATGCTTCTGGAAGGAAGTAAATTAATCAAATAATGCAATATTCTCCCGGGTAATGCAAACAATTCAAACAAGGCTTCACACTTCAACCAATCCTCAAACAACAGGATAACTGTCCTGCAACATTATTGTCACTATTTACAATCCCTTTGCAGCAATCTAATCAAAGCAATGCATTTATATCACCTTCAAGTTTCTGATGTAAGGGAGCCCAGGGGGTCATTACTATACCTCTATTGCCACATTAAAATGTCTTCTGTGACCCCCTCTTTTTGTTCCTTTCTTCTAATTGTGCACTCCCTACTCCAGTGACCCATTTCCTCACATGTATAACACTGGCCTAATCCTGATATTCGGTCTCTTTTCAAACTTGGTATTCAGCCACAGTAGCGGGAAGGCAATTCAGTCATCTGTCTTTCATGGGGTATAGACTTTTACTGTGCGGGAATTATTTACACCCACTGCACTGGCCGAATCAAGGGAAGGATTAGGCATTTCCCCGACAGGGAACTGTCTATGGGTTGCTTGTTTAGTTTTTGTACTTTTTGCCATATCAAGATCTATCTCAGTATCTTCAATTGTTGTCTCACCCCGAGATATATCTTCCTCTTCACCAGTGAGTTCACGGTACTTTCTAAATCTGACTCCCTTTCCTCTCTCACTACTCAGCCAACTCGTCTAGGTTTAAGCTCGCAAGAATACCCTGGTTTTTGTACCCTTCCTCTACTTTCTTTGTCCTTAACTAATTGAGTTTTCTTTTTTGTTTTGCTTCTGGTATCGTGAACTCTCGGACTATTAATTATTAATGGAGCGGTCGGGGTTAAGGAATCCTGCGCTGCAGAATCCGATTGTCTATTCTGTTCACAAGCTACACAATGCGTATTTGAAGTGCCGGGAATGCAAGGAGAATAAGGTGGTGGCCGTGGATTTCCAATTTCAACACTTTCCCAATCTTCTAGGTACTCATCGTCGTCCACCCTCAAAAGTAACGCCAACCATCGGGTCCTCATGCTCAAGACCTACTGGTGCCAGTTTCCCCTTGGAAGATTAAAAATTCTCCCCTTCTCTCTAATACATCCATGCTCCTCTCTCAATATGCCTGGAGGTCGGTACGCTTCAGTATCCTCCAATTCTATTCCACGCTTCAGAGTTGCTTCCTTCCAACTTGCCATTATTTCAGCTTCTCTACTCGCCTTCTGCTCCTCATAATAATTTTTCCACAATCCAATTAACTCCTTTGCCTCCTCACTATCGCTGCATTGCCAGATAATTTGCTCAATGCACTTCACTCCCTTCAATGTCCCAACGCCTCCCTCGGGCCCTAATTTGTTCCCTAATTCTTTATTTCATACCCCAAAAAGGTTTCTCAATTGTTCAGCTCTTTGTGGAAATTTGCTGCATATTAATTGCAACAGACTTTCGGAATCGGCAGTCATATCTTGTTCCACGTGATTTTGATTCCCCATGTTTCTATACAATGAAAGCAACTCCTAAGCCACTCACATTTTCTTAACAATTCACACCTCCCTCTCAATCTCCAAAGCTATCAAGCTTTCTCCCGAACAATGGCCAAAGGTTCTGAAGCACCAGCAGTCTCGCACTTTTCTCAACACAATCGCACAATCAATCCTTCCTATTTAGTGACCAAGTTTTTCTACTGACTACCACAAATCCACACAAAATCATACACAGACAATAAATTATACTTCTTATTACTATCATACACAACCACACTCCTATATAAACCACAAGCATTCATCTAATATCGCATTCGTTAACTGTACAGATCCAAAAACAAATCACAGTATATTTTAATACCTCCTCATTTTTTTGTATCAGGAGATACTCCAGCAGCAACAGATATTCAAAATCAGAAATATTTGCTTGGGATGATGCTGTTAATTGCTAAAAAGATGATAACATTGCTATGGAGAAAGGAGATGGCACCAAATGTTCAACAGTGGAGGGGAAGATTGAAAAATAAATACTTGATGGAAAGTGTAACTGCCAAACTCCAGTTGAGGACCGAGGCCTTTCATATTATATGGAAACCGGTACTATTACAAATGCCAAGATTGATTAAGGATATGAATGGATGAGCTTGCTATGGTGCCTGTGAATAAGATGCTTCTATGATAGGGTTACATAAAAAGCTGGAGAAACTCAGCGGGTGCAGCAGCATCTAAGGGGCGAAGGAGATAGGCGACGTTTCGGGTCGAGACCCTTCTTCAGACTGGTCAGGGATCAGGGAAATGAGAGATATAGACGGTGATGTGGAGAGATAAAGAACAATGAATGAAAGATATGCAAAAAAGTATCGATGATAAAGGAAACAGGCCATTGTAAGCTGTCTGTAGTGTGAAAATGAGAAGCTAGTGCGACTTGGGTGGGGGAGAGATAAAGAGAGAAGGAATGCCAGGGACCGAGGGCTGAGGGAAGGTGGGAAGGGGTCTCGACCCGAAACGTCGCCTATCTCCTTTGCTCCTTAGATGCTGCTGCACCCGCTGAGTTTCTCCAGCTTTTTGTGTAACCCTCGATTCTCCAGCATCTGCAGTTCCTTCTTTAACACATGCTTCTATGATAGGCTATTAAGAGGATCCGATGTGATGCAAATAGAGGTTAGGTGATTTGTATTTTGTCATTTTGCGATTGTCTTTTGTGTGTCTCTTTTTTTTGCCTGTATGTGTATTTTGGTATGTCAATAAATGTGGAGTTCAAAAATAAAAACCTCCTCATGTTGTGCTTGACCAACGGAACAATCCCTCCCCCGAAATAACAATTGGAAGGATACGAGCAACTGATCGTAAAATCTGGAGTCGGACTCCAATTATAACAACAGTCCCAACCAAACTGTATCCTTAAGGGCCCGTCCCACTAACGCAACCTTTCAGCGATTGTCTTTGAACTTCAAGCTCGAGGGCACTCACCTGAAACACCTCGAGCTGGATCGACCGTCAGCGATGAAACCGCGAGCTGGATCGATCGACCACACACACCACACCACACCACACCACACCACACCACCCACACCACACCACCCACACACACACACACCACCCACACACACACACACACACCACCCACAGCAAGGGCCAGGGAAAGCGTGGGAGCGCTGTCTGAGATTCACACCCGCAATGAACAGGAAGGTAAAAGATGGCTGCACAGTGTAGAGAGAGCGGATGTGGGGGGGGGGGGGGGGGGGGGGGGAGAGAGGGGGAGTGAAGGGAGGAGAAGGGGAGATAAGGGGAGAGAGAAGGGGGGAAGAAGTCAGTCAGCTTATAATAAAGTTTAGCGGGCATTTAACCTACCGCTCGGTTTTCCTTGGTCCTGAAAACTCCAATGAGCCAATTAAAACATAGAAACATAGAAACATAGAAAATAGGTGCAGGAGTAGGCCATTCGGCCCTTCAAGCCTGCACCGCCATTCAATGTGATCATGGCTGATCATCCAACTCAGTATCCCGTACCTGCCTTCTCTCCATACCCCCTGATCCCTTTAGCCACAAGTGCCACATCTAACGCCCTCTTAAATATAGCCAATGAACTGGCCTCAACTACCTTCTGTGGCAGAGAATTCCAGAGACTCACCACTCTCTGTGTAAAGAATGTTTTCCTCATTTCGGTCCTAAAGGAATTCCCCCTTATCCTTAGACTGTGACCCCTTGTTCTGGACTCCCCCAACATCGGGAACAATCTTCCAGCATCTAGCTTGTCCAACCCCTTAAGAATTTTGTAGGTTTCTATAAGATCCCCCCTCAATCTTCTAAATTCCATCGAGTACAAACCGAGTCTATCCAATCTTTCCTCATATGAAAGTCCTGACATCCCAGGAATCAGTCTGGTGAATCTTCTCTGTACCCCCTCTATGGCAAGGATGTCTTTCCTCAGATTTGGAGACCAAAACTGTACGCAGTACTCCAGGTGTGGCCTCACCAAAACCCTGTACAACTGCAGTAGAACCTCCCTGCTCCTATACTCAAATCCTTTCGCTATGAATGCTAACATACCATTTGCTTTCTTCACTGCCTGCTGCACCTGCATGCCTACTTTCAATGACTGGTGTACCATGACACCCAGGTCTCGTTGCATCTCCCCCTTACCTAATCTGCCACCAATCAGATAATAATGCCCGGTCAGCGAAGGAGATTGCCTACGGCTGCCCCTGTCTGCCTATAACTACATAACGACTCCATTCCACTGCACTACGAGTTCAAAAGACCCATGCCAACCATTATTTACTCGCGGAATTTTTTTCAACATGCTGAAAAATGTTCCTCGACCAAACTGAGGCCACAAGTATGTGGGAACTTCCCTCGAGCATGAAGAAGAGTTCCAGTGACCTCATAGGACCTCCTAGGACCACGTGTCGACCATGCTGCGATTTTGAGTCGAGGGCAAACTCATCTAAACTCACAGATTAGGTCGCCGCAGTGGGACAGCCCCTTTATACAGTCGATTCAAACTAGTATTACAACAGTGTATCTAACATTCAAAATTTAAATCAAAGGCAATACACAATAAACACAATGCAACAACGGCAGTCTTAAATACACTAATCCACTACTTCGAAGTTTTATTATACGCAGATTAATGTAGGAGAAAATATGTACACTTTAAATTGACCAACACCTCAATGTGAGTTTCTGAATATTGGCAAATTTGAATGGAATATTTTTCAGCTCGTTCTTCTCCATCTAATTATTTTTTAGTACGTAAATTCGATGTACACGAATTCAAATTAAAAATTTATAAGGAAACGTTTTTGGGGAGGGAATTCTCAGATTGATTAAAGTTTTTTCGACCAATTTATACTGTAATCACTGAGTTCCCGATATCTTTACGAGACTCCTCCCCCGTATTTTTAGAGATCCAGATACTCACACAGGCGGGGCCTCTAACCCGCATAGGCTCACCCTATCAAAAAGGATCTTCCTTTCCACCTGCTTGGTATCGGGTGTCAGCGCATAATCTCTTCACTCTGCCAGTCGATGCCGATTTTTAGACCACCTTTCCAATCTGCGCTCCCAGCAACGATGCAGTGCTTTGCCTCTTAGCACTGTGTAATACCTTGTTTAGTTTTCCAATATCCAGTCAATTGGATATCCAATTCTGGGCAGGGCCTTTAACCCAGTTTTTTCGAACGGTTGGTTTTAGCAGCAGCTGCAGCTGTTGACTAAGTTAGGGTTTTACGGGCCTTTAACCCAAAGGAGAGGGACTTTAACCCAACCCTAAGAAAGAGGGCCTCTAACCCCAAAGGCACGAATGCCCCCAGTCCTTGCAAGACTATCTGTTCTATGATCTCGTTGGGACCCTTGCCCAAGTTTGCGAATGATTGATCTGCTCCGACTAGCGAAGTGGGGAAAACCGATGCTAAAACCGCACCGTGGCGCCGATTTCTCCCCTCGCGATCTGGAACAGCTCAACAGCCTTGATTGCAAACTTGTGTTTGGGGGTCCGTTGAGATCCTGGACGAGCCCCCAATGTAAATCTGCTCCTAAAGCTTACCCCCCTTAGCCTAGTTCAGTTAAAACACTGAGTGAAGCGCTGGAACAACTAAAATTTATTTTTGAATGAACAACAAATTCCCCTATACGATACCTAAACCACCGTGGGTTCGATCCTTGTCTCTGCCTTTGCAGCAATCCAATCAAAGCAATGCATTTATAACAATGAAATTGTCTTAGCAGGGTCCTCATACATATTATCAATAGAGATGACATCTGGATCTTTCCCCATCCTGCATATCAATCTAGAGTTCAGACTGGCCGGCGCCACCCACAGCCTGTAATTTTCCACAGACAAAGGTTAAGCAAATCTTACAAATACAGGGATCCTCCATTTTATAGTGTCTTCAATTTGGTCAATATTAAGGGTTGATATCTCGGTGGAAAAAAGAACAATTGTAGGTTTGTAAATGAGCCATTGATAAAAGTGGCTAAACTGTACATAAATATTATAGGTAATTAAATGTTCACATATTATTTAAATGAACTGATAGTCAAGATTGTCTAATTTAATGATATGAAGTGATAAATGTTAGCCCTGAAGGCAATATATGTAAAGTAGCTAAATATTCAGTATGGCATAACTACATGATACCCAATGTATGTATTTAATTATAATATGTGATTACCTGCATGTCTGTTATTATAGATTCACAACTTTAAATAAGGTGTTTAGAAAAAAAACTTAAAAACAAATTAATTGAAGATTCTTTTACTGTACCGTCTTGAGGTATGACAACTTTTGAAATGATAAGTGATTCTGAAATAAAGGGTTCTTAGCTAATACGCTAAATGATGAGAATACTGAGAAGAAAATGAATACATTTGGACAGGTACATGGATAGCAAATGTTTGGAAGGATATTGGTTAAGTGCCAGCGTGTGAGCTAGTGTAGATGGGGCATTTTTATCTGCATGGACAAGTTGAGCCGAAGGGCCTGTTATTGTGACTCTATGACTCTAGGAAATCAAAGCAAAAATTACTGGCAATATATCAGCAGGTTTATGCAGTTTCTTTGGAGAGAGAAACAAAGTAAATGGTCATTAATCTTTTTGAGGAATAAGTTGCACAAAAGGAGAAGAGGTGGAGAGAACAAAGGAATATCTGCAAAGATGAAAAAAAGCTGAATGACATAGGTGGTAGTTCCAGCTGAAAGAAGGCTTGGAGGCTTCTTAATTGCAGTTAATTTATCTGGAAATCATGTAAGTAGAACAGAATAACAGAGGAAAATTGCTGAATTACAAAACACAACAAACACTGGGTATTTGAAATTAAAGTGAATGCATTAAATGCTAGTTGGCCAAGTCATATATTTGCAGAGAAAAATGTCACTCAATTTCAAGTTCCAATAAAAAATGTTGGGCTGGTTACTTGAAGTTGTTAAATTCAATGTTATATCCTTAGTGCTATGAAAAATGTCACTGGAAAATAAGATGATTTTCTTCAAGCTTATGTCGGGCACCATGGTAACAGGGTAGGAAATCAAATACAGTTCAGAGTGGGGATGAGAGTGGGACAGATAATTAAAATCATTACAAGGGTCACCTTGTAGACTGATCAGAAGCATACCCCAAAGCTGTCACACAAATTCGGTGTTTCTTTTCTCTCTCTTATCCCTCCTAATTCAAAGTTACAGTATTTATTTATGATTTCTCAAAAAAAGAACAACTGTTGCCGCCCATCAATACCACTACTTGTGAGATTCAGGCGCTCTTTCTCACTGCATGAGAAACATTCCCCTTGTTCTCCCCATCCCTCTCCCTTCTCTGCAACTTGTTACATGTTTCATTTTTAACTTTTCTTAGTTCTGAAGAATGGTCATTATTCAGAAACTCTGATTAACCTTGTTTCTCTCTCCAAAGATGCTGCCTAACCTGGTGCTTATTTTCGGCATTTTCTAAACCACGTTGTTTATAAAAGCAATGTGCTTCCCCCTATTTAACGCAATGTGCTGACACCAGGAGAACTGATGAAGCAGCATCAGAATGTGTTGCAGGCTGCTCAGACACATTATTTTAGACTATTTTAGAGTATTTAGTGATACAGCATGGAAACAAGCCCTACGGCCTATCGAGCCCACGCTGTTCAGCTATCACCCCATACGCTATCGCTATCCTACACACCAGGGCCAATTTACAATTTTACCAAAGCCAATTAACCTACAAACCTGGAGTGTGGGAGGAAACCGGAGCACCCGGAGAAAACCCATGCGGTCACAAGGAGAACATACAAACTCCGTAAAGACAGCAGCCATAGTCAGGATCGACCCTGGATCTCTGGAGCTGTAAGGCAGCAACTCTACTGCTGAGTTGTACTGTTCCACCCCAGATACCTTCTTTGTTCAACAGAATGCCCTACAACTGACAAGGAGTTTTTTTCCCAAGAATTCAGCTGCTGAGGTTCTCACCCACCAGGTGTCTCCATGGTGACATCACTGGTTATACACCAATTCTAGAGGTATTGTTTAAGATGCGTAGGCTGGTAGGTTAATTGGCCACTGTGAGGTAGCTCAACTTTATAGACGAGTGGTAGAACGTATTAGATGAGAGATAGGGCAGGGAGGAGCGGTGATGATGGGAATATGGAGAATAAAGTGGGATTAGTGTAAATGAATGTTTAAAGGGCAGCATGGGCTTGTTGGGCCAAAGGGCCTGTTTTCATGCTGTATGACTATGCTTCTCTATAAATCCAGGATTGCTGCGGATCATTCAGAGAGACAGTCCTTTCAGATGAGTGATAAATTCACAGAGAGGATTATCCAAGGCGCCACCACTGAAATATATGACAGGTCAAGGTCACATTGACTCTCAAATTCCTTGCCATGGGATCATTCCAAGTGGCTGCTGCAGTTCTATGCCTTTTCTTTCGACTTTCCGTTCATGCTTTCATTGGAGAGCTGACCAAGTCCATCTGTGCCTGAGGAATGACTTATTTTACTCCAATTTGAGAGACATTTGGCAATGGATTCAGCCCACATTGCTGGTTTCCTAGGGTTACGGACAGCTTCTGATCACTCACATGCACGTTTAAAGGCTCCTATTAATAACGCAGATTTTTTTCAACAGAAAAGCATCCACCTCTCAGTGTTCAAGTGGATCATCAGAAAAATCTCCTCATACCCATGTTTCTAAGAAACACATTCATAAGTTCCTAAGTTACAGGAGCAGAATTAGGACATTCGGCCCACCAAGCCTACTCCGCCATTCAATAATGGCTGATCTCTTTCCCACTCAACCCCATTCTCCTGGATCAAGAATCTGTCAATCTCAGCCTCAAAAACATCCATTGACCTGGTGTCCACAGCCTTCTGTGGCAATGAATTCCACAGATTCACCGCCCTCTGACAAGAAATTCCTCCTCAGAGCAAGATACCTTCACCCTGGAAGGACACACCACCAAAGGGTGAAGGTATTTCCAGTGGCAAACACTGTCTGGAGGGATGATTCTTTTGACTTTTCTACTTCACTCACTCCTCATATCAATGCACACACTATCTGTTATTATTCTGCAGGAAAGTATTTTCAACCATACCCAGGTGAACTCAACTAGGCTGCTATACAGTGAAGGCACTTTGTGGCTTAGGTATACAGAAATTGGTCAATGCCTAATGTCCTGCATGCCATGCGACCTCTGTAAATGCACAAAGTTGAGAGTAAAGAGGCTGGCATGTATTGGCTGAAATCAACCATTGTTTTCTCTGAGCCTACAGTGGTCTGACCATCCACAAGATCTGAAATTCATAAGGCTGTAACAGCCTTGGCACAAAAACATTGGCATTCATCCCTAAAGTATTTTAAAATGCTAATGGTTGATTGTTGGTGAGATGAAACATGCAGACAAAGCCAAGGTTTCTTCCATCATTGTGTGATGAGGAATATTTGGTCAAACAGAGACGTATTTCCCCATGACTATGGATTGGTTAACTCGGAGTTACAATAAACAAGCTCGGTAATTATGGTCGTCTGCGGAAATACTTGCAGAGTCACCCGATGTATTTTAAGGCGAGGCATACAATTTAATAGTCCTTATGTGATCTATTGCAGTTGTCAAAAGAAAGCTGAAACCAGACAGAGAAAGACAGGAAGGAGCTGAACAGTAGTGGGAGGAAAATGATGTTGTGTAATCTTCGTTGAAAATCTAAGAGAGACCTGTGAAGAAAGTTGGGAACTGCCAGTAGAGCTGGTTTTTTAAAGACAAAGATAGACACAAAATGCTGGAGTGTCTCAGGAGACAGGCAGCATCTCTGGAGAGAAGGAATGGGTGATGTTTCGGCTCGAGACCTTTCTTCAGACTAGAGTCAGTGGAAAGGGAAATGAGAGATATAGACAATGATATGGAGAGATATGGAAATGAAACAAATGAAAGATATGCAAAAAAGTAACAATGATAAAGTAAACAGGCCACTGTTAGGTGTTTGCTGGGAGAGATCGAGAAGCTGGTGTAATTTGGGTGGGGGAGGGATAGAGAGATGGATTGCAGGGGTTACTTGAAGTTTAAAGATCATCTCTTTACCTAATTAATCATAGAATCTCTATATCTCATAGAACCAGCCTATCAGGGTCCTCCCCTGGTTTGACTTCCTTAATGTCACACCTCACACTTATCTGCCAATTGATGAAGATCATGCTGTAATTTTTGATAACCATCTCCGCTAGCTGTGATACCGTCAAGTCATCTGCAAACTTATTAATCATGCCTTATACATGCTCACCCAAATAGTTGATATAACAACAAACAACAATTGGCCCAGCTCTGATCTCCGAGGCACACTACTAATCACGGGCCTCCAGTCTGAAAAGCAAACATCCACCGTCACCCTCTGCTTCCACGAAGCCAATTCTCTATGCAGTCGGCTAGCTCTTTCTGAATCTCATGCAATCTGACCTCCAGAGCCGCCTACCATGCAGAAACTTATCAGATGCCAAAGCTGAAGTGAAGCTATAGAACCAAACGGCATAGTAACTGGCTTTACTGCCTTCCTTGTCCATGTTGCCCAAGTTACCATTTTGGGTTAGTGCCATTTGCCTGCATTCGGCCCATATCCTTCTAAACTCTTCCTATTCAGGTATCTGTCCAAAGATTTTTTGAAACTCATACAGTAATTGAATCTGCCCCTGTAAATTCCTGGGTCAGCTCATTCCAGATGTGGACATTCCTCTGGGAGAAAAAGTTGCCTTGAGGTACCTCTTAAATCTCACTCCTCTGAAGCCTACACCCTCTTGTTTTAGAATCTCAACATTGGGAAAGACTAACTCTATCCATGCCCCTCGTGATTTTGTACTCTTCAAGGAGGTCATCCCTCAGCCTCTTGCAGTTCAGATAAAAATATTGCAGCCTTTCCAGCCTCTCGCTATAACTCAAATCCACATGTGCAGGTAACATCCTGGAGAATCCTTTCTGTGCCTTTTTCTAATTGAATGACATTCTTGGTACAGGCGGGTGACGAGAACAGCACACGGTACTCCAAGTGTGGCCCCACCAACAAATTGTACAGCTGCATTTGGAACACAATGTCATTTCCCAATGAAGACAAATGTGCCAAACACCTTCTTCAGCACTCTGTCCACTTGACTCGCTGTGTTCAGGGAATCGTGTTGATTGATTGATTGATTGATACTTTATTATCACCTGGTGACTGTCACTGCAAAATTCTTTGTTTTGCATTCCATACACAAAATATGCAAAGAGGCACGATTGGCAAGGGGCACCAACAAAGTTATAAACTAATCCCCAATGGTCCCTTTTTGTTCTCGGCCGCCCCCCAAGCCAGGTCTCTCTTTGTTTTCGGCGGTCTCCCATGGCGGGTCCCCCTTCGTTGTTGGCAGCCCACCCAATGCTAAATCCCTCTTTGTTCTTGGCGGCTTGTCCTCCACCAACCTCCGGCACCCACCGCGGGCCCATCCGACTTCCGGCCCTCACAGCAGACCCGTACTGGCCGCCTGCTGCCGGGATCTTCCCAATGCCCCTTCTCACTCATTGACGGCCCACTTTGCTCCTTGATGGCCCACCTCAGTGCTCCTCGTATCTACTCCAAGATCTTTTGGTTGTACAACACTCTCTGGGGCCCTACCATTTATTGTGGACTTCTTGCCCTGGATTGGCATATAAAAGTGAAACACCACACACTTGTCAGATTCCATTTGCCAATCTTTGTTACCCTCCCCCTTCCCAATTGATCTGGGCCCTGATGTAAACTTACATATCCATCCTCAGTGTCCATTGTAACACCAATTATGGTATGATCTGCAAATTTATAAACAAATATAGATCACCAGTAGACGGCAGCATATTGTTCACTGAACCCAGTGGAAGTGATGACCTGTTGAGTCTCCAGAGTTGTAGCTCATCAGACTGTTAGTCAAACACAGTTCTGAATATGTGGGTTTCAGATTGTAGCACTGAGGGTTAGAGAGAGAGCGAGAGCACCATTGGCCTAGTTATTACATTGTTTGCTGCAATTTCATTTAGTTCAGAGATAGAGTGTGAAAACAGTTCTTTTGTCCCACTGAGTCCACAGAGTGGTAGCAGAGAACATCTTGGGATCTCAAAAAATGAAATTCCATTCCCTGAGTCAAACTGCGGTGGCACCTGATGCCAAATCGACGGAAACAGTTCACCAAGGATGTGGTGCCTGCAGCACAGCCTAACCAACTAAAGGCAGAAGCCAGTGCTGGTGTAGGAGCAAGGAGACCCAAAGCGCAAGGGCTATGATGCAGAACACAAAGTGTAGCAAGAGGAGCTGGAAGTACAAGTCCATGCTCAGTATGTAGAACTTCATCTTCCAAATGAACCAAGGAGAAAAACTTTGTCTGCACAGGAAATTAGACACTTCATGACAAATTCCTGCCTCTATTTTACTAATGTCACGCACAGTGTACCTTTGACAAATGTCACTAGTAATCCAATCACCTGGAGCATTGAAGCAAAGACATGATTTATTTCCTGCTCCAAAGCTAAGATTGGGGTCAAGGAAAGAGGGTTCCACCAATCTTTCCACCACCACAGACAGGAAGCACAAGAAGCGACAAGACAGACACCATTTTACTTCAGAGTCATGTGAGTGACTACGTGAAGAACCCTATCCAGCCGCACGTGCGTCATTACGTCAGACGCATTGTGCGTGTCGGAGCAGCGCAGGTTGGAGCAGCGCAGCTCCTCCAGCAGTAAGTTTGAACTTCAGATAAGTGCTATTTTCTTACCTGTTTTAGGTCTTCTGCAGGAACCTCGGTTTTCAGAGGTTTTTACCGGATGTTTTGCGATGGCCGACGAAGGAACCAGCTAAGGGCTGTGAAGAAACCCTGGTCTGACTGCGGAAGCGGGGAGGTGGCGAATGTCGGGAAATTGCACCAGCAGCGCCTTGTAGCAGGCCTGCTTAATGTCTCCCTCATGTAGGAGGAGAGCATGCCGCGTCAGTATTAGTCTGACGCCGGGTCCATGGCAAAGTTGGCGTATTGCTGAAGCCGCGCCAGCAGCGCTTTATAGAACGGCTGCTTAATGCCTCCCTCATGTAAGATGGGACCATGCCGGGTCAGTATCATCTAATGCCACATCTGCGGGTTTCGCCGTGGAGCATGCCCAAGGGATGAAGGGCACATGCCAGACGTACCATGCTTGGCAGCAAGGTTGCCATTCAAACACATATGCAGTGAACACTGCTATCAGGTACCCAATAGAGCTGGCTGTCAAATCTTCTATTCAGGTAATACCTGTTTCATAGGCGATACCTGGAGGACAAAGCACAAGCTATTGAATGAGTGAGGCTTTATGGATCGCCAGTAGTGGTTCACTGAAGCTGGTGGCAGCATGAAAGTTGGCCAGAGGCTCCACGCATATTACCTGTGTTACTCTATAACTGAGGGACCACTTACAATTTGCGAAGATGTACGCTTGGTTGGATATACAAATGATTGAGACATCATCTACTTTGAGGGGCTAACCATGTAAAACTAGACAATACTAGCATTCCAAGCAGGTTATAATTGGGCAGGCTCAGTATTAGGGCCAGGATTGTCTTGCAAGACTGGCTCGGAAATCGGGCCACAGTTGCCGTTCACGGCAGACACTAAATTACGAATATCATCTCGAGTTTGGAGGCGGAGCAGATTTGCATGACTTACCAATTCTTCACTTATTGGTAGCAGCTATCTATAGACCCTATGGGCATTGTATGGATTAAAGAGTGATTGAGCAAATATGCATATCTGCATGCTCAACTTCATGTTGATACATTATGATGGTGGCATATGTTAGTCACATGGGTGCAATCAATTAAAGACTCCTGTAATGGTTACATAATCTCGTTTGCCACAGGAGAATCATCAAGTATAGGTTAATGGCAACACAGACTTGGTGTTGAATCACACCATATTATGAAACTCTGGTTCCATGGAACACCAAATATCGATATGTTTGTTTTTTATGCTTGTTCACAGGTTGCAAAATATGTGCATAACAGTGGCAAGACATACATTCTCGCTACAAGGAGAAGGAAGGTCTTTTATGTATTCCTCCATTTTTTCATCAATTGAGGCTTCAAATAAAGTCATTAAGAGCCCGTTTTAGGTCCTATTGTGTGATTGGTTTATGCAGCGTTAATTCCCGATTTGTCAGGAATAATAATACAACCTTTTATGGTTATTTTAAACATAACTTTGCTGGTTCAGCCTGAGGCTTGCGAAATCAGCCGTTGCATGATAAATCAAATTATGTTCTGCAGATTCAATAAACTGCCCTAAGGCTTGGGTTGTTACATCTATCCTTCTATGTATTCAGAGTGCTTGAATAGCACCAAAAGGCAGTTTTTTTTCATTTCCAGGAGATGAAAAGAGTTTGTTTAATGTTCATGTTACATTGAAAACGGTATAGATTACGGACATTTGGAGTGCATGTTAAATGATATTTTGTCAATAATTAAGTTGTACGGCCATTAACTGTGCCAACATGCCTTCTCATTGAATTGGCTGTAGCAAACAAGACCCGCTCTGTCGGGTTCACCCCGGATATCAAGTTATAAGGATATCTTAACACAATGTCTTCCAGGACCAGTACAATGCCGTATGGGATGTTGATATTTGTGAAAACTATTTCACCGGGGACTCCAGCTACATCCTTGACTTTGACCAGAGCTTATTAGGTAGTTATCCTTCTGGCGCTGGTTAGTGCAGCAGGTTCAGTCGCTACATAATTGCGACGGTACAGGATGATTACATCTGTAAATAATAATATATAATATTTTATGTTTATAAATACTTAAGCAGAGCAGAAGGGGTGTCGGGTCTCAAAATAGTTACAGGCCCGCCAGGGGACCGTGGTAACGTAAGGACACATATATATGTCAAGGTCACCAAGAGCCTTCGAGATTCTAGCAATGTTTGTTAGTCACAAAAAACTTAGAAGAACTTATCTGTTCAGGCCGCTCCAGATGGTGAAACTGAGTTTGCGTTAGGTGGGAATGGATTCTGATTCCAGATCTCATTCCACCAGGGCTGCTACAACATCAGTAGCAAGGGTATTTACGTTCCGCTAGAGCACATCCTTACGGCTGCAGCATGGTCCAACGAATGAATTTCCAAACATTTATAATAACCTATCGCTAGATCAATGGTATTTGTCAAGTCTATTTTATGTTCTAGTTATACCTTCCATCTGGGTGAGAGATGTGAATATTATTATTTCATTTAAACAGCATCAGCATGTTTTAAATCTATGTCATGACTGTATGCATTATAAATGGTTTCCTTCATTTGTCAATGAAGCAGTTGTGGTTGTGTAGACTCGTTTCTCACAGCATGAAATCACAGAGCTTTGAAGTCTTCACATAGTCACTCATGTGACTCCGAAGTAAAATAGTAAGATTAAGCGAGAACTTACCAGTTTGAAGTTTGATCTTTAATTTATGGGGAGTTACGATGTGGGACTACGTGCCCTCCGCTCCCAACCCTCACAAATGTCATCTGGTAGTTCTAGTCTTCTGTTATCTTACTATTATACTTCAGTCACTATTACCTGTGATTTCTCACCGCTACTTTGAAGATTGACATGCGTGCGGCTGGAAGGGGTTCTTCACGTAATCCCTCATCGTAACTCCGCATAAAATAAAGATCAAACTTCAAACTGGTAAGTTCTCATTGAATCTTACTATTATATGCCGATTTCGAGAAGTGTGTTCAGCTCTTGCTGAACAACTTCTAATCTTATGTGTGGATTCGATAAGAAGAAGAAGCTAAGATCAAGCGGTGGTTCAGTGGCGCAGTGATAGAAATTCTGCCTTACAGCGCCAGAGACTACAAGTGCCATCTGTGCGGAGTTTGGATGTTCTCTCCGTGACCGTCTGGGTTTTCTGTAGGCGTTTCCTCCCACACTTCAAAGACGTACAGGTTTGTAAGTTAATTGGCCTCGGTAAAGATTGTAACTTGCCCCTTGTGTGCAGGATAGTACTAGTGTATGTGGTGACCGTTGGTTGGTGCGGACTCGATGGGCCGATGGGTCTGTTTCCGTGCCATATCTCTAAACTAAACTAAAAAATCATAATGGAGGACCAATTTCAATAATCTAGGATGGGATGGTTTCTTTCTGCTGGTTAAACCGTTTCCTATGCACGGACCAGCCAATCATGCTTTTCCTGGTCCCATGTGCCAAATTCCGCAGGCCAAGCAT